>CM057456.1:167082500-168297500 GCA_016271365.2 Neoceratodus forsteri | reverse complement strand
AGGAATACTAACATTGCTGTGTAATTCAGTTAGGCTAGCTGGTTCTGTTTCTAAGACCACAAATTTGAATTAGAAAAAGTCTGCTGGGCTCATAAAATTGTTTGTTCATTGCTTTAGCTAGGAAGAGAAGAGAATTATTTTGTCATGAATCTTTCAGATATGTGAACATGTTTATCCATGTAGTTTGTGGTTATGTACTCTACAGGATATGAAAGTACCCCAGTCATAAAAATAATAATAATTATAAAAAAGCTTGTGTTGTACTAGTACACTCAAGATTGGTTTTATAATATACATGTAAATTGGGTACTCATATTATTGTGTCATATGAACTCAGACATCAACTTCTGATTCTTGTACTCATTCTGGTTCTCATGTGGGTTCCTGGTGACACTTTTCTGTTTTCAGCTTCTGAGCTGTACTTTCCCCTGAGGTCACCGTGAGGGGGATGTATTGCAATGAGGCTTCTCACTGTCCATCTCTCACCCCACTAACCAGCTCATAATGACCTATGCTTATTGCTGAACTTGGGTTGCCAGTATTGACAGTGTACACCCTACAATTACTCTAAGTTTGGCACCATTCCTCAAAGCAATGGTACAGTATGTGAGTAAATTGCTGTGAGTTGAAAGCCAGTGCAGAAGCTACTGCAATGCCGGAGCAGCTAGGAACAATCATTGAAACACAGAGAGGTTGCACACTTTACATTCACTAAGATTCAAAGAAATGTTTGCCATATGTTTACATTTTCCTACTTTTGTGGCATTCAACTGCAACCAATGAATACATGTAGATTTTTTAAATTTGTTTAATTTATGGATTGTAATACTAGGCCCTGTGTGGGAGTTGAATAATGTTCATAAATGAGTCAGTGAAAACAGCCTGTTCTACATTTCCTACTACTATAACAATAAAAGTTGCTTTCCTCCTCTTTGATTCTTTTGGACTAATACCATATAAATGGTGTGTAAGGTTTGAGTAAGTAGGATATTCTGCTTCCTCAGGTGGAGAAAACTTGTTTTGTTAAATTTATATATTTTTTGTTTGATACCTTTGCAGACATAGACTATGAAAGCAAGGAAGCATGGAAGATTAGGTGTTACAAGAAAGAAAGCTGAAATGCGTAGAGTGTGGTGGTATCCAGTGATATGGGTGAAGCAAACTGAACAACTCATATTTGAGCAACTCAATTTGCACACCCCAAGGAAGTAGCAACCATGACCGGATAGCGATGGGAGGGAATAGTGAGTCTTGAAGGATATAACAACAATGGTGAATGACAGGGTGTGTATCTAGGGTTGCCAGATAACTGGAGCCATGCAGCATGCTGCTGCTGAGTTGGCTGCCTTGAGTAGTGGATATGGCCCTAGTTAGTGTGAGCATGGTGCTGGGATCGAGACCCCATGTAGATAATTTTTTAAAGCATGTTTTGGAGGTTAAGGTATTTTTTTGTGTGTGTCCGCCCCCACCCCAGAGTTGATTATTGTATTATGGGGAGGTGCAGGTGCAGGGGGCTCACATTAAATGTTTGTTTATGTGGTCCCTTTTTGTACTGCATAGTGCCATTGCTGTCTTAACTGTCAGTGTGGTTGTTATGTTGCCGATTGTGATTTTGGCAAAATGTACTTGCTGTTGTGTGAGTCGCTATGATATTATCGCTATCATGACATGGAAACCAGTGTAGCATAAGATTCCTAGATATCATGGTTCTGATGTTATTTCTCTTTGAAGAAGTTATCTTTAGAAATGATCAACTTTATAACTCTTAAGCCTAGAAACTTATTTTCTCTTTTAAATGAAAGCAAGGTTCAGATCAACATGAATAAATCATATTGCTAACTGTTTTCTTCTTTGCTTCTATTTTTTAATTTGTACATGCTCCATCCTGGCCCTGCTCCACATCTGCCCATGCCCTATCACTCCCTGATACAACTCTCACTTTTCAGCATCCAAGCAAACCCCAAATTGGAGAAGGTACTCCCTCACCAAAGTACCTAAGATTCATGAAAGGCATGTTGGGCTCACACACACACACACATCTGTGTGTCACCACATGGAGCAATCAGGCAGCTACCCTCTCCTTTAACTCCACTTGCACATCCTCCTGTGGTCATGCAGTGCTGCAGGGGAGACTGGATTCCACTCTCCCAAGACAAGGAGAGCATCCTCTGGGATGCGTGATGTTTCTGCCTGTCGCCAGTCCTCGAACATTCCAGACTCGGGGCATGAACTCAGGTTGCTGACATTGTGAGTGGCAAGTCTACCACTCTACTGCTGGACCAGCACAGCTTTCTCACTTTAACAATCTCCGTACACAGTACGTCAATAGTTACAAATTCGTTCAAGTACACAAATCATATCCTTCAACTGTGCTGTATAAAATAAGTAACACAACAGCTTGAAGTACACAGTCATTTGAGAAAGGACGACTGTAACACAGTAATAACATGGATAATGTTTGAAACAAAAGTGAAGTAAACAATAACTCATGACAGATCCTGCAGTTATTGGGTAAACTACCACATGCCCTCCAGACTCCATAGGTTGGAGTCATGTGGTGTTAGTTGAGTGTCCTTCTACCATGGGATGAAGGGGAGTGCTTTTCCAAAGTAAAAAAAGATAAATAACACAGGACTGAATAAGTCTTTAAATTAAGAATAAATAAATCTTTATCACTGGTAAATCTGTTCTCACATCAAATATCTGGGTTTTCCCCATCCAAAAGATCAAATTGACTACAGGTAAGCAACTCATATTTTTATTTGAACCTTTTTGTTGTTTTTCCCACTGTTACAGTTACTGAGAATTATTCTGAGCAGTGTAGTGGTGGTTCTGTGCATTTAGGTCAACCTACAAAGCAAGTGTTGATCGAGGTCACATGATGTAGCTGAGCTGAATGCAGCCTGGCTTCTGAGGCTCTGACTAGGGCAGCTTTATTTGCAGCAATCCTTGCCTTGTACCCCTTCTAGCCAGTAATTTTTTTGTGTGTCTGAGTGATAGTCACTCCTACACCATGGAGGCCATTGAGTTACTTACTCCCAAGAAGCGCAAACTCTTGGTTTCACTGGACAGCTCAAAGGATGCAGTTACAAGATGGCCGACCCCCTCAACAAGTGGGAATCAGAGTTGGGACTTATTATTCGAGAGCTGTTTGAGATCAAAACTTTTATGGGTATCATTAAAGGCAAACTCTCAGGGGTGACCAATGCCTTAGCTGCTGTGAAAACTTTGGTGGATTTTCTTGGAGCTTAGGTCACAGAAACAGAGTTTGAATCTGCCAGAACAAGGACTGGGCCCACCCTACCAAGAGATGTTTGGCCCTAGTTAAGAAGGAGGTGTAGCTCTTGTCAGATAACCTCAACAATCCAGATGCCTGCATCTGATGAAATAATGTCTGTCTGATTTGCCAGAGAAAGCAGAGGGCTTGGATTTAATTGATTTCTTGCAATGCTTATTGCCTCAGCTCCTCAATCACTGCTGAGAAACACCCATTGAGATTGACCAGCCGCATTGAGCCCCTCGGATCCACCACCTGTTAACCAAAATCCCCATCCATGGCTCATCATGTTTTGTTTGCTGAGGTATCAGGACACGGGCAAGAATCCTTACTAAGGCTCGAGTTTGTAAGGATCTTCTATGGCAGGGCTCAAAACTTTCTTTGCAGCCCAACTTCTTGAAGTGGGTTATTGACAAACACAAATCTTTCAATCGAGTCCATGTTCTGGCCAGGGAATGGGCCTCAAGTGCTCTTTGGGACCACTTGCTATTCTTTGGGTGACCATCAGGAAGATGATGGAGCCTTTCACCTGCCTGTAAGAAACTTGATAGTTCATCTTGGAAGCCACAGACTGTCCTGAAAACAGCAGCTCTTCAAATGTGTGGCCTCATCCAGACCCGAAGCCAAATCATAGCCCAGGACCACTGCAGGTGAGACATTCTGCACCATCATCAGGAGACTAGGCTCAGTGGCATCATGAAGAACCCTGTGAAAAGGAAGTGATAGATTTGGGCAGGGAGAAGGTAGGTTGAAGCACTTCTTCTCTGACTCTATGGAACAGGCAGCCTATCTCCTTAATGTATAAGTGCTGTACTTGTTAATGGCACGCTATTTGATCTACCTTGGTGACAGGTCTTGTGTTGATATTTTTCCTCTGTGTGTCTCTTGGGTCTTCAGACTTTATTGGACACTGATGAAACTGTATTTTTTTTTCTTGGCACTGTATTTTAAGATGTAGCATCTCAAGATTCTTGGGCTTTTATGCAGTTGGCCTTCTGTGGCAGGTGGGGCTCAGAGTGCTTGTACAACCCAGATGAAATACTTGGTGGGAGGGTAATGGTACATCCTTTTTTGGGTGGATGGAAGATGTGGTGTGGTTATCACATGGGGGGTGACATAGGCGTGCCCTTGTGTGAATGCACACTGTTCAGTACTGTGTCTGAGCCTTCACACTTTCCTGCTTCGGTGGCTTTCTGGGATGCTGTGCTCTTTCTTCATTTTTGGTCCTGGAATGTGAGTTGAGAGCTTGGGGCCTGCCCACTCTTTGTCTCACTGTGCACTCACATCAGCTTGTCCAGTGCTCCTGTTATGGGGGAGGTGGGAAGAGATGTGTCCCCCTTACCTGTGAGTTACCGCGCAACTACTGGCTTTGCACTTGGTGGTACACAGTCGGTTGCAGGGTTCTGTGATGCCTCAACTTTCCAATTGTACCCAAGCCTCTGATCAGTGTCCTTACATCAGGATGGATGCCTGTGGTCATGTGAGGGCCCTTGGTTTACATTCTGGCTTCTGATCATGCTCCCTTGGCACAGCATAACAGCGAATAGCTCAGATGGGTGGTGGTGTCCCTCCTCGTCTCCTTGTGGCCATTGCAGGACCCAGTCCAGTTTTATTTTGAGTGGGGATCTTTATATAGCCTCTGTAAAATTTTACTGTTAGCAGCATCCTGGCTGCACTCTGCTCATTTGTTTGGCTTGTGCACTGTCCGTGATGGAGGCACTTATCTCCTGAGTATGCCCATGGCCAGTGGGCCATTAGTTTTAGAGGGGAGATGTTGGGGGAAGGGTCTGGCTGCATATTCTTTTTAAAAGGAGCTGCCCAAGGGGTGCTTCTGTTTTGTGTATCCTTACGGTGGGTGGGTATGTTATCTGGCAGAGGGTGGAGGTGGGGTAGGTGTGATACTCATCCACTGAATGAGCCTGAGTGGCCTCTATTACCACCACTACATGAGCACATGGACTTTGTTTCTCAGAGGTGGCTGCATCCTATTCATATGCCCATGTGGGTGCAGCAACTGTCTTGTTCTATATATCAGTTATTTTTCAGCCCTGTTGGCTATCATGCTGATGTCTGGATTGTTGGGGGACTGCCTGGTGTAAGGGGGGGGTGGGGTCACTTGACTATTGGAATGGTTTACAAGGTAACCTCCTGGAATGTCTGATGGCTCAACAGACCCATTAAGCACAAGCTGGGTCTGTCCCATTTAAAATAGCTCAAGTGTCAGGTTCTTTTCTGACAGGAAACCCACCTCCTTAAGCAATAGGTGGAAAAGTTAGGGAGACTCTAGGGGTCCACATTTTTTGAGGCATCCTATTCGGCTAAAAAGAGAAGGGTGGCCATACTATGTAGTAAAGGTGTTAGTTTTATGCCATACCAGGTCAAAAAAGACTGGCATGGTAGATGGGTGTTGGTTGCGGGAAGCCTGGATGGCATCCTGATGTTACTTGGCTCCGTGTATAAGCTTAATGAGGATAAGGCCATATTTTTTCACAACCCATCTCAAGCTAACTTGGGGGTGATATGAATGAGGTGCCAAATAACCTCTGTGATAGAAGTTATGGTGGTTCTCACCTAGACAATCCCAGCTCTAAGCCCTTGCATCGAGTGATTATGGACTATAGCTTGCAGGACTGGTTGGGACTGTACAAATTGTTCTCATCCTCTCAGTACATATAGATAGATAAATCTACTTTTAGCATACTCTGGTATCATCAAAGAGAACCTTGGCTACCACCATTGAGCCTGTTCTTATCTCTGACTATTCGCCGGACATCCTTACTTTCCAACAGGGGGTCCAGACCTGGAAAAGAAAAGGTGGCAGTGTAATGTTGGCCTACTAGGAGATACTTATTTTACACTATGGCTGCAGCAGGAAACTAAGGACTACTTAGCTAGCTATCATACAGGGGGTATAGCTAGTAAGTGGTTGTGTGAAGGGCTAAAGGCGCACCTCAGGGCAGAATTCTTCTGCCAGAAAAAAGGAAACGGGAATGGAAATGACTTAATTGGAAAAAGCATCTGGGGGAGCTGGAGAAGAAGTATAAGGTGGGGGACACCGCCTCTATTTTTCCACTCCCTCCCAGGTGTCTAGGAGTATGCAGATGGTCATGCTCCATGGTGAGGGAGAATCACAACAGAAACTGCTAGAATGACTTACATTTCTCTGTTCTTCAGGCAGGCTGCCAGACTTCTCCACTGGGTGCTGGGCTAGAAGGCAATATGGGGGTTAGTTGAAAAATAAATTCATAACAACTTAAAGACCAAATTTCATTAAAACCAGTAGCAGGATTCTTTAATAACTTTGTATCATTATAGAGTCAACGTCTTGATCAAACAGTTTTGCAGTGGGGAAATTCACTCTGGACCACGGAGGTTCCTTAACTCAGAGTCCATAATGTCCATGAGTCTTAAAGTTCAGTGTCCATATCTGGGGCATGAAACTGACATCCCCATATTATTTAGGCAGTTTGAGACTCATTCTTAGACATCTTACACAGCACAGACCTGCATCCCAGGGGAAGCAACCCATATAGCTCCCATGCTGACTACATTGTCCCTTCTATTGTTCAGAGGTGCTCTGACCACAACATTTTGGGGCATTATGACCACAAAACTGTGGGACCACATGCCGTCTTTCAGATTTTTTGTCTCTTAGGCTCTACTCCTGGGTGAATGCCCCTCAAAATATGGGGCAGATCCCCATGGCAGCTTAGGCGCCAAATCTTCCTTGGTACACCATATAGCTCAAACTCACTATCTGAGGCTCCACATATCCCCTTCAGGCCTCAGACACCCATTCTCACAGAAACTGCTCCTATCTGCAGCATAAGTTGAGCTGCAGAGGACTCTTGCCATTTGTGGTGTTTCCCCACTGACAATGTGGAGTCCCATTGTTGCTCTGCTCAACATCTTCTCTCTCCAGCTCAGGTTTGAATCTCACTTGCAGCCAAATAGCCCTCTCCTTAGGACCAGGCTTGTGTCTTTCATCCCGACCAGTGTATCTTTCTCAAAGGCCGCCTCCAAGTCCTTGGGGCTGTTTGTTTTTTCTCCCACCTACTGAGAATGGAAAAATGCCCCAGAGCGGGCAATCAATAATGCTCCTGTCTGCAGTGCCACTTACCCTGCACCTCTGCTTCACTGCAGATGATGGTTCTCCACAAAGTTCTTTATTTAATATGGTACCTATCACTGAAGTTGGCAGATTCCATTTGGAAGCAGCTGTCTGCCATTGTGTCTGACTTCCTGTGGGAAGGAAGCAAGATCAAACTCTCTGCCCTGAGACTGATAGCTCCCTGTGTTAAGGGTGTCTTCCAGGCACCTTGGTTTAAGGGATACTATCTGAATATGGGACTCCAGCAAATGTGGATGTGGTTCCATGCAGGTGAAGTATGGGGTGTAGCACTATCTGTAGCCATGGGACAGAACTTAGGAAGTGGATTTTTTTTATATTTATTTATTTCAACCTCGTACTGTGCTGTATACACTGTATATACTTTTCTTCCTTGTATATTATTGCTTTTTGTATACCTGCTTCTGTACTGTACTTTGATGTATTCATGAGCAGGTCAACCATGCAAATGAGCCTTGCTCAATCGTGCCTGCCTGGATAAATAAAGATTTTGATTGATTGATTGATTGATTGATGGCTCCTGGAGCTTGCCTTGTGGGTCCCAGTTTGAAAGGTTAATTGGAACCCTACTCAGGCTTATGTCAAGCATGTGTGGAATGAGCTTAAGAAGGTGCAGAGGCCAACCTGGGATTTCTGACTGTCACTCTAGCCACTGTGGTATAATCCTAAGTTGCAGATTGGAGTATACTCCTTACTTGGGCTGACTGGGCAAAGGGTGGCTTAGAAGGATAAGAAGATCTATTTTCCACCAACACGCACTACCTGAAGGCCTTTGCTACACTCCAACAGCAGGCCTCCATGCCAGCCTCCCATCAGTGACACTGTTTGCAATTCTTTCACCTGTTGTTTACCATTGTAGTTGCTCAGGTTCCCTTGCTGACCAAGGGATATAGAAGGATGTGTTAGGGTTTGCTGGAGGTGACAGGTTTAAAGGTGCTCCCTCAAAGATTGATCTACATACCAGAGACTGCTGGATGCATGTACTCCTTCTACTGATGAGTTATGACTCAGATGGGAGAAGCTGTTAAGCCATAAACTCATGTAGGGGAAGTGAGAGTGCTGTTTGGTAAATGCATCTGGGGCCAGTAGGGATACAGTAGGGAGCAGAGCTGTGTGGAATATTAAATTTCACCTGCAGAATGACCATTCTGATTCTGCAGAATTTTGTGGAAATTTCACAAACATTCAGTGAAATTTTGCCAAATTTTAAATTTCAGTTACTTCACTATAATTTTAAAAGTACATGTCCAATTAATACCACATTTGGAATGTACACCATACACAGTAGTATACAAAAGTATGCTAAGCTTTAGATTTATAGGTTGAAAGGGGTCAGACCTATGGGTGATCAAACATTTAATCAAATTTACATTTTCAGTTATTTTGAGATCATTTTAAAAATTCTCATCCAAATTTCTCCACAGTGTCTGGATTTAGAGATACATCCACCATGGGTATATACACCATCTTGTAAGTCTCAAGTTTTAATGGGAGCTGAGTTATAGGTAGCCAAACATTTCACCAAAATTTAGATTTTGGTAATTTTAGTATAATTTTGACAGTATTCTTTAAAATGTTATAAAATCTGACAGGTATATGGGTTACCACTACATTTGTATATGTACATAGTTTCAGATTTATAGCTTTAAAAGGGGCTAAGTTATAACCTACCAAATATGTTGCCAAAATTAAAATTACAGTTATTTCCCTCTAATTTTAAAACAACGTATCCAAATTTAACCAGAGCTGAAACATTTAAACTACTATATCACATGGTCATTTCTGAAAACATTCATATTTGCAGCTTTAAATGGGATTGAATTAAAAGTAGTCAAACTTTCACATTTAAACATTTGATTTTGCAAGAATGTAAACTGCAAATTGAAGTGCCTGAAACTTTAAAAGTAGAGAATGCAATACCATGAAATTTGGTAGGTTCTTAGACCTTACAAGGAGACTGTGAATGCCAATTGTATTCATTGTGTGCTGCAGGAAATTGCAAAATATTAGGGCTGTGCATGGCCCAAAAAGTATTTCCTGAATACCACAAATAGTAGGCTTGCCGAATATTCGGAATTACATTCCGAATTGTCCACTGTTCAGTCACTATTCGGGATGTAGTATTCGGTGGGTCAGATTTCAAAATCTCACAGAGCTGTGTTGGCCAAAAATAGGTTGTTTTTGAGTTCATAGCCAGGAACACTATATGATCTCTTCACTCTGAGTGCATAGCATGGAATTCAATAAATAGATAGACTACAATGTGGACTCCAATGGCTCACTTGAAGCCACATGTCCACCATATTAGAGGAAGGTTGAGGTGCCGTCAGAATAGCAGGAACCCTTCTTGAAACTTAAGAGTGGTACCAGTACACTGTTCTGACAGCAATCTGCTGATCCAGTTAGGTAGGAAGCACCATTGACAGCAGGGAAATGATGAAGTTGATGTGCATTGTGGTGACAAAAATAAGGTATGCTTGTTTTCCTTTGCTTGTATAGGCAATCCATTACTCTATTGCTGCCAGAACAGTGTGCTGGTGCCACTATCTATCTACTGCATTTACAGCACCATCATTTCTTGCAGTACCCCTTGAGACCTTTGTGACCATATAGAGATTGTCATTTAACTCCAAATATTGATGGAGTCATGGCTTGTTAAAGTTCCAGTGTTATCCTATCTGAATCATTATGTTTTATTACTTGCTTTTTAATGGCCACAATTATTTAAAGAGCTACTGATGCATCAAAGAAAACTTTAAAAAACATTATATTTAGGTACCATTCAGCTTGTGTTCTATATATTTTCTATAGATTTCTCCTCCTCATTATTTATTTCTGAGGAAATTTGTTTGAATACGTGATCTTTAACCCTCATAATCCATCTGCCTCTGGAGCTTACTCCCTGCTTCAAGTCATAATCTCATGTTGTGACATTCCAATTTGTTGCCATGGAAGTAACTGTGATGTCACAAGCAGTGCATTATTACCTAAGGCAGGGAGAAAGCAAAAGGAATAGATAAACTCTTCAGGAGCAAAGGTCCTGCTTTCATGCAAATTGCACCAGTAATAAATAATGGGGAGGAGGAATACACGACTAATGTTCAATACAAACTGAACTGTGTCTAAATATCATGTTTTATGAAAGTTCTTCTGAAGGCATCAGCTGCTCACCTTTGTGACCCTATAGAGATTGGCACTTAACTATGAATATTGATGGAGTTGTGGCCCATTTAAGTTCCATTGTCATCCTAATGGAATAGTTATGTTGTATTACTTGCCTTTTTAATGCCCACAATTATTTAAGGGTGCAGCATATGTTATTCTTGTAGTACCCATTGATACCTTTGTGACTATATAGAGATTGTCACATAACTCCAAATATTGATGGAGTTATTGCCTGTTAATGTTCCAGTGTTATCCTATGGGAACTGTTATGTTTTATTACTTGATTTTTTTAATGGCCACAACTATTTGAGGGTATGGCATGTGTTATTCTTGTAGTACCCCCTGAGTCCTTTTTGACCGAATAGAGACTGTTACTTACCTCAAAATACTGATGGAGTTATGGCCTGTTGATGTTCCAGTGTTATCCATTAGGAATTGTCATGTTTTATTGTTTGCTTTTTTAATGGCCAGAATTATTTTAAGGATGTGGCATATGTCATTCTTGTAGTACCCCTTAAGACCTTTGCGGACATATAGAGATTGCCACTTAACTCTCAATATTGATGGAATTATGGCATGCTTAAGTTCCAGTGTTATCTTATGGGAATGGTTATGTTTTATTACTTGATTTTTTTAATGGTCACAATTATTAAAGGGTGCAGCACATGTTGTTCTTGTAGTACCTTTTGAAACCTTTGTGACCGTATAGAGATTATCACCTCTGCATCATCATCCTCCTCCTCCTCCTGAAGCACCAGCAGCACAAGCTAGCCTCTGGCACTAGTGTACAAGCCAACATGTTGTGACCTCTGCATCCACCTTTTGAAGCACCAGCAACAACCTCTGGCATCAGTGTAGAAGCCAAAGTGCCGTGACCTCTCCTCCTCCTCCTGCAGCCATTTTAAGAAGCAATGCTCTGGTAAGACAACTTTCCTGGCCGAATACTGAATACCAAATATTGAATATCTGGGACCCAATTACCAAATATTTTGCTGAATATTTGAGAAAATGTATTCACTTGGCCCTACAACATATCATCTGTACTTAAAATCAAATCCCACAAGTCTTTGTGAAAATTGTAGAATTTCCTAAAAAATTCTATAAAATGGGAATTTTCTAATTTCACTCAGCCTTATTTGGAGGATTCTAATTAAAAGATAGGGGTATGAGAGGAAGGTAGTGCAGGAGGTCACCAGGTTCAAGTTCAATTCAATTCAAGTTTATAGGTTCATAGGTTCATAGTTAATTTCGAGTTCTGTAGACAACTTGTCCTTAATGAACTCCCCACCAAGTTACTCTATTGGTGGTACACAATTTTTTTATTTCCCATATTTTCATCTAATTTATATTTGAAACTTCCTATAGTTTCACTTTCCACCACATGTCTGGATATTTTCTTCCAACTTTTTATTACTCTTTGGGTAAAGAAATCACAATGTTATTTAGTCATATTTATATCACCTTTAATCTATAGTTGTGAGATCTAGTTTTTTTATTTTGTTCTTTGCAATTTTTAATTCCTATGTTTTCCATTAGTCCTCGATCTTTGGTGGCTCTAAATATTAAACATAGGTCCCCTTTTAGTTGCCTATATTTAGTGGCATATAGTCCCAAGTTTTGTAGTCTGTTACCATACGACATATTATATTGTCCGCTCACTTTTTTGTTATTCTCCTTTGCACACCTTCTTTATTGTAGGAAAATTCCAATGAGCAAGCCCATTCACAAGGAAATCCTAGTACAAGACAGGTGTACAAAAAGAGGTTTACAAAAGAAAATGAACATACTTTTTAATTTATTTATTTATTTTGAGCTATTTCTTTCTACTCAATGTTGCTGCCCTCTTTCCTCCAGAGGAAGCCCCCAGCCCCATTTCCTGGCATCCACCATCTGGTGCTGGCCCCTACCCCCAGGGCTTACCCTTCCTCAATGGGGCTGGCTGGGTTCCCCAACCCCCACTGGAAAGACTGGATGCAGTGTGGTCAGCGCTGTGGCTAGGAGGGAGTGGAGCCTGCAAGATGGCCTCCATCATTCTCCGTCTCATCCATTTTCTGTTTTTTCTCCCCTGGAGATGAGGTATGCAATGATACTTGCAGAGAGAGTGTGCATGCATCCACATGCACTCCCTCATACCATCTGCCCCATCTCTTCCCCCTTTCTACACTATCACAAACTGTCTCCCAGCCTCTGCTAGGGGCCAATCAAACACCAACCACTGGTGACCCCCCTCCTCAGAGAAGTAGAGCAGTCCATCAGATGCTTGATCCTTCTCCTCTCCTGCTGACCCCTGGTGGCCTGTGCTCATTCCCGAGCATGGGTCACTGGCATTGTGTGAGGTAAGGCATCCAGTACCTCAGCCCTCAGCACCACCGGGCCCAAAGGAACATACTTTGAATAAGAAAATGGGTTTCATACATCGCAGCATACAATCACAGTAAAAACAGATCCTGACAATAAGATAGCACAGCAATGAGGCAATTTACATAATGCAACAATCTGAGGTATGATACATAAGACAATGGGTGCAGACACTATATCACAACATATTATCACAGTAAAAACAGGTCCTGGCAACAGGATAGTGCAATAATGAGGCAACTTACATGATGCAACAATGTGCCAATCTGTGGTAGGATGTAGAGAAGGCAGGAAATGCAGCAGAGGGAAGGGACAGGACAAGAGTGAGTAAGGACATGAAATAGTCAGTTAATAGGGGAGTGCTACAGGAGAGGGCAAGGGACTAAGGCAGCAACAAGAGAACACATTAGACAGGGCCAGAGGGGAAGGCTAGAGGGAAAGGGGAGGGAGACAAAGAGGGATTCAGAAAGCTAAGCCCTCAGGCATTTGTAAGGATCTGTGAAGAATCTTGAGGCTAGCGACTTGAAGAACCTAATAGTGACCAGGCCGCTGAGCTTGAGTACTGTTTGAATGCTGTTCCAAGACACAGGGAGAGAATACAAAATAGCTCCCTTGCTGACAGAGGTTCTAGTTCTGGGATATCCAAAAGGAGCAAGGAAGACTTCCTAAGGGAATAAGATGCGGAAGGGAGAGGAAATACAGTCTGAGAGTTTATTATGCAATGCTTTGAGCATCCATATACCAAGTTGGAGCAGTCTTCTAGTGGCTAGCGATGCCAACCCAGCAGTAGAATATAGGTCATAGTGATGGGTCCTAGGGGATGCATTAGTAATAAAATGAAACGTTCAGTGGGAGGGGACATTGAGTCTGTGGAGGTTGGTATACGAAGTGCGGCTGTATATTATATCATCATAGACTAAGAGCGGGAGGAATGTTGCCTGGATGAGTCTGAGTCTGACCTCAAGTGAGAAGAGAGTTCTATGTCTAAAAAAGAAGCCTAATCTGGCTTTATACTTGGTGGAGAGATTATCAATGTGGGCACTGAAGGATAGTTCATTGTCAATCCAGACTCCTAGGTATTTGAACTTGTCAACAACTTCAAGTGGTTCCTCTAGGGAAGTTTTGACAGTTGTGAGGTTGGACATGGACCCAACAGCGGGGTTGTTGTTGTGGTGGAAATACATTACCTTAGTTTTCTTAGCATTGAGCAAAAGCTTGGCACAGGTAAGATTGCATTCAAGCTGAAGGAAGTCAGTTTGGAGCTCTTTATGGACATAAGAAGTGAAGGCTTGGAGGTATAAAGTACAGTATCACCCGTGAAGAAGTACAGTTTGAGTTAGTGATATTGGAATTCTGGTTGTAGATGTAGATGGAAAAGAGGATGGGACAGAGTATGGACTCTTGGGGGATGCCTTGAGTGATGGAAAGGGGGTTTGAAAGGAGACCATCTGCTTTAACTTGCTGAACACGTCCTGTGAGATAGCTGGAGAACCAACAGATTATGGAGGCAGGGGCTCCTAGGTTGGAGAGGCTGTGCAGGGATAGATTATGGTCCACAGAGTTGAACGCTTTGCTCAGATCAAGGAACACTGCCCATGTTACTTACTTGGAGTCCCAGGTGGAGAACCAGTCATTGGTGACTTTACCTAGGGCAGAGATAGTGCTATAGCTACATCCGAAACCCAATTGAGCAGGGTTGAGGAGAAAGCTGGCTTCATAGTGGTCTTTCAGCTGAGAGTATATGAGTTTTTCTAAGATTTTGGAGAGCACTGGTAATATTGAGATTGGTCTGTAGTTGTTTAAGTTGGAAGGGGTCACAGGATTTGAAGAGGGGCAGAACATGGGCTGACTTTCAGCAGGAGAGGACAGTGGCCATTGAGATAGGCATGTTAAAAATGAGGAGAATGGGGGCAGTGAGATAGTACTATCTGAGTTTTAAAAAAAGGGGTTCTAGCCCATCAAAACCATGATCCTTCTTAGTGTCAAGTTAACAAAGGTGATCTTCGACATCCTTATATGTTACAGGAAGAAGTCAGAGGGGGTGCAACAAAGTGGGTGTGGGTGGGGCAGTGGGGGGGGCAGAGGGAGGCAGGTTATCCCAGCATAGTGGTAGGAGTTGAATGCTAGCCAGGCAGTGGAAAAGTTAGAGTTTATTTTCTCTAAAATAAGGTTGTGGTCTTCAATTACATTTCCACTGTCAATGATCTGGGGGGGGTGGAGGGGGCTGCTTTACATCATGAAGATGAGTTGAAGGGCACCAACGGATGTGGTGGTAGGGACATTATTGAGTTCTGCAGGTGTGTAATGGTCACAGATCTTTGAGGTTTGGTGGGAAGGTGTGGGTTGAGGTGGCTCCCCAAAAGGAAGAGAGCACTGCAGTGCACCTTGAAGGGGGGAGGGGCTGGATAGTAGTGCACCTTGAAGGGGGGAGATGCTGGCTTGAGTCATTGTCTATGGCCAGGCCAGCAGAGTGGCAGTCCCAGCATGGGAAAGTGAGCAAGGCAAGGATAATAAGTAGCTGTGGAAGCATGCCTAGGGGTGTGAGCACAGGATAACAGTATCTGGCCATAGGGATAATGTAGGAGGTTAGGGTCACCACCTCTAAAACAACAGAATGCAACATCATCCACTCCAAGCCAAAGCATCCTGGCACTCCTTTTTTTAGCTATACATTTAAATAACCCAACAGTTTAAGCTGTAAAATCTCAGCATTCTTAGCAAAAATAGAATTGAGCAGCATTTCCCATTAAAATAAGCTCACTAAAAAGGTAAATTTGCGGCAAGCCACAGAGCACAGGGCATAGAAATAAAGGGCCAATCAGCACAACAATGAAGCCAAGAAATGGACAATCAGGATTAAGCCACAGAAGCACCCTTATTTCAAAGTAAGGAAAGCTCTGCTGGTGTTCCAAGGTGACTTCTGCAGTGGCAGAAGAGCTGAGGCATACTTGGGTCCAGAGGATGTGGCTAAATGTCTAGGGGGGTGGGAGGTGGCTGAAATGTTGGAAGTACAAAGAGAGAATTGCAGCACCCTTTCAGCCTGGTCAGAGGTTCAGGAGTTAGATGCACATTTTCACCAAGAAATGGACAGCTGAGCTGGGTAGCACAACAGTGGTAGACTCCCAAGTTGGAGCAAGTTAGCACATTCTGTCAACAATTCAAGTCTGATTGCAGGCTAATTAAGGATCAAATCCAGTCAATGTAAGATCCAGGAAGCCCGATGTACATGCAAGTCTGGGACTTGGAGGTACTCAAAAAGATGTAGTGGGGGTAGACAGTGACTGGGGCAGCAGGAAGGAAGAATTCTGGCTATTCCAACAGGGTAGGTCAATGGGAAAAGGAGTAGGTGACTCATGTTTTAAGGGAGTTTGTCACTGTAAAGAACAAAGAGGATATCAGTGGGATTAGTAGTTCTACTGAGTCAGTCTGACTAAGACCCTGACGTCAAGGTGAATTACCGTCCGATCTCCAACCTCCCATTTTTGGGAAAAGTTGTTGAGAAGGTTGTGGTGCAAGAACTTGAGGAGCACCTCATGGCCTTTGATCTCTATGAGCCATTCCAGTCTGGTTTCCATGCAAGGCATAGTACTGAAACTGCACTGCTTTGGGTGCCCAATGACCTCCTCAGAGCTAGATATTGAGGGGAAGGGACAATTCTAATCCTTCTTGATCTCTTTTCAGCTTTTGACATGGTAGACCATTCATTATGTGTTGCTCGACCACCTGAGGGAATTTTGTGGGCTCACCGGCTCTGTCATCTGCTGGTTTGAGTCATTCTTAATGAATAGGAAATAATGAGTAGTGATGGGGAACTTCTCCTCCTCCTCTAGCCTCCTGCCATGTGGAGTACCTCAGGGTTTGGTCTTGTCATCAGTGTTGTTTGCCATCTACATGCTGTCCCTCGGTAAGCTCATTGGAAAGTATTTCTTGGGGTTTTCATTGCAATGCCAATGATACCCAGCTATATTTTTCTTTTGACCTGGGAACTTGTAGTGCGGTATAAGTACTAAACAGCTGCCTTGCAGAGATAAATGACTGGATGCCCTCCAGTTGGTTGTGACTGAACCCCGACAAGACAGAGGTACTGGTGGTGGAGTCGAACAGAACACGGAACAGGTTGTCCTCTAAAACTGGTTTATTCATGGGATATGTGCCATTGAGAACTTCCTGTAGGGTGTGAAACCTTGGCATGACCTTCAGCAGTGGATTGTCATTTAATTTTCAGGTGTCATCTGTTGTCCGGACCAGTATTTACCATTTTAGGAATATTGCCAGGCTTAAGCCCCTAGTTTTGTCTATGGACCTCCCCACCATGGTACATGCCTTTGTGACATCCAGACTTGATTACTGTAATGCGCTCTACCTTGGGGTCTCTAGAGGGAACCTTTGCTGACTGCAGCTAGTGCAGAACGTGACCACTAGGCTGCTCACTAGGCAGCCTAAATTCTGTGATATTACTCTGGTCTTGCATGAGCTGCACTGGCTACCTGTTAGGTGGATGATTCTCCTCAAGGTGGGCTTGCTTACCTTTAAGACCCTACGTGGGCTAGGTCCCGGTTACCTGTCAGACCTTCTTACAGATACCGTTCCAGTCTGCTCACTCTTGTCCTCATCTAGGGGCTTCTTGGAGATTCCCAGGACAGGGCTCAAAACCGCCGGTGACAGAGCATTCAATGTCGCCTGTCCAGTCATGTGGAATTCACTGCCTCCATCAATTCAGGAGGCCCCTTTGGTTGAGGCTTTCAAGACCCACCTGAAGGCCTTCCTGTTTAATCAGGCCTTCCCAGACCTTAGGCCTTAGTCCACCCTGGGCACCCGCCTTATTTATTTCTTTTTTTTAACATTTTATTTACAGCATTTAGTACTTGAGCATACAAAATACATATTTTCTGAGGGCACGGGGTCATAATGTTGTATGGTAGAATCGCGTTGAATGATTTCTGTTTATTTATTGTTCTGTGGGGGCTCCATCCTCTAACGCCCCCATTACAGGGGGCTGTGCCCTCCGGACTCCCTCACTAAAGATTCCAACTCTGGGGGAGTCCAACTCGGAGTGTGCACAGGTCCGGGTTTCACCATAATGGCGTACGCTATTAAGTGTACAACACTATGGCCTGTTGTGTTTTATGAGTAGGTATACATATTAAACTTTTTCCAGAAATACATTACATAGGATGATGACTATCTAGTCATTCTGTACAGCATTAGGGGTTAGTCTCAGTTTCTTCTAATACACTATTCCCAAACCAATGTCAGGAGCCACAATGCAGCCAATGCTCAAGTTGAGCAAGAACAGTATTAAAATATCCAAATTTTAAAACTGACCTATAAAAGGTCCAAGTTAACTTTGAACAAATTGTGCTAAAACAAAAGAGCTCCAGTCTAGAGCCCCCTTTGAAGGCTAAAGTAGGGTGATAGGGTGCAGCCTACAGTGCTTCCGGAAATCTGCCTCTTTAAAATTAAAATGAACAAAAAAAAGTAAAAGGGTGTCTGGTGCAATAATAGGACTTCAATCACCCACACCAAGACCAGCTCATGCCTCGTTTATGAATGGTGGGCCCCTATATTTATTAAGGTTCATGAGGCTCCCTTGAGCTACTGTGCAGTAACAAGTGAACTGCCATGAGGCATTGTGCACCCCTTCCTCCAATGATTGCTCACTGCGTGAGACAACATCAGAATTTCTCCCCTTTTCTAATTCATTCTTAACTTTCTGTTAACAAATGATAGAAATCAAGGCCTTACATTGCAATATAGAGAATCAGAAGTTGGCAATCGCTAAACAATTCTGTGCATGAACATTCTTGGTTATAAACCTAAAGAATAAAAATAAAGCAGCCCCTGTTCCATCACATTATTAGGTATGAGACTGCATAACCGTATAGTGAGAATACAAATTAGAGTCTAAATAATTTTTAAGTTTTTAGCAGAGTCCCCTCAGCAGAAAGAAAAACTGAATACCTCAGCAATACCTCAGCAATTGTAACAAACAATTTAAAGCCATACATCTGAGGTGGAGTGTTCATTCTCATCTCAAAAATACCAAGTCAAGCTGTTGATAAAGGTAAAGTCCTCCGTAACTGGATAACTGGGTCTTCAGTCCCCCTCCATGTCTTCATCTTCCAATGAACATTTCTCCCATTGTCGCTTGCCCAGCCTCCTTTGGATCAGTAAATCAAAACTGTCAACGGCCTTCAGAAAAACTAAGTCACTCTGGAAAGGCAAGAGAATAGGTAATACCTAATTCCCGGAGTTTCCCTTTCATCCCATCAAACGCTTTTCTCCTCATTGGGGGTAGCACAGGAGAGATCAGGAAAAAATATAATTCAGGCTTCTTCAATGTAGATCGGCCCCCAGTTCCTTAGGGACACCAGCAGCAACTCTAGCTCTCCTGCAGATCGAAGTGTGAGCATGACAGTTCTTGGGTTGTCCAGGTTGTTTAGAGGCCTTCTGAGGGTGATCCTGTCGGCTTTTACCACTCAGAAATCTGACAGGAAGTTAAATATTGGAGCCAGGTTTGCAAGTATGAAATAAGGACATCTCCTTTTGAGTTCTCAGGAAGACCTATAATGCTCACATTAGCTGACGGTGTTCTTCAACTGCTCCACATGGCTCCAGACAGTGACCTGTTCCTTAAGAGATGTAGCAGTAGCCACCACCTTCCCTGCCGTCGCTTCTGCCATTTTTGTTATCTCCTCCATGGCGTCTAATCTATGGTCCATTGATAAGAATTTCTCCAAAAAAACAACTAGTTTTTGGTCCATTTGCTGGACAGTTTTAGTTAATGCATTTACCACAATTTGCCAATTAGGGTAACTGTGCTAGAGTCAGTGCTTGTAGGCTGTGAAGGGCCTGCTGTTTCATCGGGAGGTTTGGTGCTGGTGGAACGTGGCTGGAAAAAGTCTAATTTTGCCGATTTTGTTCTACCCATCTTCATATTCTAATGTGATTCTCTGAATGCCTCCACTTTTTGCTCCAAATAGAAGTTGAAGATCAGCTATTTCTTACTAAATGAAGTTCTAATTTATAAAAATATAGCCTTGTCTTGGGAGCTCCAGAAACGTGCTGCTGCTAGCTAGGCTGTTGGCTCCACCCCCAGCTTATTTGTTTGAGTTTCAGCTATATATATATATATATATATATATATATATATATTAATCATGTTCATGTATACTGACATTTTATTGTTTTTATATTGATTTATATTATTGTATTGATAGTATGTTCTTGTTGTTCTGCTCCCAGAGCCTCTGGGATTGAGCACCAGAAAAATAGCATTTGCCTTGCCATTTGCCTATAAAAAAGAGAATGGGGGATAGTCACCCAGAGAGGAACAGCAGAACTGCAAAAAGCTCAGCCCAACTTATAAAATGAAGTACTGATATGTGCATTGTTAATGTTAAATTCCACAAAAAGAATTCTGGATGGTTTGTTTATATGCTACTACAAATATGAGAGAAAATATTACCAATATTTTTTTCTACTACAAATTTGAAAACTGCTAAGCCAATTTATCCACAATATTTATTTGTGTTAGACACCAGGATATAATGACTATGGATATGTATGTCAAATACTAAGTCTATGTCTGAAAGAGCATAGAAGTTACAAACATCCACATTTTTGAGAGTGTTCACAAAATTTTGCAAATATTTACATAGTAAAGATTTGAACCCCTGCAGCTTAAAAATCTCTACCCAATTCTCTATATATATTTAGATCATTCTATGAGCATTACAAAAAGGTTAGAAACATAGAAACATAGAAACATAGAAGTTGACGGCAGATAAGGACCGCAAGGCCCATCCAGTCTGCCCATTCATGCTAATTTACACATGTCTAGTGCCATAGGTGCCCAATTTATTTGCAGATGAATTTTTTTCATAAAATTTCCCGCAAAAAATAAAATGACAGATTTTGAGCACATATAATTTTGAAATATGCATCATATTGTCATGGAAGCTGGCACATTATTAGAACTCCTGTCATCAAGGAACCATGCCAAATTTAAGATCTCTGACCCAATAGACAGCTGAGGTATATGCAGACAAAAATGTTCATGAAATTTTGCACCAAAAATAAAATGATAGATTTTGAGCACCTATAATTTTGACAATATACATCTGAATGTCATGATATTTGGCATGTTATTGACCCTTCTCCCAAAGAGAGATCTAGCTTAATTGACAGCTGAGTTATGACCAGATTACTCAATTTTAAAAATTCTGAAAAAAATCAAGACAAAATTCCATGAAATGCCATGGAATTTTGCAAAATTCAATTGAAATACCACACATTCAAAACGTTTCCTTTCCCCACAGCTCTAGTAGGGAGAGTAATGCAGCTTAAAACACTGCATTCGTGGCATTGCACACATGACCGATTACATAAGCTGCACTTGCTCCATACTCCAGAGTGCTGGTGCTGTGATGCACTAGAGGGCTCTATGCTCCACATTTTGCAGTCCTGACCTCACCTTCAGACCTGGTGGTGCCAAATTTTGGTCTCCATGGAGAACATTTTATTGTGCACAGGGATGCTTCACTCATTGTCTTGGGGAACACTATGCCTTTGCCCAAACTGCATAAGTCTTTCCATGCATGATTCATGGCCACTATCACAGAGACCAAAAGGTTATTGCTTTGGCACTAGAGTTCGGCAGAGCTCCCCACATTTATGGAATGGAAAGAGAACATGTACTGTACAAGTTTGTGGGGTCTGAGAGGCTTTCTTACCTGGCAGTTGTTAACAACATGATTTGGAAGCAGTGTGGGGACTCTTTCTTACCCATTATGCTTCTGAGGGGAGCAGGGAAGACAGGGAGAATAAGGACCAGTACCCATTCCATGTAGACATGGACTAGGGACACAAATAAGAACACCCCCACCAGTGGCCAGGCTGCCCCTCATGGCAATCATTTTTGTTTTTTGAAGGATCCCAGATAGGCATACCCTGTTACCAGACATCTGCCTTTTTCCCCATCAGACTTTCTGAAGTTCAATGAGTTTGTTCATTGTTAGTGTTTATTGCTCACATCAGTTAGCTTTGTTAACCTGTTCTTGTATATGAGGTTTGCATTCTCTCAGAGCTGAACAACTGACAAGCTGTCTATTAGTAAGCACAGTGGCATTCTGATGATGTAATGTAAGCATCCTGTTCTAGGTTCAGGGGGTTAGCTGTGATCTGTGCATTACAGTCTCTGACTTTTTTTATTAGCCTGTAATCCAAGATGAAGTGGGTGTCCCTGCTACAACCAGGTTGGAAGATTTGTATCTTGATGGCTGTTGCTGCAAACTAAACATTTTATTGGAAAAAAACTCAATATACTAAAAATAAAAAAAGAAAACAAGCGACAAGACTTGCAAGGTACTTTCCAGACCCATACAGCTATTGGCCAATTACCTCATGGGTCGGGACAGCTACTGACCAATGTGATCACTAGATTTTTCTTGCCCATTTTATAATAATGTATTAATGCCATCCTCTGCCAGTGGGTATAAGCCAGTTAGAAATTCACAGTTTAGAATTAGACTCATTTGTTTTGGTATAGGGATGAATACATAGCTAGGTACACTACTACAGTAGGAATACAGTGATACATTTGTTACTGACAAAAATAACAAATTACTGTTACACAAAAAAAAGTCTTTGAAAATGTCATCATCCAGTATTAAATGTATATGGTTTATTAACTCAATTATTTGATTTTAGCCCTAAAAACTTACATTTTAAAGACAATGGAGTGGACTTTCAGCCCATCTAAAATCAACATAGGTACGGGGAAGAATCACCACAACTGGGGCTTCACTTGTGGAGCTGCAGTTTTCCCTGCATGCACCATATTTTCATAGCAGGAACTGGTTTATTCCAGCTCCTCCATTAACAGCCACTCATTGACATTTTAGTGGTGCAGATGTACAAAAATGTTATGCCAGTTGGGACCAGGCATTACATCCCCCACAGCTGTGCTGGCTGAAAACATAAACGTCTGAAGGTGTGGAGCTTTCATCTCACAGTAGTGGCTATGGCATGGGACTTAGTCCTCGAACACTTTGAACATTTTTCCTAACTTCTTTAAAGGAAAAAAAAATGCACTATAAGGTTAATATTGTTTTTTTTTTTAATGAAAGCTTGAAGACATGTCAGCATTGATATATCCTATCAATACAGCTTTTCAACATTGATACATGGCATTATACATCAATGCACTTTGATAGTGTAGTAATGTATTTTAGTGGTGCAGTTGCACCACTATAGCTAGGGTTGAGTAGGCAGTTTAATGTTAAACCTCTGACTTTGCACTTTAATAGTTTTACCACCATTCAATGGATTTGTACAAACCTTTGCATGAGCAGTCTTGGGGGCAAGGTCTCTTGATATGCTAAGTTTTGTTCTGGTCAGATGTCTGGATTCCAACATATGGCAAATAGTGAAAAAAATTGGATTTTGTTGCTGTTTTTTGTCATCCCCTTGTGGTCTGAAATCTTCAGGACAGGAAGGGCTTGGGCCAGAGTGGTGCCTTTCATTGGTTTGGTGAAAAAATATTAATCCATTCCACAGTTATAAGGATTTGAAAGTTTAGTTCATGTATCCTCAGTACAGTCTTTGGACAGCTGTTTCATACAAAAAAAGAATTCGGACCATATGAAAAATGATTTTTTTCATATTGGGATCATCTTTTTTCATGACAAAAAATTATTTTTTCATGTACCCACCATCTTGTATCAGTTAAAAAACCCATTCTTGATACCCTTAAAAATCATATCCTGCAGAAACACCAACACATGTATCTTGCCAACTGGTACCCACTTCGGTGGATTTTGCAGTTAGATTTTGGAAAATTCACCTAGAGATGTGTTTTTTCACACATTTTAAAGTATATTTTATGACCTGAATTTCTTTTTCCACATGGCCGTACGAAAAAAATATAGGGACATATGAAAAAAAGATTCACTTTATATGAAAAAAAGAATTCAGACTTAGGATTTTTTTTTCACATTTTGTTTTTGTATGAAGGAATGTTTTTTGTATGAATGACATAGCCTCATGAAAAAAAAAGATCCCGTCTGACAAAAAAAAAAATAAAATTGGACCTAGTTTTTATTTCCAGATTTCAACTTTTAACAAGACATGACTCTGCCAATATATATAGTTAATGGACAATCTATATATCAAAATAAAGGTCTGAATGAGAAATACAACACTAACACATAACATCTCCTTCCAAAATGTAAGGGCCATTTAAAAACAAACATTTGTCAATGCAGAATGTTGATTGATTTGCTCCGTTGAGCTTGCTCACTCACCCTCTGTCAGTAGATCATTCTGTTTCTCTTGGCGCCGCAGGCTGCACTTTTGTACTGGGCTCCTACCTGCATTGGCACCTTTGTCTGCCCACAAAGAAATCCACAGCTGCCCTGACAGAGCTCCATTGAGGTCATTCAGTCTCCCTCTCTCACGCGCTCATGCTGTTTCTTCTGGCGCTGCAGTCTGCCCTTTTGTACTGGGCTCCTGCCTCTGTTGGTGCCTTTTTCTGCCTGCAAAAAAATCTGCAGCAGTCCCAACAGAGCTCCATTGAGCTCGCTCACTTCCCCTCTCTCACTCTCTTGTTTCATTTCTGTCAGAGCTGCAGGCTGCCCTATTGTAATGGGCTCCTGTCTGTGTTGCTGCCTTTTTCTGCCCACAAAGGAATCTGCAGCAGTCATGATAGAGCTCAGTTGAGCTCACTCACTCCCCCTCTCTCAATCATTCATTCTGTTTGTCCCACCGCTGCAGGCTGCCCTTTTGTACTGGGCCCCTGCCTGCATTGCTACCTTTTTCTGCCCACAAAGAAATCCGCAGCAGTCCAAATAGAGCTCTGTTGAGCTCACTCACTCCACCTCCCTCACCCGCTCATTCTGTTTCTCCCAGCACTGCAGGCTGCCCTTTTGTACTGGGCTCCTGCACTGGGGCCCTTTTCTGCCCACAAAGAAATTTGCAGCAGTCCCGACAGAGGTCAGTTGTGCTCAGTCACTCCCCCCTCTCACTCACTCGATCTTAATCTCTCCCAAACACTGATTTCCCACAGTGACCATGCTA
The DNA here is from genome assembly GCA_016271365.2 of Neoceratodus forsteri. Classification (NCBI taxonomy): domain Eukaryota; kingdom Metazoa; phylum Chordata; order Ceratodontiformes; family Ceratodontidae; genus Neoceratodus; species Neoceratodus forsteri. The sequence continues at coordinate 168,272,493 of CM057456.1, read as the reverse complement.
TGCTGCAGCAGGAGTGCAAAAACATATTTTGGCCAGGATGTATAAAATGACAGCTGTACTGTTCGTAAGGAGGCGTGAAAAAATGCCAGTGTTGAAAATGTGACATGAAAATATTACAAATTTGTGAAGTTACAAGGGTGCATGGAAACAGTTCAATGCATGCTTGTAACATAGTCATTTTATGGATTTCATCACCAAATTTTCAACATAGGAATTTTAGGACCTCTGGTCATGAACAGTGTCACTTTCATTTTCATAATCTGTCCCGAACACTGATTTCCCACAGCAACCATACTATTCTGCGCCACAAGTGCAAAAACACATTTTGGCCAAGATGTGAAAAATGACAGCTGTACTGTTCATAAGGAGGTGTGAAAAAATGCCAGTGTTGAAAATCTGGCATGAAAATATTACTGATTTGCGAAGTTATAAGGGTGCGTGGAAGCTGCACAATGCACACTTGTAACACAGTCATTTTATGGACTTTCATCACAAAATTTTCAACATGCACATTTTAGGACCTCTGCTCATGAACAGTCTCACTGTGGTTTTCTTAATGTGTCCCAAAGATTGATTTCCCAGATCAACTTCACTATTCTGTGCTGGCAGGTGCAAAAACGCATTTCGTCCAGGATGTGAAAAATGACAGTTGTACTGTTCATAAGGAGGTGTGAACGTATCCAGCCATTGCTTTGTCTCACTCCAGAGACCCTGCTATAATATAGTACCACGGAGGACACTGGGCGGGAGGGGTGGGGAACTCAAAGTTCCGCACAGCCTGTTCAGCTCACTCACCACCTCTCTCACTCGCTCATTCTATTTCTCCTGATGCTGCAGGCTGCCCTTTTGTACTGGGCTTCTGCTTGCATTGGCACCTTTTTCTGTCCACAAAGAAATCCGCAGCAGTCCCAACACAGCTCCACTGAGTTCACTCACTCCCCCCCCCCCATTCGCTCGTTCTGTGTCTCCCTGTGCTGCAGGCTTCCCTTTTGTACTGGGCCCCTGCCTTTATTGGCACCTTTTTCTACCCACAAGCAAGTTCACTGCTGTCCTGACAGAGCTCCGTTGAGGTCGCTTTCTCCCCCTCTCTCTCACTCGTTCTGTTTCTCCTGGAGCTGCATGCTGCCCTTTTGTACTGGGCTCTTGTCTCCGTTGGTGCCTTTTTCTGCCCACAAAAAAATCCACAGCAGTCCCAACAGAGCTCCGTTGAGCTTGCTCACTCACCCTCTCTCAGTCACTCATTCCATTTCTCCCAGCGCTGCAGGCTGCCCTTTTGTACTGGGCTCCTGCCTGCATTGGCGGCTTTTTATGCCCTCAAAGAAATCTGCAGCAGTCCTGATAGAGCTCCACTGAGCTCATTCAGTCCCCCTCTCTCACTCGCTTGTACTATTTCTTCCACTGCTGCAGGCTGCCCTTTTGTACTGGGCCCCTGCCTGCATTGACACCTTTTTCTGCCCACAAAGAAATCCACAGCAGTCCCGACAGAGCTCCGTTGAGCTCACTCACTACCCCTCCCTCACTCGCTCTCTCGTTCTGTTTCTCCCAGTGCTGCAGGCTGCCCTTTTGTACTGGGATCCTGCATCAGGGCCTTTTTCTTCACACAAAGAAATCTGCAGCAGTCCCAACAGAGTTCAGCTGAGCTCTGTCACTCCCCCCCCCCCCACTCACTCGATCTTAATCTGTCCCAAACACTGATTTCCCACAGTGACCATGCTATTCTGGAGGCAGGAGTGCAAAAACATATTTTGGCCAGGATGTGAAAAATGACAGCTGTACTGTTCATAAGGAGGTGCGAAAAAATGTCAGTGTTGAAAATGTGGCATGGAAGTATTACAAATTTGTGAAGTTACAAGGGTGCATGGAAACAGTTCAACGCACGCATGTAACACAGTCATTTTATGGAGTTTCGTCACCAAATTTTCAACATAGGGATTTTAGGACCTCTTCTCATGAACAGTGTCACTGTCATTTTCTTAATCTGTCCTGAACACTGATTTACCACAGTGACTGCGCTATTCTGCACTGGAAGTGCAAAAATGCATTTCAGTCTGGATGTGAAAAATGACAGCTGTACTGTTCATGAAGGTGAAAATGCCAGTGTTGAAAATCTGGCATGACAATATTACAAATCTGCAAAGTTACAAGGGCACATGGAAACTGTGCAATGCACACTTGTAACACAGTCATTTGATGGGCTATCATCACCAAATTTTCAACATACGCATTTTAAGACCTGTGCTCATGAACATTATCACTGTCATTTTCTTAATCTGTCCCGAACACTGATTTCCCACAGCGACTGCGCTTTTCTGCGCTGGAAGTATGAAAACACATTTCAGCAAGGATGGAAAAAAAAATGACAGCTGTACTGTTCATAAGCAGGTGTGGGAAAATGGCAATGCTGAAATTCTGGAGTGAAAATATTATAAATTCTCGAAGTTACGAGTGTGCATACAAACTACGTAATGCACGCTCATAACACAGTCATTTTATGGAGTATCGACACCAAATTTTTAACATAGGCATTTTAGGACCTCTGCCCATGAACAGTGTCACTGTCATTTTCTTAATCTGTCCCAAACACTGATTTCCCACAGTGACCAGGCTATTCTGTGCCAGAAGTGCAAAAACACATTTCGGCCTGGATGTGAACAATGACAGCTCTACTTTTCACAGGGAGGTGTGGAAAAATGCCAGTGTTGAACATCTGGCATGAAAATATTGCAAATTTGTGAACTTACGAGCCTGCGTAGCAACTGCGCAATGCACGCTCATAAAACCGTCATTTGTTGGATTTTTTCCACCAAATTTGCAACATAGACTTTTTTGAGAGTTCTCCTCATGATCACTGGAACTGTTGTTTCATTAATCAATCCTGAAAGGTGAGTCTGTGCAGTGACCGCAAAATCACCTTTAAGGGCAGAATAATGCCATGATAGTGGCAGAATTCATGAGGAGGGGTCCCAAAAACCCCATGTTGAAAATGTGGTGCCCAAATTCCAAAAAATGCCTGAGATATGCATCAAAGTTGAAAAAAAACCTATTTATTCCATTATACAGCTTACCGGCATTTCCTCAGTTTGCGGTCGGCTTTGAAGAGTGCAGACGTGTTCCCAGTTCACCGAAGACCGTTGCGCCAGACTGTAGAGATAAGTATGGGGTGAGGGTGTTTGGCGGAAGCAGGAGGTGTGCACTGGGTGGGCGCGGGTTGTGGGAGGGGCAGAAGATAGGACCATTTCCTTTTGACAGGTTACAAGAAAAAAAAATCGCTGGACTTTTTTTTACGAACATTTGGCATGCTGGGTGGGCCCCAGTGTGCCAATAGAGTGTTTTTTGGGGGCAGCTCTAGCTGATGTGGGATTGGGTACCACAGGTGGCACAAAATGGGGACTCAAGAGCTTAAGGGGTTGGGCAATTCCCCTTGGCAACTGCACTGGGAGTTTGGGGGGGTTATGCCAATCGGGAGTGGGTTCCCCCATTGAGAAATGGAAGGGGGAGGGGGGACATAATGCCAATGGGGAATAGGCTCCCCCATTAGCAACATGAACATAGGCACTGAAGCAGATGGGGATTGGGGCCCCCATCAGCAAACAAACATGGTTGGGGGGCACATGCTGCTAAGGGGGATTGTGTGCCCCCTCAGCAGTGGGGGTACTTTAATATTGTTTGTGAACTCGGTGGCAAGCCACTGCCATGTTCACCAACAATATCACAGTAACAAGGTTCTGCCCAGCAATGACGGGTTGCTCCCTCATTGCAGCGGAATGGCTTAAGGTGCAATGACGAGGCAGCCCCTGATTGCAGCAGCTGAAACCTTACAAGGTTGTGGCATACTGGCTGAACTAGTGTCAGCAGCAGCATGCCACCCCATTGGAAACAGCAGGTCAAGCCTCAAAAGCTGTGGGTGCATTGGCCACAACAGTGCCACGCCTCCACAACCTGCTTCTGCAGCAAGCTGCAGCAATATGTTCTTGTGCCTGTGCGCAATCAACATAAAAAATAAAAATTAAATATTACAGTTCACATAAGATAACATTGCAACTTTAACACATGGTTACTCTGTCAGTCTTTTGAGTTAACAGACAATGTAAGTATCAATAGTAGGGTCTTAGTAAGTAGTACAACACTAAGTACTTAAGAAATAGGAAATGAAAATGGTCCATCCCTAACAAAAATACTTACAATGAAGAACATACTGTAAACAGCTGTTCTGGGGGAATGGAAGCACAAGGACTGGAGGGCCCTGCGCTTCCACACCCACGTACACATGTGGATAAATGGAGACATGGATGTCTTCATGTTAGTCCCAAAGGGACCTGTGTGAATGATGACATGATTCCACTATCTGAAAAAGGAAGGAAATTCATTGCAAAAAACTTTGTTAATGCACCAGTTCAGGTTAAAGTGACAAAAGTAGGGAAATGTGGCATTAGGGTTTACAATCCTAATTCCCCACCACAGTCCCAAAAGGAGAACAATCATTACAGTTTTCTCTGTTGTCAGTCTTGGTTAATCAGGGGTGGGGTGTTGTTTGGGGTTCTTGGGGTTCTCAACCCTAATGCTCACCCCACTGCCATATGCCCTTCACATGTATAGATCTGTGTCTCCCCACATAGTGCCAACAACCTTCATGCCCTGCACTAAGTAAACAGATTGCATCTGAAGATTCTGACCTTATTTTTTTGTGAGGAATGGCATGAGCAGTAGGGTTGAGAACTCCGAGAAATACTCTATCCCTGATTCGCCAAGAGTGACGACAGGGAAAATTATAATTTGTTTTCCATTTGGTGATTGGGGAGGGAGTTAGAGTTGTAAACTCTAGTGCCACATTTCCCTACTTTTGTCACTTTAATCCTTACCAGTGCACTAACAAAGTTTTCTGCAATGAATACTGTCATACATTGGAATTCAGAAAATGTATCAAGACTGACACCTTTTTTTCACATTTTATTTTATTTTTTATTTAAAATGTGTTAACCAGGTAACTCTGAGAGCATTACATTCCCATGTTCATGGAGGACCCAGCCAAATAACAATTAATAAACATATTTATGTAATATTCACAAAACATACTTACAAGAGAACAGTAAACCTTGTGACAAGGTACCTTTGTAAATGTGACAAGGTACCTTTGTAAATGAGCCTATGGCTCAAATGTTTTCCAAACTGCTGTTTAAATAAATTAAATAAATAAATAAAAACACAAATATTGCTCTCTTATTGTATGAACCAATTCATCTGCTGTACCTATACAAACACACATGCTGCATCTTCCAAGCCAAACATTTTGTCAGCAGGTCATTTTATAAATGCAAAAACACACTCCAATGTGGTCTTTTCATTGACAATATAGGCACACCTCCAAAGTGTGCTGAGCAGAGCATACGCTCATGCTTTGTGACTCACCCCACTCTGGAGGATTGCCTATTTCTCTCACACTGTTTTGCAAGTTATTGCCCATATATTATCAGATGAAATATGTATTGGTAGGTCTTATTAATTTTGACCCACCCCTATGCTTTCAACTAAAAATAAAAAAATTACAAGCTCTAACAGTTCCAAAGTATTTCCTTTTTAAATATAATTGAATTGAAAAAGATAATTTTGTAACCATTAAGCCTGGGAGTCTGGGGCTTCAAATTCATTTGCAGGGGACTGGTACTGAGTGGTCAAAATGACCAAACAACACCAACCCTTTAACTTGTGCCCCAGTGTGCCAGTCATAAATGTGATTGCAAGATTTTCCATTATGGCCATTCAGCCCACTGCGACTGTACAAGGAAAAGGGTAGGGGACACCATGAAAACTGCCCACAGGCTCATTCATGAAAAATTGCAAGCCTTACAGAGGCAAGTGCAGACTTTTCCAACACTCTGTGCTGTAAAACCAATACAGTCATATGGTACGGGGTGTCCATAGTCTGCTCCAGCCCAAGGAGGAGCTGGCAGTCAACAAATAGCATTGTAAAATAGCTACTGTAGTAAAAATCCAGACACTTCATTGGCTGAGCAGTTTGGAACCTGGTACTGATATCCCAGAAACACAACTAGAGACAACTCTTTTACCAGTCCTGACATTTTTATATTCATCAGAACCATCCACGCCAGGTTCAAGGCTTAAATGCTCACAACAGTTTTGGTAGACTGGCAAATGTTTTTTACAGGCCACTTCTGCAACAATTAAAAAAAAGTCAGCAAAATGCTTCATATTCTCTGACCTTACCAACACCAAATCACACAGCCCCAATGATCCATTTCTTTAAACTTGGCTGAACATCCATACCCCACCTGATCAATCTGAGAAAGGTTGTAACAAGGAAAAGTTGTCCTAACCAGAGCACAGGCCATAGAAACCCCCCAACCCCACAAAGCCAGACTGCAGCATACCCCCCAAACAGTAGGCCCCAAATGTGGAACTAATGGGCAAACAGTGGAGCACCCAAGCAAATGTGCCCTAGGAAACCCAGGACACAGTGAAATAGGTAGCAGCATGGCCAGACAGGCCAGTAGTAAGTGAAATACATACCTGGTGCAACACGTACCATAGCATGTAGCACAATAGCCAAACACAGAATGTGGGACAAGGCATCACAATGTGGAACAGAGAAGTGATGGGGCAGACAGTAGGGAACAATGCCATGTAATGTGTCAAGAGGTATGTACAGCTGACAGTACTGACGAGTTGCGACATGCGTACTGCTTTGTCGCTATTGTGAGTTACGCCATGTTGTGCGGGTGTAACTTGTGACAAGCGTAATTCTGCATTTTCCATCATATCTGGCGATTCTCTTAGAATATGGTGCAGCTAGCATGTCATAGGGTTTTTGGCATAACTTTACACACTGGCATACTTTGAGCCCTGCTCTCACTGCTGTCTTGGAATCAGGCCCCAGGACTGCACATTTAAATCTCATAATAACCACATAACTAAATCTCTGAAATCAAAAGTTATGTCTCTGGTACCACTTGGTTCTGTTCCTTACCATGGAGTTGTGACTTCATATTGCAAACAGCGTCCTGTATCCCTGCCCTGCTCTATGGGTCTACAGTTCTGAACCCCCTTAAGAGTACAGAACTGCATAAGCTCAGATCTCTTTATCACAAAATTGGTCGATTCACTAATGCAGCCCCACCCAAGGAGCACCACTGCAATGTCCTGCACTCACTAAAATGGTCAACATCTGAAGGGAAGATAGCTTACCATCCCCTATGCCTAGCATACAAGCTTCAACTAAACATCACTCCCCCCAGCCTCAAAGATCTGTTAACAGCTAAACCTAGTAGGCGGCCCTCAGATCTGCCAACTACCCCTAACCATTAGTTCCATGAACTAAGACTACTGCAGGTGATAGATCATTTGCCACAGCCATTCCAGTCCTACAGAATCCCCTCCCAAACAGTCTGAAAGAATGCTCATCTCCAGATGGCTTTAAGAAAGGTCTAAGGCTTATCTGTTAGAAATAAGCACCTGCAGCTGTTATCACTGATATACTATATTTCCATCTGATCCTCACAAGTCTACCTGACCTTTGTAGTTTCCATGATTAAAATACCTTATGTGCTTATTCGTTCGTAACTCACAGTTTGTCATCATATGTGTAACCATTATTTTGTAGTATTACTTGTAGAGTGTGTACAAATATCTTTGTAACTGTCAGCAATTTCCATGTAATTAACCCCGGGTCACACCTGAAAAAGGGACTCTTTAGTCTTATCGGATCCACCAGGTTAACAAAATTTAAATAAATAAAACATTAAATAGCTAGGACTGCGCCAGTATATGATGGGCCAAGAGGCCTCTCTCTCTGCTGGCAACTTCTATATTTCTATAGAATGCAAACAATATATAATACATGGAGAGTTTACATTGTGTATACAATATTAGGTTCAAGATAGTTTTAACACAGAGGAAAGTTAGCTCATCAATGAAATAGATTGAAACAAATTTCAGCTAGACCAGGAAGACAGAAGATCTGGAATGGAAGGCAAAACAAAAAAGATATAATTTTAGGTGAGATTTAAAAAGCAAGGGCAGAGGGGCTAGAAACATAGATCTGGTGGCAGAAAAGGGCCTTTAGGTCCATCCAGTCTACCTCTTGTCTCTGTCTATTCTGCCACCACTGATCCTAGTTGATCATAGATGTCACTACCTCTCCATTCTTCTACATAATGTGCCACTGTGCATATCCCACACATGCTTGAAGCTCCCCACAGTCTTTGCCCCCACTTCCTCCTCTGGCAGACTGTTCCAGCTATCCACCACCCTTTCTGTGAAGAAGTATTTCTGCACGCCCACCTCTCTTAAACTTCCCCCTCTTAGCTACATTGCATTCCCCTTTGTTCCAGTGCCTTCCATTCTCTGAAACAGCCCCCCACTTGCACCTTGTTCACTCCTGTGAGGTACTTGTGGGCTTCAACCAAGTTCACTTTCACTCTCCTGTCTTCCAGGGAGTACAGGTTGAGTCACTGCAGCCTTTTCTCTCATGGCTTCTCCTGCTATCCCACCACCATTTTGTTGCTGTCCTCTGTACCACTTCCACTCTTTCAATGTCCTTGTGGAGGTTCGCCTCCAGAAGTGGACACAGTATTCCAGGTGTGGCCTCATCAGTTAGTAGAGGTAGGTGAAGTTAGAAAACTTCACTTGTGGGAGAAATGTGTGAATTTTGTCCAATTCACATTGTTCTCCTTTAAAGTGAATTTCTACTTTGCCTTAATAAAGAACTTTGCAAATGGTAAAATTGTGAACTTCACTTGTGAATTTTGTCTCTAAGGCAAAGTTTGCAAGGAGTGGAAGTGACACGGTGACACAATGAGATGTATTGCAATGCAGAGGCTGAATTCAGTGCAGTGTGAGGAAGAGACAGTAGGCTGGATTTTCAAAGCATACTGTAGCACAAGGGCCCGCATCAAGCCCTTCGCCACAAAGCTTAGGTTCTGACAGTGTACAAAACCCCTTTGCTGCAACTTTGCACAATTTTACAGTCTTGGTCACAGTTGGACAGTTTCCACATTTTACAGTAGCTTGCACCAAGTATCTGGTGTAAGCTTCATAAAAAAGGCCCCCCGGATTGCTGCAAGCAAGACCACAAAAACTTGATCTAAATTGCGACAACTGGTGCATGGGATTGAAAATCTGAGTCACTGGCCAGGAGAATGCCACAGTCCTGGTGCACCACATCTTCAGCACACCCAGGGCTTCTCACCCTTCTGAAAATCCTGCCCAGTTGGTGTTAAGTGTGCTCTGTACCTTTGTTGCTAACAACCTTTTAAAAGCAATTAAAACACATTTTTTTTTTTTCAATAAATGACTCAAATGTCTTTTGTGCCTTGCACCACTAACTCACCAATTATTTGCGGTATTTGTCATGATTTAGTTAGTTTAAAGCTTAGTTTCATTTTCTGTGTTGTGTAGTGAGGCCGCATTGTCGGGGGAGCTTAGCTGCAGAAACGGCCGGCAAGAAAATGGCAGGTTGAGCAGCTTTTCTGTCTTAGCAATACTAGTGATTTTGTTGTCAGTGTTTTGTGTGATTTTTTTCATGTTTTCTTTTGTCTGGAATTTTAGTAGAACAGTTAGGTGTGTTTTACTAAATGATTTTGTCACTGTAGTTTGACTATATTGATTTCATTATTGTTTATTGATTGAAGTTAGCATTTTTTCATGTACACAGTATTGTTACTATAATTACTTGAGTTGTTTCATATTGAGTATGTATGCTTAATTCCTGAAATCCCTCTCCTAAATTGTTTGTATAAAAATAAATTCAATATTTGGTGAAATGATGGTGATTGTGTATACTTAACTTTGGCCTTTCTCAATTCCCACTCTCAACAGAGGAGCCAGGCATTGATAGAGAATAGAAGGCCTAGGACTAAGGGTGAGAAAAGTATCGAAGGAGGTGGGGAGGATGGTGGGAGCTCAAAAATGCTCTGAGCATAGATTACTGGGTGGGTTGGCATTTACTGGAGTAGTGGGAGGAGTTTATTCCCACACACTGAATCTCAAGCAAAGCCCTCCCATTCAATGTTTGGTGAATAGTGGATAGTGCTTGTTTACACTTAACTCTGACCTTTCTCATTTCCCACTCTCAGTAGAGGAGCTTGATGATGATAGGAAATAAAAAGTCCCAAAAGAATGAGACATTACCTACTCTAGTTCACAGAGAGTGTAAACAGTAGCATGTAGGAGAGGGAAACCTCCCCTGTAGAGGAAACATCTGAGGACCCATGGCTACTGAACTGCCCGTCCTCTGGGCATACTAAGAGGATATGATCTTAAATGCTTGAGTTCTTTTTTTCCATACAGATGAATATTTTTAGCATGAGGTTCCATCTTCTAAGACTCTTGATGATGGAGCAGGAATGCCATTATGGGTGCTGATGATGCAGACCCAATCTGGAGAATGAGAATTCTGTCCAAGCTGTAGAAGAGTTCTCAGATAGTCTATGAGGATTGAGGGCCCTTGGTGTATGGTTGATGAAGTCAGAAAAGGTTGAAGAAGACTTGAAACAAAATATCAAGGTCAATTGAAAGTTTCTAGGCACCAATTATGATGAATTGGGTAACAAACTGAATTCTTTTGAGAGATAGATGGGACTGGAAATAGCTTGATATAATTATCCGGGTGGCATCTTAAATTGTCCCCTGTGAGCATTTTCAGCAGAAAAGTTGATGACATGAGGCAATTGGTTAATGATACAGGAATCATCAATGTAGTATTCAGTATGCCCAAGTTCCAAAATAGAAGCCCATCAATGTGGAATCATTAGAAAAGCTTTTAGATGGATGAATTGTTCAAGAAACATAGGATTCTGTATGAATATAGTTTTATAGCTCCATCATGATTTTGAAGCAGCATTACGAATGCAAAGATGTGATCAAAGACTTGATTGGAAAGTACAAATGAGTTTTTTTTAACATACAATACTTTTCTCTGCCTTGGTCAGAGTGTCCCCTCCTCAAACTCTGGCCACCAGCACCCGCACCCCTGGAGTCGGTCAGGTGTGTGAATTTAGATGCTCCATCACACTCGTCCGGCCGATGGCAGGCCCCTCCCCCCCACAGGGACCCGCGGCACGGAACTGGCTAAGATGCCATGCGACTCCAGAGGTGCAGGGCTGGCCATCAGCCACCAAGGTCAACCCACTGGTTTTTCCTCCATTTCTTCTTCTACTTGAGGAGCCGGTCATGCCATGATGTCAGCGCACATACATGCAGATGTCTGCCGCGCTCCTCCCTCAAGTATGCCTGTGTCTGTGGAGTGCCTAGCTTCTGCTAGGCATTGCAACAGCGTGGTGCATGTCCCACACCCACCCCAAGGGAAGGAGAGCAGTAGCAGGATGCTCAATCCTTCCCTCTCTCTGCCAGCCCCCGGTGGCCTGAGTCCATTCCCGAACCTGGGTCGCTAGCATGGAGCAAGGTATGACATCCAGTGCCTCAACCCTCAGTGCCACCAGGCCGGCCTACAAATGAGTTGCTTGAGTAACAAGTGCTAGGCAGATCTTCAAGCATTTCAGAGTAGATATATTACAGAGACAACAATGACTAATGGGATAGAATTATGATCTGTAGTTACTGTTATATGGACTGTTAACTGATTGTCTGAAGGATTAAGACAGTCTGCAGGCCAGATTAGGCCCCATGCAAATGCAGTAGCTCCAAGTAGATGTTGTTATCAGTCATGAAGGGCAGACATTTTATGTAAATGATAATGGGTTGTTTGAAGTTGGATGAGCCATAAGTAGTATTCTGATAAGGCATCACAATGAGACTGTAAATTAGATGAAAACTGACTGCCAATCTTTTGTAGGTACAGTTTGTGGAAATTGTTTTCCTTTTGGATAGTTATTGTGTTTTGATTGTCTATCTCAGTGAAGGTGAAAGGAGGTGAATAATTATGAGAAACAGCCTCAAGAGTAGAAGGAAGCAGGAGTTGCTCCAACTGAAAAGCCAATCTGGCTGAAAATGGATTGTGAGACACCAGACATATTTAATGAATAAGATTAGACAACTGGAAAAGGAGCTGCACAGCCAGGAATATATGTACTGCTCCAAAACAGTTTTTCAATCAGTTATTCCCGCTAAATTTGAACAAAATAAGTTAATATGGTGGCAGCTTTGAGGAGAAGGACTGATGATATCCATAGATATGCTTTCTCCATATCAATGCCTGGATGCCAAGAGATAATGAGTCTGGTCCCTCACATCTGGACAAAATGCAGAATGAAGTACATAACTACATGAGCAGGAAGCAAGAAAGAATTCCAGTTTTTATTTTCTCATACCACTGGGATATTTTGACTTCAGCATAACAAAACATCTCTGCAAGATGCTAGTCCATAGTTGATGGTGTAGGACAAGCTGAGAAGGGACATCAGATTTACTGCCTGTCCATCTATGATGTCCTTGCTGAGGACCCGAAAAAAGTTGAACTAGGAGAGACTGTGCGGTGATCAGTACTTGAAATCTGATGAATGTGCAACTCTGAAGTGGATAAAGAGTTTGATTGATTTAGCACTCCAAGGGGCATCTTCCTTTTGAGATGTCTGGTGGATGGGAGGAAAACAGATATTGGGAAACTGGAGCAAGATAAGGCTGCAAGAAAGAATATTTTGATAAACAATATGGTTGTAGCTCTGACAATGATGTGGAGAGTCTGAAACATGACTGCCATATTTCAGAGAAGAATCAGGAATTGGCTGTGAAATGAGTAGGTTAGGAGTAAGATGCTGGAAGGTGGAGATGTAGAGCTATGAAATCACACAGTTCTTATTTCCAGGCTGAGATGAAGGTTTTATTCTACAGTTTTTAATCGACACATAAGGAGTGAGACAGTCAAATCTTTTGGAAGAGGTAATTTGCAGGTTTTTAGTGAGATAAATTTATGCCTGAAGAAGTCTGAGGGGAGCCCAGAGGACCTTTTTGGAAGATAAAGCTAATGAATCAAAGAAAGTGAAGGTCTGTTGCAGGTGGGCTAAGTCAGAAGAAGTCTGAGGGGAACCCTGATGACCTTCTTTGGATCTTGAAACTGTAGACTAATGGCAGTGGAGAAAGCATAGTGCCAGCAGTCACTTCATAATACATTTCAGAGGCTGGATATCAAACAGAGGAATGCGATGGAGGTCTTTGTACAAATGAAAAATGTCTGAAGAAGTCTGAGGGGATCCTGAGGACCTTCTCCAGAAGCTGAAGATGTAGAACCAGCAGAAGTGATGAAAACTTCATGTAGTATAAATATGGAGGTCTTTGAAATGAATATGTGCCTGAGGAAGTCTGAGGGGAACCCTAAGGACCTTCCTTGATTTCTGATGATGAAGAACAAATCATGGTTGAAGCTTTGTGAGATCGTGTGAGATAAATGTATATGAATAAGGCCAAGGGGAGTCCGGGGGACTTTTGTTAGATCTGACACTGTAGAACCTGTAAGAGCTTTGAGAAAATATGAAGGTCTGTGAAATAGATAATGCCTGAGGAAATCTATGGTGAACCCTGCAGACCTTCCTCAAGTTATAAAATGTCATGAAGTAAATATAGGAAGATCTTGGAAGGGGAATCATTTTGAAGAAGTCAAAGTAAATTCAGATCCGGAGAACCTTCCTTCAAATATATGAGGCTGAGTGAAGTATCATGAGAAGGTCTTTGTGATATAGATGCATGATTGGGAAGACTAAAATAGAGCCTGGGACCATCTTCAAAATCTGAAGCACTGAATGAAAGCATGGTGGAGGCTTCTTCTTTGATCTGAAGATACATGACCAATAGGAGTGAAGAGGCTTCATAGATTATGGATGTGAAGGTCTTCAAGACAGAAACAGCACCAGAGAAATCTGTGGAATTCTGAGGACCTTCCTCAGAATCTTGAAATGTCAGATGCATAGGATTAGAGAAGTCCTATGCTGATACACTACTGGGATTGCAGTTCAGAGGAGTGAGCTCCAGCTGGAGAATTTGAGGCATTTACAAGTGTGGTACAATAGATAACAATGTGTTCAGTCACAGATTGATGGGTGGCATTGCCACTGGTGATACTGAATAGGAGGTTGTCCCCAAGCAGGTAGGGAACATTATTGGACATTGATGAGGATGAGAATAGCTTTTGCGGACTATGTATACCCTGAAGTTTTAAAGTTATAGGTTGATGCCCTGGTAAGAAAGTTGAGCCCCAGCTCACATCAGTTAGAGGAAATCCAGAATGAGAAATGTGAAATCTTAGGACCTATTGCTGATGGAGTGAAGGTTGTTGAATTGCTCAATTTGTGGACAGAGGAAGGACCTTAGGTGAGTTGGCTCATAACAAATGGCTTAGAGTTCCCAGACTAACCTTTGGTGGATGAGTTGAGCCCTAAGTGAGTTGAATAAGCTTAGAATAAACTGAAATTACAGACTCCCATCCCTGGTGGATGAATTGAACCCTACCTTGTACACTCAAATTTTTAAATTCCTGTATAACGTAGTTCCGCAGAATTTTCATAATTCTGCTGAAATTTCACTGAATTTTGCCACAAATGAAATGGTTAAATTCCGCAGTAGAAAATAGTTGAAGAATGATATTCTGTGTAAAAAACTGCTTTTCCACAAAATATTATTCTGCAGATCTCAATATGCTTTGCGGAAATTGTTGTGGAATAATTTTCTACTGACAAATTGATTTTCTGCAGAATATTATTCCATGGATCACAGTAGGTGGAATTCCACTGAAGAACCAGTGAAATTCCAGTGGAAATTCTGCCCGAGGAATGGCCATTCCCCATTAATTCCGCCGCCGGAATTCCACATTCCGCACAGCACTATCAACTTCTCTAAGGTAAGAATTAGAAAGACAACGTCTTGCACTGCTGCTGGTGAGGGCTGTGAAGAGATTTAAGAGGGATCAGACATGGTGTAGGAGTTGAGACAAGATTAGGAGGTTATGTTTGAAATATAGGAGTTATGACGAAAGAATGAAGACAAGCAAAAAGGAGACACTCCGAGGAAAGGGGATGAATGGAGATGGAGAAGGAAAGCAGAATGTTTTTTAGAATACCTGGGCCTCGAGTGAATAATTGAAAATCTGTTTGCAGGCACAGAAGAGAAGAGAATAAGTGGTTTTGAATGACTGAGACAGGCTCTGTTACAATCAACATGATGTTTCATTGAGGGCGACCCCTGCAGGCAGGGTATGCCAGAAGGAGTTCTGAGTTAATTAAACAGTTGCTGCTCTTAACTGCTTAGTTTGTTTTGTTTTTGGTTTTTACTGCTGCTGCCTGTGGGAGGAATGACTGGGGACCTATTAGGATTCTGTAAGGCAAGTGATACATTTAGCAATTGGGATGGAAGCTAACTAAATTAATTAAAAACTGGTCCAGCAGTGAGTACTGGGATGCATGGAGTGAAACGAATACAGTAAATATATGTGGTATTATGCCTGAAGACACAAATGGAGTCAGGTGTACATGTAAAAACAGATTTGTGCAGACACACACTCTGTTACAGGCTAAAATGGTTTTAAAATGAGAATAGGAGAAGAAAGTATAGTGGTGCTTACTGCTCCAGTTCTGCTGAATGTATATACTGATGGCAGGTTTGCCTGAGGAGCGGTCATGAGATGAGGAGTTGAAACGTAAAGCCTGGTGGAGACATCTGCATGCCATCCCAGAAGGTGGAACAAGCATGGAATGAGGAAGAAGACATTAACTGAGTAGTGAAGGGACCCCAAAAGAAAACCAGCAGAATGAAGTCAGGATAAACAAGAGGAAGTTGAGAAGAGGTATGGGGCAAAAGATTGCAGGAAGTCAAGGAAGGGGTGATCAGAAGATATAGCTGGGGAGGATATATATATATATATATATATATATATATATATATATATATATATATATATATATATATATATATAGATGGAGGGTGAGAATGCTGAAAGCTGAGTGGGGGGCACAAAGAGGACTGGGGCAGAAAAAAGAGGAGCACAAGGAAAATCAGGATAGCAGAAAAGGGTGAGAAGGTGCAGAAGCCCAGACAGAGGGGAAGGACAGCCAAAGGGAAGGGAGAGGAAATGAGCATGCAAAGGGGAAAAGAAGCATACAGACAACACAGCTGCTCACAAGCTTGAAAGTACTCTGAGCATAGATTACTGTGAGCGCTGTTTTTTATTGGAGTACACCACAATGAATCTCAGGCAAAGCACTTTCAGAAAAATATTGGTGGACGTGCAGGTGCTGCTCGTGATGCTGGCTCAGGAAGAGCTAGAACTTCAACAAAGGGTGCTGCCACTTCCGTAGAGTGTGCTTGCCACCCCACTATGACACAGGAACTTCCATCACACCCTCCACAAACTGTTACCAGCACAGACAAGTCACCAACTTCAACTCCACCACTCACCACTTCCCACTGCTTTTCCTTTCCCTTAGCCTGATGATTTGCCATGAGATGGGTCCTCTGGACCACAGTACCCATATGGGTCTCCTGCTTGCCCTGGTGGACACATTTACTGCATAGGTTGCAAATAACTACACTAGACCTAACCTAAGCCCTAACCCTAATCGTTACTTAAATGACCCATAGTATATGACTGCAACTTTAACTAGCCGTAACTCCACCAGTCTTTGGAGTTAAGGGGCACTATACATCCAAACAAAGTTCTCAATGAGTATTAAAATCATCACACATAATACCCCTGGAAATGTTCATGGAGTATGCACAGCACCCTAAAATTACCTCCCAGCTTCACCATGGTGCCAAATGCACAATTTAAGTCTGATAATTACAAATGCACTAAATGTGCATCTCCTCTTAGACTACAACCATACAATGTTTCAGAAAAATTCAACAAAAGCTGACTGAGATATTATACCAAAAATTACCCAAAAGGAGTAGCTGGTATATGTGGGGTGGTGGAATTTGTGTTACCAAATTATTCTCTGACACATCTGTGGCATCTATGCAGGTGGGTGCTGGGGAAGGCAGCAACAAGAGTATCAGTCCAAGAGGTAGCAAAATCTCTGGCTCCAGAACAGTGGTCAAGGAGGAGGTTGCTGGTGTCCCCTTGGCTGATGGAGGTGTGGAGGCACTGACCCTGATCTGGACAATAGTTCCCCATATAGATATATGGACCTATGACCAAAGAGCTGGTAGCACATTTCTGTGCATTGCTGCACATTGGGTACAGGTAATTGGGTACTATTCAACTCTGGCTGGGGAAAAAATTGTACTGAGCCCAACTACAGTGGTAACAACCCTCTGGATATTTGCTGGCATGTCACACTGGCAGTGAAGAGTGTAACTGGATCACAGATATAGGTTATAAAATGTAAGAATTGCTCCTGACTGAGACTGATGAATGAAGGCCGGCCCACTTGTGCAGCAGCAGCACTACCGCTGGCAGCATTAGCAACCTGGGGTTGGTAAATGATCTCCAGAGATGGAAGGTTGACTGGGGAGAGGAGGATTGAGCATCCCATGGACTGCTCTTCTCCTCCGGGGAGGGTGTGGGAGGTTGACCACTGTGTTACTGGCTCCTGGCTGAGGCTTGGAAGCTGATGCACAAAAGCGGTCACAACATGGGGTTGGCGAGGGCAGACATCAGATATGCAGTACATGGAAGCATGTGCGGCAGCATTCCTGATGTCATTGCATGCCTGCCCTGTGGGGACAAAACCAGGGAAAAAGCAATCCTCTGGCATGCATGAAGGCTGGCCCTGTTTGTGCTGCACCTGATGCATCAAGGCTGCTCCCTCCAAGTCTGACCTGCAGGTCTTCTGCAGCATGTGGGGTAAGTACCTATAGTAATGTGGCCTGTGAGAGTGAATGGACAAGGGGGTTGTGCACAGGCACTGCATCCGGTGTGGTGCCACTGGGTCAGTTGAACAGGGGGAACCATAGGACCACCTCCCCACCAAGGAGGTGGGGAAGAAAACATACTGTACATCACAAAACATAAGCGAGATTGATGAATGGATGCAGCCTGTGGTCATAGTCCCAGGGAGGTAAGGGTGGCACAGCATCTTCAGGCTATGGATTGCAGTTGATGGGGGACTGCTGACTTTGAGACTTTTGTGTATCATTAGCTTTATTTTAACACAACTTTGCCTTGGTGTATCCAGTGGAGAAATTACAGGTGAAGTTGCAAGACAAACTGACCCAACTTTGCCTTTGTGTACCCCAAGGAGAAGTTACAAGTGAAGCTGCAAGGTTGTTACTGATGACAAATTTCCTATTAAATAGAAAAACTTTGCAGAATTATCCATGGAGGTGAATTTAGCAACTTTTGACTTAACGTCACCTGCAAATTAAATAGTTGCAACATCTCTATCAGTAAATCCCTCACCTAATGACCCCAGCATCCAACTGGCCTTTCACACTGCTTTATTACTCTGCCCAGATTCCTAAGGTCATCAGTTATGATGACCCCTAGGTCTCTTTCTTTCTTTCTTGCTTGGTGACTGTAAGCTCCACTCTCAACATCTTATACAGAGTCCCCTGGGTTCTGCAGCCCTAAGTTCATAATCTTGCACTTCTTGGCAATGAAACCCAGCTGCCAGCCCCTACATCATTCCTCTATTTTCCTCAAATCTCTTTGCGTTCTCTCCAATCCTTCTTGAGTGTCAACTCTGTTGCAGATTTTTGAATCATCTGCAAAAAGACACACCTTACCATCAAGCTACCCCACAATGTCACTTATGAAGACACCGAAGAGGGCAGGTCCCAGCACTGAACCCTGTTGCACCCCACTAGCAATTCTCTTATCACCTGAATGGCTACTGTTTACTATCATCTTTTGCCTCCTATCTCTTAACTAGTTTGAAACCCAACTTGTCACTTTCAGCCCCACCCCCAGGTTGCTTAGTTTTTTTTAACTAGCCTCTTGTGTGGTACAGTATCGAATACCTTACTGAAATCCAGAAATGCCATGTCGACTACTTTCCCTTGATCCACCTCCCTGGTAATCCTGTCAAAGAAATTTATGAAATTAGTTTGACAGGACCACCCTCCTGTGAAACCATGTTGCTGGTGGTCCTGCAGCACTTTTGCCTCCAGGTGCAGCATGAGCCTCTCCTTCAGTAATGTCTCCATTAACTTCCCCATCACTGATGTGAGACTGACTGGCCTGTAGCTGATAGCATCCTCCCTACTGCTGCTTTTTTGCAGTGGGATTACATTGGCCCTCCTGCAGTCCTCAGGAATTTCCCCCATCTCCAGTGAGGTGCTAAAAAGTGCTGCAAGATCAGCAGCCAGCACTGTGCTCAGTTCCTTTAGAACCTTAGGATGAATCCCATCTGTCCTCATTGCCTTAGTCTCCTTGAAAGCTTCCAGTACCTTCCAAGTCCTCTCCACCAGGAATGAATTTGTGCTAACTCCTCCTTCTCCCTGTTGCTTACTGCAACATGCTGCCCCCCTACAATGAAGACCCAGCAGAAGTAATCATTCAGTATTTCCACTTTCTCTTGATCTTCCTCTGCACGGTCCCTCCAACTGCTGTCCTGATTCTCACAATCTCTTTACTTGTCTTCCTCTTTCCCCCACATATCTGAAGAATGTTTTGTCCCCTTTTTGACCTCCTTCACTATCCTCTTCTCTGTTAGTGCTTTAGCTGTCCTTACTCTCCTTTCTGCCTCCCTTTGCTTTGCCAGATATACCTCCCTCTCTTCATCTTTCTGGATCTCCTTGTACTTTCTAAATGCTGTTTTCCTCTCCTTCATTGCTTTTGCCACCTCCTTAGAGGACCATAGCAGCCTCTTCATCTCTTTTCCTTGCTCACTTCCTTCAAACAGCACACCATTGCCTGGGCTATACCCTCCTTAATTTTTCTCCATTGAGTCCCCCGAAGCATTCTCTGAGGAATCAAATACAATTACAAAAGACTCAAAATAGGAAACAATTTAAAGAACAGTATCAGTACATCGGATGAATTATAGTTACATGTTTTACAGTTAATGCATAACTTAACTCTGAACAGTCACTAAGTAGTAGTCACTTCTGGGATTGAATGTGACACCCATTCTTTGCCACCATATTACAAAATAGCTTTCCATTGTCTGTACCCTGACATGAACTGATTGATAATGCAGGTGAATCAATTTGTATGTTAGTGAAAGGGGGTGATTTGTGCAGGACACTGAGGAAATTCCCATATTCTTTCAAAGAATGCTAAGGGAGCTGGCCCAGTGGCAATCAGGAGTGAGGCATTGGATGCTTCACCTCCTGCCATGCCAGCCACCCAACTTTGTGAATGTAGCGGGTTGCTCAGGTAACTAGCCAGGGGAGGGAGGATTGAGTGTCCCTAGGACTACTGTCCTCCCTTTGGGAGAGGGGTATGTGTATCCCACTTGGTGGCTACCACCTAAGGAGAACCAGGTGGCAATGCAGAGTGACACAACGGGAAATGGTCCATGCCAGCAGATGCTGGGGAGTGTTTTAATGATGGTGGAGTGAGTGTTTCAATGGTGGTAGAGTACAATTAAAGCATCAATGGACATGCTGGGGTCCTATGGATACAAATGGGTGGCAAATACCTGACTACAGCCGCGTGACTGCTCAGCCCTCCACTGGCCACACAGTGGTGACTGGGCACCTCTGAAAGTCCTATTGCAAAGGACAACTGGAGCACAATATTAAGACCCAGGGAAGCCAAGTGATGGGGCTGGGGCTGGACCAAATGAGGCAGGAGGGTAAACTTCTGATAACAGAAAAAAAATGAAGTGCTATGGAATCTTTAAGTTCCACTTGATGTCCACCTGATGTTCACCTGATGAATCATTTGAATGGTGGTTAGGAAAAATATTGACAGAACTTTGATCTGTGGAAGGAAATGAGGTTAATGGACAATGTAAACTACAAATGAATAGCAAGATACTACATATAAAAAAAAACTCCAGATCCAAACATCCAAAAAACATTCTCATCCAAATACCCCAATCCAAGCATTCCCCCAAACATTTACAAGCATACTTATTACTCTTTGAGGAGCCTTAACCTCCCTTACTCTCTCATGTAATCCTTTTTTCAGTGATGCCTAATGACTGCTGACAACTGCTTATGGATTAGAAAGAGCTTTGAGATATAGTGCCTGTGAAAGGCTCTTTAGAAACAGATATCCATTTGTTTTCCTGTTCTAAAAACATGGTTATTTATCATAAAATCTATAGTAGTTCCTGTGTTGGATTATGCCTATTTCTTGCAGGACAGTACCCCCAGGTAGCTGCAAGATAATCTTGATGTACTTTTTAGTAGAGTACTTATGAGCGTGAATGGTTAATATTCAATTATCCATGGCTGCACAATACTGCCATATCTAAAGATCATTATGATGGATTCCCCTGGAAGACAAGAGGCCGTTGCATGAATTATTTGCTAATACATCAATGTATACAGGCTGCAGCCCCTGATTATTTAACCAAACAACTGTTCTACAGAGCTAACCATTTGTGACTGAGCATGGCTAAACTAATTGGATTTACCTTCCCTAGAAATAAAACTGTTAATCAGTTACTTTGGCTGTTCTGTTTAGAACTATTTATTTAGTAATTTTAGCCTAGCTAATTGAAAGAGATCATCTATGAAAGTCTTAAAAGACTGGTTCATAAACATTATTACTGTTACCAGATGTTGTTGTCATAGTTGATGTACCACCCAGGCAACTAATCTCTCATCATTGTATACCGTTATGCTCCCAGTTGTAAAATTATGTGAGTTATGTGTTGCACTTTGTCATCAGATTTTTATGTTTATTAACAGTGCCCCTCAGGGCTCCATTGTAACTGAACCACAAAACAATATATTTATATTGTTCCCAGATACATGCATACTGTAAATAATTATTGTCTTCTTTATATTCCTTTCTCTTATCTGATATTGTTTTGTTGTTTGTTGCTGTTGGTACTTTAGTGGTGTTATTTAAGAAATTCAGCAAGTTATTTGATTTATACTTCAAATTATGTTGTTCTTATGTTTGTCATACTCTGATTTCTTGGAACTTATTGTATTGCATCTGCACTGAACTACCTTTATCCGCTGTTTATTTACTGAATTGTTTCTATTGCTTTGCATTATAAAACTGTTTGTGTTTCTACCTCATTGTAACCTGCCAGATTGTGTATGAAAATGGACAATTCCTTTGCATAATGCACTTACCTGGTAAATAAATAAATAAAAATACATTATAAAATGGCAAGAAAAAATATAGAAATCTCATTGGCCAAGAGAGATCAGCTGGTCCTAAACCACATCATACAATGAGCAAATCATTCCTACTACAATCAGAACTATCTTCCATCAATCTCCCTACAACCAGAACTGATCTTCCACCACAAACATGGCTGCTACCTTTACACAGTAGAAACCTTCAACTAGGCCCTAAAAATAAAATTACCTTAAATATAAAATAAAACAGAATAATTTAATGTTGTTTATCAGATCATCACACTCTTCTTACACACATAAACAAATTAGAAACATTAAGTATTGTTTATAGTTTTCATTACAACTGTTTCTTTGCTAGCAGTGAAGAATCCCCCTTCTATGTTTACCTGTTCATTAGGGAAATATTTTCTGCTTGCCCTGACAGTTACAAAATTGAGTGTCTGGCTCTAAAACAGGCCTTTGTTGTGTGTGTATGTACAGTATGTTAGTAGAGGAACATTCTGCTAGTAGAACTGAGCAGAATTTTGAATCCCTGTATTCTATGGTAAACATTCCATGATAGACATTCCATTTCTTGAATTTGGGGAAACACAGAGAAAAAAAAAAACAGAATGAAGAAAGTAAGCAATAATACTATATAAACAAGGAGAAAAGGTTGTAAATGACTCACCCTGATGTTTAGCTTTTAAGACAGAGCAAAGCAGTTCATGATACTGTCAGTGAGTGTGGCAGTTTTGAACTACGCTCATGCTTGCAGCATCGAGGAACTGAGAAACCTCTGTTATGGCTTTCTTTTAGTTTTGTCTACAGAGTGAGGAGAATAAAATAAAGCAAGGGGGTATGTGTCATACTTAGAATGAGGAAAACAGCATTTGTGAATTGTTGTGGCTAGCAGGGGAATATGAAGTTTAAGTGGGTAGGGAGGCACACACTGTATAACATTACTTTAATCTAGCACCAATTGGTGGAAGGACTATTTTATGTTAAAAGCACAGATTCACTTAACTTTTTACTTATTTAAAAATGTGTCTAAAAGTAAAAAAAAATTGCTTCTAAAAATAAAGGTTTGTTTTATAAGTGCAATAAGACACTCAGAGGTTGTGCATTATGGTGTGATAACTGCACTCCTAGGGATGACCAGCACTTGGTCTTCGGCCTCGTGCCTAACTATGTCCCAGGAGTGCAGTTATCGCACCGTAATGCACACCCCATCATGTTTTATTGTTTACTTACGTACCTGAGAAAATAATCATATTGGAAAATATGTAAATAAACTCCTTACTCTCCAAACATTTCCTGAACAGATATGTTTCTAATACAGATTAAAAATAAATCATTATTGTAGATAGCTTGATTCTCAGGAGGAGTGAAGTTTGCAGATAAGGGGCCATAGCAGCAGATGTCTTGTTCAGAATAGTCTTCAAGGATGTTTTCTTGGGTATGACCATCAACTGTTCTGCAGAACACAAGGACATTGTCGACATCTGTGACTCAGGATATTTTGGTTTGAATTATATTCAGATTAATCTGCCAAGTCCATTTCAGCATAGTGTGTTCTTCTAAATATATGTCATCTACTGAAAGATGAAATTTTGACTTAAATGGCCCCCAGCAAAGTTCAGCCTTTAAAAAAGTAGAATTTGGTTTACTCGTTGACCTGACATTCAGCCTTTCATAAAAATGCTTCAGTCAGTCTATTAAATGGTATTACCAAAAAATAACATGTACTGACATTTAGCCCTCATCTGAAATCTTTCAGACATTGCATCATCCAGCCCAGTTTTATTTTTTTTTATTCCACAGTAAAGAACATATCTGAATTACTACTATTCACTAAATTACAGCAAAATGGATACTATGGTACTTTTGGAGAGCTAATTTATTTGTCTGAATTACTAGTGCCACTTATCTAATAATTATTTTTCTATGATTAACTTATTTGATGAGGTTTCACATCGGTGTTTACTTGTTTTGTGAAGGGTTGATTAGTTTTACTTTTGTTACATTTTATTTTATTGTTTTTCATCTTAAATTCTTGATGCTTAGGAAGGAACTTTGAAAGCACAACTTGCAGTCCTGCAATCCTACTATTACTACAAACTGAGTCAGCAGGTATGAATTTTTTAAACATATCCCTCAGTTGTCCAGTCCAGAAAATCAAACATTAGAGAGGTGGTTCCAGTTAACAAAGTTCAAAAGAAGTACAGATGCTCAAGATGGGGTTTTCTATGATTTATTGCTAGTACAGGAAAGCAGAGCTGTGAAAAGGATGTTTAATATTTTAACTACTAAACAAGCAAACATGCTCAGCCCAGTGGCACTGAGGGTTGAGGCATCTGCCTGACCTCTCTCCATGCCGATGACTCAGGTTTGGAAGAAAGCCCCGGGAGCCAGGGGTCAGACGGGGAGGAGAGGATTGAGTGTCCACCAGACTGCTATCCTCTCCTAGGAAGGGGGCGGTCTGCATTCTGCAATGCTATTGGAGACTAGTGGAGACTGGGTGCACTGCAGCTGGGAATTCTTGTGGTGGGCTGGTATCTGTGGTCATCCTGTGGACATGTGCGGAAGTGCACATGCCATGCACTGGACGGCATTGAACATCCATGCCAGGGGGCTACCAGAACCAAGGAATAAGTCCTGGCACCTGGGAAGGCAATGGTGGGTCCAGGGGATTGCTCCCACACACAGCACAGGGTCTGCCTTGGCAAGGCCTCCAGCTCTCCTCCTGCACTGCAGCAGCCCATCTAGATAACAGATAGAGCACCAGAAGGAGTATGGCAGTCCCGTCCCTGAGGACTCAGAGCTGGGGGAGCCAAAAGGTCGTGGCTGTGAAGGGGGAGATTTCCAAGGACAGAGGTATGGTTCAAGGAGACCTCAGGCAGTGCGGGAAGACAGCCAATCTGAGTCGACCACACCAGAGAGAGAGAGTCCAAAGAGGCCAGAGAGAGGCGCAGTTAAAAAGAGTTAAAAAAAAACAAGCAAATATGAGCCAACAGCAGGTCTCTGAATCATTTTAATTTATTAAAAGTATAGAGTGCAGTGTACAAATTAAGTTGCTTCCTCTCTTAATTTTGTGTGGGTTTGTTTTGTTTATTTCAGCAATGTGTGTGAAGGACAGCTGTAGTTGTCAATGTCAGTGGCTCAGCAGGTAGCACACTCACCTCTGAGGCCAGAAGATTGGAAGGTTGTGAGTTCTAGCCTCATACTGGGAACTTGGGATAAATCCCAATACTGACACTGTAGGTCATCAGGAAGTGGGGTGCTGCACTTCTGAGCTGGGTTTTTCGGATGAGATATTAAACCAAGGTCCCATCTGCCTATTCTAGTGGTTGTTCAGGTGGACATTAAAGATCCCATGATCCTTCTCAAAAAGAATGGGGGAAGTTTTTTATTGGAAAAATAAACACAGAGACAGAAAAATCTCGATAACAGTGTTACAAAAAAAAACAGGTCACTGAATACAGACGTATTCTGAAAAAAAAAAACTCTCATACAGGCAAAGTAAAACCCTAAAACAAATAAATCCCTCAGCCCCCAAAAAAATCAATAAATAAGGAAACATTCCATCAATGTTCAACTCACAGTTGTGTTATGCAAGCAAATAAAGGTAACAGATTATAATGTCTTAGGAGAAACAATCTTTGGGAGGGTTATAAGTGTAAACTACAATTTGATACATGGAGAAAGAAAGAAAAACTGTTTGGGGGTGCTAAAGACTATGTGTAGTCAAAGACAGAGTAGAATGCAGACCCAAGAGTTATTAGGGCGGCAGGAAATGAACACATATATTCTGCCATCTATCAGCCAAAATGTGGGACATAGTTTCCTGCTATCTGTCCAAAATATAGCTCTGAATTCTGTTTTCACTAGATGAAGTAAGGCATCGGATGAAATCACTGATTGCTGCAACAAGAAAGCACATCTAGAGTGCCATATGTAGTATTTAGAGGTGGTGATCACTAGTCTTAAAGTACCAATGACATACTTGCTTTTGGAGGGGGAGGTGCCTAGAATTATATCACTATATGAAAGATTAGACCAGCCAGAGTCATGCCAATGTATCGTTAAAGGTGACCAGTATGCCTGAACATAGGGCAATCTTTCAAAAAGTGAATCATCATTCCCAAGTCCTGTGCACAACCGTCTCATGGGCAGTATGGGTCTGCCAAACTTTTGTGCTTAGCATTGGCCTTAACATTTAATCTCCCTTGACATCACAACCATGCATCATCTGATGATGTGTCAGAGGAATGTCCCATTAATTAGGTTAGTCAAAAAAATATTGTTTCTTTGTGTCCTTATGCAGTCACCTTACAGTCGCTAGGAACTGCAGGGAGTAAGCTCCCCGCCATTGTCTAAGTTTATCCATTATCATCCGGACAAATGGTAAAGCCTGTCTTGTCAAGGTGGGAGAGAAGGCAGACTGAGACCAACTTGCTACAACAGGATCCAACCAATTTGCTACCCAATGCTTCCAAATACATGCTGTAGCGTCCAAGTAATATCCCAGATTCAATTTAAGAAATTGACAAAATGAAAAAAAAGGAGGTTAAACATATTCAGACCACCATTCTGTACAGGGAGATATAATATGTTCCACTTCATGGGGCTGAGCCTGCTGCCTCATATCATTTAAAAAAAAACTACAAAACTGACTCTCTAAGGATTTAGGAAGGGGATAAACCATAATGAGATGCAAGACAAAATGGAAATATGAAGGTTTTCAAAATGGTCACCTTCTTCCTTTTAGATTGCCTCCATGCCTTCCAGTGATTTATCTTATTCATACATAAGTTTATCTTGTCCTCCCACTTACACAGAGCCATGTCTCCCTTTCCAAACTTGAATGCTGAGTGTTTTAACCAGGGTTGCAGTAAAACTAATCCCCTGATGGAGCTCTCTGAAGTCCCAGAGGAGCCTATGGCTAGGTCTTGACATTTCTGTAAATTATGTTTAGCCCATGAAATTGGCATAAAGGATTGAAAAATGTCGATGGCTATGCAACCTGAAGGGGCATCCTGAACCAGCAAGGTAACATAATCTGTGTAAACTGCTACCTTAATTTCACTGGTACCATCTGGACTGGAAAGACCCAATCTGTGAATGCTGTTGGATTTTATGAAGAATGGGGTCAATTCAGAAAGTGTACAAAAGAGTGCTGAGGAGGCACCCCTGTCAAATACCCCTTCATAAGAATTCTTTGGCTACGATGCCCATTTATGACTGGCAGAATGGTGGCTGAGGAATAAATGACCTGAAGCCAGGAACAAAAAGTATCAGGAATGCTGTAATGAGAAAGAACGGCGAACAAGAAGAGGTAGGATACCCTGTCAAATCCTTTCTCCTGGTTGAGAGACAGCAGGTACCCCACCCCCCTCCTCTGTCTCTCCCTGACTGAGCACATCCCTGAGCAAGATCAGATTATCCGCTGTGTGTCGCTCCGGAATCGTACAGGTCTGCACTGGAGAAATAACCATTTTAGAAATCTTTGTGCACTTCAGTGCTAGGTTTATTTACCCCCTCAGGTATTTAAATTATTTAATCATATCCCCCCATCCCTCCTGTCCTCTAGTGTGTACATGTTCAGCTCCTTCAGCCTAACTTCATATGCCTTTCCTTCCATCACCTTTAACATTTTTGATGTCCTTCTTTGCACTGCCTCCAGTAACTTTATTTCTCTCTTCAGGAATGGCCTCCAGTATTGCAGACAGTACTCTAGGTGTGGTCTGACCAATGATCTGTAGAGCAGTAGGATCACATCCCTGTGTCTGGATGAGAACCCTCTTGCAATGCACCCCAGCATCCTGTTTGTCTTCACTGCTGCTTTCCTGCACTGGGCCGAGTTGTTCATGTTCCCAGTTACCAACACCCCTAGGCCTTCTTCTCCGCTGTGATCCCCAATCTCACTCTCCCAACCAATAGTCCCTTTTCTGGTTTGTAGCCCCGAAGTGTATCACCCTAGCTGCCACTCCACCGACCATGTCTCTAGTTTGGTTAGGTCCCCCTGCAGTTTTTCCCATCCGTCCTTTTCGTCCACCACTGCCCCCAATTAGGTATCATCTGCGAATAGATCAACCCTGCTCCCCAATTCATGTGCTATATCAGAGATAAAGAGCCCAAATAGCACCAGACCCTGCAATGACCCCTGCAGCGCCCCGTTTGCCACTGCTGTGGATGCCAAGAACTCTTCTCCACCACCACCCTCTGCACCCTCCCCTGTAACCAGTTCTCTATCCATTTAGTCAGCTTTTTTCCACCCCCACTGCCATCAGTTTCCCCCCAGTCTCCCATGAGACACTTAATCAAAGGCCTTACTGAAGTCCAAGTACAGGACATGTACCGCATGGCCCCTGTCCAATTCCCTTGTCATCCAGTCATAATACTCTATTAGGTTGGTTTGACAAGACCTCCCTGACATGCACCTGTGTTGCCACCCATCTTGGAGGCCATTACTCTCTAGGAATGCCACCAGCCTCTCCTTCAGTATTGCCTCCATAAGCTTTCCCACTATGGACGTGAGACTGACAGGCTGATAATTTCCTGGGTCCTTCCTAGGCTTATTCTTGTGTATGGGCACCACATGGGCCACCCTCCAGTCCTGGGGCACACACCCCACTTCCAGGGAGATGTTAAACAGATTTGCCCCGGGCTTAGCCAACAGCTCCACCATCTCCCGCAGCACCCTGGGGTGGATGCCATTGGGACCTGGTGCCTTTTGTACCCTTACTGCACTCAGCCTGTCTAGCACCCTACTCCCTGTGATCACTTTTTCTGTCACCTCCTCCCCTCCTTTCCTCACCCCCCCCCAGCCCATGCTGGTAGTGGACCATCCTTCTCTTTAGTAAAAATGGAGCAGAAGTACTCATTTAGAATTTCCGCTTGCTCTTCCCCCTTTTTCACCCAATCCCCTCCCCACTTTATCCTTACAATATGTTCCTTGCATTTCCTCATTTCCCTGACATACTTAAAAAAGTCCTTTTCCCCCTCCCTTTATGCCCTGTGCTAACCTTAATTCCCTGGAGGCCTTAGATTTTTTCACCCACCTGGCCACCTCCTGAGCAACTCCCCTAAGTCTCCTTATCCTTTCCCTTCCTTGTTCTCCTGTACTGCCAGTATGCAGCCCTCTTTGCCTTCATCCCTTGCAGTACTTCCTTGTTCGACCAGCATGGTTTCTCGGCTCTGCTGTTCTTACTCCTGGCACTGGTGTAGGCTACTGTGGCCTCTGTTAACCCAGTCTTTATGACTCCCTACTTTTATTCTGCATCCATCCCCAGCCTTATATCCTGGAGTCTCCCTTGCAGTATTGCTCCCATCGTCCCAAAGTCCACCACACTAAAGTCCACCACTTTAGTGCCTGTGCCTCCTGTTTCCCTGACCAGCGCGAGAACGAGCCACACTCTTTGGTGGTTGCTACCCACTAGTGGGTCCTCCACCCTTACCTCCCTCACCTCCTCCCTATTTTCCAGTACTAGGTCTAGAGTGCTACCAAACCTTGTAGGCCCACTTACCGACTGTGTCAGAAGGCTGGCCTGGAATGTATCAAGGAGCACCTGCTCCCTGGTACTGCTAGTAGTCTGGGTGCTCCAGTCAACCCCTGGTAGGTTAAAATCCCCTACTATCACCACACTCCCCCATCTACACACCCTCCTTATCTGCTCTGTGAACTCCCCATCTCGTTCCTCGGAATGGGCTGGTGGTCTGCATACCACTCCCAGCCTCAGCTTTCTTCCCTTGGAGTCCAGGAGCTGCACCCAATGTGCCTCTGTCCTCTACTCTTCTCTTCTCTTCTCCTTTGTCCCTTATGCATTTGATCCCTTCCATCATATAGAGTGAAACCCGCCTTCCAACCCCCCAGTTTCTCCTGTATATCCTGTATCCGGGACTGCCAAGTCACAATCATGGTACTCTGTGGCCCAAGTCTGTCACTGCAGCAATGTCATCCTTCCCCTCTGAAAGGAGCACCTGAAGCTCTGTAATTTTGTTACCCAGGCTTTTTGCATTGAGAGAGACCACCTTCCACCCGTACCCCTCCTTCTCCTCACTCTTCTCCTTGGCCTGTGTCCATCCTCCAGATTGTCCTCACCCTTTCTCCTCCTTATTCTTACCAGCTGGTGGTGCCTTCTGTATTACACTCAGACCACTCTGACTGCCCCCTCCTGGGGTACTATGCCTCAGCCTTTACCTATATCTAGGAGGGTTAGCTCATTAGGCTCCCCTGTCTGGCCCTTTCTACCAACCTCAGTCTTTTGGCCACCCCCCCACACTAGTTTAAATCCACCTTAGTAGAGCTATACCCCTCTAATCCCACCTTTAATACTCCCTCCCTCCCTCCTGCTCAAGTGTAACTTGTCCCCTGCTTACAAGTCACTGTTCCCGCAGACCCTACCCCAGTTAGTCACTAAACCATAATTTTTAGTGTGGCACCAATCCCTCAGCCACTCATTGAACTCCTCGATCCTACCTTTCCTTCCTGTGTGTGCACATGATACTGGAAGTACCTCCAAGAATGCCACCGACTCCCACCCCTCACACTGCCTGCCAAACTCCTCAAAACTCTCCCTCACTACTTCCACAGTCTCTCCCTCCAAGTCGTTTCTACCCACATGCAACACTAAATGAGGTTTCTTCCTCCCCCTCACTGCACACTTGAGCACTGCTTGCCCTGCCCCTCCTGCAGTCAACCTGGGAATAGCTTCAACCCAAATACTGCTGTGCCTTCCCTTCTGCCCCATCTCACCCCTTTCAGTATAGAATCCCCCAGGATGAGTACTCCTCATCCCTTACCCCCTTTCCTTTCTAATGCCCCTTCCACCACCCCAGTATTCATTCTTCCCTGCCCCTTACCACCACCAGCTGCACCCTCTGTGACTTCTATATCTGCACCTTCTACTTCCACATCACCCCTTTTCTCTGCCTTATTCCTTCCACCCCCTTGAACCCATTCCAAGCCTGACTAATTCCTACTGGGCTTCACAGTTTGACCTCCCCTCCTCCCTGTTGATTTCCAACTACTCTCCTATCCCCGTTGTTGTCGATTTAGAGGCCCCATTTCCTTCGACCCCTATAGTAATGCCCCTCCCATCCTTCTCCCTTCCCATAGCCTTTTCTCCTCCAGTCACCCCCTCCTTCCTTCCTTATTAGCCCATTCTATCCTTTTGTCCTCGCTATCTCTCTTCCTACCTGTTGCCATCCCTCTCATGCCCCACTTGTCCTCCCCCTCAGTAGGTTTCTGCTCCCCCTCTCTCTCCCCCATAGCAGAGACTCAAATCTATTCCTAGTCAATACCTCTCCTACATCTCTTCCCCCTATCGGTTTCCTCCTACTTGTTCCTCCATGCCTCCTGGTCCCTCCTCACCCACGCCATCTGCTCTTCCCTGGTACTCCTTGTGGTCTCTTCCTCCCCATCAGGAGGCCCCCCAGCCTCGGCACCCCTCCCTTCTACTCTCTCTTTTCTGCTAGTGCCTCTGATACTGGGGTCATTTTCAGTCCCTAGTTGTTCTTCCCCCATCCCCCTTGCCATCCCTTATTCCCCCCCAGCCAGGATGCCTACCATACTCATCTGCCCTGCCACTTAGACTCCTCCCTAGCCTCCACAGTTCCTTCCTTAAACTAGCTAGTTGTATACAGGCCATACGCCCCCCCCATCCTCCAATCCCAGTCCAGGATCATGGCGGACCCACACCCTGTACACCCCACCATCCTTCTAAAGATGCCCGCCTATTGACATGCAGCACCTGCCCCATTTTGGCCCCCATCTTATTTTATGAGATCTTTCTCCCAGTTTGTGTACCCTGCTACAACTGTTAGGCCCCTATTTACTCAAATTGCCATTCCCCCAACACTAGTCCCCCTACTGCCCCCTTGCAGACCGGGTTAATTCAGTCTCAAATCTCATCTGTTAGATACTGTATTACTGTAGCAATCCTGCAGCCTCCTTGTCCATTTTTGACCCCTCAGCTACCATACTTTTTGTTCTCAGCCCTTATATAGTTTCACTTAGCCTAGTTAGAAATCCTATTGCACTTCAAGTATTACTCAGCTCAGTTACAGAAATAAACAGAACAAATAAATATGTATTATTACAGCAATCCTAACAGTATAGCTCAGTACTTAGAGCTCAGTTAGAGAAATAAACTGAACAACCAAATCTGTATTATTACAGCAATCCTAAAAGTATCCAGTCATTGCTTTGTCTCCACCCCAGAGACCGGGCTGTAAAATGGGACCACACAGGACCCTGGGCAGTAGGGTGGGCAAATCTAAAGTCCTGACAGAGCTCCGTTGAGCTCTCTCACTCCCCCTCTCTCAGTCACTCATTCTGTTTTTCCCAATGCTGCAGGCTGCTCTTTTGTGCTGGGCTCCTACCTCTGTTGGCACCTTTTTCTGCCCACAAAGAAATCTGCAGCTGCTCCGACAGAGTTCCTTTGAGTTCGCTCACACTCCCCCTCACTCGCTTTTTCTGTTTCTCCTGGTGCTGCAGACTGCCCTTTTGTACTGGGCTCCTGCCTTCATTGGCACCTTTCTCTGCCCACAAAGAAGTCCGCAGCAATCCTGACAGAGCTCCATTAAGCTTGCTCACTACTCCTCTCTCTCTCACTCATTCTATTTCTCCCAGTGATACAGGCTACCCTTTTGTACCAGGCTCCTGCCTGTGTTGGCACCTTTTATGCCCACAAAGAAATCTTCAGCAGTCGTGACAGAGCTCCTTTGAGCTCGCTCACTCCCCCTCTCTCATTCACTTGTTCTGTTTCTCCCGGCGCTGCAGGCTGCCCTTTTGTACTGGGCTCCTGCCTGCATTGAAACCTTCTTCTGTCCACAAAAGAAATCTGCAGTAGTCCTGACAGTGCTCCGTTGAGCTCGCTCACTCACCCCCTCTCACCCCCTCATTCTTAATCTGTTCCAAACACTGATTTCCCACAGTGACCATGCTATTCTGTGCCAGAACTGCGCAAACACATTTCATCCAGGATGTGAAAAATGATAGCTGTACTGTTCATAAGGAGGTGTGGAGAAATGCCAGTGTTGAAAATCTGGCATGAAAATATTAGAAATTTGGTAAGTTACAAGGGTGCTTAGAAACTGCAGAATGCACACTTGTAACACAGTCATTTTATGGGTTTTCATCACCAGATTTTCAAACTAGGCATTTTAGGACCTCTGCTCAAGAACAGTGTCACTGTCATTTTCTTAATCTGTCCTGAACACTGATTTCCAAGAGCGACTGCACTAGTCTGCACCGGAAGTGCGAAAACACATTTTGGTGAGGATGTGTAAAGTGACAGCTGTACTGTTCATAAGAAGGTGTGGGAAAATGCCAATGTTGAAAATCTGGAGTGAAAATATTACAAATTCGTGAAGGTACGAGCGTGCGTGGAAACTGTGCAATGCATGCTCATAAAACAGTCATTTTTTTAAATTTATTTCACCAAATTTACAACATAGGCTTTTTGAGAGTCCATCTCAAGAATGGTGACACTGTTGTTTCGTTACTCGGTCCCATAGGGGATTCCAAGCAATGACCGCAAAATCACCTTTCGGGGCTGAATAATGCCATGACAGTGACTGAATTCATGAGGAGAGTTCCCAATAACCCCATGTTGAAAATTTGGTGCCAAAATTCCCAAAAATGCCCGAGATATGCATCAACGTTGAAATAACCCTATTACTGCCATTATACAGCTTACCGGCATTTTTTCGGTTCGCGGTCAGCTTTGAAGAGTGCAGACATGTTCCCGGTCCACCAAAGATCGTCATGCCAGGCTCCAGAGGTAAGTATGGGGTGAGGGTGTGTGTGGGGAGAAAGAGACAGAGGGTGGGCGCGGGTTGGGGAGCGCACCAGAACACTTCGAGGGACCATTTTCTCATTTTTCAGGTAAAAAAAAAAACAACAAATGGACAACGCGGGTCAGTTGTCTTTTTTTGCGGGTACGTTTGGTACACTGGGGTGGTATCCCAGTGTACCACCTCCATTTGTGGGGAGGGGACCAAAGTCGATGGATTAGGCCTCCCCATCGGCACAGAAAGGTGGGGGAGGTGCATGATGCCAAGTGGGATTGGGCACCCCCTCGGCTGGAAGTGGGGTGGGGACATTATGCCAATGGGGAGTGGACCTCCCATTGGCAAATTTAACTGGAAGGGGATTAGCCAATGGGGATTGGGCCGCCCCCGTCGGCAAGGAAAGATTGCTGGGGGGCTCATGATGCCGAGGTGGATTGGGCACCCCCCATAGCACACAACAGAAATTCAGGAGTGGGGACATTATGCCAATGGGGAGTGGCTCCCTGTCAGCAAATGAAGTGGGTCGTAGGCATGCCAATAGGAGGATTGGGCACCCCTGTCAGCTCTGAGGCAGCTGCATAGAGCCACCATATTTCTGGTAATGTTACACTAGGCAATGTACCGCCCTGCAATGACGGGTTGCTCCCTCATTGCAGCAGAATTGCTGATGCTGCCATGACAAGGCAGCCCCTCATTGCAGTGGCCAAATCATTTCAAATTGGTGGCACTTCTGCAGAACCAGTGTCATCAAGACACTGGGCCTGCATTGGGTGCACCCTGCCAAGCCCATAAATGCAGTGCTGGCATTGGCTACCAAACTGCTGCACCTCCACAACCCACTTCTCTCCTAAGGTGCCACATAATGTTTCTTGAGCATGCATTCAAACAAACATAAAAAGTGTGTAGAATCCAGATTTACAGCTCTAATTCACTCAGAGTTGAACGTTTTCTTGGAAAATGCACTTTTTAAAAGGAAAAATGAACTGTCGATGAAAATTGTGCATATTTTAGTTAATGGTTCCATCCTTAATTTCACTTTAAGCTTTTATT
This sequence comes from Neoceratodus forsteri, assembly GCA_016271365.2. Classification (NCBI taxonomy): domain Eukaryota; kingdom Metazoa; phylum Chordata; order Ceratodontiformes; family Ceratodontidae; genus Neoceratodus; species Neoceratodus forsteri. Next base: position 168,237,555 of record CM057456.1, on the reverse strand, counting down.
GAAATACTACAGACATTGTAACAAACAGCAACATATGTATCAAAGGCTTAATATTAATGTTATTATTTATTTTATTCTATATTTAACTTGAAACAATCAACGTTTTGTGATGTTTTATGAACCTAAGTACAATAATCAGTATTATTGTTCACTGTCTTCATTATCTGACAAGTTAAGCAAATCTTTCTCATCAATATCAACATCACAGTCACTGTTGTCATCTTCTTCATTTGGATTGTTGTCGTGTTCATTTAATTGTTCACTTAAGGCTGGTGGTGCAGCTTCACAAGTGAACCATGTTGGCTTGCTTTTGCCATCCTCATAGGTCCAGCCATTGTCCTCTTGCTTCAGTAGTGTCATTTCTGGTTTGTCTGCGTTTTTCCGTAACAGTGAAATGTAATTTGCATGGCAGATGTGTTGTGTTAGAGTTGATTTGCATGGTGGCAGTGAGCTTGCGTCTGCTCCTTTGATCTTTTCTAAGAGTGCGTCTTTGTCACTCAGTCGAAACTTGACATTGAACATACTGTAGTGGTCTGTGTTGACACTCTTTTCTTTCTGTCCATACAAGTTACATACAAAGCTCTCAATGGTATCCTCAGTTTCTTTAGACAATGTGGACATCCCAGTTTTCCAAATGCCTATGTGTACTCTGTATTCTTTTCCATAATTATTGGAGGTCGCACCTCCCCCTTGCCTTTGAATGCTGGTGAATATTTGCACCCTGTCAGTGCATGGAGACATGGTAGAGCTGCACACACAGGTCTGCCTAACTCTTCTGACAAGCGGGATACATATTTGAATCTTCTTGTGTTATTACCTGAATGGACAACGCCCATGTGCAGTTTGAGATTATCATTTAGACTTGCATGATACAGCAGAATGACCAAAATAGCAGTATCATCTGCCCTGACCACTACATGCACATCTTCACCCTCATTTTGACTGCAAATGTAGTCTATGTGTTGAATGATTCTTGTGTCTGCTTCTGTGTGTTTGCTTTTTAAGGCATTGATTCTAGTATGAGCATATTTCCAGCTTCCACTTTGTATGAGTAACAAGTTTCTCCTACGGCATACATGAGCTTTTTATCACCTAGAACATCACAGTACACATCAGAATTCCATGATGTAGCTAGAAAACCCAGGAGTGCCATCTTAAATGAAGATGAAGACAGGGATCCAGCAAAGTATCTTGGTCGTCTTTGGTCAGGACCAGTTATGAGATAGGAAAGTGGAATGATGCTATTCTTTCCTCTCTTCTCTTGTTCAAGATCTTTGATCGATGGTGACTTGTAACAGTCACTGACAAGGTGGACTTCATTTACAGAAGTACAGCAAACAAGAGGTAGGATGGTTTTGCCACACTGTGGAATGTTGGTGGCAGGTTTGTAAGACTTCTGATCAAGGACATGGCATCAACCACAGTGTTATTTACACCATCGGGGTGGCTACTTTGGACTCTGGTCTCAAGTTTCTTCAGCAGTGTTGACTTCATTGTTGTGTTCATTGATCCATCAATGTTTCCTTAGGAGAGGGGTACCGGGGTTAGCGGGTAGGCAAACACCATCATAAGTTCAACTGTTGAAGTCGCAGATAGATATAGCAAGCATCCAAAGAGGTCTTGAGTTCATTTCAATGTGACAATTTTCTTATCCTTGTTCTTAATCTTCACCTTTATTGCATCATGTCCAAAGTTGTTCAACTTGTAACTTTTGATGGGTTCCTCAAACCTACTGCTTTTGGTAATGCATTTGTCTCTAAACACATGATACATCTGAGTATCTATCTCAGTAACCTGTAACACTTTGTTTGCTACCTCTTGTGATACTGCTTTTCCACTACCTATTGAATAAAGATTGTTGTCCTCAAATGCATCCTGGAATGGGTTCATGGAGGAGTCTATTGTGTTCAACAGCTTGTTTAAATCCTTTGAATCTCATTTAACTCTGAAACACTTCAGCTCTTGACTGGCTTCTTCATGGCTGACAATACCAACTTTTTCCATAAAACTTCCAACAATTTTACTTCAAGCTGACCACTGAATGTTCCACCTCCTCCTCCTTGCATTGATGTTCTGTGTCAAAGAAGAAATTCCAGTTAGTCCTTATGCAGCATCAGCATTAATTGTCCATTTTTAAAGGTCAAGTCTACGTCATTTCTGATAACCTTGTCTATTCCACTTGACACTGCAAACACTATGTAATCTAGAATAGATTGAACTACCCTCTCCTGTCATTCACTGCCCACTTCTAATGAACCCATGAGTATAGTACATAGGAATGTCTGATGAACGGGTGGCAGTTTTACATTTTCTTCTATTAAGTCTTCTGCTTTAACTTTGGTTTTATTATGAGGCTGTACCTTTGGGAGTTCCAACAACTGTTCTCTTATATGTTGAGCTGCTTGTGCTGCTTGTGCTTCCCTCCAGTCAGCTTGTTTTTTAGCAGACCTAATGATTGTACCCACTTTTCTACTTTTGGTATCAAATATGATACCATCTTTGAAGTGATCTGTCAGTTTTAACTGCAAGCTCTCTGAGTCATAATTTGTTTCACACCCACTACACTCCATAAGAATGTCCATGTACGTTTGTGTAGAGATAGCAATGATTCTACTTGCATTCCTTTAACAATGATGCACTGCACATACTTAACAAGTCTGGAAAAGGCAACCTAGTGACTGTCCTTCAACTGACTGTATTCAAATTTTATACCTGTGCCCTTTATTCATTCTGTCTTTTTTACATACTTGTTCTTACAGCTGTTGTGGTACTTCACTTCTTTTGCTATGAGTTCAATACTGCCTGCCATCATATCCATTTATAAAGTGTCCATTTCTTTTGCTGTGTTTTTTATGCTGTCTGCTGCCCCATAAGTTACACATGTTGTAGGATATTCAAAAGTCTCCTTTGACCTCTTAGGATTCCTTTTCTTGTATGATTTGCAAAATATACATTCATTTGGGAATATGCCTGATGTAGATGCTGCAGATTCAGATAGAGCACTATGAGCTTAGGAGCAAAGCAATTTTGCTGGATAACTCTTTACAATGGGAGGGCTTTAAGCCTGAGGTTCGATGGGTGGAGCAAAAACATCATTCCCTCATTGTGCTTAAAAGGTCACACATCCTGGGCTTCGCCAGTATACATTTTTCGTTACAGCCGGAGGTGCTGTTCTCCAGCCTATTGCTCTGACTTTCTACTGCAGGATTTATAAATTTTTTTTTGCTGCCTCCAGCTGCCCGTTATTCATCTCTGCTTTCTTTGGTCTCTGTAGTTCACCTCTTTATCATCTCCTGCACAGCTGGAGTTTGATTTCACTCTCTGACCTAGGTCAAACTGCATCTACCTTCCTCCCTCTGTGCTTCCCTTCATCTTTCTGCTGCTTCCGCAGCCCATCCCTCATCTTCCTATCTCTGTTCTGGTTTCTTTCCATTTCTGTTTTCTCCCACCTCTTGTGCCGCTCCCTTCACCATAAGCGCTATTGGGCACTCCTCTCCCTCTAATCGGACAGCTTTTCAATCCCTTCCCTTGCTGTCTTATCTCCTTGGTGCCCTCCGCCTTCTGCATTTACCTCGTCATGGCTGCATATCACTTTCTGGCCTTCTGCTGTCTGCTCGAGCATCGCACCCCCCATTCTTCTCTTTCCTTGGTTTTCCATTTCACTGTCCTGTCATGCTGCCGGTGCTCTGGTTGTGCGTTCCCTTCCCAGCTCTGCTGGTGGCTGTGCTGCAGCCACTGTAGCTTTGGATATGTAGTCTCTCCTATGGCAGTACTTCAGCCTGTCTGATAGCTGTGGCAGAACCTCCATGGTACCGGTACTGTAATCTTTTTTCTGGCTATACTATCTCTCTAGCAAATGTGCTGCGGTCTCTCTGGCACCAGTACTGCACCCTCTCAGATACAATTGAAGTGGAAATTGTGGACTCAAACACTGATCTGCTGCATGTGCTGGGTTCCTTCGCAATTCATTACTTTGGTCTCTGGGCTCTACTGCCTACCATAACTATTCAATTGTACTTAGGTGTATGACTTCAACTATTTCGAATATGCAAAGCTGTACTTTCTGATATTGCTGTTGCTTGTCTAAGGTGGTGACTGTTTCCCAGTGCTGTCATACCTCCTGCAGCCCTCTCTGCAGTGACAATTTGTCTCCCAGGTGCCAGCCATTTATTTCTTGAGCTGCCCTAATGTAGTCGCTCAGGCAGCAGTGATGTAGCCTTTATGGCACCTGTACTGCAGGTTCTCTGGCACCTTGTTTTGCAGTCTATCTACCTGCAGACATAAACTGCTTTTCTCTACTTTGGGATTCAGTGCTGTGACACATGACCTCAATCTGTTCAACCTGGGTAGTATTTTCCTGTCTGCTATGCAGACAATCTCATGATTTGCATGTTGTGCTCACTAATTTCTGCTTTTTCTGTTTAGTACCCTTTCAGCCCCTGCATTTGCTGTGTTCCACTCGGTACCATAGTTGTTGTTCCTGTTTTTTCTTTGGGTTCACTACAAAAAAAAAAAATTCTGCTCCTCCTGCTTCTCTCTGAGTCTTCTCCTGTTCATCACGCTCTCAAGCCTTGCTTTGCTTACTTTGCTCAGTCCAACCTCAGGGTCCATTTCCCTCCCACCGCCCATCTCTGCCCTATTCTGGCCCTGGAATCCTCGTTCTCTGTCATTTTCCCATGATACCTCACCTCAACCATATGCCTCGACAGTCTCTGTCTGGCCTGCGCTCGATATTTCTTTTTTGGGCATATCTATCCTTCATCATATGTGCTGGCTCACAACATCTAGCTCCTCTATTTTCATCGCTCAATCTATATGCCTTAGCTGATCAATCAGCTTGCCTTGGCTGACTCTGTCTGGCTCCCATACATGCTGGTTCCCGATACCTCACCTCAATCTACTCATCTATTTCAACTGCCCAATCAGTATGCCTCAGCTGCCTCCATCTGGCCTGCACTCGATATTTCTTTGTGCTACCTCCCATTAGGTCTCATGCTACCTAATCTACCTACTATCCTCCTACAGCGATCATCATCATCCGTATTCATCTTCCTCAGTCACCTGAATTCAGCTCTATCTCTGCTCCTGGCCATGCCTTCCTGTCTGTCACCCTTTGCAATGAGCCAGCTGGCTGCTCTCCACCATCATTCAATTTCAATTTCAAGTTCATTTCCAGTCTCCTTTTCCTCGATCTGTTCATTCTGAACCACTGCACTCCTGCGGCAATCATCATTATCATGGAATCATTCCTGTCTCCTCCTCTTCCAATTCCGTACTAGTCATCCAGGATTCACTCCACTCATGGCGTGCTATTGATAATTCTTTTTGGGGGTACCTATCATGACTCCTATGCCATCTTATCAACCCACGGCCATCCTGCCACATGTATCAAGTTCATAACTCCAGTCATCATTCACTCAGCATTACCTCAAGGTTTATCTATTTACATCGCTTACTCGAACATTCCTATCATTGAATCCTATGCTACCTCATCGACTACAACATCAGGGTCTAATCATTCAGGGTCTAATCATTCACATCACATAATCAAGCATGCCTCTTCAACCTCAGTGTCTGCTCACTTGCATCGCTCAATCAAGCCAGTCTGCATTATCCTTGGTCTCCTCATCAGCACATCTGGAATCTCCTCATGAGCACATCTGGATACCCCTTGCTTCTTTGACTTCTACATGGATTTACTCCCTCCCATTGACTACTCAAGCATACCCTTCTTGGGTCCCTGCTGCCTCATGTTCCTTCTTTAATCTGTGCTTCTTTGGAGTTTTCCCTATCTCGTCATCCTCTTCTTTACTCATATCCCTCATTAATGAACCATTCTTTTTATCGACATATGTCCTCAAATCAAACGTCATCAGCCTAGAGGGAAGGTGACCTAGGCCTTGGATCCCCAGAGGTTTCTTCTTCAAATGGGGTGTTTCCTCTCCTCTGTGCCAATGGTCGTAATATTGGTTAGAGTTGGTGCTTTCTTCTGTTAGTTAGGTTCTGCTGTTGGATGGAGATGGATGGTGGCCCTGGCTTTCCCCTCTCTTCTTAGGAAGTTAGCCCTTCTCTTCACATAATTCATTCATCATCATCCCCTTTTCAAAGCTTGATATCTTTGGGTATTCTTTTTGGGCTTCTTCCTAACCTACCTTTAGCTGATGCATTCATTCCAGCAGCACCTGTTGGGGGGGGAACCCTCATCTAGGGTTCCTTGCATCGTACCCCTACAGGGTGGTATATCCCACAGAAAGAGAGGTGGAAAGCCACAAAGCAAATCAAATTACAAAAGCTTCATCTCATATCATCTAGTCCAGTTGCATAAGCACATCAAATGGGAGGGCTTTAAGCCCGAGGTTCAATGGGCGGAGCAACATCACTCCCCCATTGAGCTTAAAAGGTCACACATCCTGGGCTTCGCCAGTATTAATTTTTCGTTACCCACCATCCACCCCTCCTCCTCCAGCAGCTCATCTCTCTTACCCATGGGCTTCTTCCTAACCTACCTTTAGCTGATTCATTCATTCCATGGCACCTGTAGGGGGGAACCGTCCTCTAGGGTTCTATGCATCGTACCCCCACAGAGTGGTATATCCCCATGGATAAAGTGGCAGAAAGCCACAAAGCAAATCAAGTTACACAAGCATCATCTCATATTATCTCATCCAGTTGCATAAGCACATTGAATGTCTTTTTTTAAAGTTTCATCAGCTGCAAGTTTACTGGAACTCTTATATGCAGTGAAGTTCTTGTAGCAGATATAATGATACCCATGGCTGCTGGAGTACTGTTCACGCAACTCATGACACACCATGTTGTACTTTGTCAGTGTTTGACTAGAACGCCTTTCCTTTGAATCAACTACTTTCTCCCAATTTGCATCTTCAAAAGGTAGTGGGTCTCCATGGTCTGTGCTAACTCCTGGATCAGTGTGTAGGATGCATCACCTCTGCAGTTTGTGAGAAGTCTTGCTAGCCATATCTGAAACATTAAATAAATTATATTAATAACTAAGTAAACTGAGTCTATTGAATAAATTAGATAAATTAAATAAATAATGAAGTAAACCGAGTCTATTACATAAATGTAAAACTTTTAGTTACTTTTAAGAGAGTGCATGTTCCAAGAAAATGTACACCTATGGATTAATAAGTTGCAAATCTGAATTCTGCAAACTATTTTACATGAGAAACAGTCATCAAACCTTTCATACCCAGATACATAGATAAATGCACCTGGCTCCTGCTCTATATCCTCTAGGGGTGTGTTCGTCCCAAAGGACATTTGCAAAGAAGTCTGAACTATTTGTAGCATATCAATATTTGTCAATTGTAGATGTCCCATGGCATCATACAAACCGTCCATAATAGTATTGTCCAATCTATGTTTACATGCGCGGCAGGGATCTGAAAAGGGTTGTTTCTCAGTCCCAAAATCCATCTCTGCTTCCAAGGATGCTGCACTATCATATTGGTATTGGAACATTTGGGACTTAATCTGTTCAATCTGTGACACGCAACTATTTCTCCCAACTGGGGCTAAGGACATTAATTTGTACAGTTGGTTTCTATATTTTAAATACCGTAAATATTCCAGGTTTGCAGTATTCTTACCATAGTATACAAAAAAACTCCTTAACCTCCTATTTGGTGTCAACCCACCAGTCCCAGAGGTTATCATAGAAGCATAACACAGAAAATCTGGTTTCCAGTAGCAGATAAAAAATATGTTTCATCTCCTCTCTCTGTAATGCAAGGTATTTAGCCTCCATCATTTAGGAGCGGACAAAAATCTGGTAGGAATATTAGCAAAACTTATTTAGCAGGCAAACAACATATGGCTAGTAAACTCACAGGGGGAGAGAGTGAAATCACTGGCCAATAGATATCATGAAAGGAAGAAAAAAAATCTATTCTGGTTTCATATGTGCTTCTTAAATATATGAAACTGAGCTCCTTAGATAAACTTCTATATGCATCCATTAAACTGGCAGCCTGTAAAACATTTTGTGAAGCTTGGGTATCACAGTAAACCTTTTGTTGTATGGAGTCCTTCATTTTCACATCTAAACAACAATTCATGTCTCCTCTCAGATTATATGCCTGGAGGTATATAGGAAGGGTATTATTTTCTCAAAGAGTTCTATTTTGGAAGTGTTCGACTGAGGATCATAGGTATTGATAAGACTCAAAAATAGGCCTCTGTATGTGCAATCTAACAGGAGGGCCCTGCTGGGCAAAATATCTACTAGTTTGTTGATAGAAACATTAGTGCCCCAAAGCAAAATGCCAATCCCATCAGCTATATCTGTCCCAAATGTCCATTAAGAGGCCCCCCACATTCAACCTCCCTTTGCCTGTGCTATGTCAGATAGGGAATGTATTCTAGTTTCCTGCAGGAAAATGAAGTCATATATGGGGAGTGCTATAAATAAGACAGCATAGTAATCCTTTTCTTATAGTTCTTCATACTGCAGACTTTGGCTGAGGCTATATGTAAAGATGTCATGTTGGGGGTCCACCTGGAGTGATGCAGGCCTATACTGGTGTGATGGTCTGCATCTGTCCAGGAGGGGAACCAGGATCCTAGGTGACAAGATTAAATGCTTCATTGGAAAGTATTTAATCTAGCCGGGGGGGGGAACTGGAATGGAGCAGGGAAATCTTAGCCCCCAAAAAATCAGGGCAGTAAGTGAGGTAAACACCAAGATAGAGATATCGATAGGGAGAAGGGAAGGGGTAAATGGAGGAAATGGCAAAGGCAATAAGGACAGGGATGGGGCAAAAAGGGGTAAGGCCATCAAGAAATTGAGGGTAATGAGTACCAATGCCCATAGTCTGGGCAACAAGCTCCCTGAACTGGTGGCCTTGATGAAAGAGGGATACCTGGATATCGTAGCAGTCACAGAAACATGGTACACAGAGAACCATGACTGGGATCTTATCATACCAGGGTACACAAACTACAGAAGAGACAGGAAGGGGAGAAGGGGGGGCAGGAGTATCTCTCTATGTAAGGGAAGGGATAAAAGCAATGGAACAAAAAAGTAAACAGGAGGAGAGGAGGCACTGTGGGTCACCTTAGAGAGTGGAAATGGCACCACAATCCGCACAGGGGTTGTATACAGACCCCTATGTCAGGGGGAGGGAATGGACAAGGATATGATAGAAGTTATCCTTACGATGGCAGAGAAAGGGGAGATACTGTTGATGGGGGACCTGAATATGCCAGATGTTAACTGGAGCACATTTTCTGTAGCCACTTCCAAGAGCAGGTCCATTCTCAGTGTCATACAGGTGACATGCCTCAGACAGCTAGTTTTGGAACCCAGTCATGAAGGAGCAATCTTAGACCTCGTACTCTCAAATGGGGACAGTGAGAGGATCTCAGATCTAGAAGTGGTTAGCCATCTGGGAGCAAGTGACCACCAAGCAGTGTGGTTCACAATAAACTCAGCTAAAGAGTCAAGCCACACAAAAGTGAGGGTACTGGAGTTCAGGAGGGCTGACTTTGGCAAGACAGGAGAGTGCCTTAGAAAAGCACTAGCAAACAGGCTAGAAGGAGGGGTGGAGAAACAATGGAGAAACATCAGAACTGCCATCACAGAGGCAACAAGCCTTTATATGAAGCAAATAAACAAATCAAAATGAAAGAAAAAGCCACTATTGTTCTCAAAAGAGGTGGCAGGAAGGTTAGGGAGAAAAAGATAGCATTTAGGAAGTATAAGGAAACACAGAAGAAGCAGGACAGAGAACTGTACCAGTTAAGGCAGAAGGAAGCAGGGAGGGAAGTCAGAATAGCAAAGGCCCAAACTGAGGAAAAGATAGCCAACTCGGTTAAGAAGGGGGATAAAACCTTTTATAGGTACATCAGAGAGCGTAGAAAGACAAAGGGAGGGATAGTGAGGCTGAATAGAGTGGACGGTGGGTGGGCAGACAGGGACAGTGAAAAAGCAGGAATACTGAATGAATACTTCTGCTCAGTATTCACAAAAGAGGAGGAGGGAAGGAGCCTAATCCAATTAACAGAAGCACTCTGGATAGGGGAATCAATCCCAGTCCTTTCACAGAAGAAAGGGTTCTGAGAGAACTCCTAAAACTGAAGGTGGACAAAACAATGGGGCCTGACAGAATTCACCCCAGAATTCTAAAAGAATTAAGGGGAGAACTAGTGACACCACTGACTACCTTTTTTAACAAATCATGGGAGGATGGTGTGGTACCTGAGGACTGGAGGAAGGTGGATGTGATTCCCCTTCTCAAAAGTGGGAGCAAGACAGAGGCAGGAAACTACAGACCTTTCAGTTTGACCTCTGTGGTAGGGAACATGATGGAATCACTTCTAAAGGAAAGAACTGTTGAGTACGTAGAGGCCAGTGGGGCTGCAGGACCCAAGGCGGCATGGATTCACAGTGGGAAGGTCATGTCAGATGAATCTAATTGATTTTTTGACTAGGTGACTAAAGTAGTAGACCAGGGATGGGCTGCGGACATGTTCTACCTAGACTTTAGCAAGGCATTTGACACAGTCCCACACAAAAGATTAATAGTCAAATTAACCAGCCTGGGAGTGGGTCCCAAGTTGGTAGCCTGGGTAAAACATTGGCTGGACAACAGGACACAGAAGACAATTGTAAATGGAGTCCACTCTGAAGAAAGAGGGGTTACTAGTGGGGTACTACAGGGTTCAGTACTGGTTCCAGTCCTTTTTTATGTCTTTATAAGTGACATTGCAGAGGGACTGGAAGGAAAAGTATGCCTCTTTGCAGATTACCCAAAGATCTGCAACAAGGTTGATACACAAGGAGTTTTGGAAAGGATGAGAAGGGACTTTGCAAGGTTGGAGGAATGGTCAGAAGTATGGCAGCTTGGATTCAATGCAAAGAAGTGCAAAACAATGCACCTGGGAAACATAAACCTGGGGAAGATTACACAATGGGGAGGTAGTAATGACAACAAAAATGGAAAAGGACCTGGAGTAGTCATATTAGATGACCTTAAGGTTAGCAAGCAATGTGAGAAGGCAGTAGGGAGGGCTGGGGGGATACTGGGTTATATAGGGAGATGCATATCCAGCAGAAAACAAAAATTTGTTATCCCTCTGTACAGACAGTTGACGAGACCCCATCTGGAGTACTGCATCCAGTTCTGGAGACCCCATCTCTTCAGGGACATAGGCAGGATGGAGGCAGTCCAGAAGAGGGCAAGAAAAGTGGTACAGGGTGTGCAAGAGAAGCCATACGAGGAGAACCTATAGGAGCTTAATATGTATACCCTTGAGGAAAGGAGGGAGGGGGGGACATGATAGAAACTTTTAAGTACCTCTGTGGAATCAACAAAGTCCAAGAGGGTAACATCTTTTGGAAAAAGAGATGTGCAAGAACAAGGGGGCACAATTTGAAGATGGGGGGGTGGCTCAGGGGCAATGTGAGGAAGTATTTTTTTCACAGAGAGGGTGGTGGACACATGGAACAGCCTTCCTGAGGAGGTTGTGGGGTCTAAAACTGTGGGAGAATTCAAGAATGCACAGGACAGACATAAAGCAATTCTTGTGGGTGGGGTAGGAAGAAATAGGCTGTTGGTTAACTAGGATCTGCAGCTTATCCTGTAGGTAGGAAAATGGGCAGACTAGGCTGGGTTTTCTTTTGCCCAGTAATGCTATCAATTTGATGCATTTCAAAGATGTTGGCCATTTCTGTGTCTATTGTGGCATTAGAGGTTTCATTCTGCTGTGTGGACTCCAGGGGTGAAGGGCTAGAATTCTTTATGGCCTGTGCTGCTTCGGACACCTGGGGAATGGGAGCCGCAAAGGGAAGGGGGTGCCAATTTGGCCTTAGTTCTTTGTGCAATTACCACTAACAGCCTCTGTTCTTCACTCTCTGCCTGCTCAAGTTGACTGTGTGTGGCCCAGGGGCATGTATGCTAGGTGTGACCCCCAACTTCACATAAATTACACATTTGCTCATTTCTTCATTGACCACTGGTGTGTCCCAACTCATTGCATAAAGTACATTTTAACCTATCACAGAGGCTACTTAGATGACCAGTTGATCCATGCAGTAACAGACTTTGGGTTGCCCTACATAAAACAGAACACCCCTGTCCCTTTCTCGGCTCTGACTCGGAGTTGAGAATCCTAAGTAAGGGGGGTTCGGAGGGCAAAGCTCCCTGACGAAAACACTAATTTTTGTACAAAACCAGCAGCCGACTGCAAAATGTGGTCAACCTGCTGGTTTCGCTGTCTGGTTGTTTGAGAAAATTTTTGTCGATGACCAGTCATGGATCCCAGTGACACTGACCTCTTCATATCAAAATAATACAATGGTTGTTCTATGAGAGGGTTTGGTCAAGGGGACCACTTTTAGTGGGACCAAAAAGGAGAGGTTTTTAAAGTTTGGTATTGCACCCAGAATTTCTGCAAATCACTGCAGAGTTTAAAACTTATATCAAAGGTAGACTCGCCCAACACATGGATAAGGGCATAAAGTTCTTTAGCCGTGAAATGCATGGAGCCTTTTAGTAGAGATATGGCAAAAAAAGTTTTGTCTGACAATGTTTCTAATCCTCTCCTGTCAATTATTCTAATGGCATTATGCCATTTAGCTAGGAGTTCTAAAACAGGATGCATATGTTCTGGAATTGTTTCTCCCATCATTTGGCATAGTGTTGTGTATTGAGGGAGGTTCAGTTTGATTGACTTCTGGAGGTAGGGTCAGAGTGCCTGAAATTGGCACTGTGATACCGGCTGGCTCTGTCATGGTTTGTGACACCCTAGGTTTCTCAGTTTGGGGAGGGGGTATATTTCTGGCAAAGTCAAACTCGGGTTCTGTGTTAGATGCAAGCTCTGTGACAGATGCAGGGGTGATTTGTCCAGAATAATCTCTTTAACATTTACCACTTCCATTTTTGAGTTATCGTTATTAGTTGGATGTATTTGAATTTGTGTCAGCATTTGTTCAGGTATACAGTCTCTCCATTCGGGTATCTGAATAGGAGAGGAGATGGATACCTTTCTCCCACCAGGCAGATTGAAGAGCCGAGTCTACAGTCCAAGGCTGAGAGCTAGAGGACAAAGATGCTGCAACAGTTTCTCATCTTAGGCTAGGTACTACAGAGCCTGTGTTTGCCACTACCCAGGGAGATCCCTTTATACGTACGTGCTAAATTTTCTGCAAAGACAAATAGATTTGGATTGCTTGTACTTGCCACGAAAGGAAATGCTTTCTGGTGATCCTTGTCCATTACTTGATCCTGGCCAGGCAGTTAAAGTTCTGATAGCTTCTGTGCAGGAATTCGATCCATTACTGCATCAGTGGTTGACATCTGTGCCTTAACAACTGGAGAGGCCCTTAGCAATGAGACGGTATGCTGTTTCTGTTGTAATGCTATTGCTTTTTGTGGTTCTTTTTGCCTTTGTTTAAAGCATTTGTCCTCTGCTTTCAGTACTTCATATAAATTTTCCATTTGATTTAATCCATCCAACTCCAGGGTTATATCTGTAGTTACGGCTGTAGCATTCAGGGGCCGAGCCTGTAGAGTTAAAACCATATCCTGTACTTGATCTGTTCTCAGGTTATCCCAATCATCTCTATTACATTTTGGAGTGTCCTCAATAGAAACAGAGGTATCAAATACACTCTTTGGCCTCTAGTGCTGAGGAGGTAGAGGAGGAGACTGTCTCCCCCACCTCCTGTATGTCCATCCTCTCCAAAGGATCTCCCAAAGTGGTCATCCTAGGTGGCCAGAGTTTCCATTACAAAAGAGTAGGAGAATTTCCCTGGTGTCCTGGCCAAATTTCCCCCATTCACAAAAAATACCACCAACAGCTTAATCTGGTTCTGTATGTCAGTTTGCATAGTATCTTCCCTTTCTCACCTGGAACGATGATAAAAATAGGCACAATTGCCTAGTCCTCCTTTCCTGGTCAACAAAAAATAAATAAAAATAAATAAATAAATAAATAAAATAATAAAATATACTAAAAGAAGTCACAGTAGTAGTAGTAGTCCAAGGCTGTTCCCTAAATGAATATGGTTGGCGGCTTCATTTGCTCAGTAAACAAATGTGTAAAATGCAATTTGGTTGCTGTGGAGTAGCCTGTTCTGGAGAATAAATGGCTTGATGTGAGAAATGTTGAGTGGTGATGGGGATTCTACACTGTGTGCCCCAAATAAGTGGGGCTACAGTGGGTGGTGTGTCCTTGTCAAGCCCAAACTTTAATGTTGAAACTTGCTCTGGAACAACACAAGCGCAGAAGACACAACGATGCCAACCCCCAATATGTAACCCCCCCCAGCAAACCTCTATCCAGTCCAGAGCAAGTTTGCCTGGGGGTGTGACATACTGTGTGTCCCTGAGCAGGTCTAAATGTATTCAAAGTCACCAAATCTTGCTCTGGGGAACACACCAAGCACATTGAGTACCCCCCCCTTGCAAACTTCCTCTGGGCAGCTTTGCTTTCTGTGTGAACGACAGTAAGTTTACGAGGGGGGTGCTCTCACACACTGTGTCTCACTGAGCAACTCTGAGGGTGTCTAAGTCCCCAAAACATGTTTTGGGGCACACAACAAGCAACAAAGACCTCAGGCATCCTTATGGCCATACATGGTGTAAGGATCCCCTTGCAAGTTTGCTGTGGGTCTGCTTTGCATTTTATGTGGCACACAGCAAGTTTATGTGTGGGGGGACTTACACAATGTGTGTCCCTGAATATGTCTGAAGGTCTCAAAGCCCTCAAAACTTGCTTTGGGGCACATATCAACCAACAGAGACTGTTAGACATATTAAGGGAAGCATAGTGTGTAAGGCCCCCCTTACAATCCTGACCTCAGGGTGCTTTGCATTTTGCATGGGCACAGCAATTTTGTGGTGGAGGGGGGCCTTACACACTGTGTGTTCCTGAGCAAGACTGAGAGTCTCTGTTATTTGTTGCTTGCAGTGTGCCCCAAAATAAGATGAGGGGGTGGCACTGTTGTGTCCCTGAGCAAGGTCAAGGTGCTCTATCACTTGTAGCATGCTCAAAAGCAAGTTGTGGGGTGGGGGGGGGACTGATGTTACACACTGCTCTTGCTGCACAGTGTGAAGCCCCCTTGAAAACTTACTCCACGGAAGCAACTAGGGATGCAGATCCTCACACTTGCTCATGGACACACTTATGCTAGCTTCCTCCCCACCAAAACTAGCTCTGGGGCATGCAACAAGCAACATAGACCTTTAGAGATCCCCAGGTGCTACAGTGCTTTTGCATCCACAGAGCAGTTTTCAGGGGTCAGCTTACACACTGTGTCCCTGAGCAAATCTGAGAGTCACAGAGTCAATCAATCTCTATTACTTTTTGCATGCTATGTGCCTCATAAAAAATGGGGGGGGGGGGTGGCATTGATGCCACATGCAGAGTGCCCTAAAACAAGTTGTGGCAGGGTGGTGAATTTACATTACCTGCCAACCACATTGCAGTGTTTGAGGTCCCACCAGAAAACTTCTCTGGGGCAACCATCAAGTGATCCTCAAACATGCTGAGGACCACACCCATGCCACCTCATCCCCAAACTTGTTCTAGGGAAAGCAATGGAGACCCTTGAACTTTATCATGGAAACACAGGATGTAAGGCCCCGCTATGCAGACTTACTCTGGGGATGCAGTGCTTTCTGTGTACCCCAGAGAAAGTTTGCAGAGGTGTCTTATGCACTGTGTGTCCTTGAGCAAGTAACAGGTTCACTTTCTGTTTTGTAAATTTTGTTTGTTCACTTTAATTTTTATTTGCAAAAGGTTCTGTGAGTTCAGGACTCTGAATTAATTTGTATGTTAGAGCTAGCAACATGGCTGGCTCCAGTTTATTGTCCCTAATATAGTGAGGGTTATGGCTTGCTGTGAGAAAAGTGGAGAGGGGCATTTTACTTTCTGTGCCCCAATGAAGTCTCCAGGGCTCTGCTCTCCAAGTTTTCTGAAGGGGGCCTGTCATACTTGTGAGGGTAGGGTGAATCAGTGTGTATCTCTGAGGAAGTTAGAGTGTTTGTGTTAAAATTTGCTTTGGAGCAAGTCATAAGTTACAGAAACCCTCAGACTTACTCAGGGACACACTGACTCCCTTCCACATCATTATGTAAGGCCCCCCACTTGCAGACCTGCTCTGGGGCTTTGTTACCTTCTGTGCAACCCAAAGCAACAGAGACCCTAACACTTGCTCAAGGATATGTATTAAGGCCTCCCACCTGCAAACTTGTTCTGGAGCTGCAGTACTTTCTGTGTTTCCCAGAGCAAGTTTTCAAGGTGGGACAGAGCTTACACACCATATCCCTGTAGAACTCTAAGGGCCCGATTCTCAAAAGTCCCTTAGATTGCTGCAATTGGTGGTGATCCAGGGATGCAGCAGACCCCGGATGCACCAGGGACCCTGTGCCAGATTAAAAAAAAAGGGGTCCCATTACTAAAGTTTCTGGTTTTGCCATGCACCACCCAATGCACTAAACCATTGGCACACATGTAGGAATGGCCTCAGTGTCAGTGGCTCAGTAGGTAGCACACTCGCCTCTGAGACTGGGAGATCAGAGGGCTGTGGGTTCAGTTCCCACATCTGGTACTTGGAGTTAATATCCCAGTACTGATACTGTAGTGCAGCATGAGAGGGGTGCTGCACTTCTGAGGTGCCGTTTTTCAGATGAGACATTAAACCGAGGTACCATCTGGCTGGATTGGTGGTAGTTCAGGTGGATGTTAAAGATCCATTGGCACTTATCGAAAAGAGTAGGGGAGATTTTTATTGCAACACATCAAATAGCAAATGTCAACAAACAGAATCATATAGAAAACAAATTCATACAAAACAAAATAACCATAACAAAATTAAAGGAAGGAAAGAAATTAATACCAATTTAGATAAAGCATCATTCATAAATTTTAAAAATTTACTTATATTTGATAAAGTAAGTGAAACCCTTCCACCAATTCAACACCTGCTGTGAAGAATATGACAAACAGTCTGAAAAATAAACATTCCTAAATTCATTTAAGACTAAAATACTCAAACTGTCATAAGACATTTTCTTTTGTTGCAAAACCTGTTGACATCGTGCTTCCATAAGTAAAATCTAAGACAACAACAAAAAAAACTATTAAAGTGTCAGTATGATAGCTTGCTAAAGCAGATACATATTTCCCTACAATAAGAACATCATATGTTAAGTAGCTAAGCCAAGGCAAAGACCATTTTTTTGCCAAAAATGTCCATAAAGCTTTAGCATAGGAACATTGCAATACAAAATGCTCCATGAATTCTAACTGGGCTATACACTCCATGTAAGGGCAGTTTCTCTCTGCTATACTTTTATGTTTGGCATTTCTTCATACATTTAGTCTTCCATATACTGATAGCCATAGATTCTCTCACATTTTCTGTGGAATTCTTGAAAGGGTCAATTGATGAATGATAAAATCATTATCAACTGAGGGACAGTTTTTAAAACTAGGTTCCCTAGGGTAAAATCTATGTGTTATGTCTTGATAAAGAGTTTTAGTGGTATGAGAAGCAATGCAAGCCTTCGTAATTGCCCATTTATACAACTTTTGAGCTGCAGGAATAAAATAGGGAGGAATGTTAAGTCGGGGATGTACTTTAGGTGCCATCTGTAACCATGATTGGAGATAAATAGAGAGGGAATTTTTCATCCAGAGCTGTGAAACAGTCTCAGTACTGTGCAAAATAGTACCTACTGAGTGTTTAAAAAATAAAGAATGAGGAAAACCACTGGTTCTATCATGTTAAGGCCCCCAAAATTAATGGTCAAAAAAGTATAATGTCTTTTAATGGGGTTTAGTCTGGTACCCCACAGCATTTGAAAAAATAAACTATAGAGTTTTGTTTCTAGTTTTATGGGTAAAGGATACAATGTTGCCACTTATTTTAATATTGGTAAAATACATTTTTTTAAAAGAGCAATACGTTTTAATTTTGTAAGTTTCCAATGTTTACATCTATTAATTTTTTTTCCCGCCTTCTGCAGAGCTAAATCCCAGTTCACATCAGGTAAGTTTTGTGGTACAAAAAGGATCCCTAAAATTTTCAAAGGGATGGAGGATACTACAATACCATGCCAAATAGCGTCATTGTGTATGCTAGGCCCAATGAGTAATCCTTTACTTTTATCCATAATTAACTTTGCATTTGAAACCTTTTGGTAATGAGCAATTTCTGTCAAAAAATTTTTTATATGTCCTGGGTGCAAAAAAATTGCACAAATATCATCAGCATAGGCTTGTATACAAAAAGTCTGTGGGATTCCTATCCCTGTAAGCCCATTCCATTTTGATGGAGACACAATGGAATGAAGCAAAGGATCAAGGGAAAAGACATATAATAAAGGGCTTAATGGACACCCCTGTCGAACACCACAATGTACCTCAAATCCATGACCAACCTCACCTTTTAAAAAAGGTCTGACAGTAATGAAAGAGTACAATAACCGCAACTGATTTATAAAAGATGGAGGTATTTTATAAGTTTGTAAAACTAAGAATAAGTAATCAAGAGAGACCCTATCAAAGACTTTCTCTTGATCCGCCGCAATAATATAATCTGATTGACCAGAATTATTACAATGCTAAATTGCATCCCTTAAAGTTGTTAAGGCTTGTTGAATATTCCTATCAGGTAGCCCACAATATTGATAGGGTGAGATAACCAGGGAGGCATATGCCTTTAACTGTATGTTTAAGATGTGTGCTAATATCTTATAATCAGTATTAAGTAAAACTATAGGTCTCCAATTATTAATCTGAGAGCGGTTTCCTTTTTTGTACAAATAAAATAATAATCTTTCAGAAAAAGAAAGATGGATAGTATTTGTTCTAAACCAATATATACAGTATAAGTCACAAATAAGCTCTCTACAGTCAGATTGCAAACAGTTTTATAAAACTCATGAGGGATACCATCCAATCCTGAAGCTGTGTGAAGTCGTAATGATTTTATTACTTGTGTGATTTCCATCATGGTTATATGGGATTGTAAATTTAGAAGTTCTGTTGGGTAATCTGGGATTATAAAAGATTGTAAAAAATCTAGAACATCACAAGTCAAAATGGGTGTTTGTGGCTTTAAAGAGTCATAATGCTGATGAATTATTGATTCCAAATATTGTAGTGAACTAACCTCCTGGCCTTCTGGGGATAGTAAAGAGTCTAGAGTGATTTTATTTTTAAGGGTTTTGCATGCTTCATATGGGTCCCCAATCGGTGCGGTCTTAATATCGGTTGACAATAATGACCTAATGGACTTAGCTCTGTCAATTTCCATGATTTTCATCTCTTCTTTTACGGTGTTGATCTGCGTAGATAGATCAGATCACATCTAGATGTATTAGACAAAGACATTAATCTATATAACTGCTGCCGCATGGATAAATAGTTTAAAAATGTATAATTTCCTATTTTTTTACCATAATGTATAAACCAACTCCATATATCAGATTTGGTGTCCATCCATCTTTCCCCTTTATCAGTGTACAAAAATCCACTGATAATCTTGCCTGAAGTAAATTTGTCATAGCCTTAATAACTGTAGGTTCCTGTAAAGCTGAAACATTCAGCTTCCATCTGCCATGTAAAGGGGTTCTTTTAGTGAATTGAGTCAATGACAAAAGTAACATTAAATGATCTGAGAATGCAACTGGTATAACAGGGAGAGACCCCTTAGGCACATTAGAGTTAATAAAAATATAACCTATTGTAGTCGTATAAGTATTACGTTTGTACGTAAATTTGAGATGTTTTATGTGTAAAGAATGGCAATTCAGAAGATTAGCAGCATGAATTAAGTGAGCCAATGCATTTGAGTCACAATATATTTTCTGCCCTGCAGCATTAGACTTAAGCTTTTCCAAACTACAATTAAAATCCCCACACAAAAAAATTGTTATAGTGAGTAACCAAAAAAAGTTGTATTGTTTTCATAAGGCTTACTTTTTCTGCCTTAAGTTGTGGAGTATAAACAGATATAAATCTGCAATCCATATTGTCCCAAATTCCATCTAAAATCCAGACCCTTCCAGGTATTAAATCATATAATTTCCATAAAGTAAAATTACATGAATGGAAAAGAATCCCAACTCCATCCGCTGAGTCCAGACCAAAGGACCAGAAAGATGGACCACATACCCATTCCTGCTGAAACTGTCTAACTTGATCCATATTATATAACTAGGTTTCCTGTAATAAACAAACATCTATTGATGAATCATGCAGTAATTGAAACACAGCACTTCTTTTGTCAGCATTTAGTATACTATGTACATTTAGAGAACATATCAAACTTGCTGCCATTCAAAAAAATTTCAGGTGACCCAGCAACTAAGTTTTTTTCTTTCTCTTTTTTTTCCCCTTTATAATCCCCCTCAATTCTAGTGTTTGAGACTTGGCCAGTGACAGATTTCTGTGAGTCTGAGTCTCCTATCTCACTTTCTAAGTCCCTCCAGTTTGTAAACAAGGCTGAACATGAATTTTTAGTTTCTATTAGTGTGGGAGGGTCAGATGAATTAGAGTTTGAAAATCTAGAAGATCTCCATCTGGGTAAAGGGTCTGTAATTTGTAAGTCAGAGTTATCCATCAGGGTGACAGTCAGGCCCTCATAACAGACAAGGGCAAAATTGTCTGTAGCAGGAAAATGTTGTGTAGTGTCATTTAAAGTAGTGTCGTGGGAGACAGGTTCATCTAAAACAATCTTGGGATACTCAGGAAGGTTTTTAGTGACTTCCGATGAGGAAGGAGTCAAGGGGAAGGGATTTGGGGGGTTCCAAGAACCACCAGCTGAATCAGGTTTCAAAATGTTCAATGCTGCAGAATCCTGAGCCTGTTGAATTAGTAACTCTGAGCTAATGCAGGAGGCTTTATTCTTCGCCGCCCAAGGGCAATCACTAAAAATGTGTCCATATTCCTCACAAAGATCACAGCGTGTATGGTTGGCACATTGCATAACGCTATGACCTATCTCCCCACAGTTATGACATCTGGGTTTATTGCAGGTACTAGAAAGATGAGTGTGAGAACCACACTTATAACAGGCCTGAGGCTGACTAGCGTAGAAACAAACCCCACGATCATGACCTAGCATAAATGAATTGGGAATATGTTCAATTCCAGTATCCCCTTGGCGAAGTTTTACTTCATATTTCCACCATCCAGTCCATAAGTGTTCACTGTCAAGGATAGCTTCTGGTTCACTCAATACTTCATATTTTTGTGACAACCAATATGTTATATCTTCAACATGGACCCTCTTGTTACAAAACATAACTGTTACATATTTCACACATATTTCACCAGTGGTTTCGTTAATGGTATGACAACAAAGGGGGTCCAAGTTGGTGATGTTTTAACCTGGCCATAACACTCCCAGAACAGATCTAAAGCATGTGCAGTGTGAAAACTAACATCATAATTATCTTCTCCAGAGATGTTTATAAACACATAAACCTCTCTTGGAGAAAAATGTAAGGAGTCTTTTAACAACAGTTTTCCCACATGGTATCTGTCTAGTCTGTCCTGTTATCCACCTTTGTAATGAATGCGAACAGCATTCCTACTTGGTGCTGCTTCTTGCTTAGATTTTGTAAATCAATCAGATAACAGAGGCTTTGCATCCTGTGGGGTATCTGAATCCAATGTCGGGCAAGTAATGTTTTTATTTTCTGAAGGTGGTGAAATGATCGATTTGATGGTATCTGTAGAAAAAGCTTTATAGGAATGTACAGTAGAAGGTAATTTAGGGAAATCATTTTCTTGTGTTAGTGAAAAATCTGGTACAGAGCCAGATGTTACTTTTGGCTTCCATTCAGCTAAAGCTTGGGAAAGTGGAAAATTACAGGAGGGGTCAGGAACCCATGTACCCCCTGTTGCTTGCTGCCATCCTGCACCAAAAAGTGCCTTCTGAGGAGACCAATCATTCATGGGCTGAGAACCAGATTGCTTAGAGGAAGAAGAAGGGATAGTAACAGATTTGTCCACTGAAGTAGAAGCCAAAGGAACTGACACTGGCTGAACATTAGTCTGTTCCTTTTTCTCCCCTACTGAGCTTTCTCTTGCTGTCCCTGGTGGCACTATTCCCCTTATATGTTTGTTAACAAAAGTAAAACTTGTAACTCCCTCCTGAGAATGGGATCGAGTTTGATAATCTATACTGGAATCTGCATCCACAGCCTTAGGTTGCTTGAAAACAAACCCAGCCATTTTTGAAAGAGTTACTTTTGAGTGAGGTAGCGCTGCAGTCATTTCACTCATAGTAGTACTGTGCGGTGTTCGCTCACCGAGAGAAGTTGAAGGAGTATTAATGACAGTTTTACGAGTGTCAGATTCTAGGCACACACCAGAGCTAGTGTTACAAATGCCAGTCCGAGACTCAATGCTAGTGGATGGATCAAGCTCAATCACTGTTTTCTCTGCCGAGACGGGCCGAGCCAGACTCTAGGGATTTGAGGAGCTTAAATCCAAGCAAAGCTCGCTCTTGTTAGTTTTAGAAAATTCACATTTCATAAGTACAGGGGTATTTTTGATTGTTACAGCAGACTCCGATGAAACAGGACTATTATTAGCTGTATTTAAAAAAGTCTGGTTGGATTTTTTTTTTTTTTTTAGACTCACCCAGCCCCGCCGGGGCGATGTCAGTGATAGCTACATCAGCAGGCTTCTTGACAGGCCTACCAGCTGAGATGACAGGAGCTTCGACAGAGTGCAGAACCACCATTTGTGCTTTTAATTGCATACTTTCTAATTTATGACGTTCCTCTTCAAACTGCACCAACCTTAGCAGTTCTTGCTGTTCTTCATCCAGTGTAGAAATGAAATCTTTATCTTTAATCGACTCTGTATCCATGCTTAAGTCCTCAGTTGAGATCTAAATATCTGTCATATCCTCATTTGAAGAACTTGGAAAAGTGAGTAGATTCTTATCTTCATCCTCTGGCAAACTCAGAACAGGAGAGGAGATATGCTCTCCTTTCTGCAAAACGTCTGCACCCTCCGATGCTCCATGCAGAGTGCCCATCCTGCAAATGGATGGTAAGTCCCCCTACTGACAGACTAGGGGAATTTTCCCTGTGTCATGGCCAAATTTCCTCCATTCACTAAAAATACCACAAACAGCTTAATCTGGTTCAATTTTAGTTGCTTACCATCTGTATCCCCCCCCCCCCGGTCGCCCCAGAAAAAGGGACTTCTAGGCCCAGTGGGCTTACCGGGACAACAAAATTAAAACAAAACAAACAAAACAGGGATCCAGGCTCTCCCCCACCTGGTACAACCCTAGCAGGATGAGATGGTTGGGGGGGGATGCTTGCCAGGAGGGAGGCAGGGAGCATAATGGATGGGTGGTGGCAAAGGATGAGTGTGGGGCACAGCTTTGACAGAAATACAGCCAGTTAATCCATAGGGTCAGCATGGTGAAGAAGGCTTTTGAAGGCCAAGTTACAGCCAGGGGTCATCTATACCTCTGATCCTAAGTATGTGTCCGCTACCATTTTCATTTCCAGATTTTGTGACAGATTGCAGCAGGCCCGTGTAGAAGAAGCTTCATGGTACGCCTCCTTATATATTGATATAGTGTTGGAGAAATAATACTACAAAGCTTAAAAAGGCGAGAACTTTCCTCATCCAAGTATCCAATTGTTTAAACAGTGGCCATTGTAAACAGCTTCTCACTTCAAGTTGGCATTCTTGACAGAAAGTATTCAAGATGCAAGATACCTCACTGGTATTCAAACTCAGTATTTTTATCAATTGTTTAAAGTGGTATCGAAAGGCAGGCTAAAAATGTTACAATTAAAACATCAGTTGCATGTGCGGCCCTTTCTGCCATCTCAGAATAGTAAGGCAACATGATGGAGCTTTCTGTAGCAGACGCTTTTGGCTTTAAGCTGGTTCCAGAAAATGTAGAAACTTCAGCAGTGAGGAAAACAGGTAAAGCTGCAGCTAGACAAAAGGGCAAAGCAAAGTCAACGACTTACAGGTATCACTGTACAGTCATGCAGTCCACTGTATGATGGTGCCACATGCTGCCACATTGTACTTAGTTATCACTTTTCCCACCTGTATTCTGTTACATTAGGGCTGCAAATGTCAGGTCTGGATGGGAAGCAGACACGGTACAGTAGTGAATAGTAGGTGGACATAGTGGCATATGAATATGGTATTATGCTATAGACGCACCCTGTTGAGTGCCAGTTCACTATTCTTTCATCAGAGCCTTCTCCCACAATTCTTACTCTGCCTACCCACCCCCCAATATGTCCCAGGCAGCCACATTCCCACCCAGTCCTACTGGCACAAACCATTTAGACCACCTTCTGGCTGGTCTAAATAGTGCTTTGTCCTCCAGCCTTGGCAGGGCTTTTAAAATCCCTAAAAAGAGAATGCGGCTACCCCACCCTGGCACATGCCCCCTTGAGACCTCTGTTCAGCCTGATGTAAGTTGCAAGGGTGGTGCAGAGCCCCTTCAGCACAGCAGCTCCCCATTCGGAGGCAGACCGCATTTCAGAATATGGAATGCCACAACTTATGACGCAATATGACACTTGCATCATTCTTGTTTGACACAGACACCTTGCGTCACTCTAAGGGCTTTGAGAATCAGGCTCTAAGAGTCACACAGTATCAGAGTCACTGTTACTTGTTGCTTGCTATGTGTTCCGGATCAAATGGATGATGGCCAGGGACCCTGGTTTTCCATTTTTACTGGTAACACCGGTAACAATCACGGAATCCTGCTTGATTTGCGGATTTTGAATTCTTGTACCGGTGCCTCACGGAAATTGCATGTCACTGCATAGAATCTCTAAGATTTCAGCATCTTTTTAATTTTTTTTTTATTTTCTCTTTCTATGTTCCCTTCTCAGAGCATCATTCTCCACTTTTCAGAGATTTCTAGGCTAGGTGTCCCTTAGCTTCACCCCCACGTAATGCTCAGGTGCTCCTGTGGTTCTGCCCCTATCCTGCCTTGATTGTACCCCCCAGGTGGGAAGAGAGGGGATCCCAGGTCTCCACACTCCCTTAGTGTGTGTGTCGGGCAGCTCAGTTGGTCCCTCATGGAGCCTGGTTATGAAGTCTGGGAAACCTGGGTCCCTTCTGCCAGTGGCCAATGTGGGGGTGATTGTTCTTGGTTTTCTGGTCTCTGTCCCTGAGGGCACCAGCACTAGAGGAGATCCAAGGAGATATGTCACCTAGAGACATGCCACTGCTCCAGATCCTGGGTAGCATCCTCCCCCTCCTAATCACACTGCAGCACCATTGCATCACCACCCATGGTCACACAGGTGATGGTAAAGCAGCAGGACCTGCAGCTCACCCTCCTCAGAGGATGACAGCAGTCCCCCAGGTGTCTGATCCTACTACTTGGACTTTAGGTGGGCTGACTTTGGGAAAATGAGAGAGTGCCTTAGAAAAGCACTAACAAACAGGCAAGAAGGAGGGGTGGAGGAACAATGGGGAGTTATCAAAACAGCCATCACAAGCCTTTGTGTAAAACAAATCAATAAAATACAACGAAGGAAAAAAACGCTATGGTTCTCAAAAGAGGTGGCAGGGAAGGTTAAGGAGAAAAGGATAGCATTCAGGAAATGTAAGGAAACACAGAAGGAGCAGGACAGAGAACTTTATCAGTTAAAGCAGAGAGAGGCTGGGAAGGCAGTCAGAATAGCAAAGGCCCAAACGGAGGAAAGGATAGCCAATTCTGTTAAGAAGGGGGATGGGACCTTTTATAGGTATGTTAGGGAGCAAAGAAGGGATACTGAGGCTTAATAAAGGGGAGGGAATGTGGGTAGAGGGGGACAGTGAAAAAGCAGGGATGCTGAATGAATATTTCTGCTCAGTATTCACAAAGGAAGAGGAGGGGGAGGTACCTAAACCAAACAAGAGAAACACTCCAAAGATGGGGGTCCATACCAGTCCATTTACAGAAGAAAGGGTTCTAAAAGAACTAATAAAATTGAAGGTGGACAAAGCAATGGGGCCTGATGGGATTCACCCAAGAATTCTAAAAGAACTAAGGGTAGAACTAGTGACACCGCTGACTACACTGTTTAACAAATCATGGGAGGATGGGGTGGTACCTGAGGACTGGAGGAGGGTGGGTGTGATTCCTCTTCACAAAAGTGGGAGCAGGACAGAGGCAGGAAACTACAGACCAGTTAGTTTGACCTCAGTGGTAGGGAAAATGATGGAATCACTTCTGAAGGAAAGAATTATTGAGTACCTAGAGGCCAGTGGGGCACAGGACCCAAGGCAGCATGGATTCACAATGGGAAGGTCATGTTAGATGAATCTAATAGATTTCTTTGACTGGGTGACCAAAGTAGTAGACCAGGGAGGGGCTGTGGACATGGTCTACCTAGATCTTAGCAAGGCATTTGATACAGTCCCACACAAAAGATTAATACACAAGTTAGCCAGCCTTGGAGTGGGCCCCAAGGTGGTAGCCTGGATAAAAAATTGGCTAGACAACAGGATGCAAAGGGTAGTAGTAAATGGAGTACACAGTGAAGAAAGGAGGGTTACTAGCGGGGTACCACAGAGTTCAGTACTGGGACCGGTCCTTTTAATGTCTTTATAAGGACATTGCAGAGGAACTGGAAGGAAAGTATGTCTCTTTGCAGACGACACAAAGATCTGCAACAGGGTTGATACACAAGATGGAGTGGAAAGGATGAGAAGGGACTTGGCAAGGTTGGAGGAATGGTCAGATCAGATTCAGTGCAAAGAAGTGCAAGGTAATGCACATGGGAAACAAAAACCCTGGGGAAGAGTACACAATGGGGGTGAGATACTGACAAAAGTAAAAATGGAAAGGGACCTGGGGGTAATTATATCAGTTGACCTAAAGGTGGGCAAGCAATGTGAGAAGGCAGTAAGTAAGGCTGGGAGGATACTGGGATGCATAGGAAGAGGCATCAATAGTAGAAAATGGGAAGTTGCTATCCCTCTGTACAGACAGTTGGTGAGACTTCACCTGGAGTACTGTGTGCAGTTCTGGAGACCCCATCTCCGCAAAGACATAGACAGAGTGGACGCTGTCCAGAGGAGGGCAACCAAAATGGTGCAGGGTCTGCACCAGAAGACATACGAAGAAAGACTAAAGGAGCTTAATATGTATACCCTTGAGGAAAGGAGGAGAGAGGGACATGATAGAAACTTTCAGGTACCTCAAGGAATCAACAAAGTCCAAGAGGGTAGCATCTTCAGAAAAAGAGATGTGCAAGAACAAGAGGGCACAATTTGAAGATAGAGGGGGGACGGCTCAGAGGTAATGTGAGGAAGTATTTTTTCACGGAGAGGGTTGTGGATGCATGGAACAGCCTCCCTGAGGAGGTCGTGGAGTCAAGAACAGTGGGGGAATTCAAGAATGCATGGGACAGACATAAGGCAGTCCTGGTGGGGGGTAGGAGGAAGTAAGCAGTTGGTTAACTAGGATCTGCAGCTTATCTGTTATTTAGGAAAATGGGCAGACTAGGTGGGCCAAGCAGTCCTTATCTGCCATCAAATTCTATGTTTCTATGCCCTGGCCAGACCTCCAGCAACCCGAGTTCGCTTCTGACCCTGGGTCGCTGGCATTGCAAGCAATAGTGCTACCGCAGCGCCAGCGGGCAGGCCCAGATTTCAGCATCTTAAAATGAATGCTGATGTGCTTTGCATGCTTTCTGCTTTGATGCATATAGAGTGAGTAAGGAAATCACCCACACTGCTTTGTTGTAATCAGCCATTCAGTTTAACCACCCATGCCTAGTGGTTAGAGTAACAAACGGTGAATGAACTGGGTACATCCAGCAGACTTGGGTTTGATTCCCATAATCTCAACTTGCATACTGTGTGACTTCAAGCAAGTCACTTAACCTTCCCAGTGCTTCTAGGTCACTCCTGAAAACAGACAGTTCTGCCTAATGGGCCTTACCTGCTTTACAAAGAATATAAAAAAAAATACCAATATATATTTACTACATCACAGGTTAGTAGTCAGGGTACCATGTAATTTACCTGAGTTTTACTTGGGCTGCAATGATTTTGTATAGGTAAAGATAAATGTTCAGATACATTTTATGTGTTTTATAAGCTTGTTTTTAGATTTTAGTCAGGTTTTTATAGTATTATTTGCATATAAGCATCTAGGTTGTAGATTGCTAAATGCAGGATCACTGTTACCAACTAGCTTATTCAAGTTTATAATCAGTAGGGCCATCCAAAATCCTCAGTTGTTTGAATGAAAACTAGTCTGAATGAAAGTATGTTCACAAAGAAGAAACTGCCTTACTATTTATGAAAAGACTTCACAGTCAGCACCCTATTTAGGTGGACTGGATCATTTGCACCTTTTCTCCCACCTGCTGTTTTAGTGACTGTGCCAACAAAAAGTTTTCTGATAGACTGCTTTAACAAAAAGCAAATGTTAAGTATTTAAGTGTACTTATGTTTGGCCAGTGGATTTTGAAAGCACAGTCAATGACTTACAGAAGGTAAGACCCCAAGGGCTGTATGATGCTGGTGGGCAGAGTAGTGCTCAATTCACATCTGAACAAAGACATGAAAACTGGGAGACACCCTTTTCATGGACGCCAAGTAAAAAAAGCATCCACATGTCTGGGAGATGCATAAATCCATTTGAACGTCCTCCACTAATCACTTGTGGATTTTTCAGGTGAAGACACTTCATTTCAAAGAAGTAAATTCAAGCAGTTTTTTTTTTTGCTCCTCCCACCCCCTGGCCATTCACTCCTTCAGGCTTGCCAAGGCCCCCCTACCACCACTGCTGAGTCCCGACCACCATCCACTGCCCCTTACTGCTGTGCTACAAGGTAACCCAAAGTAACCCTTCACTGAGTGGGCCCCTACCCCTGTGTGAGGCTACCAGGGGAGGAGAATTGCCCTAAAGAGCTTCCTTGTGTATCCTGTGCATGGCAGGAGTCAGAAGTGACACATGTCTGGGGCTTCTGGCTTAGGGAGGGACCAACAGCTGTCCTTCAGTTGGTCAGTGGGTGTTTTCCATTTTATTGGACGTCGGCTTGTGCCTTGACATCATGTGGCCTGTCACGCTCCATCCTGCTGTGAGGGCTGACATGTTGTCATGCGTCTGGCCTCCACCAGGGGCCAGCAAATGCTGAGCCGTGAACCCACCCTCCATCCCAGGAGAAGGTGAGTGGTCGTTGGACATTTTAGCCTTCACCCACCAGCTGGCCTTCCAACACCCATCTGTTCCCTAACCCTGGTCAGTGGTGTTACAGGCAGAAATCCAATTCAGACAGTTAAATCAAAGATAGGAAAAAACAAAGGTAGTCCACCTAAGTGGTGGCGGTTCAGATTAATTCACTTCTGAGTTCTAACAAACAAAGAGACTAAGTAATTTGTAACTTGTGCATGTGGGGTGTGGGTGTTGAAGAAACGGATCATAGTGCTGTCACTACTGCCATCACCCCAGAGGGATGTGTACTTCATTGTTGCTACTGCCATCACACCGAAGGGGTGGGGGCTGTAGTGCTGATACTGCCATCACATCTGAGGGATGGAGAATGTAGTACTGCTGCCATCACACCTTAGGGATGGGGGCCATAGTGCTGATACTGCCATCACACCTGAGGAATGGTGAATGTAGTATTGCTGTCATCACACCTAAGGGATGGGGGCCACAGTGCTGCTGCTTCTGTCACACCTGAGGGAGGGAGGTCATAGTGCTGTTGCTGCTGCCATCTCACCAGATGGATGGGGGCCATAGTGCTGTTGGTGCTGCCATCACACCTGAGGGATGGGGCCATAGTGCTGCTTCCATCACACCTTAGGGATGGGGGCTGTAGTGTTGCTGCTATCATCACATCTTGTACCTAAAATAACTTTAAATTGGTACAAGGATGGAAGGATGTGTAATAGTGGAGGTCAAAATTGCTAAAATGCATGTTAGCAGAGTTAAAAATGTTAAATAAAGCACACAAAACCAAACACCGGTAAAACCAGATTTTGGCTTAGCAGACACCAGTGACAATATCGTTTTTCACAATGTGCAAAACAGAATATGCCCTTTCTCAATCCCGGTAAACCAGTGTCCCTGATGATGGCATTGTCATGTTCCTGAGCACGTCTGAGGATATCAGTTACTTAACATGCCCTACAGCAAGTTTTGGGGTGGGAGAGATCACCTTACACTCTTCCAAAATTGCACAGTGTGTGTCCCCCCTTCCCCATACTTGCTCCGGGCAAGTAAAAAGTGATAGAGACCCTTGGGCTTGCTCAGGGACACACCCATGACAACTCCCCATCCACAACTTGTTCTGGGGAAAGCAATAAGCAGCAGAGACCCTCAGACTTGCTCAGGGACACACATTGATATTAACCCCCCAAGATGGCTGTCAGACATTCCTTTACCCTGATCTCTAAGGCCCTGGACATATTACAGAACTGTTTTTGAAAAACATTTTTAAAACCAGTTTAGTTAAACCATTTCAGTGCAGCCATATTACTCAGTAACCATTTTTGATAACGGTTTAGTGTGGCCACACTACTAGTGTTAAACCTGTTTTCCTTGTAACTATTTTGTGTTAAGTCCAACACACAGAACTGTGCTTGCCTGGACACACTGCAGCTAGAACTGTTTTAGTTAAACCATTAGAGCTTAAAACACTTTTACTCCTGGACAGACCTGTGAGTAAAACCATGCTAGCTCCAAAACGTTTTTAAAAATGGTTTTAAGACTAGGTATCTAGCAGGGTTTAAAAACACTTTTGTTAAAACGTTTTAAGGGGCTTGTAGTCTGTCTGCAAACAGTGCTAGGGGGAATTAAACAGTTTTAAGGCACTTAAACCATTTTAAGTTCCCCAGTGTGTCCAGGGCCTAAGTCTACTGAGAAACACAAATAGTTGGTGTTTTTTGATTGTCACTGCTACCAACGTATAATTTTTTTTGCTTAATCCATAAACTGAAATGTGCCCATTTTTTGTAACAAGATTATTATGAGGACAAATAACATTTAATTCTTCTGTTTATAAATGTAAGACAGTTTTATTTTTAGGACCTAGTTGAAGGTTTTTAGTGAGTAAAGGTGACAGTCACATTTGTGATGGCAGTCAGGAATGGGCAGTAATATATATATATATATATATATTTTTTTTAGTAGTATTATTTTATGTCCATAACTGGGTGGGTGGGGGGTTCTTGTTTGCTAAGGTTCAAAAACAGTATTGCCTTTCTGTGTGTTGGTTGTAATACAATATGTATTTTGTTTGATCCAGTAGTACTTCAATATATTTAGAACATCTAACAGTTTTTGAAAATGTTCATATGAAATTTAATAGGTTAAATAAGTTATTATTTGACAACATGCATACATTGTTGCTTTTACATCAATATATAACATGAATACACAGATTCATTAAGTTATGTGCTGACTAACAGTGATAATTTTATTTGTTTTCTCATTATTTGCTGGTGGATATAGGACTTTGACATAACAGACCTTCATCAGGGTGTTCTGGATGTTGCTGCAGCATATAGGCGAGATGTTTTTGTCATACCAATTGATGAAGATGAGAACAGAAGTCAAAGATTCACCACTTACTGCCAATTTGTGTTGTGGCAACATGGCTTACTTATAATATAATAACAATAATAATATAATAATATAGTAAAAATAATTAATAATAATAATTTTTATTTATATAGTGCAATTCAGATTATCAAAGTGCTTTACATAAAACATATTACACAAATCACAAAAATAAATCAACTTCCAGTTAAAAATGTAACATTTCTCATAAATATGTCCAGATCAATTTCAAATTTTCAAAAACATCAAATATTAAAAGCTAGTCTGAATAAATAAGTTTCTAAAGCACTCTTAATGTTCTCCACAGTCCTACAATCTCTGATCTGATGAGAAAGAGAGTTCCACAGGGATGGCTCCACGAACATAAAGACTCTGGCACTAGATGTCTTCAACCACACCCTGGGAACCTCTAACAACCCCTCATCAGTTGAGCAGAGAGGCCGTCCAGTGCTGTAAGGAACCAGGAGCTCTTGCAGATAGCTCGGTCCCTGTCTGTGCAGGGCTTTATAGGTCAGAAGCCTGACCCTGAAGGTGGTCCGCCACTGTATAGGCAGTCAGTGCAGATTCTGCAGCACAGGGGTAATATGACTGGAATGAGAAGTCCCAGTCAAAAATTGTGCTGCAGCATTCTACACCAGCTGCAAGCAGCAGACATCAACCTCGGAAGCCCCAGGTAAAGGGAGTTGCAATAGTCAAGGTGCAAGGTCAGAAAGGCATGGATCAATGTGTGCAAATCATCGGCTGGAACAAAAGGCTTAATTCTGGTGATGTTTCTAAGATGGTAAAAGGAAGACTTGATGACTGCTGACACTTGCACACTCAGTGTCAGACCATCATCAAGAAACACCCTCAGATCTCACACCCGTTCAGAGGTAGGCAGTTGTACCCCATTGAGCCAAAGCCTGGAGGGTAATCCCATCACCAGCATCTCTATCTGGTGCCCCAAATCCTCCACCAACACCTAAGTCTTCCAGAATTCAATTTCAATCAGCTGGACTTCATCCAGTCACGGATCTCCGCTAGACAGTTACTAAACATCAAAACCTCTCTATCCTGGTTTGGTGCAAAAGACAGATAGAGCTGTGTGTCATCGGCATAGCAATGAAAACTCAGACCATATCATCTTACAATGTCTCAGAGGGGCAGCAAATACACTGCAAACAACATGGGGGACATCACCAAGCCCTGAGGGACCCCGCACAGCAGAGAAAATGGCTTGAAGGGGGAAAAAAAATGAAACCACCCTCTGAGACCTACCAACTAGGACAGAATAAAACCACCTGACAACTGAACCAGCCAGATCACAGATGACCCTTAGGCATTCGAGCAGAACCCCATGGTACACAGTGTCAAACGCTGAGGAAAGATCCAGAAGAACCAAGATGGAATGGCGTTTCTGGTCTCTCACCATCAGGAGATCATTGAGCACCTGAACCAGAGCAGTCTCGGTACTATGTCTCTTCTGGAAACCTGACTGGAGAGGACTGAAGACATCATGAATGGTTAAATGGTTCTCCAGTTGCAGCGCAACCACTTTCTCAATCACCTTCCCAACAAAGGTAAGGTTGGAGATAGGTCTGTAGTTAGCACAGCTGTTTGTGTCTAAGGAAGCTTTCTTAAGCAGAGGTGTCACCACCACTTCTTTCAGGGAGCTAGGGAACTCTTCAATTTCTAAAGAGCACCAAATAATATTTGTGAGGACCGGGCCTATGACTTTGGAATAGGTGTGTGGGTTCCAGTACCCAGCTGTTGTGTGTGGCGCATAAGAGACACATCCCCTGATCCTTTTGGACAATATAGAGGATTTGTGTACTCTAGATTATCATGAAGAATTTCCAATTAAAAAATATATATTTTTGTTTAGTTTAATATATTAAATACTGTAACTTGTATCATTTACCCATTTTGATTAGAAATAGCATGTTACACAATGTTAACAAAGGAACAGAATTCTGACAAATTTCTGACTTCTGTATATTATTAGTATTATTAATATATTTTTTATCAACAACCTTTTTTATGATGAACCATACATAGAAACATAGAAACATAGACTTTGAAGACAGATAAGAAATGCTTGGCCCACCTAGTCTGCCCATTTCCCTATCTACAGGATAAGCTGCAGATCCTAGTTAACCAACTGCCTATTTCTTCCTACCCCCCCACAAAAATTGCCTTATTTCTGTCCCATGCATTCTTGAATTCTCCCACAGTTTTAGACCCCACAACCTCCTCAGAAAGAGTGTTCCATGTGTCCACCACCCTCTCTGTGAAAAAATACTTCCTCACACTGCCCCTGAACCTCCCCCATCTTTAAATTGTGTCCCCTTGTTCTTGCATACATCTGGCACATATCGACAAAATGCAGAATTGAACATTGATCTCATGAATTATATAGATTTATTAACTTTGTTGACAACAGTATCAGTAAAGTTCGTTTATATGACTTTCAACATCTATGACAATAACATTAATTTTTGCTTAGCATTATAATTTAAGTATTTTTATCTGTATAAATTCTAAATGAAATCAAAAACATGGAACAACAATGTATTATTAAATAAACATTTTAAAGGTTATTAAATATAGAATAATGGATGGGGAAGTGTGTGATATGAGAATTTAATGTACACCCGAGGTGTGGGATGCTACATAAACCCCAAGGGCAAAGCCCAAGTGGTTTATCAAAGCATTCCACAATGAGGTTGTGTGCATTAAATTCGAATATGCACACTTTCTCATCTTTTATTTTTCAGGAACACTGGTTTACTGGGATTGAGAATGGGCAAATTCCATTTTGCACATTGTAAAAAATGGTATTGTCACCGGTGTCTGCTAAGCCAAAATCCAGTTTTACTGGTGTTTGCTTTTTTGTACTTTATTTAACAATTTTTATCTCTGTTAACATGCATTTTAGCATATTTTGACCTCCACTATTGCACATCCATCCATCCTTGTACCAATTTAAAGTTATTTTAGGTACAAGATGTGATGGCAGCAGCAGCACTACAGCCTACATCCTAAAGTGTGATGGAAGCAGCACTACGGCCCCCATCCCTCAGGTGTGATGGAAGCAGCACTATGTTCCCCATTCCTCAGGTGTGATGGAAGCAGCACTACGGCCCCCATCCCTCAGGTGCAATGGCAGCACCAGCAGCACTAAGGCCCACCTTCTTCAGGTGTGACGGAAGCAGCAGCACTGCAGCCCCCATCCATTAGGTGTAATGGCAGCAGTACTGTGTTCCCCATTCCTCAGGTGTGATGGCAGTATCAGCACTATGGGCCCCATCCCTCAGGTGGGACAGCAGCAGTACTGCATTCCCCATCCACCAGTGGTGATGGCAGAAGCACTACAGCCCCTGCCCCTAAGGTATGATGGTAGTAGCAACAATACAGTCCATATCCCTCAGGGGTGATGGCAGTAGTGACAGCACTATGATCCTCTTCCTTCAACATCTACATCCCACATGCATAAGTTACAAATTACTTGGTCTCTTTGCTTGTTAGAACTCAGATGTGAGTTAATCTGAATCACCACCACTAAGGTGGACCACCTTTGTTTTTTCCTATTACAGTATTTAACTGCCTGAATTGGATTTCTGCCTGTGATACCACTGACCTGGGTTCAGAAACAGACTTGGGCCAGGGGGCTGAAGGCTTGAGTGTCCAATGACCACTCGCCTTCTCCTGGGAGGGAGGTGGGTTTGCAGCTCAGTGTTTGCTGGCCCTTGGTGAAGGCCAGAGGCATGGCAATACGTCAGCCCTCACTGCGGGAGGAAGCATGATGGACATCGGCTTGTGCCTTGACATTATGTGGCTCATCATGCTCCCAAAAATATGGGAAAACACCTGCTGGCCTACTGGAGGATTCTGATCCCTCCATACACCCGAAGCCTCAGACACACATGTCCATTCTGACCCCTGCCATGCCTGGGATACACAGGAAGTCCTTTGGGGCAATTCTACTCCCCTGGTAGCCTCCCTCTGGGGTAGGGACCCACCCAATGAAGGGTTACTTCAGGTTATCTAGTAGCATGACAGTAAGGGGCAGTGGATGATGGTCGGGACTCAGTAGCAGTGGTAGGGGGCCTTGGCAGGCCTGAAGGAGTGTATGGCCAGGGGATAGGTGGAGCAAAAAAAAAAAACTGCCTGAATTTGTTTCTTTGAAATAAAGTGTCTTCACGTAAAAATCCACACGTGATTAGTGGAGGACCTTCTAATGGAAAATCATGCATCTCCCAAACATGTGGATGCCTTTTTTTTACTTGGTCTTCATGAAAAGGGTGTCTCTCAGTTTTCGTGTCTGAGCTCAAATGTGAATTGAGAATCACCACTATCACCATACAGCATCGTGGACTTTACCTTCTGTGTGTCACTGAGTGTGCTTTCTGGCTTGGGTGTGTCTGCAGCAACCCATTCACCCCCAATGGCATTATACAGTGCAGGTAGAGTGTCAACAGCAGTTGGGCCATATAGCAAATTCAATGCCATACAGATGCTAAGGATCCCAACTCATTTTGGAAAAGCAAGAAGCAAACAACAGCAGCCCCACTCTGCCCATGGGCATTGCAAAGTATCTGGCACCTTACCTGCTGCTCCTGTGAGTGAGCAGTTTAGCCTGGATGTTATTGCAGCACCCCACCCTCCCAAACTGGTATAATGCTGTGGCAGTTAGGGTAACAACAGCACCCAGTCATGCAGCAATTCAGGGGTACTCAGAACCAAAGCCCCCCTTACTCAGGGGCACACAACTAACAACAACATCACAGAGAACTGCCAGCTCTTATACAATCAGCAGCCCAGCTCACCCACCCAGCTTAAAAAGAACACTCCCAAAATGAAAAACAAAATAGTGGAGCAGGCTTGGGGTTTGCAACACTAGCAAGTGGGTGATCTGGGTTTGTGAGCTGATCTGATCCAGACTCCCCTGCCCTGGGCTGCTGGGGTTTAGAGTGTGATGCAGAGGCACTGTGTGCTGACCTGAGGGAGGCATATGTCAGTGGATTGTGGGGGCTGCCTTGATAATGTGGGTGACCACACAGTGTTGTAGAACCCTGCCAGATTGGCTCATCCCACACAGAGAAACCCAGATCAGCAATCATCCCTTGAGACACCTAGGTCAGCAAGACCAACAGTTCAACTTCCCTGATACATGCATTTAAATAAATGCAGTTAAGGACACCCAACTGAACCTCCCCCCCCCCCAAATTCTCCAAGTGTACTGATGCTAAGCTTTTGGGGGGTTTTAATTGTGTAATGAGAGAGCAGTTGCCTCAGCTGATCAAAAGGTTAGATGCACAGCAGTTAAACTTTAAACCTGACACTTCTGCCCATACTTCCCAGCTCAATTGGACTTTGCTTTTAATTTTGTTTTAAATCATCTAGTGTGAAAAATTTTTAGGCATATACTTTTTTTACACAAAAACATTACTTTCAGGTTGATGAGCAGTCACATCAGCTGAGAAAGAAGAGTCAGATGCAGGAGTAGTTAAACTAAATCTGACACTGACACCCCTGCTGTCCAGTCAGATTCCTCCATGTGCAGGGCCACTGAAAAACTGCACCAGTAAGTTTTTACTTTGAACTATGTAAAAAGTATTAACACTTTCAATACAATACTCTCAATTATATTGATAGTTTTTCATGCAGACTTGGGTTTGGCTGAAACAAGGCAGTGCAAGGTGGGGTGTGGTTTTATGTTACCCTGCTTCTGTTTGAATACAATTGTCTGATTTGGTTTCAAAATCCACTGTCAAAGCATGTTAAGTACACTTAAACACCTAACATTTTTGCTGAAGCAGTCTAATGGAAAACTTTTTTGTTGCATCTCAGACTGAAACAGCAGGTGGGAGAAAAGGTGCAAATTGCCACGTTCACCTAAATGGGTGCTAACTGTGAAGTCTTTTTGTAAGTGGTAAGGCAGTTTCTTCCTTGTGAACATACTTTCATTCAGACTAGTTTTCATTCAAACAACTGAGGATTTTGTATGGCTCTGCTGATGATAAACTTGAATAAGCTAGTTGGTTACAGTGATCCTGCGCTTAGCAAAGCAATCTACAACCTAGATGTTCACATGCAAAGAATACAATAGATACTTGACTAAAGTCTAGAAACAAGCTTATAAAACACATAAAATGTATCTGAACATTTGTCTTTACCTATACAAAATCATTGCAGCCCAAGTATAAAACTCAGGTAAATTACAGGGTACTCTGACTACTGTATGATGTAGTAAACATATATTGGTTCAGTATTTTTTTATATTCAGAACTGCACCTGATAATGGCGCATGTGCCACAGCACAACTGAGTTGTGCTGGTGCAACTCAGGGATATATTCAAAAGAGACAAGCCGTGGTGCATCTCCTTTGAATATATCAGGTAACGCACTGTGCAAATACCATGCACTGGCATAAATGGGGCTATTATACATGCAAGGTGCAAATGGGGAATTTGCATGTCATTATGTCCCCATTTGCATGTGCTGTGCAGGGCAGTCCAGCAAAATGTGCATGGTGCCCTGCACAGATTGTGGTGCTACCAAAGGGGGTCTTGTGGCACCCTGCCCCCCCTTAACCCTGATCCAAGAAACAGAACAGTTTCATAATTACCTGGTATGTTAATGGTCCCCCTACCCCTCCTGTAGCACTGAATTCTGTAATCGGCCAAAATACATTAAATGAAATTGTCTGGTAGTCCAGTAGTTCTCTCCATCCCTCCTGTAGCTCCAGTTGGCTGAAATAAAAGATAATACATGCCCCTGTGGTCCAGTGGTTCCCTCCGCCCCATCCTGGAACACCAATCACCCACAAGTGTGGCTATTAAGTCCCTGGTATTCTAGTGGTAACACCCGCCCCGCCCCGTATCCTCAATCACCTGTAAAATTGGTGTAAATGATTCCCTGGTGGTCCAGTGGCACCCCTCACCCACACTGGACCCCTTGCCCACCCAGCTTCCTCCATCTTCAGCGGGCAGCAGCAAACCCACCCGCATACCTCTGGGGGGGCTGGATGTGCAGTGGGTCTTGTGTGGGTGGGGGGTGCTACTGGACCACCAGGGAATTATTTACATAGATTTTATGGGTGCAGGGGCACAACCCCTTTGAATACTTAGGCCACAGTAAATACTATAACTGAGTTGTTAATAAAGCTAATAGACTGCACTGCTTCATGGCTGTTTCATCGTGGTATACCAAACTGACATATTTCTTCATCTAGGCTGGATATATATATATTTTTCAAATGACACAATTCACAACACAAGCATCACTAAGTTATCTAAGGTAAGTAACAAAACAAACAGGTAATACATTAAATTAACCACACATCCATCACTAGTGGTATGTCCAGGTGCATACTAAATGGTAGGGGAGATACAAATGGATGAAATGAGTGATGATGCCACCAAGTCCCAAACGAACAATCAAAATTGTGTTTTGTGTGTAGAAACCAGATTTTTAGTGTCTGGCAGAAAAATGCATGGGATGTTTCTCTGTATCCTCCTGGGATCTTCCGGACATAGTGGCAAAGGCTGTAGAACTGTGTTTTTGCTTGAAGTCTGTTTATCATGACTTTTTCAGTAGGGTGGCCATGTACGAGTAATTTTTTGGTATTTTTTTTTGAAACAACAGTCCATCTATCTGACTTCTTGTTGAATAGTCTCCTATAGCTGATAATCCAAAATAAAAATTAAGAAATTGAGAAGCCTGAAATATAAGTACACACTGTACAGTATTTAACTACTGAATCATAGATACATAAGGTCTGTATGCAGATAAGTGCTGCAGTCCCAGTCAAATCTATTAGTTTAAGTATACAGAGAAGATCACTCAGAAATCATGTTGAAGTAATACCTGAAAATGGTTTTCTCTACTGAGACCTACCTATCGTGACAGTATAGCTTATTTTAGGTTGATTGTATTTCTAACTATTATCATTGCACATAATCACATTTATATAAACACGTAACATATCTTAGTATTGAAAATTCATGGACATTTTGTCACCACACTTGTTTAGAAGATATGGTCGATACATGTGGTGATTGTAGTCAATGGCTGCCAGGAAGTTACAGACCAGATAAACTGGGTAACTGTATGATTGTCTTTTCAATGCATTCATGAGTATGTGCTGGTGGTACTGTTCCAACTCAGCAGTACTCTATAAAATATCAAAAGTGTAAGATGTGTTGACTGTACTCATGTTTCAATGAAGCAATCAACAAAATCACATTCATGCTTTATATGTAAACAATAATACCCAACAGGGTGGGCAGTATTGGGCAATACCGGACCATCCTTGTGTATAATGAAGCCTGACGCCACAGGTGGAGGGCCTCATACCCTCTGGAAGGTCCAGTATTGCCCATTTCACCCACTCTGGAGGGTATTATTGCACTTAGAAAATTGTCTTTCAGGGAGGGGGGCGCAAAATGTTTAACACAGCATCCAAACATAAATGACCAGGAATCAGTTCAGCAGTGAGAGGTGGAGTGAGAATGTAGTATTGTTCAGTCACCGACCCCCACAACCCCATAGTTCTAAACGTTGGTTTTAAAATGAAAATAGTTGTATTTATTTTTCCACACTATAACTGGGGATCAGTTCAGCAGTGGAGTGATGGAGCGAGAATGTCAGAATGGCAGTGTGCAGTTTGAAATTTGTGCCTGCCCTTTAATATTTGTAATGTGGTTGGTTGGCACTGACACTTTTTTTTAACCCGGCTCGGTTGTGTGATAGATACCCACCTTGCCAATGCAATTAGCCAATCAGAGCCCAACAATTTCCTAGACCATTTTCTAAGTTTTCATAACAGACTTACTTTACTAAATGCAGCAATCTTGAATGTGGCAAAGACAGAGGAGAAAAAACAGGATGAACAAACTAGGAAATACTACACTTTTTTATATTTAAAGTTCAATTTTTTTATTTTTAAAATACTTTTTTCTTATTTTCATTCATTTTAAGCCATATATTTAGATGCAATTTTATAGGATCAATTAAGCACTACAGGAGTGTGCCATTATGCTGAAATAATTGCAATTCTCGTGTGCATTTGCCAGCACTCTGATGTGCCTGGTGCCTAACAAAGCACTTGAGGTATGTGATTGTTTCATCATAATCCACATGCTGTAATGTCTTACTGCTTACATATAATATTTCTCTACCTTATAAATGTGTTCTTAGTCGATGAAGTAATAAAAATGAATTGGGATTAAAGAAAGCAAACATCTGATTATTGGAATCTTTACCAGTTGTATGTTGCATGATTTACACACGATCATGTGACATGTTTTGATCCATGAGGTTACAGAATTTATAATACTAATTTTGTAATAGATGACAACCTTGTCATGGCTGTGGGCCAATTTATTTTACTACGTCCTTGCACTGTATTACCTGAAGTTTAAGTAGTACTTAATGCTTTTCAGAAATCTGGTGTCCAACAAAACCTTTCTTAATTCAATATGAGCTTTTGCCCTTCAGGTATCAATTCTCTTGATGTATCTGTGTCCATAGAGCCATTGGTGCTCATTGATAACATGGTGGAGTGACCCAGACCACATATCCTAATGTGAAGTAAGAACATACTATTTTACTGTTAAGTGAAACATGGTATTCGTATGACCATAGTAAATCCTGAAAGTGAAATGCTATAGTAAGCTAAGCTTAAATGAAAGAAACATTGTAAAATATATAGACAGAATATGCATGGACGACAACACTTATCAGCCATCAATGGCTACTGAATTTCTTAGAATGCTGTCATTTCATAATGCCATAACACATTATATACCACTGTCTCTGTGACTATCTGATTATTGTCTTCCAATCTAAAAACCAATCTCGTTCATCATTAAACTTTGCTGTCACATGCTATGTTTGCCAGTCATCTTAGTAAGACAATATTTATACACCGTATTTAGGATTTTTATTTAATTGAAGTTCCTAAAACCTCTAGCATCTCTCTATCCTAATCTACAGGGAGTACATGTTAATTTTACTAAACCAAACCATATTTATTTATTTATTTGGAAAATGTTTCACCAGGAAAGACAACATGAGCTGTAAACAGCTCGTTTCTAGAAGTGCCGGGGGGGGCCAAAAGTAAGGAGAACAAGCAAACACATAGGAATACAAGTGCAATTTCTAAAACAAAACAATGTTGTACAATTACAGAGCTGAAATAACCCAGACCAAAGTGCCAGGGTAAACAAAACCATATTCGGATGTAGCATACATTGCAACAACCCAAAAGCAGGTGATTCAGTAGCTTAAAGGTTAGAGGATGGATATCACATTTGAAGTTCTAGAAGTAGTAGGCAGATCACACGATTTGAAGTGTTATTGTGTACCCAAGGGAGGGCAGTTATAAGAGAAGTGGGGAGTTGACAGTCAAGGGGTAGAGGGTGGGGGATGGAAGATGGAGAGAGAGGAACAGCCAAGATCTATACCCATCCAGGTTGCTGAGAGCCCTGTAAGGGGGTTATGACCAGGCAAAAGGGAGGGAGGGAGGGACAGAAATAGAACAGGGTGGTAGAAGAGAATGGCAGAAGAACAGGAGGGGAGGAAAGGGATAAGAAGAAGGGAGGTGGGCAGGCAATGGATTCAAAAGTGGGGGGAAAGCGAGAGGGGGAAAAAGAGAGAGAGAGACAATCTATACCCATTCAGAACACAGGGAAACCTGCCAGGGGGTCAGGATTAGAAAGTGGAGGGAAAGGAAGAGGGGTAGAAGAGAGAGAACCAAGATCTATACCCTTTCAGGATTACAGAGAATCCTGCATGTAAGGAAGTAATCAGAGGAATGATTCATTTAGGAGACAGGAAGTAAGTCGGGGTAGAGGAGTAGGAGATAGTGTGCAAGGGATTGGGAGGGTTGTGAAGGGGGCTAAGAAAAAGTACAGTTAGGAGACTAGAAGTTTAGCATTTATGCATTATCTTAGAGTAACATGTTTCTCAAAACATCAGGTTATAAAATAGTGACATGTTGATTGTGAAATAATGTATAACAATGATCTGTATATTATATCATATATGATCACATTGTTAGAATCAAAATAAATGTACATGAAAACAGTTTATGTTCTGGATACTGCACCTCATTACCCATTTGCATTCTTGCATTCCTCTTCTGACCCATATAAAGTAGTCATTGGGTCAAATGTTGAAGTAATATAACTGACATTTCTTTTATGTAAATTATTTGTTTATTCTTAATATATTAACATACCAAAAAGGTTTCAGATGTCTCACATTCTTGACAGCAGTTCTAGAAGTACTTAATATCAGCTGCCCACTTAGCAATCAACTTGTACTCTTTTTGTTGTGATGCCTAGAAATGAATAAATCAATCAACCAGTGTGCACATATTTGT
The DNA here is from genome assembly GCA_016271365.2 of Neoceratodus forsteri. Lineage (NCBI taxonomy): Eukaryota > Metazoa > Chordata > Ceratodontiformes > Ceratodontidae > Neoceratodus > Neoceratodus forsteri. The sequence continues at coordinate 168,194,626 of CM057456.1, read as the reverse complement.
TAACATAAACCTTTTCTACTGAATGGTATATTCAAATTTATATGCCATAATATATTTTACCAAACATATAACTGTGCAAACTCATAATTTAAGGCCACAACTACTGCATGAGATGGAGGGGGGAAGAGTATGTGGAGTATGGGATTTTTAGACATGCATATAAGTACATTAGGAGAGAGTTCACAAATACTTTTTCTCAGTGTGTGTGTCAATTATTTTCAAAATAATGTGACAACAAACTAGCTGAAGGCTAACAAGATAAGCAGTATAACACAGTGGTTTAAGGCTCTGAGCTGCAAACCTGGAGACCTGGGTTTGAATCTCACAGCTCTACTTGCATACTGTGTGACCCTGAGCAAGTCACTTAACTTCCTTGTGCTCCCAGGCTGCACCTGTAAACAAGCTTTCAGCTTAGTGTGTCTCTCCTGGTAAAAAAACAAACAAAAGAAAAACATGAAATAGTATGTGGATCAACGTCTACCGGATTCTGATGCAGACCATGACCAAAACACACAGCTGTAAAAAAAGAGCAAGGCCATGAAATCTTATTAACATTTGCATCTATAGTGAGATCATATAAATATAAATGTAGGTTACATAACTATTATCTAATAAAGATTGCTGAACTTCACTAATAAAAAAAAACAGAAACTCAGTCATTAATGTTCTCATAAGATTCTTTGCTCCATGCCACACATCGAATGAATGTTTGATCTGTGTGTATTCTTTATCTGTAAATGTAAGCAAATAATTAATTTACTGTGTGGCATAGCAACAGCAAAACAAACAAACAAACAATACATACAGAGTCAGGAAATACACACCCTGAGCATGAGTTAATGTGGAAAACAAAAAAATATACAATTGTATAAAAATATACAGCTGATGACATTCTTTACAAACAACAATATACAAGTGTATAATGCTCTATACAATCAAACGGATGTACAAGTGTATAAATATACAGTTGATTATGCTTTTTCATAAACAAAGTAGAATTAGACTTGAGGATGATGTGGTGGGTTTGGTGTGGCGTGGGCAAGAGGTGAGACAGTCATGGGGTTAATACCCTGGCTAATTGTTGAGGATCAGTTGCAGTTGCATGTGGCCTCAGTCAGGATACAGGCTCAGAGGTTGTATTTAAAGGACAGGTGAGAGGGGGAGGTGCCCAACACCATCTAGGAAATTGGATAGGCCTTGACCCCCACCCTTGAGAAGGAGTTATAACAACAGCATATGTAAAACTTTATTTGTGGTTCCTAGGATAATGTCAGTAATAATCCACTCACTATCTGAGGTGGAGGTAGAGTAAGAGATGGCAGTGGTCATGATGTAATCAAGCATGTACAGTGTGATGCCTCAGCCCCTTTTTCTCCCTGGCCTGTCATGGTGTAGTAAGGAGTAGCCAGGGAGTAGACAAGAGGCATTAGCAATGGATGGCAGTGGCAGTGGCACCGTGGCAGTAAGCTACAGAGCTGCGCTGCCTTCTGTGAGGCGGAACTCCCTGTCAAGGGGCTTCCTGCAGAAATATTTCAGGTTGGGAGAGGGTTCCAGGAGTCAGGGAGGGATGGCAGTGCTTCATGCTCCAATCCCAATCTAATCCAGAAAAACAGTCCACATAAGATCTTCCAATTCTTATTTCCCCATCATTGATGAAGCCTTCACTACTAAAGGCCTTCACCGGCATGCATAAGGTATCAGTCGGCTCACTCAACGATTAGTCCTGCTACCCTCCACTCCCACAGCATACAAAGAAATTATGTATCCTGCACAAGCCTCTCACATATCCCCTATGTATTTATATATATTTATACATACAATGTACTTCATGATACATACTCATTGTAGACTTGATTTGAGAATGAGCACCTGTCACTATTTCATCAATGACAATGTTTTGTTCAACAAACTTATCCCCTGATCTTTTGAATCCTAGTCTCTCCATGTTTGTCGATTTTAGTCCCGTTTCCCTCTTGTCAATAATTTCTACAGATATTTCCTTTGTATCACTGTCCATGCATGTATACGTGTAGTATTGTGCCGAGTGCCCTGGACGATCCATGCATCCATCTCCTTCAATTTGTCAATACAAGGAAGATGTGTGAATACATTTATATCATAGTACATGCTGCTGTCATGTATTAGCCAACCGATCATGTTAAATATAAAATAATAGTTGTATAATTATCATAGCAACAATTTACACATGCTGTCTATCATTATATGATCAAGAGTTGCTGATCATACCCAGAATGATTAAATGTTTGCTATGTTATTCCACATGAATTCTGCTGCTGTACTCACTGTAATACTTTTCAATAGCTGGTACCACATAGTGACGCTGTATTCGAAAGAATGATGAATCACATACAGTACCATGGCAAGGTTAATTATTTTAGCTAACGATATTTTTCCAAAATTATTTACAGAGAGAATCACACCACTTGTCAGTGTTACATCCCCTGCTTTCATCCCATTCTTCAGGTGTGGCTGAGATGTCCAGCAATGTACAATATATTTGTTTGTGCATTCCTGCATGAAGATTAAAACAAAATCAAAATGATGTGTGACTCAATAAAGAAAAACAACAGCTACTGTTCGTATACTGATGCACTGTTGCATAACTGAGCAATGATCTGCTTACCCATGTTAGTGTAAGTGCTGACCCACAGACACGCTTTCTAATTTCAGCCAGATGGTGACATATTTTGCAGTTCCTGATTTGAAGGTCATTCGCTAACATAAATAAGTTGCATATACTAGGAACAGGCAGTCTGAAACAGTCTCCACAGCGTATGATTCCACTTCATCACTAATCACCTCTTCTTGAGTGATCTCACAGCTGTATGCCATGTCAATTTCATCTTCATTTTCCAGACCTAGCACATCCTGCATGATTGACGCTTCCTGTAGATCTTCAACATCTTGTCTGCTATTGGGTGAAGGAGCAGAGTACTTTACAGTAATATATATGTAACACATGATACACTGATACACACTGAATGAATAATTACATGCATATACCTTAAATTATTCTCAGAGTCTTGCTCATCAACATTATTTATTCTGCAGTAGTCTCTGTATATTGGATCATTCACATGTTGATCATTCTTATCAGTACTTCTTTTTTTTTCAAAGGTTGTAGGAAGAAATATAAAAAAAGTTATTTAATAACAAATCTTTCAAAAATGTTGTAAAACATATGTTTATTCATTATTCTTACAAAGAAGACATATACAAATAGGCATATATCTGAAGATCAGCCATAAGTTTTGCGCTGCCCTCTTTGGGGAATACTGTACAAAAAACTTTGAAGCTCAGCTCCCCAATCAGCTTATTCTCCTTTAAGACCCTATATGACCGCTTAGTGAAAGAGTTCTGCAACTGTTTCCCCCCGTCAATAATAAAAAAAAAACCTGCACCATGGCTGCCTATGCCCTCTTGGGCCCCGCAATTCAGCCTAGCTCATACAGCCATCCATGTTCTTCCCCAGCTCACCTTTGCGCTACACGCTCATTGCCATGGGCCTTGTCAGTGGCACTTTGTCCTGGTATATCCCTCTTACCATATCAATGCTGTCCCTGCCACATTCCCTATCCCCCACCATCCTTCCCTATTTTTTCTTATCCCCCCATCTCCTTCCCTCCTGGGCCCATGAGAACAAGTAGGTCTCCTATATATCTTTTGATCATGTATGTGTCACCAGTTTGTCTATGTTATGCCTGTATTGACCAACTCCAAATGGAACCATGTCCATGTTGTCTTGCACTCGAGCACTTTTTATTGTTAAAGTTGTATTGAACTTTTGTTCCTTATATGTTCATAACTGTGCATCATTATATTGTTTGGATTGTATCTGCTTTTTTGTCACCTTGTGCAACAGGTCCATCTTGTAAATGAGCTTGCTCAACGATGTTCGCCTGTATAAATAAAGACTTTGATTGATTGATTGATACTGTATATGAATCATATTATGAAGTGTTAAGAATGAATGCTGCTAAAGACTGGCTAATATTTCCTTTCTGCCGGCACATTATCACAGAACAACGGACCAGCTGAAAGTAGCTTAACAAAATATGTTTATACATGGAGAAATCATATACAAAGTAAGCAATAATACCTGGTGCATGTTTAACTGCACTTTAAATGTGTTGAAACAAGGGTTGAGGTGAAATGGGGAACCAGAGCGGGCAGTTGTCTGCTGAGTCAGCGGGCTACTGGATAGACTGAAGAGGTGGGCGTGAAGATGAGCGGGTAGCGCTATGCCGAACAAAAGTTTCCTTTTTTAATTTAAAGCTATAAGGAGAGACTATGCAAAGGAAAGTGAGTGTGTGTGTATGTGTGGGGGACGGAGAGATGGAGCTTGAGGACAGCCGTAATGCACAAATCAAAAACTGAGATCAGCAACAGTAGTTGTGCCATTTGGGCAGGGAGTTGGCACTCAACTGTTGAGAGTGGAAGGAGCAGTATCCCTCGCTAAGTGAGAGGAAGAAAATGGTGGCTCCAAAACTGTGAACATTCCAAGGGTACAGTGAATTCAGAAGGTAATCAGGCAGCCAGAGACTGGGACTCATTAATACCTAGTCTCTGTTGTCTGATACCTGACCAGCTACCTGGTGACATTTGCCAGTCAGAAGTGAGAATACCTGTTACCCAGTTTCTAAGTTGGTATAGCACACATTCAATAGCATTTTATTAAGAGTATTGAGAGTACATCATGTAACAGAACACTAGCGCCATGGCTTGCTTTGATGTTGGCATGAACAGAAAATCGCTACAACTTCCTTTTGTCTCTGTGTATCCATAAAGAGTAGCAATGGGATAATCATCAACTATTGCATGATCTTCTATACTGACACAACATCTGATGATTTGTTGTTATAAAACAAAGATTACCTATCACAAGTACAACATTTCATTCAAGTTCAAATTCACTGTAAGCGGATACTAAATTTAAAACATGAGCACAGAAATTCCTATGCCCATATCGGTTGAGAGCAGGTTCTAGTCGTTATAGTAAGTGAGTCACACAACTGGACAGAACATATATCTGCCAACTTGTGCAAACATATTTCTTAGTTTCAAATACAAAAAATGACTACAGCCATTAATCATATATAAAAAAATTCAAATTCATTAAAATAAAAAGGTCCATTAAACTTAATAAAGGAATTTAATAATGCAATGATAGTTACAATCATGATCTCCTATCTGATTGTCTACCTTGGAATAGAAGAATGCAAAGCTCTGCATTATTTAAGACATATGATGCCCCATTCCCCCAACATCAAGGTATGTGTTTTTGGCGATTTACCCATGCCATGTGTGGTGTGTCAGAAGGCTCCACCTCTTGACTAAACCACACAAGATGTGGCTAAATCACCCATTATGCAATTATTTGTGGCATGTTTTGACAAATAAGGTTTCAGAATTTTCACACACCATTGTATAATATTATATACATCATAACCAGTCAACAACCAGAATGGAAAACAAGTGTAAAATAGTTATGGAGTTTATTATTAGCATTTTAACTTGTAGTAACCTATTTTTTTTACCATGAATTAAATCTGTATCATAGCATAGCTAACCTGTTCTCAACTAAAATATTGCAGATGATTGACAAGCTATTGCCATCGCTATGGAGTTCAGATGCAATAAATGTTCTTTTTGGGGTCGATTGAATGGTGTTTAGATTGTTTTCAAACTGCACTCCCTGTGCTCCAGCTCTTGTTTGCTCATAGCTAATTTTAACAAAAGAGAAAATGTAAATCACTTAACTATGTATGCTTGTGAAAATAAACTTGGCTGGCAGTATAGCCTAAAGGTTAGAGGAATGAGGTGTGAATTAGCTTGATACATCCAGCAGACCAGACATGAGTCTGATTCTCACAACCTCCACTTGCATACTGTGTTACACTGAGTCAAGTCACTTAACCGCCCAGTGCTCCCAGGTCACCCCTGAAAACAGGCACTTGTGCCTAATGGGCCTTACCCAGTTACCAAAGACTAAAATAAAAATAAATAAATAAACTTAATATCACAGAATTACAGTATGACAGACAGTTACTGCAAAAATGGACATCGCAATCAATATAGTATGTCCCTAGCCCCCCCAATCCATCCTACCTTTCACCTCTGTTCTTATGACTTGCCCTTCATACCATGCACCATCTTGGTCTCCCTCATCTTGTCCCTTTCAATCCAGTTTATATCTTTGCACAGGTAGGGCCTCCAAAACTGGACACCATTCTCAAGGTGTGACCTCACCAGGGTTTGATACGGGGTACTAGGAACTCCCTACACCTGTTGGTGATACACCTGCTAATACTTGCCAGCATCCCATATGCCCTACCAGCCACCCTTTAGCATTGCTTCACTACCTCAAGGTTGCTGGAGGCTATTATCCCCTGGCCAGCCTTCCCACTCTCTCCCATGTATCTAAAGAATGCCCTTTTCTCTCTCCAGGCCTGTTTCACCAGCCTAACCTGTTCGTATTAGCCCTCCTGATGTCTTTTTTTCATTACTCTTCTTGCCACCCTGTAAGCCTCCTTATCCCCCTTCCCCTGAGTACTCTTGAATATCCAGAACACCCTCCACCAACACCCTACTGCCCTTGCTATATCCATGCTGAACCAAAATGGCTTCCTTTTTCTCACACACTTCCTAACTCTTTTGATGGATGCCTCCCTTCCCTGCTTATTGCATTTCTCTCTACAGTTGCTTCTCTGTGCCCCCTTCATACCTGGATGAACCATCCCTTCTTCCCTTCCATTTTACAGTATTACACCCCCCCCACCACCGTGTATGCCTTTGATTTTTCTCCTTCTTCTTTCTTGGCTCCAGAGTATTCCCTCTGTCACTCTATCCTAGCACCCTCCTTACAGTTTCCCCTATGGCCATATTCTGCCCACCACTGTCCAGCTCACTGGCACCCACCACTTCCTCTTCCTGCCCCGGCATCTCCATGAACATCCAATGGCTATTTGTGCCAAAGGTGTATATACCACCACTTTCATTTGTACTCTTATCCACTGTTAGATGTTAAACTGTATTATTTAAATAAAGTAAACTATAAATGGGTATGACACTAGTCAAACTACCATGAAGGTCCTAGACTTCAGGGGGGGCAGATTTTCCCATGATGAGGGAGATATTCTAGAAGGAAGTTGGGGAGTTGATGGAGGGAGGAGTGGAGGAACTTTGGAAGAAGATCAAGGGGGAGCTACTTAAGTCAATAGAGGAATGTGTAATGAAGGTGAGGAAGAACAAAAAGAAGACAGAGGCCACTGTGATTCAGTAGGGAGATGAGAGAGGAAATTGGGGAGAAGAAAAGGGCCTTTGAGAAATAGAAGAGGATGCAGGGGTTGGAGGATATGGAAACTTACAAAAAGAAGAGGAGGGTGACAGAGCAGAGGATTAGGAAGGCTAAAGCAAAAGCAAAAGCAGAGGAGAGAAGTGCTAAGCAGACCAAATGGGAGGAACAATACATGTTTTCAGTACATAGGAGAAAGGAGGAAGGTAAGGCAGGGGATAGAAAGGATTAAGGGTGAGAGGGGACAGCAGGTTGAATGAAATTTTAAGAAAGCAGAGGTGTTGAGTAGTTACTTCAGCTCAGTTTTCACAGCAGAGGGTGAGGGTAGGGGACCAGCACTGTAGGAAAAGGGCAAGGGGTGGATCCTAGCCCAAATCAGTACAGAAGAGGTAAGGGAGGAATTAGGTAAACTGAGGGTGAACAAGGCCATGGTCCCTGATGGCCTACACTCTATTGTGCTCAGAGAGTTAAGGGGGGTACTGGCAGAACCATTGGTGAGGCTATTTAACTGGTATTGGGATACAGGATGGGTACTGGAGGACTGTAAGAAGGCAGACGTGGTGTCAATCCATAAGGGAGGCAGCAGGGAATAGGTGGGCAAATTATCAAGCATTCAGTCTCACATCAGTGGTGGGTTATGTAATGAAGACAATTTTGAAGCAAAGGGTTGTCAGCTATCTGGAAGAAGAGGGGCTACAAGACATCTGGCAGCATGGCTTCACTGGGTGTCGGTCATGTCATGCAAACCTGATCAAATTACTTGATGAGGTGATGAGGGTGGTTGAACAGGGTGGGGCAGTGGATGTGGCCTACCTGGGCTTCAAGAAGGTCTTCGACTTGGTGCCCCACAAAAGATTGGTCAATAAGTTGGGAAGTCTGGGGTTGGGGCAGAAAATAACAAGGTGGAGAGCTGGCTGATGGGTAGAACCCAAAGGGTGGTGGTAAATGGGGTGCATTCTAGGGAGACAATGGTTGGGGTCGGTGTTGGAGCCCATTCGCTTTAACGTCCATGTCACCAACATAGCAGAGGGGCTACAGGGGAGATCTGCCTTTTTGCAGATGGTACAACATGCATCAACAGAGTGAACACCTGGCGGGGGTTGTAGGCAATGAAGAAAGATATAAAATTCCTGAAGTGTGATCAAAACATGACAGCTAAAGTCAAATGCCAGGGAATGCACAGTGATGCATTTGGGGAAGAAGAATCCATGTACACACTAGGGGGGTAAATAATGGCTTCAACCAGGCAGGGGAAGGATGTAGGATTTATAACACTGATGAACTCAGGGTGGGGACCCAGTGCAGCAAGGCAGTGGGCAAGGCTACCATGATGCTGGCATGCAGAGGGGGATAACCAGCAGAAGGAGGCAGGGGCTGATGCCACTATACAGCTCCATGGTTATGCCACACTTACAGTATGGGATACAGTTCTGGAGGCCTCATGTACAAAAAGACATAGCTGGCATATAAAGTGTGCAGAGAAGGGCCACTAAACCTGTTACATGGGCTAAGGGGGACTTCATACAATGAGAGGTTGAAGGAGATGGGATTTATATCCTCTGGAGAAAAGAATGGAGAGAGGGGACATGATTGAAACATTCAAGTATCTGAAGGGGATCAATAAAGTGGGAGAGAGAGCCCATTTACATGGAAGGTAGATGCAAGAACTAGGGGGCATGGATTGAGATTGGAGGGAGGAAGGTTTAATGGGAATGTTATGAAGTATTACTTCACAGAGAGGGTGGTTGAGCCTTGGGACAGACTACTAGAGGAGATGGTGGGGGCCAGCACAATGAGGGGTTTCAAGAGGGCCTGGGACAAATACAAGGGAATGTAAAAGGGAGGAGAGGGGAATCTAGGATGGAGAGAGACAAGTAGAGGCGGGTAATGGGCAAACTTGATAGGCCAGGAGGGTCATTTTCAGCCAACACATGACTATGAATCTATGAGTAGATGAATGTATATTATGCCCTTACCTGTCAAGCAGGAACCTTGCCACTTCAGTGTGTGATATAAGTGGCAAGGTTTCCTTAACTCTCGACCATCGATCAAACTGGATACCAATGGATATACGCGTTTTGCCTCTATCTGAATCTCTTTTACAATTTGCCATTTTCCTATCTGAGTCTGTCAACATAGGTGGCCTTCCATGTTTCTTTTGTGTATTGCTAGATGTTCTAGATACAAGGAAGAGCAAATTATTGCATCAGATAATCATCAAATCCATGTAACTTGCAATTCATTAAATTCTGTGAAAATAATAAACATTTTTATTACATAATTCACAAAAGCCAACTTCTATAATATGTTTGTGAGTGAAAAGAGAAGAGGAGAGGAGAGAGAGTTAGTGAGAGAAAGAAGGGGGTGAAATCATCCAATCTAAGTGTAATGAATATAGAGTACAATCATTTTTCTTTCATCACATTTGTATAAAATTCACTATACTTGAGTGGATAAAAAAGGCATCATTGCCTTGTATGTGTGATTTTTTTTAATTAGAAAGGTGAACATATAACTGCTCAGACAACATGACAGTTAGTATAACATCTTCTTACTAAATGATAATAACAATATGGCAAAAAAGGATATTTATTTGTAAAATTATCAGGTAAGCTTATTGTAAATAATAAATAAAAACAGCATCAGATGCAGTTTACATGTATAATCTGTTGTTAATGTAGTTCAACAATAAAACCAAAATTGGGACTTACAGGCAGTTTGCAACTTTTATAACAAATGTTTTAAGAGAAGCATGAGCAGATTAGATTTAAAAATGTACTTGCAGCAGCAAGAAATGGGGCATGTGGAATAGTAAAATATATTGTAAATCCAGTATGATTCAAGTTTGTATAAAACAATAAAAAAATGAAATCTAATAAATTATGACTATGTCAGAGCTACATAGTTACCCCCCCCACACACATCCCCACCGCTACCACAACCCCCTAAAAAGAGACAGTAAAATGAAACAGGGAAATAAGAAACAGATAATGATGAGAGTGTGAAAGTAATAGAGTAATTGAGACATAACCATTAAGAGAAAGGGAGAAATAAAACAGACAGAGATAGAGAAAGAGAAAGATTGTCAGATAAGCAATCAAAATAAGGGTAAGATTATTCAGTGAGATACATTTATACTCAATGGAAATGAGTAATAAAAATGTATAAAATGGTTGTTTTTTTTTTTTCAAATTATGAACACTGTCTTGACTATTGCACCAATGATGTGTCATGTCAAAGGGTATCTAAATTAAAAAAATGAGCTTTTACATAACAATAAATCATAAAATACCTTTTTTGAATTGTCATATTGACTAAAAAGAAAAATGAATTTTGTGGATACACCTGAGGCTGCCTCAGTCAGTATTTACTTACACCTTTTAAATTTATGTGACTGATCAGTATGGAAGTGAGACTTAAAATATGATAACCAATGTGACAAAGTAATAGCTTTTCATATGTCACCAATACAGTGTTTTGCAACTAGCAGCAATTTCCTTAGCTGGGTTCTTCGTATTAGACAATGAACTCAAATTTGGTGCATCAGTCCCTTTTCATTCTTGAATTTACTAATTTCATGTTCATATTATATATCAGAAATCAAAATAGGCTGGTTGAAAGGAATTCATAAGGATGCAAATCATGCCGATCGTTCCTGCATTCATATCAAATTAGCCGTAAATCAAACTCGTTCACTAGTTTTAACAATGCAGCATTTGTAATCAAAACTTTTGTAAGGAAAAACAAAGGGAGAAAAACTGTAAATATGCATAGTCCATGCAATTATTGAAATTAACTTATTGTATTCATTATGCATATTTATTTGACATGGTGACATAAAAACTAAATCTATGTTCCTTTATTTTATGACCAGTCATATTCTGTGTGTGGGGGGCTTGGGATGGATGGTCAATGCTGGAATCAGACAAACAGAGCTGGGCTACTAAAATGTATAGTAAAGCTAAGTTGCACCTTATAATATTCTACATTAAAAAAATACATACATATGTATAGTTTCCCATCTACATATATAAAATAAGGTAATGCTTCCTAATATCAATGTAAGCTACTTCATTTATTATTGCAAGGCAATAAACAGGGTTTAAAAGTATTCAATATACGTAATATTTTTGATACTGCTTTGCTAAAAGAGATTACATTACAACAAAATACAGGTTAACAACAGTGGTTACAATCAATGGTGATATTGAAATGTATAGATAGACTTCAAAAAATAAACGTACAATCATCTGTATCACAGCTAAACTGAAAAATAAATACCCAGTAGTGGGAGACCCTTCCTTCAACTTAGAATTAAAAAAAAAAGAACGAAAGAAAATCTACAGTATATCAGCATTATCCAAACCAACCTAGATTGGAGCATCATTATGAACATAAATAAATCAAATCAATAGATAATATACAAATTGCCTATGTTTAATGAATGAAATTGTCTTGTACAGCACATAATGTACAACTATAACACTATGTTGGCATCTGTTTTTTTCTCACCTATGCAGGAACAATGTAAATACTGAAATAAATGCCAGTAAAAGCAGCAACCTTGTTTACAGGCTCCTGTTATGATCATACAGCTCGCACTACATTAACAGCGGCAGCGTATCCTTGTTTGCCATCTCGAGCATGCTCATCCGTGGCATGCTCGTTCTTATGGTAATCTGCTGCCGTCACTGACAGTGCGACTGTACTGAGATCATGCGTTCGCATATTAGGGCAAACCGTATTACTGGTGGTCCGCTTTGAATGAGCTTTTAGATTAAAATAAGTATTTTTTGACAAATTCCCCACAAAATAAACAACACACGCAGGTACAAAAAGGAGGCACACACCATTTGGAAACATGAAAATGTTATTACAGTTTAAATAAAAGAAAGTTACGCTTAATCTGACAGTGTCTCTTTAATCCATAAACTGAAATGTGCCCATTTTAATTTTTTAAGATATTTTGAGTTGCTGTGGTCTGTGTCTGACTGGCTCTGGCAAACAAAACTACCTGACCCACAGCAGCTTAGAACTGGTAAAACAAAACTAAAATGATTGCCAATGCATAAGTATGCATCTGTTTGTTCTGTTCTCATATGCCATTCAGATTTGGGCAAGTAGATGTTTTCTGTGTGGCTGTGGACAAATCTAGTTCCTTGCTCTGTGGTAGTAAGAAAGTCTGGGCTGTTGCTTCCTGTGTGGGGTCAGGGGAGGGTCACTTGCCATGAGGTTGTAAGCAAGTAGGAGAGCTTACTTGCTGCTGCCACTATACCTGGAGAATGGTGATCATAGGCTCATCCCCTACAGGTACACAATACCTGTAGGATGAGTGTTCTACAATGCTACCACTATACCTGGAGAATGGTGATCATAGGCTCATCTCCTACAGGTACACAATACCTGTAGGATGAGTGTTCTACAATGCTACCACTATACCTGGAGAATGGTGATCATAGGCTCATCTCCTACAGTTACACAATACCTGTAGGATGAGTGTTCTACAATGCTACCACTATACCTGGAGAATGGTGATCATAGGCTCATCTCCTACAGTTACACAATACCTGTAGGATGAGTGTTCTACAATGCTACCATTGTAGCTGGCTGATTAGGAGTCATAGACAACTGCTGCTGTATCTAGAAGAGGGAAGATAAGGACAGCTGCTACTGTCATTCCTGGAGGATGGGAGTTGTAGACTGCTGCTTCTGTCATCCCTGGAGAATGGTAGTCATTGACAGCTGCTGCCATCTCACCTAGATAATGGTAGCCATACTGTAAGCTGCTGCTGACATTGTACCAAGAGGATGGGAGTCATAGATTGATGCTACCATTGTACTAGTGCTGTACGAAGAAAAGAATCCACCAAGAGGATTTGCATAGATGTCAGACTTTTGCTTCTGCAAAAGTTCAGAAACCTTTCTTGATCACTTCCGCAGAAATTCCAACTTAGAACAGTAAAGTAAATCTATTGACTGTGGATTAATGTATTAAACTGTGGAAGAAAATTACACAGAGCTGATCACTGTCAGAGATCAGTTCTGTGGAAATTCTTTCAGCAGTTTGAATCATGAATCTGCAATTCATATACTCATTCCGCATTTCAGTGACTCACTGAACTGCGGAATGAATGTATGGATTGTGTTATCACTGGCCATATATTAATATAATGTTTCCCTCCCTGGTGTCTAGTGGCACCCCCAAACTCTGATCTCAAGCCCCCAATTAAATAAATGTTTCCTTGGTGTCTAGTGGCACCCCCCAACCTCTGATGACTGGCCCAGTCAAATAAATGTTTCCCTGGTGCCTAGTAGACCTCCAACCCTCCAGTCGCTTGCTGAGCTTTATCTCCCTGATCTCTAGTGCCCCCCATTACTGGGCTGAGTACACCAATCTGCCACACCAACCCTTTCTATTAGTCTTCAGTGCTGTGGGGAGCCCATATGGCGACCTGCACAGCCCTCCTTTCATCACCTCGAACACCCACTGTATGCAATGACAGGGAGCGCATAGAGGGAATTTCATTGCATACGGCAGCCAACTGAGTTGTTGAGAGGAGGGCTATGCTGGTTGCCATATTGGCTCCCTGTGGCAGTGTGGCACCACTAGATGCCAGGGAGTTAAATATCAGCTAGCGAAAGGAGGGCATGAGTTGCCACTAGATACCAGGAAAACCTTTATTTGATTGGGTAAAGGTAATTGAAGAGTGGGAGGGTGCCACTAGACACCAGGGAAATAATTATGTGATAAAGGGCTAGCAATCAGAGGGTGGGGGGGTGCCACTAAACACCAAGGAAACATTGATTTGATGGGGGCTGGAAATTGGATGGTAAGGGGGTGCCACTTGACACCAGGGAAACATTTATTTGATCAGGGACCATTGACTGAAGTGTTGGGGGTGGCACTAGACACCAGGGAAATATTTATTTGATAGGGGGATGGCACTCAGAATGTGGGGGTACCATTTATTTGATAGGGGCAGCAATAGGAGGGTATGGGGTGTCATTAGACACCAGGGAAACATTAATTGGATAGCGGACTGGTGATCGGAAGGTGGAGAGTGCCAAACTAGAGAAAGTTTTTTTCTATTTACTGAGGATGGCACAGAAATGTTCACTATACTGAGGAATAATTGCATGAATTGTGGATTAATGTATTAGTTCCACAGTTCATGGGTGTTATTCTGCAGTTTAGTGAGAAAGATTTCCAATTTTATCAAAGGTGGAAGAAATTCCACGAAAGCTGCAAAATTTTGCAGATGTTCCACTAAAGTGGAATTCGCAGCTTCCGTGCAGCTCTACATCGCACCCCGAGCATGGGGGTCACAGACTGTTGTTGCCATCATACTTGGAGGATGGGCATCATAGACTGCTAATCCTGTCTTACCTGGAGGATGAGAGTCACAGACTGTTCCTGCAATTGTACCTGGAAGATGACAGCCATAGACTGCTGCTGCTGCTGTCACACCTGGAGGATGGGAGTCTTAGATTGTTGCTGCTGTCATACCTGGAGGGTGGGAGTTGTTGACTGCTGGTGCCATTGTACCTGGATTATGGGAGTCGTAGACAGCCGATGTAGCTGCATCTGGAGAATGGGAATCATGGACTGCTGCTTCATCTCACCTAGTAAATGGTGGCCGTAGGCTGCTGCTATTGTACCCAGAGGATTGGGGATGTAGACTGCTGCTGCCATTGTACCTGGAAGTTGGGAGCCATGGACCACTGCTGCTATCATACTCAGAGGATAGGAGTTGTAGTCCACTGCTGCTGTCATACCTAGAGAATGGTGGCCGCATGCTGGTGCTGCCATTATAACCAGGGGATATGGATCATAGACTGCTGCTGCTAATGTTCCAGTAGGATGGGAGTCATAGACTGCTGCCATTATGCTTGGAGGATAAAAGTAATGAACTGAAATACATGGCGGAATTCGGTCTCCCATTTTCTGTTTACCTGGGGAATAAAAGTAATAAATTGAAATACCTGGAGGAATTCAGTCTCCCATTTTGTATCAAGTTATCTCATCAGGAGGATTGGTACAACATCTTATTCTGTGTACCTTTTGTTGTGATTTCAGTAGTTTACAGACATTGTAATTGGTCCTGCATGATGTCTGCTGCACCACTTAATAAGATGGCCAAGACCTAGTACATCTCATCTATTTAGCAGGCCTTTTAGTTCAAGTCTAAAGGCCTCTATGAAGATGGAGAAAAACTTTTCTGCCCATACTACAACAATATCCCGGATCACACAAGAAAGAATACAGTGAAGGATCATATGATCAGTCAGAAACATACCAGGAATAAGGAGCGAGCTACTGAGGATGGAAAGCAAGCAAAGCAGGTGATTCTAACCAGCAGTTCCAAATCTGCAACTGAATCATCCATTACAAGAAATGAGCTGGACATGGATGGCATGAAGGCATGGTGTGCATCAAATATCCCATTGGAGTAGCTGGATCATCCACAGCTGAGGAAATGGATGGGGAAGTGCAGTACGTGAAGGGGATTACAGCACTGCAGAAAGCAGACACCCTGAGGAAGACCTACATATCCAAGTTAAGAGAACAACTTAATGCAGAACTTAATACAGCTGTGGCAAGGAAATAATTGTGTGTTGTATGTGATGACAGCACAGATATCAAATCATACTGCATTCTTAATGTTGTTTTTGTACTGGAAAGGGGCAAGACATTCCTTGGCAACAGTAGAGAACTAGAATCTGTAACTTTTTTGACAGTGGCTCAAGCTGTCCTGAACACTCTACAAAGCAATAAATGGACTTTAAGAATGTAGTTTTCTATGTCAGTGACAGTGCTCACTATATGGTTAAATGTTTTAATGATACACTTTGTGTGGTCATTGGGGACCATATTTTGCACGTTTGTTGCTGGGCATATAGTCTGTCCAGTAGCACATCAAAAGGGCGAATCAATTATGGTGACTACAATTATGGTGACAGCAATTCGGTGAGTGTGAAAACGATGACCGGAAATTTTGGCGACCGCATTTACGACGACAATTGCTTCCCCCCCCGAGGTGCTATGACCTCAGAGTTAGATATATAAGTAAGGGGGTGCAGGGGGCCAAGCGCCCCCACAATGGGGGGGTGCAGGGGCAAAGTCCTCCAAAGAAAGCAAATGTTACTGTAACTGTGGTCACCAAATTTCTGTTCGCCATTTTCGCTCTCGCCGAATTGCTGTCACCATAATTGTAGGCGCCGTAATTGATTCACTCTTTTGACATGGAGCCATCTTGTCCCTTGTTTGGGGTATATGGCTGCAACACTTCATAAGCATGAATGAATGATTTTCATTAATAAAATGTGCTTTTCAGCAATTACCAATTTGAAAGAGAGAGCATATTAAATTTTTTGAGGATCAGGATGTTATGAGGGACTTGATTGGTTTGCTGTTGGTTGTAGTTCTTACACAATGAAACACAATGTTTGCAGATGTCCCATACCACTGTACACACATGCAATGCCTGAAGGACTTTTTTAGCGAGGATGCTAGAGATGCCACATCAAAAACAACCTACAGTAAGGGCATTATTGGAGGAATGATATGAAGAGCTCCAAGCACAACTGGCATTCATTGCAGAGAATTCAGTAGATATTATTGCTGAAAATGAATTTTTGCAGTCTAAGGCAAACCTCTTGTGGTATCTATGTGAGACATGCTAATCTCAATTAAGATGTGGTATGAGGCTGGCATGAGGCTGCAATTAAAAGTGGTATGAGGCTGGAACAACTGAAAATGATGGCTTGGTGAGAAGACACAAAGGTATTTCTTTGATAAAGGACTAACGAAGTCCAAAATGCATCAGGTCTATGTTTGGTGTAATTTGTTAAATAAATATGCTTTTATAACCTAAGAAATATTTTCTGAGTGGTGTCAGAGTAAATTTTGAGGTAGTGAGTGCCGGAATTGTTTTGTAACACAGAACTGATTTTTCCAGGCACCTCCAACCCTAGTGTACACTTTTTTGTTTCAGTATTTCTCTATATTGAGGAAACAAATGAATTAAGATATGAGTACATTAAAAAGTTCCAAAATGTGCTTGCCCAGTGGCATGCAGGGCTGAGCCATTGGTGCTTTATCTCCCGCCACACCAGCAACCCATATCCAGTGGTAAGCACGGGTTACTGGGGGTCTGCCATGGAGGCAGAGGATCAAGCATCCGAAGGGCTGCTCTCTTCTCCCAGGGAAGGTGGATTGGCATTCCCACTGAATGACTGCCACCGGGTGAAGGCCTGAGGATAGTGTGGATCCAAGGACACCAAAGACAGGAGCGTGCTGCAGGACTCTGCAGCATGTGCATAACTCCTTGTGCGCACATTGATGTGTGAGCCCCAGTAATGGGGACAGAAGAAAATGGAAAAGGGGTCGATGGCAGCTCCATGAAGCCCTGGCCATACTCCCAACTCATGGTCCACCCAGGAATCTGGATTATTCACTAGGGAGGGAGGACAGCCCTTGCCCTCCCTGGTCCCGCCATTATGGGAAATTAAAGGAGGACTTGCCTGGGACAGAGCCAGAATCAAGTGAGTTGTGCTCACAGGTGGAACTGATCCTCTCACGAAGGGATCTGAAGCCTTGCTTGCCAGCTGCCCCATGGGAGAAAAAGCAATATGGGGAAAAAAAAAATATTCCATAATGCTTTTAAGGTCAGTTTAGAGAAACTGACAAAATACCTGGGGTATGATTTTCAAAGGCCCATTTGATTGAAGTAAATGCACTAAATCCCCACTTGTGGCAAACCTGGTGTGGCAGGGACATTGTGCCATATTTTGGTATATTATGCGTCCCAGCACCAAAGTCCCCATGGATCCCACAAGTGGTCCCTTGAATCAAACTGGAGACACAAGGGAGGGGTTTGACTGAAGCTACTGTCATCCTGCTGACCCATGAAAATCCAGCCGAAGGACTGTAGATGACTGCAACCTTAGAAATAGAGGTGCAAACAGACTGGTCATTTGTTCTCTACATCAGTCACCAGTGAAACAGTTAGAAGCCACCCGTTCAAGAACTCTTTGAAGATGTATGTAACCATCCTTATTCAAGAATCCCAAGTGCTATAATGCAAGGTATTCCTCACACAAACTGGGCCCTTCCACCGCTGAGATGTGCAAAACATTGTGTAGGAAAACAGATACATTGTACACTGTGCATTGAACAACTGAGAAACAAAACATAAAGAAAGTAAAAGGCTTTTAATTTATTTATTTAGAAATGTGTACCTATATACTGGGCTGATAAAAGCTCATTGTAAGATATGATGGGACAGTACAAGGCAATAAACTAAAGAACATGACAGGGTGAAAATAAACAGTTGCAACAGTTCACACATGAATTGACAGCAAAGTACAATAGCAATGGTGAGCATGAGAAAATAAATGCATATGTACATGGCAGCATTGCCCAAAATAAAATGAAGCGAGTGGTGGAATGATCCAGTACCAAAGAAGAAACACACTTGAGAAAATCACAAAGTACCCAGTTGCCAAGGTATAGTGTGATGTGTGCTGGCATGCACCCAGGAAGCTGCAGTCTATTATAAGTCTG
This sequence comes from Neoceratodus forsteri, assembly GCA_016271365.2. Taxonomy (NCBI): domain Eukaryota; kingdom Metazoa; phylum Chordata; order Ceratodontiformes; family Ceratodontidae; genus Neoceratodus; species Neoceratodus forsteri. The sequence continues at coordinate 168,175,745 of CM057456.1, read as the reverse complement.
ACATCAGGTGACACATTCTACAGCCATCTTGCATTGCTGACCTCCCCTGTATGTATCACTTTCACTTATTTGTGTTCCACAGTGGAATGTGACAGTTTTACCTGATTGTGAATATAGGATGGGAACACAGTGGTTTTACAATGTATTCCAGGGATGCATCAAACAATGGTTTAGGACATAACACCTATGAAGTGTATGTTTGATTACTTCACTGATGTGGTCAGAATGTTATGGGGGACTCTGGCACCTGCATTCAAGCACACTGATGCATATTTGAACCATAGTTTTCAATCTCCATGTATCTGCTAAGCTAATTTTATGGTGTAGTTACGCTACATGCACCATTCCTCATCTTTTTCCAGTGCACATTTGGAAAAGTCTGTCTTCATGCCTTGTGTCTGTATATGCACTCCATGTGGGGGCATACACTCTGCATGAACAGCAATATGAATGTATACAGTCTTCTTCATGCATACTGTATTGTCAGCACTCCTAGCAGCATGGTTTGGAAACTTCGCATCTGGTTGCCCTACCATGCCTTAACAAACATACATTCCTAATATTAACATGTGCTGCAACGAATCCAGATTTATTGTTTTGCTCCACTTTGCTGGACCTTTTAGTGTGTACATCTATATATTATGTGTGTCCTTCGGCCACTGCACAGTGCTTGGGAGGATGGTCTAACATGCTATATTTGATGTTGTATCTTTGATCACCATGTGCACCTCAGACTTCATATAGATCTGCCTATCTGCATGAAGATACATAGAAACATACAGTAGACTTTGATGGCAGATAAGGACCACTTGGCCCACCTAGTCTGCCTATTCCCTACATACTGGATAAGCTGCATATCCTAGTTAACCAACAGCCTACTTTCTCCTACCCTTCACTATAATTGCCTTATGTCTGTCCCATGCATTCTTGAATTCCCCCACTGTTTTTGACCCCACAACCACCCTTTCCATGAAAAATACTTTCTGATGTTGCCCCTGACCCATCCCCCCATGTCTTCAAACTGTGCCCCCTTGTTCTTGTACATCTCTTTCTCTCAAAGATACTCCTATCTTGGACTTTGTTGATTCCCTTGAGGTACTTGAAAGTTTCTGTCATGTCTCCCCTTTGCCTCCTTTCTTCAAGGGTATACAATATTAAGCTCCTTCAGTCTCTCCTCATATGGCTTCTGTTGCAGATCCTGCATCATTTTAGCTGCCCTCCTCTGGACCGTCTCCATCCTGTCTGTGTTCTTGTGGAGATGGGGACTCCGGAACTGCATGCAGTACTCCAAATGGGGTCTCACCAACTGTCTGTACAGAGGAATAACAACTTCCTGTTTTCTACTGGTGATGCCTCTCTCAATGCATCCCAGTATCCCTCTAGCCCTCCTTAGTGCTTTCTCACATTGTCACATAAATTATGTTTAGGAACATGTTTCTAATCCTGGGGGTCCTATAAAACTGTTTCTAATTCTGGGATCTACTAAACAATGAAGTGCTTGTTGCTAGCATTTGATTCTGACCACGGTTCACTCTGTAGAGCCACTTGACTGCTGGGCTGTACAAGACGTCATTATCTTGGTATATACCACATTTGTAACTCTATTATCAGCCCAAGCTGTACACCTTTTGGAAGGCTATGGTGATACTCACCACATGGCAAAAAATAAACTGTAGCCACCTCATCATTGTCATATGTAACCCATCTATACAGATACAGTATAAGGCTGATTTGCTCGCTGGGTCCGGTGTCATGACTTAACAGACCAAGAATGTTGCCCAGTACTTCACTAACAGTAACATCATATAGTACAACATTTACGGGATGGGTGTACAACTAATAAACATAGATGTATTCAGAGCTGATGCACTGCTTCTCCTGTACTGCAAGCCAAGACTCTCCACATCTTACACAGCAGACATGTATCAACTTGAGTGGTACCGATACTTGCTGCAAATTTCACATTGAAAGCTATGGTCACTGCAGGTGTGCACTGGATAATAGTAATAGTGATGTACACATGCCACACTGATACATATATAAAGATGGGGTAAAGTTTTAATTCACTGGCAAAGCTCCAGTGAAGTTGCCAAGTTGACCTCCACAGAGCAATCTGTGAAGTTTTCCCATAAACTTGGAAATTCGCCTGCACAACTTCACCGGTAACTTAGCCGGTAACGACACCAATCGCAGAACTTCACTGGTAACTTCTCCTTATGATCTCCTGCCTATAAACTTCTCCTTACTCCCTCCTGCACATAACTCCTCCTTACTCCATCCTGCCCATAACTTCTCCTTACACTCTCTTGCCCATAACTTCTCATGCCCTTCTGCCCATGTTTCCTTACTCCCTCCTGCCCATAACTTCTCCTTTCATATCTCTCCTGCCCATAACTTCTCCCTACACTCTCCAGACCATATCTTCTCCTTACTCTCTCCTGCCCATAACTTCTTCTTGCATGTCTCTTCTGCCCATGTCTTCTCCTTACTCGCTCCTGACCATAACTTCTCCTTACATATCTCTCCTGCCCATAACTTCTCCATCGGCCCTCTTGCCCATAACCTCTCCTTATGCCGTCCTGCCATAACTTCTCCTTACTCCCACCTGTACATAATTTCTCCATACATATCTCTCCTGCTCATAAACTTCTCCTTACTCCCTCCTACTTATAACTTCTTCATACATATTTCTTATGCCATAACATCTCCTTATGCCCTCCAGCCCATAACTTCTCCTTACTCTGTCCTGTCTTACAACCTCTCCTTACATATATCTACTGCCATAACTTCTCCTTATGCCATCTTGCCCATAACTTCTCCTTACTCCCTCCTGCCCATAACTTGTCCTCACATGTCTCTCCTACCAATAACTTCTCTTTATGCCTTCCAGCCTTTAACTTTTCCTTATTCTCTCCTGTCCATAACTTCTTCTTAGATATCTCTCCTGCCATTTCTCCTTATACCCCCTTGCCTATAATATCTCCTGACACCCTCCAGTCCATAACTTCTCCTTAAACTATCCTGCCCTATAACCTCTCCTTACATATTTCTACTGCTGTAACGTCTCCTTACACCATCTTGCTACTAACTTCTCCTTCAGCCTTCCTGCCCATAACTTCTCCTTACATATCTTTCCTGTCAATAACTTCTCTATACGCCCTCCAACCCATAACTCCTTCTTACTCTCTCCTGTCCATAACTTTTCCTTAGATATCTCTATGGCCAGTACTGCTCCTTATGCCCTCTTGCCTATAGTTTCTCTTTATGCCCACCTGCTCATAACATCTCCTTACTCCCTCCTGCCCATAACTTCTCCTTACATACCCCTCCTGTGAATAAGTTCTCCTTATGCCCTTCAGCCCATAACTTCTCCTTACTATCTCCTGCCCTATAACCTCTCCTTACATATCTCTACTGACATAACTTCTGCTTATGACCTCTTACCTATACCTTCTCCTTATGCCCTCCTGCCCTTAATTTCTCCTTACTTCTTCCTGCCCATAACTTCTCCTTATATATTTCTCCTGCCCATAACTTCTCCTTACTCCCTCCTGAACATAACGTCTCCTTACATATCTCTCCTGCCCATAACATCTCCTTAAGCCATCCAGCCTTTAACTTTTCCTTACTCTCTCCTGCCCATAACATCTCCTTACATACCTCTCCTGCCAAAACCTCTCCTTATGTCATCTTGGCCATAACTTCTCCTTTCTCTCGTCTGCTCATAAATGTCTTCTTACTCCCTCCTGCCCCTATATTTCTCCTTACTCCTTCCTGCCCATAACTTCTCCTTAATCCCTCCTTCCCATACTTTCTCCTTTCACCCTCTTGCACATAACTTCTCCTTACACCCTCCTGCCCATAACTTGTTCTTATTCCCCTCCTACCCATAACATCTTCTTTTGCCCTCTTGCCCATAAATTTTCCTTATTCCATCCTGCCTATAACTTCTCTTTACTCCCTCCTGCCCATAACTTCTTCTTACTCCTTCATGCCCATATCTTCTCCTTACACCCTCCTGCCTATACTTTCTCCTTTCTCCCTCCTGTCTATAAATATCTTAGTCCCTCCTGCCCATAAATTCTCCTTATTCCCTCCTGCTCATAACTTCTCCTTACATCCATCTGTCTTAAACATCTCCTTATTCCTTCCAGCCCATAAACATCTCCTTATTCCCTTCTTCCCATAAACTTCTTGCTCCCTCCTATCCATAACTTCTCCTTAACCCCTCGGAGGGAGGGAGTAAGGAGAAGTTATGGCCATATGGGCATAAGGAAAAGTTATAGGCAGGAGGGAAGAAGAAGAAGTTATAGGCAGGACAGAGTAAGGAAAAGCTATGGGCAGGAGGGTGTAAGGAGAAGTTTATGGGCAGAAGAGAGTATGAAGATGTTATGGACATAAGGGCATAAGGATAAGTTAAAGGCAGGAAGAAGTAAGAAGAGGTTATGGGCAGGAAGGAGTAAGGAGATGTTATGGACAGGAGGGAGTTAGGAGAAGTTATTGGAAGGAGGGAGTAAGAAGTTACAGGCAAGAGGGCATAAGGATAAGTTATGTGACATATAGTTAAACTGCAAGGCTATTGTATTTGATGAGAGAGATTCACTGTCTGAATATCATACACAGGTCTGCAGGCATACAAAGATTTATACAGATTGGTCACAAGTTGAGATAATCCCATATGAACATTTCCACTGTGCACTGATTTGTGTTCTATTTTCTTTGTATGAGATAGAACTCCTTGGGTAATTTACAACCCAAACAACATTTTCTGCATTGTAATTTACTTTCATAACTCCCTAAACTGAGTTTAGCAGGACTCCTGAGCAGTCATCAATATGGTAGGGATTCAGGTGAGCACCATTCTTATTTAAGAAGACAGCCACAAGATGGTTACAACACCATTTCAGATTTCTAAATGGTTGTCTTTGTTATGGCTACCTTCAAAATGACATGGCCACATTCACCCTTCATATACAGGTGCACAATACATTTCTTGCAGCTGTCTCAGTACTTACCTCACAGCCTGCTCACCATGTTTGGCAGCTATATCCAGCCACCAGTTTTAGATGGTGGTGGCGCATGGGGCCATTAGACAATCACAGGCTGGTCTAAGAATGTCCAGGGTGTCATGGTGTTCGGAATCCTGAAAGGGGGGTGTTGTAGCCCAGTAGTGGCTCAGTGCCCCTCTCCACAATGGCACATCCAGAGTGTTGGCACATGATTTCCAAATTCAGAAATTGCACATGGTGTGGTGCAGGGTGCCCCTTGCATCATTTCTTTTTAATACAAGCAACATGCATCATTTCCAGGCCTCTCAGGCAGGGAGTAAGGAGATGTTTAGATGTTTAGGAGGCAGTATAGTGCAGTGGGTTAAGGCTCTGAGCTGCAGATCTGAAGACCTGGGTTTGAGTCCCACAGCCACCTACTATAGGTGCATACTATGTGATCCTGAGCAAGTCACTTAACTTCCCTGTGCTCCCAGGTCACATCTGGAAACAAGCTTTGGCTTAGAGTGCTACTTCTGGTTAAACAATGTTCCCTTTTATGTTTCTTTTTCAAAATCAAGCCCCTAGACTCAAACCTATCTGTACCACTTCTGAAGGTCTGCCAGTTCTTAACCCAATGGACCTCCACAAACTCGATAAGGACTTTTAACTGCACTCACTCAGTATCCTGATGTTCAGTATGCAAAACAAGACTGCCCCTTTGAAGGCTGGGAGATCTGTACATGGTAGGATGTGGGGGAACTATCAGAGATGAGAACTTTTGATTTTCACCAGTTCCAGAATTCAATGTCCTCTTCAAGTACTGACTCTAACTAAGGCAGCCCTTTGGATCATATGGGTGCCAGTTTCCAGTGCAGATGTGGCATGGTCATTCTCTGAGTATGAACAAATCTTAACCAACCAAAAGAGAAGCCTGACAGCAAAATTTTAAATTATTTTCAATGCTGCTATTTAAAAAGTAAGCCGACAATTTCCTAACCTTGTCAGTGTGATATAAATGCATTACTTATGCAGTATTGTAAAGAATGGTGCTCCACTGTGCTATAATACAGCACTTCCCTATGCAATAAAGTATAGATTTAACATGCAATAGTATGCCTCTGCAGTGTTCCGTAATATGCTTGGTTATTCTTGCACCGTGCAGTGACTGTATTTCTTTGTAAATTGCTTGATGCTACTGCTATTGTATCTTTATTGTATTTTATTGATTCTGATATGAAATCTTTGTAAATGAGCAATTGTGCTCAAATGTACAGTGCCCACCACTTATACTACATGGTACTATTTTGGACAGTCAGTTTTAGTAGACAGAAAGAGAATGCCCAAACTGACTGCTATTGATTGTAATACTTTGCAGTTTTGTAAACCATACTGGGGCTGCTAGCCACAGTGGACAGTCAACAGCAGGAAAACAAGCTCCTCTGATCATTGGGATCAGCTGTGATCAGCTTTTTCACAGATGGAGGTTATGCAAAACCCCTCTGTCACTCACCTTATCAGCTGAAGGAAGCTGACATCCTTTATTAAAGGGTCTGTCTTTTCGTTGTCAGAATGGTGAGCCACAGTAGCAGTAACAGCAGTAATGCAGGTAGTAATAGGAATGGGCCAACACATGCTTGCAAAGTTGCTATTTTAAGTGAAATTGACACAATGCCTAAACAGAGTCTCTGAGAACTATCATTGCATTTTGGTATCCCAAAGTCCAATCTCAATGATCTTCTGAGGAGCTACATTCAGATTCTTTCTGAATTCCTAGCAAATGGGCAGGAAAGAGGGGTGGAAGAACAATGGGGAATAATCAAAACTGCCATCACAGAGGCAACAAGCTTTTGTGTGAAGCAAATAAAACAAAATTATGTAAGAAACCACTATGGTTCTCACAAGAGGTGGCAGGGAAGGTTAGGGAGAAAAAGAAAGCATTCAGGAAGTACAAGGAATCACAGAAGGAGCAGGACAGAGAATTGCATCAGTTAAAGCAAAAGGAAGCAGGTAAGGCAGTCAGAACAGTAAAGGCCCAAACAGAGGGAAAGATAGCCAACTCAGTTAAGAAGGGGGAATAAAACCTTTTATAGGGACATCAGGGAGTGAAGGAAGACCAAGGGAAGGATAGCGAGGCTTAATAAAGGGGAAGGGGTGGGCAGAGGGTGACTGTGAAAAGGCAGAGATACTAAACAAATGTTTTTGCTCAGTGAAGAGGGGGAAGTACGTAAACCAAGCAGTAGAAACACTCTGGATATGGGGGTTGATACCAGCCCTTTCACAGAAGAAGGGTTCTGAATGAACTCTTGAAACTGAAGGTGGACAAAGCAATGAGGCCTGATGGGATTCATCCCAGAATTCTAAAAGAACTAAGTGTAGAACTAGTGACACCACTGACTACCCTCTTTAACAAATCATGGGAGGATGGGGTGGTACCTGAGGGCTGGAGGAGGGCAGATGTTGTTCCTCTTCACAAAAGTGGGAGCAGGGCAGATGCAGGAAACTACAGACCTGTTAGTTTAACCTCAGTGATTGGGAAAATGATGGAATTACTTCTGAAGGAAAGAATTGTTGAGTACCTAGAGGCCAGAGGGGCACAGGACCCAAGCCAACATGGATTCACAGCAGGAAGGTCATGTCAGACAAATCTAATAGATTTCTTTGATTGGGTGACCAAAGTAGTAGATCAGGGAGGGGCTGTGGACATGGCCTACCTAGACTTTAGCAAGGCATTTGACACAGTCCCACACAAAAGATTAATATACAAGTTGGCCAGCCTGGGATTGGGTCCCAAAGATGGTAGCCTGGATAAAGAATTGTCTGGAGAACAGGACACAGAGGGCAATAGTAAACGGAGTCCACTCTGAAGAAAGGGGGATTACTAGTGGGGTACTGCAGGGTTCAATACTAGGACTGGTCCTCTTTAATGTCTTTATAAGTGACATTGCAGAAGGACTGGAAGGAAAAGTATGTCTCTTTGCAGAAAACACAAAGATCTGCAACAGCGTTGATACACAAGGTGAGATGGAAAGGATGAGAAGGGACTTGGCAAGGTTGGAGGAATGGTCAAATGTATGGCAGCTTAGATTCAATGCTTAGAAGTGAGAAGTAATGCACCTGGAAACAAAACCCAGGTGAAGAGTACACAATGGGGGGTGAGATACTAACAACAAGAAAAATGGAAAGGGATCTGGGGGTAGTCATATCAGATGACCTAAATGTGGGCAAGCAATGTGAGATGGCAGTAAGGAGGGCTGGGGGATACTGGGATGCATAGGGAGAGGCATCACCAGTAGAAAACAGAAAGTTGCTATCCCTTTGTACAGGCAGCTGATGAGACCCCATCTGGAGTACTGTGTGCAGTTCTGGAGACCTAATCTTTGCAGACATAGACAGGATGGGGGAAGTCCAGAGTAGGGGAACTAAAATGGTGCAGGGACTGCACCAAAAGACGTATGAAGAGAGACTTGAGCTTAATATGTATAGCCTCGAGGAAAGGAGGGAAGGGGGGACATGATAAAAACTTTCAAGCACCTCAAGGAATCAACAAAGTCCAAGAGGGTAGCATCTTTCAGAAAAAGAGATGTGCAAGAAAAGGGACACAATTTGAAAATGGGGGGGGGGTGGCTCAGAGGTAATGTGAGGAAGTATTTTTTCATGGAGAGGGTTGTGGATGCATGGACAGCCTTCCTGAGGAGGTTGTGGAGTCAAAAACAGTGCTGAAATTCAAGAATGCATGGGACAGTCATAAGGCAATTCTAGGTGGTGAGGGTATGAAGAAGTAGACTGTTGGTTAACTAGGATCTGCAGCTTGTCCATTAGGTAGGGAAATGGGCAGAATGGGTTGGCCAAGTGGTCCTTATCTGCTGTCAGAGTCTATGTTTCCACTTGAACCAGACCCAAGATCACAAGCATAAAAGTGAGGGGAAGGATACTTAAGGTGGAGGAAGCCTTACTGAGATGGTTTAGTAACACAGGAGGGAGAGAATTTATTATAAGAGGACCCCTATTGTGCTACAGAAGGCACAGCAGCTACTGGTAGCTGTGGGGAAAAATGACTTCACACCCTCTGAAGGCTGGCATCAACACTGGAAACAGAGGAACAACATCAGCTTCAAACATGGTGGGGAAAAATTAAATGCTGACAATGACAGAGCCCAGCAATGGCTCAAAGATGTCCTTGCAGGCATTCTAAATGGCTACTCACAGTCTAACATCTTCAACTGTGATAAGACTGAGGTGTTCTATAGGTATGTCAGACAGGGAACCCTCAACTTTAAAAGTGAACTTCCTCTTGGATTGATAAAAGCTGTAGAACAGCTCTGTGCTACACTGCTGCAATATGGAGAGTAGTGAAAAAGAGATCTGCTGATGACAGGAAAATCAGCTCAACCACAGTATTTCCATGGACTCTCACATCTCACAGTAACACACAGGGATAACAGGAGTTCCTGAATAATGGGTGATATGTTTGAGGAGTGGCTGAAAGATTAGGAGGGAAAACTTTGATCATGACAAATAGCCCTCTTGCTTGACAATTTCTCTAGCCACCCTGACGTTAAAGAGTTAAACAATATAAAATTGATTTTTCTCTCACTGAATACAACCTGCATGATCCTGCCCCTCAATCAAGGCATCATTTATGCATTTAAAAGACATTCAGTGTTTGTGAATAGTGTATAATACATAGTGCTTGTGTGAACTTAACTTTAGCCTTTCTCTATTCCCACCCTTGGTATAGGACCTGAGCAGTGATAGGGAATAGAATGCCCAGCACCAAGGGGAGAAAGAATGCCAGAGAAGGAGGAGGTGAGGACAATGAAGGGCATTTGAACATGCTCTGAGTGGTGGTTGCTGGGAGAGACAGGCTTTTATGTGCCACGTGGGAGGAGTCAGAATCCCCCCCCCCCAATGAAATGCAAAAGCCCTCCCACTATGTTCTGATAGCTCACTCAAAGGTGCTGGATGTGCTTGATAGTGAGAAGGAACTGACAGTGCAACTGTACATCAAGAAAATCAGTTTGTTAGATGCTGTATGAATGATGAAGTGTCATGGGATAGTGTCACACCACAAACCATTTTCAGATGTTTCTGCAAGGTGGGTTTTGTACCTCAAAGAGAAATACTGAGCACTGGGAGCACTGCTGTGATTGAGATGGAAGAGGAGCAAACTGAGCTGCAGATGGGGCTGCCAGAGCTTGAATGTTATGAACTTGTCACTTTAGTGATGATGTGGTGAATGAAACCCCATTTGATGACATACGGGATGTCATCACTGCCACGTGACCGAAACTGGATGATGCCAAGGAAGAGCCTGAAATGGTGGATGAGCTGACTGAATAGCTTGAAGTAACCCCCAACCATGTAAAAAGCACTATCCTGACATTCCATCGAGCCATGGAGCAATGGCTCTGGTGTAATTCCTGACTTGAGCCAGGTTGACTCCTGTTGAGAAAAAGTGCAACCCATACACTGCATGGTCCCTAACTCAAATGAGCATGCAGGACTACTTCAAGCAGTAGTAGCAGCCAGGGAATAAAAGACAAAGCTAAGTTAAAGTGAAAATTAAAAATGAAATAAAGCTGAAAACAAAGATTTAATTTGCACAGTACAGTATAATAAAGTTTAGTGCTCAGGAGTATACACAGCCTTTTTTGTGCCTTTTGTTTCATGTCACCAAGGATCATATTTCAAGAGGGTTCCTGCGGTAGGTCATTATATATAGAACTCCCCCCCCCCGGCATCAGGACCACATGGCAAACTTCTAGCTAGCAATCCATAGCGAGGGCTCACCCCCGGCATCACATGATGGGACGTCAGCGTAACACTATAAATGGGGCGGTCACCACACCCGCCCTCCAGTTCTTTCCCGCTGTCAACCTATGCAAGTCAGACCTCGCAGTGAACTCTGCTTTCAGTCGACTGCCATTTTTGCATGAGTATTTTCTTATTTCTTATTTTCTATTGTAGTACTTGTTTTATTGCATGTCTTCTCTGTCACGTCGTCCGAAGAAGAAGTGCGACAAGTGAGGTGACCAGATCCCACACGGGGGATGACCACTCCCTCTGCATCCTCTGCCTAGACCCCAAGCATTGGGTCCAAGACTGTGAGGTCTGCCAATCCTTCAACAGGGCCACATGAGTCAAATGCCAGAAAGCGCTCGAAGCCCACCTGCTTTAAAAGTGCCTGGCATCAATGGAAAAAGAGCTACAGGAACGTTTCTCCTCCCCCACCACTGAGCACAAGAAGAAGAAGGAAACGCACCAGGACTGGGACCTGTCCCCTGCTGTCCAGCATCACCAGACTGATGAAGCAGCCTCTGGTGGGGCTTCTGCTTTGGTAAGTACCCCTCCTGCCTGGTCTCCATCCACTCTGGTGGATCGGTCGCTGGCTCGCCCTCCCTCCCTCCATCCATGGAAGGAGCTTTCCTCACAGGAGGGTTCTTCCTCTGGGTCCGTGGTCAGCTTTCTGGCTGGTAAGTCACCCTCTGGTTCCTCCAAGGAGTGCTCTGCCCCAGTCAATAAGTTCCCCCTTCAGTTCATCTGCCATCCACCTGACCCTGATCAATAAGTCGGACGTTGGTCCTTCCGATGCCCGCTGGGTCATGGCTGATCAGTCGGTCACTGGCTCACTCGATGACTGCTTGGCTGAGGCTCTCCCGTCAGACTCTTTTGAACTTCCCGATGGTGGGCAGAGCCAGCTGCCACACCCACATTCTTCCCTCGAGGGATCTCCCTTCTAGGACTCATCTCTTTCTCTGACCCAATCCAACCCCGCTGCTCTCCCTTGGTTCTCAACAGGAGGCAAGTGCTGTTACTCTGGGGGTGTCTTCCCCAGTGTTGGGTCAGCTTACTACTGGGTCCCCCACTGCTCCAGTTGGCCTGTTGACAGGGATCTCTTCTCCCAGATCCCCCTCATACACTTTGGAGCAGGTATTGGGGTCCTTGGTGCCCCCGACACCTGATCTCCTAGTGTCGGACCCTATTTGGGACCCCACTCTGAGGAGCTCCTCACCAGTCGATGTCCTTCCCAACTCAGTGATGGCTGGTGTACCAGTCACTCCCCCTGCCATCTGGCAGCCCTTTGTGTGCCCTGCCTACCCCTTATTCTTCAATGCCTGAGCCTCCACCAGACACATCTCAGGTCCCAACCGGGCTCCCAGATCATCACGGCCTGCCGATGGACCCATCTTCACCCAGTGGACCCTTGGCCCCACCTCCCTAAGGACCATCTGCCCATCCACCTACTGGTCTTCTAGATGCAGTCCCTGGCTACCCTCCACTGTAGTACCCTTATTACCCAGCACCAAGGTATCCATCAACGGGTTACTTGATACCTGCTTATATGCCTGGGTACCCACCACAGGGTCACTTGTATCAACTGTACAGCCCACAAGGCTACTTCTTTGGCTATCAGCTCCCTGGCTACCCCTCATACCCTCCCTTGGGGTACTGAGGTTCCCAGCCTCCACCTCCACCACTGCCTCCTCCTCATCCGTCTCCTCCTCTGCAGCCTCAGGCTCTGGACAGGCTGCAGGCTGACTCTCAATGTACCATTCCTTCATGTTGGAAGGATGCCAATTCACAGATCCTCCAGCAGCTCAGTTGTCCGCAGCTAGTCACAGTCCCTACGCCGGCCCCTAGGGCGGTCCCTAGGAGCCTCTCCATTGTCGACCCCAGTCATCAAAAAGGGATTCTGCCAGGTCCCCCCCCCAAGGAACTACCTGGCACCAGGACCATGGAGGATGTTTCTGACAAGGCCTCTTCCCCCAACAGGCCTGTATCCTCAGATTCAGGGTCAGATTCCATCTCTTCTGCCAGCTCGGGCTCTCATTCCACTATCGAGCCCCAGCCAAAAGAGTCCCCCAAATCTCCTCCGGAGGACCCTTCATCTCCTCTGGTCTATCTAGTCAGCATGCGGTTGGGCTTCCAAGAGTTGTATCCTGAAAGAAAGAGGCTCATGGAGCACTTAGACATATCAGATGCGGACTTCCTGCCCATCCCTTCATGGACGGGGCCGCATGAGGACTTGACATCCATCATTTGGCATCAACCATCTTCCATCCCCGTGGTCTTTAAGAAGGCTGATAGGACATATCATTCCCTGCCCTGTCTGCCTCCCCTTCCCTCCTACTCACTATTCCGAACTGACAGACCATCAAGGAGTGGGGGAGTGGCTATTTATGTCAGGGACAAGTACTCTGTCTCCATCCTGGACTCAACCTCGGTCCCCAACTAATTTGAATCTCTATCCCTCCAAGTGGTGATCGCTGCTGGAATCTCGGTCAGTGTTACTGGCTGTTACAGGCCTCCATCAGCAGGTTTGCAGCTTCTAAACCACCTAAGCAACCTTCTGGGGCATAACTCCTTGGAAACAATAATACTCGGGCACTTCAACTTAGATCGGCTATCCAATGCTGCCTCTCCCCTCAAATCCCTTTGCGACTCCCTGGGCTGTCCCAGCTCGTCACTGAAGCTACCCATCCAAACAAGAGTAATCCAGCCAAAAGTACTCTGCTGGACCTCATCATAGTTAGCAAGCCTCATCTGTACTCCCATTCTGGAGTCTTCTTCTCTGACATCAGTGACCACTGTATTGTTGCTTGTGTCAGATCTTGCCATTCCCCCACTCTTCCACCTAAATTCATTACAAAAAGAAGCAGGCATAATTTTGATTCTTGGTCATTCATGGCTGAATTAAGTCTCTCCCCACAGTGGCAGAACTTCTACCTTGCAGAATCTGTGGCTTCCACCTATGACATCTTTCACGGCATCTTGTTAAGTGCTCTAAACAAGCATGTCCCACTAGTTACATCCCGAGTTAGAAGCAAGCACTGCCGATGGTTCTCAACTGACCTAAAGAGTGCACTGTGGAATAGGGACTGACTATGGAAAGCTGCTCGCTAAACAAAACTACCTAATGACTGGAACCTCTTCAGGAGAGTCAGAAACCTCTGTACCAAACTGGTTAGAGATACAAAGGCTAGCTATTACCACTCCCAACTTGAAGCTTCCTCCACATGTCCATCAAAATTCTGAAAGATTATTAGAGACATTGAAGGCCACACTGCTGGCAACCCCCCTGCCTGCCAAAATCCAGGTTGGTAATTACACAATTACTGATAAACCTACTATTCTGGGCTCCTTCAATAATCATTTTGCCATCACGGGTCTAGCTTTTGATTCCTCCCCAGCTAGTACTCTTCGGGCAAAGCTGGGGCTCGATATCCCGACCCACCTGCATCTAAACCATCCTTCTCTCTCCAAGCCACATCCTTGAAGGAAGTGGAGGGTTTCCTGCTCCAGCTGGATGAAAGGAAAAGCCCTGGGGCTGATCTGATCAATCCATTCTTTCTAAAAGCAGGCTTCAGTGCTCCTTGCTGTGCCTATCACTCACCTGTTCAACCTATCCATCTCCCAAGGTGTCCTTTCTACTGTTTGGAAGACTGCCCATATTGTTCCTATGCTTAAGAATGGGGATACTAGTGACCTGAACAATTATAGGCCCATCTCTCTCCTCCCGGTACTATCAAAAATGCTAGAGAAATCATTAACACCCAACTCAGAACCCACCTGGAATCAGCGAACCACCTCAACCCCCTCCAGCCTGGATTCAGGGCCCAACATAGTATGACTATCGCCCTGGCCAAAGTTAGTAATGACTGGCTGAGGGAACTGGATAATAAAAAATTTGTCGGAGCAGTCTTTCTGGACCTCAGCAAGGCTTTCGACACTGTTGACCACCCCCTGCTGTTATCATCCCTATGGAACATTGGTCTGGACGCTTCCTCTCTTAAGTGGTTCAACAGTTATCTAACTGATCGCACCCAGCAAGTCAAGGCTGACAGTGAGGTCTCCATCCCCAAACCTCTTACCCGGGCAGTGCCGCAAGACTGTATTTTGGGACCCCTGCTTTTCGCAATATACATCAATGGAATTAATACCTCCAGTAACAAGGCTAAAATTCATCTCTTCACAGATGACAGTGTGCTCTACACCAGTGGCCCATCTCCTGACACTGTACTCTCATCTCTCCAGAGTGAATTTGACCTGCTACAACTCCAACTCCTAAAACAGAAGTTGCTCCTGAGCACAAAAAAACAAACAAAAGCCATGCTCTTCTCCCCTACATCCAATGATAGTGCCCCTCCCTCCCACGGCTCTCCATCCCCTATCACTACCATACTGGGGGATCAACTGGAATACGTACCTTCTTTCAAATACCTTGGGGCTTGGATCAACAGTACTCTCTCTTCCAGGGTCATATTGAAGAGCTTATAAAGAAGCTCAGGCAGAGACTAGGACTATTCCTCAGGATAAAAAACCTTCTGACAAGGAAGGCTAAAAAACGACTAGTCCAAACTACATTTCTCCCCATGTTAGACTATGCCGACTTCCTTTATAGCCAAGATCCTGCTGGTTCACTTGCAAAACTCAATATACTCTACCACAGAGCATTAAGGTTTGTAACAGAGCTCCCCTACTCCACCCATCACTGTCTCCTATACACTGCTGTGGCCTGGTCTTCTCTTACTCTTATGCACCAGAGAAACACGGTACTATGGACCTTCAGAGCCGTTACCAATAACCTGCCCTGCTACATCACTGATTGCCTACCTCTAACCCCCCTATCCAACTATGCCCTAAGAAGTGCCTCTTACGTAACCCTGCAAATCCCAAAGGTGAGATCCCGCTTCGGCAGAGTGGCATTAAGCCATGCACTTCCTTCACTGTGGAACAAGTTGCAAAAATTCCTGAAATTAAACCTCCCTTGCACGCTCACAGTTTTTAAAACTTTAATTACCCACAAACTCAAGGAATCCTGTGACTGCTACCACTAACACTACAGTTTGTTGCCATTGTGCTTATCCCTGCCCCACCTCTACCAGCCCTCGGCGCATATCCCTGCCCTCTCCTCTCCTCCAGGGGGGTAAAGATAAAAAAAAAATTTCTGCGATCAACTTTTACATTTCCCTTATGGTACCGTAGCTTGTATACTTAGTATTTTTGTGCATGTTAGATCCATGTAAAACCTGTTCACATCTGTTGTAAATGTATACTGCCATGTTGGCAGCACTTGCAATCCTGTTGAATCCTTCTGTAGTTTTTTTCTTACTCCAGGTTTACCTCGAAAATGAGCTCTGCTCAACGTTGCCCATCTGGTTAAATAAAGAGTTTGACTGATTGATTGATTGATTGATTCTCCGGAAGGGGCTACTCATCTCACTACACAACCTAAAGGTGACTCCATAGTGATAACTGCGGTCCATGATAGATTGGCCAAGCCAAAACACCTAAGTGTCTCTCCTCCGGACAAAGAGTCCAAGCAGATGAACCAATATGGCCACAAGGTTTATGCCTCCTTCACTTCTGCTTTAAGGTCACTCAGTTATGTGGCCCATATGATTTCTTACCAGAAATAATCCCTGGCAGATCCTGAGTCAGAACTCCAGTCAATTCCTGACCAAGACCTCGGGGACAGACTTCTCCACAAGGTGAGGCTTACCAAATCCTCCTGTCGCCATGCCCTATGAGCCACCTGTGACTCAGTAGACTCAGTGGCCCACTGCACTGCCTCAGGCATTTGCCTGAGAAGACTTGCATGGCTCTGTATAACGGGCCTGGCATCTGATGGCCAATCCACCCTCCTGGATGTGTCTTTCCACAGATCCGTCCTCATTGGGGGGTAATGTAAAGGACATTATTACCGAGCTACAGGATAGCGGCAGGTCCCTTCTGGATGTCCGCTGTCTGTACTGCTCTAGTTTTAAACCCAAGCAACCTTTTCATCACCCACAGTGGAAGTGGAACAAGCAGCCCACGGCCAGATGTCAGCGTAAGCATCTTGTCGAGGGCTATGGGGCACCAACTCCCCCAGCCAAATCCCAGAGAGCCACCAGAGGTCATCAAGTAGCCCTCCTCTCTGCCTCCTGATGGGGACCCCACCACCTCCTCCAGATCTTCAGGTGGAACCGGTGGGGGGAAGGTTAGCCCTCCACCTCAGAGAGTGGGAGGAGATCACCACAGATGCTTGGGTGTTACAGATAATTGCAAGAGATCACTCAATAGAGTTTCTGGACAGACCCCCGGACAATCCTCCAGGCCAGTCCCACTACCCACCAAGTCGTCTTCCTCTAGAAATCCAGGCTCTTCTGTCAAAGTCAGCCATAGAGCCGGTGCCTCCTGCACAGGAAGGAAGGGGGTATTACTCCTCATTCTTCCTGGTGCCCAAAAATATGGGACATCTGAGACCCATCTTGTATCTCAGACTGCTGAATCTCTTTGTTGAATACAAGAGGTTCTGCATGCTGACTCTCCAAGGAGTCTTACCCCTGCTCCTCAAGGATCAAGGATCAGCGGCTTTGTTCACTGAACATGCAGAATGCCTACCTGCACATCCCTATCCTCCAGGCCCACCACCACCACCATCTCAGGTTCACTTTCCAGGGGACCCATTTCCAGTTCAAGGCTCTCCCCTTTGGCCTCTCCATGGCACCTTGGGTTTTCACCAAGTGCCTTGCGGTGGTGGTGGTGGCCTTAAACCACAGGGGAATTTATGTGTTCCCATACCTAGAAAACTGTTTTTTTTTTCAGCCCCGTCTCAGGGCAGTCTGCAGGAGGCTCTCTCCTCCACCCTGGACCTTT
Organism: Neoceratodus forsteri; assembly: GCA_016271365.2. NCBI lineage: Eukaryota > Metazoa > Chordata > Ceratodontiformes > Ceratodontidae > Neoceratodus > Neoceratodus forsteri. Next base: position 168,158,115 of record CM057456.1, on the reverse strand, counting down.
TTTTCCATCTTGGCATCACGGTGAATTACCACAAATCCCATCTTTTCCCCTCCCAATGCTTACAATTCATTGCAGTAGTGATGGATACAGTCCAGGGCAGGGCCTTCCTTTCTTCTGACAGAGCAGATACCCTAAAACAGCAAGCCTTCACTGTAGCCAACTCTTGTTGGACCATAGCTCGCTCTGTTCTTCAGCTGTTGGGTCTAATGGTGGCTGCCATTCCCACCATACTGCTAGCCAGACTGCACATGAGGATAACCCAATGGACACTCAGGGTTCAGTGGGATCAGCGCTTGGACGATCTGGACCACAGAGTAATGGCCTCCAGTGGCATGAAGATGGATCTTCTTTGGTGGCAGGAGTTATCCAACCTCTCCTCGGGGGGCCCCTTTTCTCTCCTGTTCTCCCTCCATGACCCTCATGAGAGACTCCTCAGGTCAGTGCTGGGGAGCCCACCTTGGAGACCACTGAACCTAGGGGACATGGTCACCACAGGCAGTGCATCTGCGCATCAACGTCCTGGAGATGAGAGCTGTGCTCTGTGCTGTCCTGGCATTTCAGACCCTCTTATGCCCAGGAACTCTACTTGTCCAAACCGACAATATGGCCATGGTTTAGTACATAAACAAACAGGGAGGCACCTGATCATACCCCCTTTGCAGGGAGGTGATGCAGGTGTGGTACTGGGCAGACAAGCATGATCTGTTCTTGACAGCAGTCCATATCCCGGTTGTTCACAATGGCTTGGTGGACAGTCTCAGTCACACCACCATGCAGGCTCACAAGTGGGAGCTGAAGCAAGAGGTGGTAGAAGACCTGTTAGACCAGTGGAGTCAACCAGAGCTGGACCTCTTTGCCTCCCTATCCAAATGCCAAACTACCCAATTTTTGCTCACTTGTTCCTGGGCGTGGTGTTTTTTGGTAAGATGTGCTGTCTCCTTGTTGGAGAGGGAGGTTTCTTTATGCCTTCCCTGTCTTTCCAATTCTGCAGAAGGTCCTGCTGAAGCTTCAAGCAGAGGGAGCACACATTATCTTCATTGTTCCTCTCTGGCCTCTGCAGATTTGGTTCCCCCTGCTACAGCAGCTAGCGTTGGAACCTCCAGTACCTCTACATCACCTTCAAGACCTTCTCACAGAGAAGCAGGGCAACCTGGTGCACATGGGCCTCAAATCTCTCAACTTGCATGCATGGCACCTCTGGATGTAGCTGTATCGTACTTCAGAGTTTCCTCCCGAGTAGCCCAAGTTTTGGTGGAAGCCAGAATGCCTTCCACCAGAATGACATATGCGGTGAAGTGGAAGAGGCTTACTATTTGGGTGACTGAAGGGTTCTGAACCCTTTTTCTTGCCCAGTGTCCTAGGTCTTAGAGTACTTCTTGCATTTATGTAATTTGGGCCTCAGCTATTCCTCGCTGAAGGTACATCTTTCTGAGATCTCTGCCTATCATCTTCTGGTGGACAGAAAACATATTGCTCAGTTGGAGGTCCAGGAGGTTCTTCAGTTTAATACTTTTGTTTTTGACAAACAGTTTTATCTTCAGATAAGGGGAACTGTGATTGGGGCCTCCTTTGCACCTAATTACGTCAATATTTATTTGGCAGATTGGGAGAGAAAATTTGTTATGACAGATTCAAATCCACATAAACAACTTTTACGGTGTTATAAATGCTTTATTGATGATATTTTTGTGGTGTGGGGGGGGGGTCCCATCACAGTTCTAGACTTCATTGTATATTTGGAATCCACAAATTATAGTTTGCATTTTCCAAAACAAGAAGATTTTGACAAGATTAAATTTCTGGATTTAAACATTAAGAAGAATGGGGAGGGGGGGTTGGTAACATAGTTGTATAGTAAATCTACATCCAAAAATGTGTTGCTTCTCTTTGAAAGTTGTCAACCGAGACATTTGATTGACAGAATTCCTAAGGGACAATTTCTTAGACTAAAGAGAAACACTACAAGTGCAGAAGGCTACTTGGGACAGGCTGAAATTCTGGCAAATAAATTTAAAGCTAGAGGATATAATTACAATTGTATTAATAAAGCCAAGACTGCAATTGAGAACACAGATAGGGGTGTACTTTTGCAAAATAATAAACAGAATAGAAATCAAGTGAAAGATAGAAATGATATGGTTTTTAATTTCGTTACAGAATATATGCCGGATGCTTACAAAGTTAGAAATAGTTTGATGAAGAAATGGCACTTGTTACAATTGGAGCATAAACTTGAAACAGCTGTGAAACATCCACCATGAATGGTTTACAGGAAAGGAAAGAATATTTCCAATTTGGTTACGAGAAGCCTATTTGAGAAACCCGAAAAAGAAAAAAGTCTTCATTACCTAGAGGGACTTTTAAATGTAGTAATTGTAGCTACTGTAAACATCTGAACACAGGTACATCATTTGTGCATCCTTTTTCTGGCATGATTTATCCTAATAGGCACTTTATTAATTGTTCAACTACGCATGTAATATATTTGGCAATGTGTAGTTGTAAAGATTTTTATGTGGGAAAGACGAAGCATTTATTTAAACAAAGGGCTGCAAAACATTTAAGAAGTATTGAAAAACAGGATAGGACAAATGCCTTGTCAGTACATGTCATGCAGAAAGGAATGGACCATGTGTTCAAATTTCAGGGACTTGAGAAAGTGAGTTTCAACATTCGTGGAGGAGATATCGATAATAGACTTTCATCACTTGAAAGCAGGCGGCAATATAAACTTGAGGCCCATGGACCGAAGAGTCTAAATGCGAGTTTCAGTTAAAGACCTTTTTTGAAATATTAAATTTGAAATAATAAAATTGAATTTATGATATTTATAATAGGGATGATTTTGTATCTGCCTAAAAATGGCATGATATGTAGTAGCGGATAAAGATAAAATCATTTTTGGTTTTCATATTACATCTTTTTTTCTCTCCTTTCTTTCCTTCTGTTCCCACCCCCCTCCTCCCCCTTTCCCTTCCTTTTCCTCCTGTTTTACCTCCCCCTCCCTTTCCTGTCCCCCTCTCATTCCCTTCCCCCTTTCCCTTCCCCCTTTTCTTTCCTTCTGCCTTCTAATATTGCACTGTCTATATGTTCTGAATAAAATTGGTTAGGTTCTGAATAATCCTGTTTTAAATATTGCACTGTTCATGCATTTTTAATGAAATTGGATAGTTTGTGTTTATTCCTGTAGCATCTTATTTGTTAGGTGGTCTTTAAAACTTATAATCAGATATTTTATGTTGAGTACTGTATAGTATGCTTGTATTTTATAACACTTTTTTTTGTATACTTGGAGATATATATACATGTTTTTTAACTTGGTACTAGTTTGTGTTCATGATGAGTTATGTTGATTGAAGGAATAGAGATGCGTGTCTCTTTAATTGTTCACCTTATAAAGGGATATACTTTAAAACACATAACCCCGCCTTGATAAAGTGCATGAACTATGTGAAATGTTGGTGGAGGGTTGCCACTGTTGCACTGTATGGATTTTTAGCTTTTTTGTTAAATAAAGCAGCTTTTTACTAAGACCTGGTTTTAGGTCTTTTTGTTTTAGTGTGTCTTGTACACTACTCTATGGAACCTTGACTCAGTTGGAGGTCTCCAAAACCTCCCTTAAGGGGATCTTCCATTTGAAACCTCCAGTCTGTAGTCCAGTTCCCCTCCAGACTTGAATTTCATTTTAGAGAAGCTTACTTTGCCCCATTTTGAGATGGCAACAAGCTGCAATACGTGTTACTCTACTTGGAAAGTATTATTTTTAGTTGCGAGTACATCAGCTCGAAGAATTTCTGAGCTTCAGGCCCTCGTTTGTAAGGAGCCTTATTTAATTTTCCACAGAGACAGGATGGCTCTGTGGGCTAACCCTTCTTTTCTACCAAAAGTGGTATTTTAGGTTACATTAAACCAGGATATTCAATTGCCAGTTTACTACTCTGAATACTCCAATGTGGGAGGGGGGGCACCTTTTGCCCACTTTCGATGTGCACAGGATTCTGTGTTATTATATCTCACAATCCAAGGAGGTACACAAGTCTGATCAGTTATTTGTTTCTTTTGCACCCAAAAGTCAAGGCATAGCTGTTTCCAAGCAATGCCTCTCTAAGTGGATGGCTAATTGTATCACTTTCATTTACCAAAAATATGAGAAAATACTTCTGGGGGAAGTAAAGGGGCATGCAGCCTGTGGCATGGCCACTTCTACTGCTTTTCTCAGGGATGGGTCCACCTTCGGCATTTGTGCTGGGCCACCTGGAGTACCATCCATGCTTTCACCAAGCACTACAGTCTGAACATAGCATCTAGGTGCAGGGCTGGCTTTGGACTACCCATTCTTCAAGGCCTTTTGTCCTAACCTGGGTCTCAATTGGCAGATTATTCCACCTCCCAGGCCTCAGTCTCCAACTGTTTCTTCTTGACTGCTTGGAATTCAGTCCGATATGTAATGACCTACTGCAGGAACTCTCTCAAAGTAAGATATCACAGCTATGTAAGAACTTACCCTAACAGTAGATCTTCGAGAGAGGTTCCTGCAGTATGTCACCTCTTTCCCCCTCCCTTCCCTCAGCTTTTGCTTATTCTTTCCTTTCCCAGGGTTCTTTTTTCAGCAGCTCCTGATTCAAGGAGTATTCTCCTTTCCCCCATCTCCCTTTCGGGGGTCTTCTGGTGGGAGAACTGGAGGGTGGGCATGAGGCAGACCCCTTTATAATGTCATGCTGATGTCTCATCATGTGACATCATGGGGCGGTCTCACGCTATGGATTGCTAGCTAGCAGTTTGCCATGTGGTTCTGACACCAGAAGGCACAGTCCTATGTGTAATGACCTACTGCAAGAACCTCTCTTGAAGATCTACTGTTACGGTAAGTTCTTATGTAACTGTTATTTATTCTGAATGTCACTTAAATCAGGCATAATACTACTGCACAGTGGTGTCTGATATAAGCAGATTTGACTGTATTGTCTGAATAAATAAATAATGTTTGCTTATGTAATACCTTTGTATTCTGTAGCTATGTGTTAAATTTTGGTTTTGTCATTCACCCAGTAAAGTTCTTTTATTTTAGTAGTTGTAACATGCATTGTGCAGTAATGATCTAAGTAGTCAGGTACTTAAATTGCTGTGTTTTTGCATGAGTATATAGTATCTTTGTAAATCTGATTTAAATATCTAATGCCTACAGCAACATGGGTTCCAGAAGGGGCACAGCACTACCTCAGTCATAATGGAATTCACTGGCTTTATTCATCAATCTCTGGATCAGGGCACCTTAGTAGGAGCTGCCTTCATAGACCTCAATAAGGCGATCGATACCGTTCATTACTCACTGCACCTCCAACAGCTTATCGATGCTGGCCTCTCCTCTGACACAACACTTTGGTTCAAAAGCTATCTTGCAGACTGCTCTCAATGGGTGAAAATAGCCAAAGTTGTATCTGGCCGACAGCCTGTCCACTCTGGTGTGCCACAGGGCTCAATCCTGGGGCCACTCCAGTTCAGCATCTTTCTTAATAACCTTCCTCATTTCTGTCATCAAAGGATCCTCCTCTATGCAGATGATGCAGTCATCTACTCCTGCCGGCACAACCCCAAGCAACTGGAACTTCACCTTCAGAGTGGGTTTGTGGAAGTGGAGGATTGGTTCTCTAAACATAAACTGATCTTCACCTGCAAGACAAGCAAAGTAATGATGTTCAGCAGCACCCAAAACAAGCACAAATCCCATACATTTACCATCAGAAACTGTCTTGGAGTTCCTCAAGAACAAATACCACATTTCAAATATCTGGGGGTCACCTTAGACAGTTGTCTATCCTATGCTAAACATATAGATAACATAGCCAGGGCTGTCAGTGTCAAGATTGGTCTATTACATAGACATAAACACTGCCTTACTCAAGAAGCCCTCCAATTTGCTATATATAGTTCTGACATATCCATTGTGGACTATGGTCTTGTAATCTATGGAACATCCCCCCATGTCTTTGTTGTGCAGGATATCCATTGCTCTGAACAAGGCATGCAGACTGTTCATGGGGTCCACACATCTTACCCACACCTGTGTTCTTTATAATGAGACTGGTTAGCTACAGCTCTCTGGGAGGATCCAATACAAAACCTGTCTTTTGGCCCAAAAAGCACTTCTCATCCTCCTGCCACCAGGCACCACAAACCTGCTAAGCCCCCATTGTAGTTCACAGCATACACGATGCTCGAACAGCCATCATCTCCATGTTCCTAGATGCTGGACAGCACAGGGGCAATGCTAATTTGCTTACAGTGCACCTCACTGGTTTAATACTCTTCATAGTGATATACTGTAACTACCCTACCTAAATTGGGACCATTCCGAATTGAAGTTACGCCAACATCTCACTGCCAGCAGTTCTTGTGACTGCATCATCTAGGACTCCCATCTACTAGCATTCAATCTTTTCTCTCAACTGGATAACCCTGTGTCTCCGCTGTTACCTCAATAATTCTGAGGCAACCCCCCTTTTCTTGCACTTTGACAAGACCCTTGGCTACCCCCCTGTCCACCTCACCCCCCACCCCTACCCTCCCACTCCAGTTTGATAAGGCCTATGGCTGTCATTTCCTACCTTTCTTACCCTCTCTGCCCACCTCACCCCCTGCTACTACTCCCCACACCAGCTTGACAAGGCCTATGGCTGCCACTTCCTACCTTTCTTTCTCCCATCTTTATCCTTCCTCATCTACACTTTCCTCCTAATAGAATGATAAAACTGTGTACAGACTTATATATATTTCCTCACTTTATGTCACTGTTTTTGGAAACATTGTACATTGCCTCCTGTGCATGTTTTGTCTCCCCTCCCCACTGACATGGAACCTTTGTAAATGAGCTGTCTGTGCTCAGAGGTAATGTAATATGAGACTGAATACTGTAAATAAAATATAAATAAAGCACTTTTACTGTAATTTAGCTTTGAGAAATTTTATTACATACATCACAACACAGACTACATTGTTTGACATACAGCATGGAAACACATACTACACTTTAATGTTTATTTGATGTAAAACAGTGGCTGAAATTGGTACCTGCTCACTAGAAAAATGTTACTGTAGCTGTGGTGTCATTTATTTTCACCTGCTGGCTTGTTTTTGAGAAGCTAATATTTTAATAAGTACTGCTGGTTAGGCCACTGGAGTTCAAGTGTCACTAGCCTTGCTGACTTGTTGATGCAAAACATAAATAGCTATAATTACATGCAATATGAGATTAAATCATGTTGTATTTTGTTTATATAGCTTAAAATAACATAAAATTATGATTAAACACTGTGACAGAGTAGTTTAGTAATTAAGATATGTTTAAAAGTATTACATTTTTGATTACTGGTCAAATTCTGGAAGTGGGATTGTGACATATTGGTAAAATCCAGGATGATCAAAATGGAATCCTATGTTGCTGAGTACTGTTAGACAGTCGCCTTTACCATTGTCTAATGAGCCCTCAACCAATTGTGCTATATTACCTTTACTTCCAAAATTACTCAACTTTAGAACCAACTTTTTACGAGAAACCATGTTGAATGTTTTACTGACATCTAAAAGTAGTATAGTGATGTGCTTATACAACTTGGTATGATATATGCTTGTGTTTCTTAGATACATTGTGGCTGTTCACCTCTCTATCCATGGGATATTCCACCCTGTAGGGGTACGATGGTGAGAAACCCTAGAGGAGGGTTCCACCTCTATAGGTGCCACAGGAATGATTCCCTTGGCTAAAGGTAGCTTAGGAGAAAGCCCATGGGAAAGATAGATGTGCCAATGGAGAAAGAGTGGAGGATGCTGGGGCAACGAAAGAAATGAATCCTGGACTAGAAAGGAGGACTGGCCTTTAAAGGCCTGATGGGGGAGTGGTTTGTTGCTCTGCCCATCAAACTACAGGTATAGCCTTGCAATTTGATGTGCTTACACAACTTGGTATGATATGCACTTGTGTGACTTAGCTACATTGTGGCTGTTCGCTTTTCTATCCATGGGATATACCACCATGTAGGGATACGATGGAGAGGAACCCTAGAGGAAGGTTCCACCCCTATAGGTGCCAGGGGAATGATTCCCATGGCTAAAGGTAGCTTAGGAAGAAGCCCAGAAAGAATACCCAAAAGGGTGTCGAGCATTGAAGGAGGTGAGATGTCAGAAGATATTGAGGACAGGCACAGAGGTTGATAGATGTAGATGGGAAGGACAGGGGAGGAATGGGAGATGATGAGGAAAATTGAGTGGAATGGAAGCTGACAAGAAGCCAAAAGGCAGGACTTCCTAAGGAGAGAGGGAATAGGAAGGGGCCACCATCTGACTCTATCCAACAGTGGATCCTAACTATGGAACCTATGAAGTACTAACCATCCAAATATTATGACCATTGGCATTGAGGAGAGGTAAACCACCCTTTGAGGAGGAAACCTCTGGGGATCCAAGGCCTAGATCACCTTCCCTCCAGGCAGAAGAACGTTTTGGTTTGTGACAGCTCAGCTACTGCAATTTAAAGTCGAGATCAAGGGAAGAGGAAACGATTCCAATTTAGAGGAAGCTCTCACTCTGTCCTTCTAACAGGAATGTTGTTGAGGGTTGTGAGTGACATCTCTGCAACTAGTCACCCAAAAGCAAAGGAGGAGAGAAAAGACTGCTGAGGCACTCAGCCAGCCTTTACAACCCTACAAAACAGACCAAGTGAACCAGAGGCAGTCAGATAGAGAATTTCGTAGATGGGGCCTCCAAACCTGCTTGGACAGCTAAAGAGGCCACGCTGATGACAGTTGCACCCCTCACAACTGGAATTTGAAATTTCTACATCCAGAGGTGTTGCCAAAATGAGGGACCACTGACAGTCCACCCAGAGTTAAGACATTCACATTATGGGCCAGGGAGAAGGATCCCTGCCCAAGCTTTGCATGCTCTAGATGAGGATTTCATGGGTGTAGAGTGAGACCATCGGCTACAAGCTAGCCCTGAGCCTTGGAGCAATAGACACGGAAGGCAATTATCTGAATGGAGAGCAGTTAGAGGTAGCATAGGACCCGTATGAGGGGTATGCTTGATTTGTCTATGTGAATTAGTAGACCTACAGAGAGGTCAGATTGAGAAAAGGAGACAACGACAGGGGTCCAGAGGAGATTGCAAGCAGCGACCACAGGAGTGCATGGCAACAGGATCCATTGATATGCCAAATTAGGAGTGGACTGATTGCACAAGAGAGAGACAAGAATGGCTGGGCACAGCCCATAGCCAACGGTGAAGGCATGAAGTACCAGGAGTAATCACTAGGTATGATGGCAGGTAGGGTATGGGAGGGATGAGGTACGAGAATGAATGGAGGTTGACACAGAGTAGAGGGAGATACAATTTGAGTGGCCAAAAATGTAGGACTAGGGTAAGAAAAAGACAAATAGGTACAGTCATAGCTGGATAGGAAAACACCCCCAAAAGAAAGCACAGAATGAGGAAGGAGAAGAGGTGAGAGTTGAGGTAATGGTGGAAGTGCAATATCCAGAAAGGCTGGAATGGCCTGGTGAAGTACATCAAAATTATCATGCAAGAGGTGCAGACCTGGCTTCTAGTGAAAGGGAAGCAGAAACAAGAGAAACAAAAATAGCTGTGCCACACGGTGGTAGAAAGGTCAAAAACAAGTAACAGTCTGCATACGGAGACTATACTGGTAGGTGAATGCGGGGGCTGCATTAAAGGCAAGTTGATGAAAAGTATAGCAAATGCTGAAAAGGGAAAAATAACAACTCCTTAAATGTGATAGCACACCATTTTAAAGCCTTAAAGAGGGACAGCACCATCCTGTAACATCATCCAAAACAATGAGGATATGGGACTGTGTGTTGTCATGTATTCACAGTGAGATAATCTGAATACAAGAGGCGTCATGCCCATAGGGCCCGAGGGGGCATGTGCCCCCCCAAAATTGTTGAGAGGGCTATACAGGAAAAATCACAAGTATTTATTTTTTTAATGGCATACATGGGCTGCCAAATAATGTGGTGTTTTTCACTGTCATTTTGGTGGGTGCTGGGGGTGGGGCCGGGGTTGTTATTACGAACGATTAGCACGATTGCAGCCTGTCATGTGCTGGTGAGTCGACTTGCTTTGGGGATGACTAAGCACCAGTAAAATGAGAGCGTGAGAGTAAGACGGACAGTCTGAGACAACCAGCGCTGTGATTGGTTGCTGCCAGGCAGTTACCATGTGACACATCCACTCCAACAAAAGCACCAATCAAGCTAGGGGCTGCACATTGGAGCCTGGAGGCATGAAAAAGAAGCTTGCGCTGCAATGAACGGTCGTTCTTCCATGACAAGTCCTTTGGTTGACCTCTCGCACGCAGACACAAAGAGACCCACAGCATCAGTCTGTCCTGTTGCCAGTAAGAGAGACAAGCCTGCCCACCCAGTGGAAGTCTTGTGAAATTTCTGGCTGCCTGCTTGAAGAATCAATTGCTTCCTTCATCCTTCCACACTGCAGTCGCTCCTTGATTAAAAAGGTAGGTCAGACTCAGTAGTCAGTAGTTGCTGTAACAAGTTCAGGCTAGGGTAGCAAATTTACTGCTATTGAACTTCTTGGCAATTTGCAGTGTCTTAGTTCTTTTCCTTCACGCATGGTCCACATCTTGCTGCATCGAGCAGCCCTACACTGCTGCCTGTATTTGCCCAGACTGGTATCTCACTAATTTACATTTTAGAAAGAGTCCCTTACTCGGATTCCAGTGCACGTCGTGACCCGTCGTCGTGAGTATTTCCCATACTGATCTCTCCCAATTAATTTCTCTGTGCCCCGCACTGCTTGTTCACATTTTATCCCCTCCAATTTTTTTTATCCGTTGCATGAGTACCCTGTTGTTAGCACCCCCTAAAAGCTTATTACTGAAATCTCCCTGCTGCCTTTACTGTAACTTCTCCATGGAACGGAAACAGTCATGCTCTCTGCAGAAACTAGATTACCAGGAGTTTGGGGACAAAATTCACCATCTTTGCAAATGTGTAACACTTATTGTACAGGAAGCCTAACTTACTGTTTGTTGTTTTTCTCCCCTGAATGCAGCATAGGAAAGACAATATGAGCATACCTTAAGTTGTAATACATATAGACGCAGGTATTGTTGGATAACATTTCACAATTTACTGCATTGTTTCAGACTTGTTGAAAAAGATCAGTCTTTTTTGGAAGTTGCTGTGTAACACATAGGGAGTGGGACTATTTGGGTAGGTATTGTAGTGACACACGTGTATACACACACACACACACGCACACACACACATAGGCAGATAATGAGTTGCGGTGTTTTTATAGACTTCATTTACAAGAGACATTAAAAAGTTGTAGTGATATGGTTCTGCTTTTATTTTTTCTATTTATTATTTTTCCACCCAAGCTGCCTGCCACCCAGTACTTTTGGCCCAGTCACGGGCCATGGACTTCCACTCCTCAAATCGGCCGCGGGTCCTCTGATACCCTGTGGCTTACCCCCCACGGCGGGGCTGTGGCACTCCCCCTGCATGCCGCAGTCTTCAGGATAGGTCGGAGGGCTGGCCTGAGGAGCTAATTGAAGCTGTGGCAGGTTTCATTGAAGGCGGCTGGCAGCTGTCTGTTTTTCCATTTTCTGGGGGAGGCGGGGTCGTGCAATGATGCCTGGCGTCCATCCTGCCTCCTGTACGTGCTAGTGCCGGTGGCTGTGTGACTCCTGGCCTCCGCCAGGGGTCATCGATGCTCCAGGCACATCCCCACCCTCCCCCCGGGAGAAGGAGAGCAGTCCTTTGGATGCTCTATCCTTCTCCCCCAGCCGGCCCTCCAGCGATCCTGGTCCATTCCCGAACCCGGGTCGCCGGCAACGCATGCGGAAATCCAACCGCTGCGCCGACAGGCCGGCTCATGGTTCTCCTTGTATAACATAGTACCCCATTTCTTTACCCCTCGACTTCAGCCACTGAGCTGTTGTAGCTACAACATACAAGTGGGTGACAAAAGTTGGACTGGCCCACCTGGATACCTGGAAATTTCCAGGAGTGCCCCCCTCAGCTGGGTAACTGGTCACTTTCTGAACTCTGAAAAACTTTGCATTTATCATCTTTTTTTTCTTTTATTGAGGAATAAATACAAAGGTAGCAGCAGAAAGCAGGAATTGTTTACAAAATGCATCTTACATTTCTTATAATTTGCAGACAGAGTTTTAACACATTGAATCATAACAATGACTTATATATGAATATCTTAGTAGAGAAACAGGCATATTAATCCAAGCAGTATAAAATATCAGGCTGGCTAACTGACCAGTTCATGGGGGTTTCAATAAGTCCTTCATGTTGAATCCCACAGAGGTGGGAGGGGATCTAATGACTCAAGCCATGTAGGGAGCCTAAATTTTTACAAAGGCTGTGCTTGTCTACTTGGCGAAGTGAATAAGATGCGTTCGGGAGTCTAAGTACTCCATTGCTTCTAACCACGTTTGAAAGGCTGGAGGACTTGATGTCCGCCATTTCATTAGAGTGAGTCGGAGAAGTTCCACCGAAGCCTGTGTGAGCCATATCAGCTGTGCATTAGTCATCGGCCAGCTAACTGGAACAACACTGAGTAACCAGAAAGAGGGGGAGTGAGGCAAAGTGCATGCCAAGGTGTGGGAGTAGAACTGGATCACTTTCCCCCATACCACTTGGAGTGGTTTGCAGCTCCACAGTATGTGCAGTAGATCTGCCCCGGGACCTGACATCTCCAGAATTGGTTTTTGGGTAGCAATCCTATTTTATGCAGCTGATAAGGGGTTCTATACCAGAGGTGAATAACTCTGTTTTTAATAAGAAGGCTCCTCTGGTCCACACAGGCCTTATGTGCAAGCTGCCAACAATTAGACCATTCCTGAGGAGTAACTGAGATTCCAAGCATTTTTCCCCACCTGTTTTTAGCAGGCAGAGATGAGTCTGGATCAGAGTCTCTAACCCAAATTTGAATTATACCTGCTAACCCTTTACTTTGTTTAGACCATCGGGAGATTGGGAGTGTTTCCCTAGAGGGGCCTAGATTCACCCTACAACCCATTCACTTACAGTTAATTCTGGACCAGACACCATGCAAACTATCATCTTTTTTCTAATTAAATAGGGGTATCTAGGAAACTGTAGATAAATGTAAGATAGAAACACAGAGTGGGAATGTATCAGACTGAAGTGAAATATTGATATGAGTGTGTCACCCTAGTCCCTCCTGCACTGATTTTCCAAGTGGGCCCTTGTATCCTCTTTCCAAGTGGTTCCTTTGTATCCCAGTCCAACACTGAAGAGGGGAGATCACAGCTCTCAGCTTATATTACTTTTGCATAGCGCTATGATTTTTACACTAAAATTTACACATGTCACCGGGGCACACTACACTATGAGCACCACTCTCTCCCAAGGGCATCTAAAGCCTCTGATTGGGTGCTCCACATTTCCTCCAGATATGGGCCATGGACCCTCCTATTTCATCTGTCACACATGACATCACTCTGAGACAAACGTATCTTACTACCACCCTCTACATTCTGGCAGCCACTTCCTGATTTACCACATTGTGCAACATGCCCAGACTACTAGTCTACTACTCTTGTTGAGCAGCCTTTTGCATTATGTGAAACTGTGTCAAAAGCAGCATTGTTGTATCATGTTTATATTGTTACCATATTTGCCTCACCTGCTAATCAGTTACAAAATGATGATTGATTATGTCGATTGATGTAACACAATGAACATATGAAACAGTAATTATAACTGCCTCTCCTACTGCAAATACTGTTTCCAATCTGTATGTGTATTATTATCATTATTTATTTGTTCTTAATTATCTTACTGTGAATGGGGGGAGTTGTATACTGTGAAATTTTCATTGTAAACATCTACTCTTCCCAACATGGTCGAACCTGGGAACAAGCTGATATTCAGTCACTGTGCTTTACCCAAAGTACAGAATTTTACATAAAAAAAAAAGGAAAAACAGATGACATGTCATTATTATTCAAATATAACATTTACAGTTGACTATAATGACAACAAACTGATAGTGAATTCCTGTCATTTACAAGTCAATGGATCAGCTACAAGTGGACTAAATAGTTATGTGATTACATATCATAAAACTAAACTTGTGTATTATGTGAGTCTTTTATGATAAAAGACTGGCAAAATGCACAAGTTCTGATTAAGTGTTAAAAAAATACAAAAGGTAACTCTAAGTACAATGAACAAAGGACAAAACAATTAATCATTTCTATAACCTATATCAGTATTATGTCACTTAGCTTGTTGGGGAACAGCTTTCTGGGCTGTTAAAAGTCACCAAAATGCACCATTTGACTTCAGTTTTTCAAACTTTTCCCGGGGAAGCATGCCCCCGGACTCCCCTAGAGAGGTAGAGATTTTGTGCCCCTCCAGAATTTCTGACTGCATGACGCCCCTGCTGAATACTATGTGCAGAAGTGAATTAGGAGCAGCAACACTTACTGTGCACATGTGTCCTAGCTGCACTTGGTTGGCCAGACAGTTGAAGAGGGCAGAGGACAAGCGACTAGATGCCATGGACATGAAACGGAGCAGGCGGGGTGAAGCGGCCGCTCCAGGCGGATGACTGTAAAATGATCTGGCCGCTTCTGCTAAGAGAATCAGTGGGCAAGCGAAACAGGAGATGTCTGTGACAAGGAGCAGAGCAGAGGTATCATCATAAAGGATGGAGAGAGCCACGGAGCCGAGTACAGCGCTCCGCTGAAGCGAGATGCAAGGATGCATGGGGAAGTAGGGGTGCAGCAGCAACAGGGTGATCTACTGGAGCAGGGGGATCACAGCACGAGCAAAGGAGAAGTCCACAACAGGAATACAGAGCAAAAAGGAAGAGTCGATGCAAGGGGAAATCACCAGAGGGAGAGGGGAAGAACAGAGATGGGGTAAAAGTTGCAGTGAGGGCAACCGGAGGTGAAGAACAGGGGAGTGGGAGAAACAGAAAATGGGAGGGAGTGGCAGACAAAGACTCCAGCTGCAATGATAGAAATGATTCCTGGACTACCCAGGAGAAGCGGCCTTTAAAGGCCTGATGGGGGAGTGGTTTGTTGCTCCGCCATCAAGCTACAGACATAGCCTTGCAAATAAATTGCCTTCTCCCATCAAGTTTTTATATTATTTCCTCAAAAAAAGGCCAGCTAAATTGGCACTATCATCCCTTAGTAAACCCATATTTATTCTCCCTTAAGAGTTGCACTATGTCCAGGAGTTCCACAGTCTGTTCTTTTGTAATCATTTCCAACACCTTTTCTACAACTGAGGTCACACTCACTGATCTATAGCTACTTGGGTGACTTTTACTTTCCTTTTTAAATAGCAGAGACACATTTACTCTCCTCCAAGCCCCCGGCACCTTATAATTTTTGAATGACTTCTGGAACATAAATTGCTGGTAAAGTTCTGCTTTCCCCAAATTTAGCTTACTCACATCCTCAAGACTCTAAACTTACAATATGTGGAGTATTTATTGCTGTGTTATAATTGTTGAGATGATCAGCAGTCCTTATTGGTCTCAGATGTACCAATAAAGGGGTTTGCAACTCCCTTTGTTAATAGTATATACAAAGAGAAATAATGCATAGGCAACTGTGTGTTAGGAACGGTTTTTACACACCAAGGGTGTTTTTAAAAAACATCATAAACACACAGTCTCTTATGTTTTCTTTTCTTTTAATAACTAGTGCAGGGACGTGAGCAGAAAAATAAAGTTTCTCAACAATGAAAGTGAAGCGTGTGTGTTTCGTACACCGTAATAAATGGGTATTATGTCATATCCAGTTATTATGGCATTTGATTACACTGATAATTAGTGTGATAAAATTGATCACCAGTTATTATAATGTGTTAACTTGCTTTACATAGATGGGATGTGCTCTGGTATTCATTAATCCAGTTAACACAGAAGCTGAATTTTCTGACCTAAATTATCATTTAATAGTGAATTGATTGAGACAATGGGTTTTGCCTATAACCTCTTTGCAAATAATGCATATGCAAATCTCTTTTTTTAGATTACAAGCAGATGTAAAGAGTCAATTTAAACTGTGAGTGTTCTGTCTGGAATTAATAATAATTTTCAGAAGTTGTTAGCTGTCACTTCTCATATCTAAAATATTTATTTTTTTGTTTTACTAATTTGATGATTATTTACCTGACAGTACTACAGTAAGTGTGATGTATGGAACAGCACTCTTTCTGGAGGCTGATATACAGTAGTCAGTTCTATTCCTCCCTACACATCATCAGTATTACGACCTTACTGGCTGTGACATCACTAGTAACCAAGAAGAGAAAATCTCCTGCTGCTTGCTTGGTAACTTGTGATACGTGTTACCAGCTGGACAGCAGGGCTTGGATACAACAGTGAGCAAAGTCATATGCTGATGTAGTGGAAGGAATATAACTTGATATGTCTGCTTCCAGGTAAAGCGTTGCTTTTCACATCACACCCAATACTATTAGGTAAAAAAAAAATCAAATGAATACAAAGAAAAAAGAAAACTTCAGAAATCAAAAGTAAGCATGGGCAGACTGGATGGACAAAGTGATCCTTTTCTGCCAACAAATGTCTACGTTTCTATGTAATGAAGGACTACTTTTAAAAATTACTAAAACATGATCTGCCTGCTATTTTTGGGTACTACTAGCTCTTTAAAACAGCTCAGTTTTAAAAATATTCAACAGTGTGCACTAATCACCTAAAGTAGGACTCTCTGCTGTTTATTATTGTTTCCAAATCCACTTAGAAAGTTTGGAGTCACCTTTTACTTTATGTTCACCATAAATGTAGTCATATGTCTTTGAGTCAGCCATAAAGTTCCCCATTCCACCATAAGGACAGGGAGGACTGTCTTTTGATTTTATAATGTATTTACCTAGTATAGGCCTGTAAAGATGCAGCATCTCATTTTCAGTGGGGTCCTTCTAGTCATTTCTGTAGCAAGGTGGACTGGATTACCTGGAGATAAAGTGAGCAGCCCAAGGTAGCACAGTGAGTATTTGGCTCAAGTGGGGTTTGAACCTGTGATCTCCTGGCTCCCAAGCTAGTGATAGATAGCAATGGTTGTTCAAAACCAGTTGAGAACACTGGCAGAAAACTGAGGACAACTGTATTTTAAGTAGCTCTCCTTTACAGAGCAGTCAGTGCCTTTAAGAGAACTTTAAAAAGCATAGGGTGTGATTTTTAAAGGGATGCATCTGTTTTTCAGATGCAAGTGTGGGACAAGGGTGAGTGTGAATCTCAAGAGGCATTCAGTGAAATGCCGATTGTTGGCAGTTTTCAGCCAGCTGAAGCCAGTCTGAAGACTGACAGCTTCACTTCGGCTCTTCAGTGGGCATGATATAGCATTTTTTTAACAGCGCACACACGGAGCGAGTGCAACTTTGTGGCAGCCATCTGACATTCAGCAACCAATCAGGGACATGGAATCTCAGCAAAACCAAGTGTTCTGCTGCTCTGTTTACCAGTACAGATCTGATATCGGGAGAAAGGACCTCATTGCTATCATTTTGTCAGAAGAATAAAAAGGTTGCCATTTGAAGACTTGAAGGAAAAGAGAAGTTGCTTGCAGTTGCAAGCTGCCAGTATTACAGATTGTATTTTTAGAAGGCATGCAAGGAATGGGAAGAAAAAGAGCAGTTATGTATTTGTGAAGGCAAGCAGTGGGGAGGGGAGAGGGGCCTGCAGTGCTGTGTTAACTCTGCTAAGTTGTGCTGTTGTACTGAAATCTTCTCCAAAGTTTTTGTTGAGTAGTTTCTTAATAACGGGCAATGAAGCCTCAAATCCTGTCAAAATTTTTGTCAGATTGTAGTTTTGGTGATTGTAAGTGGCAGTGTGCTGCCAGCTTGCCAGACCCCACCAAATCTGGTGAAATACTTAATCCAATAGCAGTGTAGTTTTGGTGGGTGCATAGCAGTGGGTGTCTGACCTGCCTGAGCGCCCCTCCCCCAAATATAGAGAAATACTTTATCCAATTGCGTTGCAGTTTTTGTGACAGGCAGTGGGTGTCTGCATGATCCTTCCCCTAATCTTATGAAACACCTTATCTAATTGTATTGTACTTTTCCTGATAGACAGTGGGTGCCTCTCTTGCCTGATGGAACCAGAGCCCCCCCTCCTGTAATCTTGTGAAACACTTTATCCAGTTGCAATGCAGTTTTCAAGACAAGCAGTAGGTGCCTGTCCTGCCTGAGCCCCCTGTCCCAATCTTATGAAACACATTATCCAATTGCAGTGTAAATTGTGTGACAAGCAGCGGGTACTTGGCATGCATGAGGGATCCGGAATCCCCAATTCTTGTGAAGAACTTTATCCAATTACAGTGTAATTTTCATGACAGGCAGTGGGTGCCTGGCTTGCCTGAGGGAGTCCCCTCAAATCTTGTGAAACACTTTAGTGTAGTTTTTGTGAGAGTGGGTGCCTGCAAGCTCCCTTTTGTCAAAAGCTTTCTCTGATTGCAACAAGCGGCCTATACCTGCCATACACATGAAGAAATGATGTCATGAAAGGGAAGGAAGGAGGAATGGGAAAAGAAGAGGAACAGCTGGGAAAGGTTCCAATATGATACCTGTCCTCACAGCACGTAGAAGTTCTGCAAGCACCAGTGGTACTAGTGTGGCCTGTGCTGAGGGTGATGTACATGGAGAACATGTTAGAGAGAGAAGGACAGAGATAGGGAGTGGTGCTGTTGGTGCTGGTGGTGGGCCCAAGAGTGAGAGGTGTACTAGGTCTAGGTATAAAACAGTACCTCCAAAGAAACCACGTGGATTTGTTAGCCTGCAAAAATCAAATGGTTGTATACCCACTGTAAGCAGTACTTTTCCCAGTCAATTAGAGTCAGTGTCCAGTGGTGCATCTGGTGGTGCTGAAACCAGTCAGAGTGAAGCAGAAACTCACAGGTCTGCCACTGTTTGTGGTCCTCCACATCCTGCAAGTACCTAGCTTTTTCCTACTACCCACAATGGTGATGTAATGCCCAGGGTTCCTCCATCCCATTCTGAATATGTACAGGCAAGCCTTCCACATGTGCATCATGTATGAACAACACAACAGCAGCTGGCAGTGCCTGGTGTAAAGCCAGCTCCGAACTCTGACACCCACACTAGGGTGAGCACCATGGGTAATTTCCTGTCTGCCACCAGCTTGAGGTACTAAATGATGGTCCTTCTCAGAGTATACCCAAAGGCTGTAAATCAGGGAGTGAGTCTAGGTGTGACACTACTGTTATCCTGTCACCCAAGGAACAAAAACTGGTTGGTGTACATGGGTGAGGTGCTCCTTGTTGTATACCTACCTCTCTGTTTTATAAATGCAACCCGGTAGCATGTTCCCCACCAGCACAGCCGGATGCAGTGGAGGAGACCAATACAGAGGTAGAGGATATGGAAGTAGAGATGTCAGAGGAGGGAGAGATGATGGTGATACAGAAGGGGAAGTAGAAGCACAGGAAAAGGAGGAGGCAGGGAAGGAGCATGGGAAGGGTGAGTGAAGTATCAGGTGAGAGCGAGGTAGATACACATGGGAGAAGAACACGTTGCGGAGGAGAAGCATGGAGCATTGGAAGAGGAAACAGAAGGGGAAGAGGAAGTGGAAGTTGAAAGTGTGTTGTCACTTACAACAAGTTCCTCTGATGAGGACTATGATTCTGAGGACTGGGGGCCACTATCACCAATATAGGATGACAAGAGTGGCAAAGTAAGGAAAGCAATGAAGAAGAGAAAAAGAACAAAAACAACTTAATGAAGCAGGGAAATCCAAATCACAGGCCAAGTTCCCAGTTCCTCCTAATAAATGTGGTATGACTGTTGCTGCTTCTGGTGACCATGTGGTGCAGCGACAACATTCCTCCTTATGACCAGGAAAAAGAAATCTTGCAGTGTTCACCCCATTTCTACTACTCCCCCCCCCGATTCCTCATTCTGGTGGTCATATAGCTAAGAATGCTAAGATATCTTGTGCAGTATGTGAGTGTTTTAGGAATGACCCCACAAATCTACTGAGGGCATGTTGCAATATGTGTGAGAATGTCAAAATGATCAGCTGGGGTCAATCCACATGGATACAGGGAACCAGTGTTCTGGCTGATCGTCTAAAGTGGGAACACAGAACCTTGCTAACTGTCACATCCCTTCATAATCTACACACAGCTCAGGCTCAGCAGTGGCAGCCAAGTATGGATGGCAGGATCAGACAGTTTCAAATTATGCAGCCCCCTGGGTCAGCAGCCGTCAAAATCAACTGACACTAGTGGCGCTCCTTCCAGAGCACCCATCTAACCAACACCAACACCACTAGGCAGGGATAATAGTGGTAGTGGATACAGTATCAGCACTAGTGCTAACCCAAAATGTATTGCCACCAAACAAACCATACTCCAGGAGTCAATACATCCCTCACAAAAATGCCACCTACTCATCCAGCTGCTGTTCAAATCACTCAGTTGATTGGTGAGATGATGGCTTTTGATCTCCAGCCATTCTCCATGGTTGAAGACACTGGCTTTCAAAGACTGTTATATGATCTGAAACCCAAATGCAACATTCCATCATGTTTCATCTTTTCTCGGCATGTTATCTCCACACTGTATGAGGCCATACACACGCAGATGGTGACCCTTCTGAAGCAGGCAGAGGAAGTATATCTGCATTTCACTAGTGACATCTGGAGCAGTACTGCAAACCAAAGATTAATGAGTCTAACTCCTCATTGGGTTGTGTCAAACACCAGCAACACCACCGCTGTTCTGGCTCCACTACCAATACCAGCCCCTGCAGAAGTTATCGTGAAGCAGACAGCCGCACTAAGGAGTGCCTTACTTAATGTGTCAGTCATGGAGGAGAAACACAGTGGGGAGAACATTCTGCACTTCATGCAATCAATGCTGCACATCTGGATATACCAACACAACCTGAAGGTGGGAATTTTTGTGACAGAAAGTGGGAGTAACTTGCTAAAGGCTATGAGTGATGGGGGAGTCTGCCAAGCACATTGCATTGCACATGCACTGAATCTGGTGGTGATTCATGTGCTTAAGAAACATGCACAGTTAAGAGAAATACTGGGCACCATTCAGGACATTAAAATATATGTCCATCATTCCTTCAAACATGCTATACTCCTCTGACATTACCAACAGAACTACAATGTCCTGCAACACTACTTGATTAAAGAAATGGTGACAAGTTGGAACTCTGTCTTTTACATTGTGGAAAGACTTGAGGAACCGAAAGCTGTGTTCTGGGCTATGGAATCTGATGATGGTCCTTTTAGGAGATACCTGTCCAGGGTGCAGTGCTGTGTGCTGCAAAGGTTGGTTCCAATTATGAGACCTTATGAACAGGCCACCAAAGATCTATCTGCTGAATCTGCTACTCTCATCATGGTCCTGCCTATGGTGAGTCTACCTGAACAACACTCAGAACTTTATAGTTAATTTTCCACAATAACAGCCCAACAAAGTAAGGCTGGTCATGGTGGCGTCAGTGGTAATGCTGGTAGACATGGTGGTGGTTGTGGCATCAGTGATGGTGGAGGCGATAATAATGACTTCAGCAGTGATGATCAGCATATTAGTGCTGGGCAAGGTAGTGGTGCTGGTGATGATGGTAACACCAGTTCATTATCTCAGTAGCAGCCAAAGCAGGATGCAATCCTTAATGAGGAAGTGGCAGAGAGGCTTCTGACACAACTTGAAGAACAATTTCAATGCATTTGACTGGACACCCATTTGGTATGGCAATATTACTGGATCCCAGATATAAAGATGTCTGCATTTCTCCTGCATTTGTTGACTATGTCAAACAGAAACTCTTGCAGCCACTTCAGATAGAGCAATACAGAAAACACACAGAAATGAAAACTCAATCTCCTCCTCCTCCTCTTGGGCCTACTTCCCATGCTTCCAGTGTCAGGGGTCATCAGTGTAGTGATAATGATGTCATCAGATGATACAGTAAGAGGAAGAAATTGACAATCCAATTCCAGGATACACAATAAAAGACATATGGGAGTGTCTGACACACAGTGCCAATGTTGTGCTGACATTATAGATGAAAGCATGGACATGACACAAGACTACACAATGGATGCTTATTTAGCAGAGCCATAGTCTAACGAAAATGCTGATGCCATCAGATTATGGAAGGAAAGAATCATTATCTGGCCTGCACTGGATAATGTGGCTTTGTACTTTCTGGGATGTCCCCCAACATCAGTTGTTTCCGAAATGTGTATTAGCATAACTGGGTGGGTCAGAAGCAGTAATCCAGTAAAAGGGCTTATGGGCAGATTAGATGGGTCAGGCAGTCCTTATCTGCTGACAATTTCTATGTTTCTATGTTCTATGTTTCTGTAACTGGAGATATTGAGTCATCACATCACTCCGGGCTAGATTAGGACAATACTGAGTTCCTAGCCATTCTGACACTAAATTTACCATTCATCAACATCACTTGTCCATTCGATTATTTCAACTTCCAACATGTGTCATCAACTAACCCTATACCTCCTGCAGGCAAGTCACCTCACACTCCCACTGCCACTGGCAGCATCACAGTCTAGCTTGCCACCACCACTCCTAGCAGCACAGTCACCAGCAGGGAAAGCAGTTGGACACATCCTGGCATCTCAAATCCTCCAGAACATAGTACAATATGTTTTATCATGTCATCACCAGCAAGATCAATTTAAGCAGATGGGACATGCCGCCTACCTGAGTGCAACTCATCATCTCATACTTACAGTCATTTTCAGTTAAATCAGACCTGTGATGTCACCTAAACCACTGGCACTGGCAATGGCCATCTTAGGCAACTTGGAACTGGCAATCTGGGGGGGGTCATGTCAGAATGATGCTGCCATTGGGCAGTAAGTGTTACAGGAGAGCTTAGCACTAAATATTAAACAAATATTTTTAACAAGTTAAAAAATGTTAATTAAAAACTAAAAAAAGTTTAGAAAAAATTAAAAAGTAAATATAAATATTTGGGAAAGTAAGGTAGGCAAAGCAATGCCTTTGTATGTGTATAGTACAGTAGTACTTGGACTTTTCTTCGGGATGCATACTTTTTGGAGGGAATTTATTCTGAAAACCTATATGGATGAAGGGCAAACAGGGACATTGTTGGGAGAGGAGCCTTGAGCTCAGCAAAGGAAACTAAGAATTACTACAGCTGTGATGGGGGATTTTCTCTAAATGTTTAAAAAATCAACAATTTAAAAAATGAAAATAAAAAATGTAAATGTATAAAAAAATAAATATACAAATTTTGGAAGCTAAGTCAGACAAAGCAATGCCCTTGTATATGCTTACTATGGTAGTACTTGGACTTTTTTTTAGGAATACTTTTTTTTTAGAGGGGGGGATTTATTTTGAAAACCTCTGTGGAATTCAGATAGCAACTGGTGTGAAGGGCAAAGAGGGACCATAGCAGGGTAAGCAATGAGGTCAGCAAATGAAAATGAAGAATTACTACAGCTCTTAGCACTAAGTGGTAAATAAATAAATAAATAAATAGTAACAAAATTGAAATTAGAAATGTAAGACATATACAAAAAATAAATATACAAATTTGGTAAGGTAAGGTAGGCAAAGCAATGCCTTTGTATGAATATAGTATGGTAATAGCTGGTATTTTGGGGGGGATACATATTTTTGGGGGGATTTATTTGGAAAACCTATGTGGAACTAACATAGTGACTGGCAGCTATGAGGGGAAAACAGAGACTATGGGACTGGGAAGATCACACTTTTTTTACAGGGGGCCCCATACCTGGAACATTATTCCACCTTCTCTTAGATCAGTTAGAAAAAATATTCAGCCAGGAGAGATTGAATCTTTGTTCTTTCAAGAAGAAGCTCTAGGAAAAATCATTGAAGGCCCTACTTGAATAAGTTTAGAAATTTCACATCAGGTGTGTCTAAATGTCTATTTGTGATAAACTGTGTTGCACATTCCTAGGCATTTGTTTGTATGTTTATTTGTAGTTAATTGTGTTATACATTTGTATGTATTTCTGTATATTTATAGTATATGTTAAATTAGATGTTGTACCAATGATAATGCTTGTATATTTCTGATTTTGTAACCAAACCTGAGATGTACTAAGGGCCTCGCTGTAAATGAACTTGTCTCAGTCAAGTTGTACCTATTCATTGTCTTCTCAGATGAATAAAAATATTTATTACTACTACTACTACTACTACTGCTACATGTTACATGGAGGGGGGGAGCCTTGAGGTCAGCAAAGAAAGCTAAGAATTGCTGTAGCTCTGATAAGGGGTGCTTAGCAGTCATAAGTGTTTGGCCTCTGTCACACCACAGAAAACACAGTAATCCTAAGCCATGGCATGTTAACACCAACTGCCACTCATAAGCTATAACATTCATGCCATTGCTGACCTCAGGGATCTTTTCCCCTTTCAATAGTGTGTTATGCCTTATGCCAATTATTATATTGGGAGCCAAAGTGATTCATCTGAAGTGTCAAAGCTGAACCAAATTTTGAGCCCACCCAGTAGAAGCCAAACCAAACTGGGACACTTTGCATACCCTTACAGGGACTACAAGGGTAGGGGGGAGTGAGACTTGTGATCAGCAGAGCAAACTAAGAATGACTATAGCTCTTAACACTAAACATTAAAAAAATGTAAAGTTAAAAAGTTTAAAGAAAATTAAAAACTACAAAAAAGTAAATATACACATTTGGGAAGGTAAGGTAGGCAAAGGAATGCCCTTGTATGTGTAGAGGTATGGTATTTCTTGGAATTTTTATAGAGCTGCATATTTTGGGTGGAGGTTTTATTTTGAAAACCTATATGGAACTAACATAGTAATTGGTATGAAGGGCAGACGGCGACTACAGCAGGGTACGCCTTGAGGTCAGCAAAGGAAACGAATACTTTCAGCAGCTCTTAGCACTAAATGTAAAAAAAAAAAATTTTTTAAAAGTTAGATTTACATAAAAATAAAAATAAAATAAGCAAAACAAATAAATATACGAATTTGGGAAGGTAAGGTAAGCAAAACAATGTCCATGAATAAGTATAGTATGGTGGTACCTGGAGGTTTTTTTTTGGGGGGTGCATACTTTTTTAGGTGGATGTATTTTGAAAATGTATGTGGAACTATCACAGTAATTAGCAATCAAGGAGGGCAAACAGGGACTATGGGGCTGAGCCTTGAGGTCAGCAAAGGAAACTAAGAATTACTACAGCTCTGATGGGTGTGCTTAGCAGTTGTCACATAGAAACACAAATGTTGACTGAAGATAAGGATTGCTTGACCAACTTAGTCTACCCATTTTCCTTACCTGCTATAACACCACAGACTCTACTTGACCCTAAGCCCAAACATAATATTGACAGAGCAACCTCCTTTCTTCTATAATATGTAAGGTCTCAATCTACCTTTGCCTTCACTGTCACTCCTCTATCAACTCACTCTTCTTACTGTCCAAACCCCCCTGCAACCCTCAAACTCTTGAATATCTCTGATCCCCAAAATAGTTATGTTACTGTCAGAACCTACATACCTATTGTTGCTGCATTGACCCAGAAATCGTTATTGACCTTGGCCTAGTAACTGTACTATTGTATATATAGAACTTACAGTGCCTTCAGAAAGTATTCATCCCCCTTGGATTTTGTCACATTTTGTGATGTTGCAAACTCAAATTAAAATACATTTATATGGGATTTTTTTGTCACATATTTATACAGATTACTCTATAATGTCAAAGTGGAATGAAACTTCTGGAATTTTTTGTACATGTAATTTAAAATAAAAACCTGAAATGTCTTGATTTGATAAGTATTCACCCCCTTTGCTATGACACTCCAAATTGAGCTCAGGTACATCCAATTTCCTTGTGAGGTCACTCTAAAACTTGAATGGAGTCCACCTGTGGTCAGTTGAAATGGTTGACATGATTTCAGAGGAAATACACCTGTCTATATAAGGTCCCACTGTTGACAGTGCATGTCAGAACAGAAACTCTACCATGAAGACCAAGGAGCTGTTGGTAGAACTCCATGATAGAATTGTGAGGAGGCATAGATCTGGGGAGGGGTATAAAAACATTTCAAGGGTATTGAAAGTTCCCAGGAGCACAGTCAAGTCCATCATTAGGAAATGGAAAGATTACGGAACCACCCAGACTCTTCCTAGAGCAGGCCGTCCTCCAAGACTGAGCAACCAGGCAAGAAGGACCTTGGTCAGGGAAGTGACCAAGAACCCAATGACCACCCTGACAGAACTACAGAGTTCCATGGCTGAGATGGGAGAACCTGTCCAGAGGACAACAATCTCTGCAGCACTTCACAGATGTAGCCTCTATGGGAGAGTGGCTAGATGGAAGCCACTCCTGAGAAAAGGCCACATAGTAGCATGCCTGGAGTTTGCAAGAAGGCACATGGCAGACTCTGAGACCTTGTGGCAAAAGATTCTCTGATCTGATGAAACAAAAATTGAACTCTTTAGCCTGAATGCAAAGCGCTATGCCTGGCGCAAACCGAACACAGCTCATCACCTGTGTAACACCATCCCTACCATGAAGCATGGTGGTGACAGCATCATGTTATGGGGATGCTTTTCAGCAGCAGAGACTGGGGCACTTGTCAGGATAGAGGGAACAATGAATGGAGCCAAATACAGGCACATCCTTGAGAAGAACCTGCATCAGTCTGCAATAGTCCTTGGACTGGGGTGAAGATTTACGTTCCAACAGGACAACGACCTCAAGCATACAGCCAAAGCAACACTGGAGTGGCTTCAGAACAAGAAGATGAATGTCCTTGAGTGGCCCAGCCAAAGTCCAGACTTGAATCCCATTGAGAATCTGTGGAAAACCTTAAAGATTGTGGTTCACTGACGCTCCCCATCCAACTTGACAGAGCTTGAGCAAATATGCAAGGAAGAATGGATGAAAATCCCCAAATCCAGATGTGCACAGCTGATACAGACATACCCAAGAAGACTCAAAGCTGTAATTGCTGCCAAAGGCGCTTCTACAAAGTATTTACTCGGGGGGGTGAATAAGTAAACAAGATATTTCAGTTTTTAATGTTTCATAAATTTTTGTTACACAATAAAAATATTTTTGCGCCTTTAAATTGTTGAGTATGCTGAGTGAATCAAGGGGGAAAAATCATTTCAATGCATTACAAATTCTGGTAGTAACACAACAAAATGTGACAAAATCCAAGGGGGGGTGAATACTTTCTGAAGGCACTGTAGATTATAGGTTTGTCTCATTGTCCCTAGCCAGCTATAATGTATAGTAATGGTTTTCTTGGCATTCTTTGCTATTGTCCATATAATCTGCATGTTTATTTGTCTCATTTTTTTCCTCTAGCCTAAGTCTACTGTGTTGTGTAAAAGCACTATCTTCTGCATATTTCATATACTTGCATATTTTTATTGTTTTCAAAATCACCTCATGCTCAGGGTGTGTAATTCATGGCTCTGTGTGTAATGTTTGTTTACCTGTTGCTGCCACCTTGTGGCCCAGGTTGTACCTGAAAATGGTCCTCTGGATCAGTGCACCTACCCAGTTAACAAAGATATAAATAAATAAATAAATAAGATATCTGGCTTTATCCCCTCCTTCCCTACCTGTAACATTCTCTCATGTCTATTCCATGCATTCTTGAAGCCCATTACCATTTCTGCCACCACCAACTCCACTTGGAGGCTGTTCTAGGTATGCACCACACTTTCTGTGAAGAAGTACTTCCTTACATCTCCCCTGAGTCTCCCCCTCTCCCAGCTTCATAGCATGTCCTCTTGTTATAGCGCATCTTTTATTTCTAAACATGTTTCCCACTTGAACTCTATTTATACCCGTGAGGTATAAATTGTTGTATGTGACTGGCACTGTGTCACACCACAAAAAACACAGCAATCCCAGCTGTGGCATGCCAACCCCACCTGCTACACATAAGCTATAGTAATTCATGGTCATTGCTGACCTCAAGGCTTTTTTCACCCTTTTTCTGTAGGGTGTTATGCCCTATGCCAAATATTACATTGGGAGCAGAAGTGATCTGGCCAAAGTGTTGAGGTCAAACCAAACTTTACCCCCCCTCCCCAAGTCGAAGCTGAACCAAAGTACCTACTGGGACACTTCATTCATCCTTACTGTGGGATTATGTCCAAAAAGTTAGACCACAAAAGATGGTCAAACTCCTGGGATGGAATTCCACAACTGCATCTGACAAAGGGATGCAAGACCTTCAGTTGTGGCAGAAATTGTCATAACTGCAGGAATTGTGTCAAAGTCATCCAGATGTAAGTGAACAGAATGCATACAGTACATCCAGACACATCATCATGGACCCAAAATAGTGCTGTGTCCACCTTTCCGAAAATATCGCCCATAATATTTAGAAATAATTAAGCTTATATTTCACTAGTTTTAAATGTATTCTCATTACTTATTTATGATGTAATTTACAGGAAACTATGATCTTTGCTTAAGAGTCCATCTATTCCTGTTACTTAGTCCCATCTGTGATCATAATAATAAGTGATATCACAGTCATTTTCATAGTAACAGACTGGCGTGTAGCAGCAGAGGATTATGACTTCAAGTGGGTGATGAGGTATAGGGTTAGAGAAACTCTAATCTAGATAAAGACCCTATTTTGTATTAATTTCCTCAGTAATAACTATTTGGGAGGAGAAATCTATAGAAGATGTATGAAAAACAAGCTGAATTTTAGCTCAGCATTGGTGTGCACAAATCTCAGTCACAAGGGACTGTCATTAACATACTAACACATTTATGAAAAAATGAATCTGCCAACAGAAGAAAGTCACGGTGGTCTAAGAAGTCTGCCCCATATGGGCCCCTGTATAATTGTTTACAGTAAGTCCCAACCCCTCCCCCCTTTAAAGGGGAACAGTCATCACTAAGGGAACGCTGCCCTTCCAGCACAAATCCTTTTTTTCTGAGCAAAGAAAATTTATGGGTCAGTGAAATAAAGTGCCTATTTTTATCCCACTGTGTGGAGCATACATTTATGGCTGGGAATTGGATCTGTTGTTTTTCAAAGTTTTCATGGAGGCATCAGTGGCTTTCTAACCATTTCAAGTGTAAACAATGCTAAAAGGTGCTCAAAACAAAGGAAAATGCATCTTACTTGACAGCAAAATGACCGTTTGAATGGAATGAAAAGTAAAGGTACAGTACATACACATAATTGTCAGCATAACAGGAACTGCTGCTTTAATATATCTCAATCATCTGTCTGGGAATAATAAATTAAGTGCTACAAAAAATGAAAGCCATGTTAATTAATCCCAAGGGATACTATTACAGTGATACCAGTTTGGGTTTTCATGTTCACTGTCTATCTATTTCAATAAATAAGTAGTTAAGAATTGTAGAATATATTTTTATTCTCATTTTATGTTGCCCTTTATTGAGTATGAGGTACACGTCTGTAGTCTGTGATTCTTAGTGTAATCTGGGAATAATGTAATGGGCTAATTTTAGGCAATGTCTATTCAGCTACAGCATATATTTAAGTGATATTTGAAGATTTTGTATCATCATTTTTAACATTTGATAGTACTGTATTCATCAAAGTGAAGACTATAATTTGAATATTATTGGACTAGGTAGAATACTAATTGGTTTATAGGCTGTTTCAGTTATGATATGTATTTCTATAGTCTTTAGCAAGCATTTATAAATCCCTAATTATTAAACTGCAACTCCCGGAGGTCTTTACTTTTTGTGATTATGTTGACTTTTGTACTACATTC
Organism: Neoceratodus forsteri; assembly: GCA_016271365.2. NCBI lineage: Eukaryota > Metazoa > Chordata > Ceratodontiformes > Ceratodontidae > Neoceratodus > Neoceratodus forsteri. The sequence goes on along the minus strand of CM057456.1, from coordinate 168,128,284 downwards.
CTATAAAATTAATTCTTCATAGTTTGAATTTAGTACAGCAGTTGAAACAAGCAAAGAGAAAGAGAGAGGGCCCCTTATCTGAGAATCCAGCAAAGCAATTCACAAAGTCCACTCCCTGCATGCAAATTAGTCTGATGGTGTGAATAAGGTATTTTCAGACTTATTCAATGCAATGTGTGTTCCCACAATTTCATTTTTAATACATCCCTATGAGAGTAACACTAGACAAGGCACAAACTCCAGTGCAACTGCAATTCAGACTAGCACAAAAGACCTGAAAGGGCTGCTAAGTGGTAGAACTGTGGGGCCCCTGAGACACACAACATTCTTTTGTGAGGCCCCAAGTTCCTTGCACAGGAGTGCACACTTGCTATATTAGATAGGTAAAATGCAAATAACACCACTTTCATGCAATGCTCTAACACCTCCTTACCATCTCATTACCTGCCATTTACTGTACATGACATTATCAAGGCACATTGCTCCTGGCAGCGGATGGAGGCTGTGGGCTATGCAGTACAACAGAGCAATCCAGATCACGTCAAAGATAATACATGAGGATGCAGTACATCTTAGTACACTCTGAAATACATGAATTGGAGAGATTATGAAGTCCAGCAAGACTGTTCTAATGTGATCATTCAAGGCCCATAACAAGAGTGTGCCATTGTATTGATGTTTTCTGATCTTGGGTTTCAAACCAGTATACACACCCCTCTGTCCAAAGCACTGCAAGGAGCTCCATTGCATGTCTTCTTCCCTCTCCTTGGTTTTCCACTGCACTATAGGTGGCTTCCATAAGATACCATTACAGTTTTTGTGCTGTTCTGTGCTACTTCCATGCTGTTAAAACATGCTTTAGGAAAGCATTAATCAACACATAGCAAACAGACAGTTATTGTATTGACTTGTCTTCCAATATGCCATTGAGCCACCTATGTATGACTCTGCTTGTCATATCATGTGCTCCAGCTGTACCTTTATACTGCTGTGCAAACAGCTTTGTGCCACACAATCTGAAACTTCCAATATACAGACTGGTTCACAAACTGACATCCCTGTTTGTGTGCCACAGAGACATGTGTGGGACAACACAGAGTACACTCAAGGAGGAACAAAAGTAAGCATCCATGCATCTTGACAGCTCTATATACATTTATACACGACTGCATCATCTAGCCCATGAACACTACATAGTGCCTACCTGTGTGAGTGCATACCATCATGTTGGAGTTAGAAATGTACACTTGGACCCCAGTGAGGAAACAGTTCCACCAGTGACCCAGCCAATGAAGGTGGCCACAGATGGGCCAGACCATGGTCAGTCATAGTCATGCATCCAGGGTACCACTAGGTACTCAAGGTCCATGAATTTCATGACCCAGCAAGTAGCCACCATGGGGCTTCATACAAGAGCATAATGCCATCCTGTTTTGGTCCTGGTCCCTTTAATTGCTGGTGGAAATGAAGACTCAAATCTGGCTGGACATACAGGCAGCTCTCAACACTGCTGACCATGAGGCACAGACACTGACAGCCATCAAGTGCAACTGGCATGACCTCCATATGAAAAGAAAGGTAGTAGCTGCAAAGCAGTCAATGACTGCCAGAGGCATGGAAGCACCCACCCCTGTGATGACCCTAACACTAAGTGGGAGGTTGGTGGTGGGACATAATCACCCATTCAGCATCACACATTGAGGAGGAAGGCATAGACATCCTTCCAGGTATATGCCATGCTGCATGGACACACAAGGCAAATACCACAGCATACAGCCTGGCACACTGTTCCATTGTTCATAGAACCTTTAACTAACCTTGCACCCAGAATCAGGAGCAAGCTGTCCCCGATATATAGCACAGTCTGACAGTGCATAAGCACCTTGCATAACAATACCTAGTAATACGGCATGCATAGACTCATAACACATCCACTTCTGTCCACAAGCAGCCCAAAAGTGAGAATGGACAGATGGAGGAAATGGCAGATGGAAGGGGGTCAATATCATGAAGTGAATAAGGCCACAGAGTTACCACGCCATGTCACACGCCTGACAAGATGGGTGATATACAAATACAAACTGACATTTTGATTCAGGTTCAGCTGTTAGTGGTATTTTTAGTGAATGGGGAAATTTGGATAGAACAATAGAGAATTCCCCTACTCTTGGCAGTATGGGGTGATGCAGTCCATTGATCCAAGATGGCAGATTCTGTGGCTGTGGGAGCTATTCCAGTTCGAAGAAGGGAACAGAAGGCTCTGAACCCTACCATTGCTATGTTGCCTACTGGTGGTAGCATGGCATCTCCTGCTCAGAATATTTCGGAAGGTGATGTGACTACATCATGGACATCCTGTGGGTTATTCATACATCTGGATTCTACTGGTGTGCTGGAGTCTGCATTGACAGAGGCAGATATTCATTTGCTGGATGCTTTAATATTGAAGAAGGATTGTTTACTGTGATTGATGGCTGAGGCATTAGAGCGCTACTTTAAAGAGAAGTAAAAACATCTTTTGCAACATTGGGACTCTGCTCTAGCACAGTTTGGGCCCCTTCTCACTGATGCGCTGACTGTCCCAGTTGGGAACAGTGATGCAGATAGTTTGGAGTGGCTGCAGATGTCTGCAGTAAGTTCTGTATTGATTCCCGCTGTCACAACTGTTGTTCATTTTTCTGGTGACACTGCAACTACCTCACTTGTTTTTTCTACTTCTCAGTGTTTTTCTACCCCTGTAACAGGGCGGGAACTTCTTTACTCAAAGGATTATTGTATCATGGAATTCTTTACCCAAAGATATTGTTGAAGTTGATTCTTATAATCTATTTAAATTAAAGCTTGTTAGGTTTTTGTTAAATGAGGGAAATGGGAATCAATGCTTGCTAAGGCAGGAGATGTATATTTATGGGCTTTGGCGTTCTGTACATCTATATTTTCCTAGTATGACTCCTAGTATCTGCACACACTGACTTACCTTGGGAGGTTTCTCCTGCTGCTGCAGTTTAGGATTCAGTCAGCTCTCCCATCTTGATACCTCCTGTCTCCTGCTCGGTTGAGCAGTCCTCTTGCTCCTCACTTAACTCACCTCAAAGAGTGCAGGACACTGCTTATTGATCTCTGGGAACATGGAAAAGTAGGAGGAAGGAGAGGAGCTCTGCCTTTCCTCTGAAGAACTGGTCACTGGTTCTCACTCTGAATGAGGCCAGCTGGTCTTGAGATTCCATTGGTCAGTGACATCCTGAACCTCTTACGGAGCGGCAGTCAGCTCCGTTTTCAGTACAAGTGCTATTCTCGGCTGGGACTCTCAACATCTTGGTGATGACTGATCACAGATCTGCTTTGTGACATCCTGAGGGGGGACTGGGCTCTGTGGTGGCTCTCCTCTGCTAACTGCCTCTGTGGCATTTTGCCCCCCCCCCGTACTTACTCTGACATCCAGCTCATTGCTTCATACTCCTATTGCAAAGTCTTTCAGTGTTACAGTACCATTACATGGGCCTCTTCCAGACTGCTCAGATGCTCTTCTGCAGGGACTTTCCCAGTTTGACATGGATTTTCCTGACACTTTAATGGGGCAATCGCAGACTACTGCACAGTCTGCTCTGCCTGTTTCTGTCCCACTACTGGGTGTGCCTCCCCCTCCTGACAATGGTTCCCCTCTGGAAGCTTAGGAGTAGGTCCTCAGGTAGTAAAATGGGTGGAAAATTGACTGGGCAATAGAAGTCAAAGGGTGGTGGTAAACAGCAGTCACTCCAGAGTAGGCAAAGTGACCAATGGAATACCACAGGGATCAGTACTAGGCCGGTCCTTTTCAATGTCTTCATCAGTGACATTGCAGAAGGGCTGGAAGAGAAAGTATGCCTGTTCACAGATGATACAAAACTCTGCAACAAAGTAGACACACCGGGAGGAGTGGAAAAAATAAGAAGTGATTTTAAAAATTTGGAAGAATGGTCAAGGGCTTGGCAGCTGGGTTTTAACGCAAGGAAGTGCTAAATAATACACCTGTGGCATACGAACCTAGGGGCAACATTAAAACTGGGAGGAGAGGTATTAAAAGTTACAAAACAGGAAAAGGAACTTGGGATTATCATTTTTGATGACCTGAAGGTGGCGAAGTAGTGTGATAAAGCAATGTGGAAGGCTGGAAGGATACTGGGTTGTATAGGAAGGATAATCACCAGCAGAATGAGGGAGGTAATAATACCCCTATAAAGATCACTGGTTAGGCCACACTTCAAGTACTGTGTACAGTTCAGGAGGCCCCACTTTCATAAAGACATTGACAGAGTGAAAGCAGTACAAAGGATGGCAACCAAACTGATGCATGTCCTGAATCAAAAGCCCTGTGGTGTAAGGTTCAAAAGAAGAGTAGTCCACCCAAAATTTGTAAAACATATTTTGTGCAGAGTGTTTTGATTTATATGTGAAGTTCTAGTGCATTCTTCCCTTTGTTTGCTACTAGGAGTTTTTCCTAAATTAGTCTGCTAGCTTTATGGTAGTTTTACGACCCCCGGGGAATCTCCATCTGAGGCAGATTAATTGCATTCCTTGTTCCCACAATGCATCCTGTCTCATGTGACAGTGATGTAAGCAGAGACCCAACATTCAGCACATACATGCCAAGCAAACTAAATATCTTAGAAACTTTGCAAGCTGCACAAAAATTACAAGCAGCAAAGTTCTTCAGACAGTAAGACCTTTACGATGAGGGTAGTCACTAAGCTGAACTCTATTGATTTTAAAATATAGCCATCTCTAATGTTGTGAACTGATTGTAAAGCAATGCTTTCTGCTGGATTTATGGTCTGTGCTACATCACTGTCACATAAGACAGGAAGCATTGAAGGACAAAATAATACAATTAAGTTGTCTCAGATGGAAATCCCCAGGGGTCGTAAAACTACCATAAAGCTAGCAGGCTAATTTAGAAAAAACTCTTAATAGCAGACAGAGGGAAGAACACACTAGAACTTAACATACAAATCAAAACACTCTGCACAACATGTTTTTTGCAAATGTTGGGTGGATTACTCTTTTAAGGAATTTAACACGTGCTCCCTGGAGGAAAGTAGGAAAAGGAGGGATATGATGGAGACAATCAAATACCTCACAGGTAAAAGCAAGGTACAGGAGGGAAGCATTTTAAACAGAAAAAGTTGCTCGAGGACAAGGGGGTCATGCTATGAAGTTAGAAGAGGGGCGTCTCAGAGGAAATGTGAGCTAGTAATTATTCACAGAGACAGTAGTGGATGAATGGAACAGCTTATCAGCAGAGGTGGTGGGGGCATAAACAGTGACAGAGTTCAAAAATGCATGGGATAGACAGAGAGGGATCTGAGTGGTAGGGGGGAATGGAGACAGAGTAGGGCCTGTGGTGACACTATAGATAGGGAAAATAGGGCAGACTAGGTGGTCCGTCAGTTCCTTATCTACTGAAAGATTCTATGTTTCTATGTTTCTAGGACACTGATGTTCCTTTATCTTGGGCTGACTGGGTTGAACAGGCAGATGCTGCTTCTACATCAACTGTGACACTTTCCTTACATGAAACATTTATCCAAAAATAATTCCTTGCACTATCATGAGATGTAGGAAACATTGTGTATGTGTGTGTGTGTGGGTGGGGGGACTGCACTACACTGACAATATTGCTTTTTTACATGTTCCTGATGTGGGGCTAGAATTTACAACCTTCTGTCCCCAGAGAAGGGTATGAAACCAACTGAGCCCCTAACACCACGTTGTTCAAGTGTCAAGCAGAAAAGGTTCCAGACATACACACTCAGTAATCTTAATTCTTATTTATTTCTTACATTTTTAAAGGAAATGTCTTCATTCTGCTTCCAATAGTTTTGATTTGAATGCACAAGACCTGCACTCTTACAACTCTTATGGTGGTCTCCATGTCACTATTAGTATATACATAAGCAAGCATTAAGACACTCTGAGCTGTGGGTTATGTCCTGATAAGAGCATGCCCCAGGTGCATTATGAGGCACAAGGCACTTGTGCCAAGTGCCTTTAGCACCTGGGAAGTGCTCTTATCAGGCCATAACATACAACTTGGCATGTCGTATTGCGCTTATAAAATGAGCCCCAAGTAATTATTAAAAAAAAAATGTAAGAAGTATGAAAAAGGGAGTTTCAATAGCTCTAAGAGTAAAAAATAGTCCCCCTATTAAAGCACTTTGTAAAATGTTTCATCAGCAGTAGAGGGTTAAGTATGTATTCATCAGATAGTGTGTTTATCAATGGTGCATTTAGTACCATTACACCTCCCTTGCACATTAATTTTCTTTTTCTTTTGTGGTGCTTTTATATTGAAATGCTGAGAGTGTCCATTAGGCTGAGACAGACTGTTCACTTTCAGGGTCTGTGAGTGTGTCACTCTGCAGCCACCGTACTTCGCATTTTTCAGATAGCACTTTTGAGATGTCTGTTGAAACGTCGGGCACTCACTTATAATGGCATTTTTTTATTTTTTTATTTTACGAAGTACACGCTAAAGAAGTGGCAAAGGACGGGGGCTGGGTTTTTATTTTAATGCTGCTGCTTTGTTCTCTGGATCATTAATGAAAGAGTGCTGCTGGATCTGTAGCGGGATTTGAAAGTCAGGGCATGTGCTTCACTGACTTCATCGCATCAGTGTTAACAACAGCAGAGGACAGACTTTACTTAAAAGAAAAAAAATATTTAGGTAATTGTCTGTCTACATTTTCTAAGACATAGTGTGTGTTGGGGGGGCTGTCAGAGGATGCAACGGGGAAGGGAGACAAGCTGCTACACTGATGAAGTCAGCAGGAGAGCTGTGGATTGGTGGCTGCCAGAAAGTAAAAATGCAGGTCAGTGTGACACTTTAGCTGCGTACAAGATGCAGTGAAGTCTGCTTTTATTTAATGCAGTGATTGTTGTTGTTTGTGAGTGGGGGACATAATGGAACTCTTGACAGAAGTATAGGTTTTTACAGCACTATCTGGCCTCTTTCCCAGTGCTGCTGTTGTGATTCAGTCACATCATAGCTGAGGAACTGCAGTGGGAGAGCAATGGCATGCATTGATTTTTATCATGTACTGTATTTTGGTTGGCACAAGCAGCACTGATTGTATGATTATGTCCCGATAAGGATATGGCTGAAAAACTCTTTCAGCCAGCCAAGTTTCAGGAATTTTTTGCTCATTTTAAGAGATCATAATAATGTACTCTACTTGTGGCATTGTAGTCATTTCCATTGCTACTTAAGATACAGCTATAGAAGGATATGAACTCAAGTTGCAAATAAAAAAGTTTTCTTACAAATTTCCAATGACAGGAATGGGAAAACTATGGAAGATATAGGCAACATCAGCTGAATTGTGCCCTAATGTTGCCATTATTTTTTCATGTTTTACAGAGGTGTCTGCAATTATTTACAGCTCAGATTTTACCCAAAGATTTGTTCAAGCACCATAATGACATTCTTACCTTTACGCATACCGAGTAGAGCAATGTTCCTAGCACAGATCTTACCAAAGTGTGATTATGTACCATAATCCTTAAACACTACATTTTATACTTGCACAGTTCTTGACTAGTCTTAGTACATGATTTGTTTGCACCATTCTTACAAACACATAAGGATTGTTAAAGGGATGGAGTGGAGGGGGGATTTTTATCCTCTCAAGGACAAACATCCCCACATTGAGTATACCAGACAGACCTCAAGACATTCTTCTGCTGGTGAATTTCTATGTTTCTATGTAGTACAGCAATATTTTGTGTCACACCACATTTTAAACTCACAGATTTCTTGACTAGTGTTAAAACTTAAATTGTTCTCTTGCAAAAACCTTCCTGCACTTGCAATAAACTTGCATTCATACAATGCAAGAATTAACACTTGTGTATCTGATACAATTCTTGTACAGTTATGCAAAGAACTTACTGTAATTTTAGCGCTAACTAAATTAATTTATGTTATTCTTCAAATCATGAAAGATCCATCTCAAACCTAACATTTTTTTTCAGTAAATGTCCTCACAGCCTCAAAAAATGTCCTCAAAGCCCCACAACCATGGTACACAGTCCCAGTACCTATATCCCATGACCAGTTATTTCTCTACCAACAATACTGCCAACACTTGCAGAACTTGTACATGGTGAAACTGGCATGTTGGTACCTTTATCTGCAGTCCCCTCTGCATACTTTTCTCCTCCTGTTTATTTCCTTATATATTTCACATGTGCATTACATCAACAACACATGCATGACAGATGATGACACATGATGCAGCCATCACTGGATGCTAACTATGATAAATCACTATAGCTGTCAATGATTTTTAGATGCACCTGTCACAATGCAGCACAACACACTAGGTGATACAAAACTGAGAGAGATAACTCAAAAAAATACCACCAGGCCACATCCTGGCCACACTGACAGACCCTCACATCCTCTCACTGAGAAATTTTGAAACCCTAATGCCTCATTTCCCTGCTTTTGTTGCTTCAGTCCTAATTGATGCATTAACAAAGTTAATGCATCGGTTAGGGTTGAAGTGACAAGTGTATGGAAATGAGGCATTAGGGTTGACACCCTAACCCCCCCTGCATACCACCCCATCCCCACCCTCTACAGACCAGCAAGGGACTGGGTATGCCTTGGGCTCATCAGGCCTAACTCTAACCCCATTCCATGTGTAAGAAAGTTGATATGGTACAGCATAGGAGAATGGAGTGAGAGTTAGACCCAACAACCCCAAGGCACACTCCATCACTTGTTGGTCTGTGAAGAGTGAGGGTGCAGTGGTATGCAAGGGGGTTAGTGTGTCAACCCTAATGACTCATTTCCATACTTTTGTTGCTTCAACCCTAACTGATGCATTAACAAAGTTTTTTTGCAATGAATTTCCTTACTTTTTGATAAAGTGTAATCTTACCCTTATATGGTTTTCGGAGTGCAGGGCCCCTGGTCCCTCATGCCCCCATGTACCTATAAGGCCCCATGTGCTCCCACGGTATCAGTTTTGAGGAGTGCAGGGCCCATCCCTAAGTGCACAGAGATTGTAATGAGCTTTATTCTCCCTGTGTGAGTGCAGGGCCCTCTGGATGTCCTATGAACTCCATTTTTGCATAATCATATTAATATGTGGGAGCGCAGGGCCCTCTACCTATAATTGTAGAGATGAAGCGCCGGCATAGATCCATTCCAAGTAAGCCTTATGCTGCAAATGGTGCAATACTTCAGTAAGCGTGAAAAAATTCCACTGTAGTTGTAATCATGGAGTCATAACGTGCATGTATGCTTTGTACACCTAAGCGTCTACTAAGCTGCACTTAGCGAAAAATCTGTGTCTCAAACAGTTTTCGAGATATAACCACCTAAAGGCACTGTGTTCACCACGATGTTATCCTATGGGAAATTTCTCAACTTTGGAATGCCATAACTATGGAACCAGTGCACATTTTTACACCAAACCAGCATAAGTCACATCTGTGGAACACCTCCTTTGTACCTGGAAATTTCAAGCCAAAAGTCCTAACTGTTTCTTTGCAGTGAACTGGAAAAGAAACAGCAACCTTTAAAAATCCCTGTTCATGAGCTGTCAAAATACCTGTTCACGGGCCGATCCTTGTTCATGAGATACAGCCATCTGGTCATCCTCTCACGAACAAGGATTTTGGCAGCTCATGAAAAAGGATCTGCTCGTGAATGGGGATTTTGACAGCTCATGATCAAGGATTTTGATGGCTCATGAACAAGGATTTTTTTGTCCATTTGGTCGTCCCCTCACAAACAAGGATTTTGACAGCTCACAAGCAAGGATTTCTCATGAATGGGGATTTTGACACCTCACTAACAGGGAATTTTGACAGCTCATGATCAAGGATTTTTTTTTAATCCTTGTTTGTGAGGTGTCAAAATCCCCGTTCATGAGCCCAATCTCCATTCGTGAGCTGTCAGAATCCTTGTTCATGAGAAATCCTTGTTAGCAAGATTTGGCCATCTGTTTGTCCCCTCATGAACAAGGATTTTAACAGCTCACAAACAAGGATTTCTCATGAACAAGAATTTTGACACCTCATGAACAGGGATTTTGACACCACACAAACAAGGATTTGTTTTTATAATCCTTGTTTGTGAGGTGTCAAAATCCCTGTTCGCGAGACAGGGCCATCTAGTAATTGTCTCACGACCAAGGATTTTGTTAGTTCATGAACAAGGATCGGCTCGCAGACAGGGATTTTGACACCTTACGAACAAGGATCAGAAGCAAGTGACGAATATGGATTTTTGGAAGGAAAAACAACCATTTTTTGAGGAATGTAATCCAAACAAAAGCAATGGGTTTGTAGAGGGTGTCATCCTGAACAAAACCCATACTTCAATATTCTCAGAAGACATATGTGGGGCAAGTTGCAACGTTTTCTTTTTTGACAAATTTAAAACAAAATGGCAGCTCACAAACAGGGATTTTTTCATATGAACAGGGATTTAATGAATCCCTATTTGTAAGTTGTCAGAATCCCTGTTTGTGAGGCCAAATCATTGTTTGTAATTGTGCAGCTATCCAAATGACTGAGCTGAGCATGCTCAGAACCCAAACTTTCAAAATGTAATAACTCTGGAACAGATTATTATTGTTTCACCAAACCAATGCTAGCTTGGTCTTTGCGGCAAGATCTTTCTACTCGGAAAACTTCAGGCTATTATTCCAAACAGTGAGGCTGCAGCATGATCAGGAAAAATGAGCAAAAGTGGGCAAAAAAACAGCAAAAGGCACACTTTTTTCACTATGCGCTGAGCAAAATTTGCATGTCAGATCAAAAGAAACTTGGCATGTCAAGAGATCAACCCCATGGGACCATGATTACCAAATTTCATGCAGATCCATTGAACAGTTGCAAAGTTATTAAAGTGCAAAAGTTGGGGATTAACATTAAATTGCCTACTCAGTCCTAACTATCACTATTATGTGTGTGTGTATGTGTGTGTAAGTATACATATACATATATATATATATATATTCATTGCAAAAAATGTCATTAATGCATCAGTTAGGGTTGATAGTAAACTGACAAAAGTTTGGAAATTCGGTGTTAGGGTTACCAACCCCTACCGCCCAATCCCCAGCCCATCACCCTCCTCACACCAACAGGAATTTGGATGTGAGCTGGGGTCATCGGGCCTAACTCTCACTCCATTCCATGTTTAAACAAGCTGAGATGGTGCAGTATAGGAAAATGGGGTAAAAGATAGGCCCAATAGTCCCAACACACACCCAATGCCTATTGGTGTGAAAGAGAATGAGAAGTGGATGAATAGTGAGGGTTAGTCTACTCTTAACTGAATTTCCAAACTTTAGTCAGTTACTATCAACCTTAAATGATGCATTAGCAATGTTTTTTTTTATGTGAATTTCCCTTCTTTTTGAGAACGTGTAATGTAACTGGTATGCGGTTGTGGGAGCATGGGCTCTGTGGGCCCTTCGCTCCCCTCACACTGCCCATTTTTGCATATTACTATCCATGATTTGCATATGTGGGAGCACAGGGCCCACACTTACACATAAAATGGAGACATACCACACCCCTATAGTCATGAAAAGGAACCCTTGCAACATTAATTTGACAATAACTCAGTAGCCATAGCAACCAAGGAAAAAATCCCACTGCAGTTGTAATCATTACTTCAAAATGTCCATGGAGCTTAGTCCACCTTAAGGTTTACCAAGGTTTCCCTAACAAAAATTCTGTACTTTGAGCCATTTTCAAGATACGGGTGACAAAAGGCACAGTGGGCATGGTAGTGTTATCTTATGGAAAATTTGGCAACTTTGGAGCACTGTAACTATTGAACCATCATCAGTTTTGTGACTAAACCTTCAAAAGGCACATCTGTGTGGCCAGGGCTTGCTACACTGCAAATTTCAGTCAAAAAAGCCCTAATCATTTTTTGATATGAAATGGCAAAGAAACTGGCTCATTTGGGGCTTTAATTACGCAAAATTCCACAACTTTCACAAAATTCCTATAGGTGAACATAGGGTACTTTCACAAAATTAAAAAGTAGTGTTGCAACACTACTGGCACTTTCACAAAACTAAAGGTAGGTAGGTAAAAGTTTATTTTTATATAGGTAATACATGTCATTTGGACAATAGTCCAGTTTACAAGACAGACCTGTGTAGTCCCTGTCTAAAGTGCAAGCAATAATTATAACAACAGACTAAAATTTGCCATAAAAACATACAAACTTCCAATATGACATATATATATATATATATATATATATGAGGCAAAAAACTCTGTTTAATGCATTAGTTAGGGTTGTTCCACAGCGACAAACGTGAGGAAATTCGCTGTTAGGGTTGAAAACCCTAACTCCGAATTCACCCCCCCCAGCACCACACACACACAGACACACACACACATTCAAATATGGGGGAGGACCAAGTCAACACAACCAATGACAGACATCCAGCAGCAGGTGACAGAAATAACAAACAATTGCCTAAATGTACTACGAGACATCCCCACCCACCTAACCAGGTACTGCATGCTCAGTGGAGATCAACAGCAAAACTGAGGCCATGTACACCAAACGTACATCCCTGATTGCAGCTGCACACAACGTACCATTACACTTAGTAGTTGCATGGCTCACTACCTACGATGCCCTACACACCACACCACAACTGGTACTGTGCCGTTATTCAATATAAATGCTGAAGGTGCATGATGACAGTTGTAGAAAGGTTTTAACACTAGTGAGTATACATTAATTAAGAGAAGCACATAAATTAACTACAAGACACTAGCATGCTCAAGATAAGAGTAGCGATACATTTAGTAGGTGATTTACATAGTAGTACATTTACTGCAATGGTTTACTCAACATAGAGAGGCTGATGTAAACGTATGGAAAAGCATTGCCTGTTCAACTCTGAAATTCGTACTGCCAGTATCACATGCATTCTTACTGATGAAGGTGTACTGCTGATGTACATACATAGACCTTCAGTGTGTTTCAATATTAAAGATGCAGTAAGTATTCTTTGTAAGAAACATTGTAATTGCATGGATGAATAAACAACTTCTAAATATCATAGCACTACTGAGCCAACAATGATGTACCTGTATCGGAGATGTATGTAGGATAGATTTTCCTGTAGGCACTTACTTAGTATGTTGTACCTGATAAAGACAATCTCATTACATCTGTGATGACTAACTTATTCAAATAGTAATACATTTACTATTGTTGCAATGAGTGATCTATGCCACTTATGGACACAGTGTGATTTTTTTAACAGCTGTTTCATACTCAGGCTGTATGCCTACTGTTTGGGTATGCCACACTTCTGTCACTGATGCTATCAAAGTGATAACTATGTTAATTGTGGTACACCAGGAATCAAGTAGGTATGGTGTAGATATAAACAGAATGTCTTTTAGTATTGATTTAACTCACAATGGGGTAAGTGTACTAGGACAGCAGGGGTCATCCTCTATCACTGACTCTGTCAGTTATAATCACACTAGGGTTTCGATGACTGTAATGATCAAGTTACACTGTTCATCTTCATGAGTTCATATTCACAGCCATTCTCCAGTAACTAGACAGTGTATGGTGTAACTGGGTGGGACACTGTGTTGCAAAGCTGCTGCAGTGCCTAGCAGAGGGGAGAGTATCTACTCATAAAGACAATTAAGCAATAAGGCATGACCAACAATTATGTTAAATGGTCTGTTAATGACCCTGTAGGGGTTTAATATTGAATGAGGCATAGCCGAGTGCCACATGTCGCTAGACAGTGATAAACTGACCATTAACATAATACCTGGGAGTGGCTTATTGCTATCATAATAAAACTGTTTTTTTAAACAACATTAAACCATGTTCATCATATGGTTAGGCTCTACATGTATGTTAATAAAAACTAATCATAAGGCTGTTACAATGTTTACAGTCAATTAGAAAGCTGCATTTCTCAAACCCTTGTTATAATCAGAGATATTATACCTGTACAACTCTTTGGCTTTGCTGAACTCTATTGCTCAGGTGGCCCACCAAAAAGTGGTGTGGTCTGGTGTGGGGCATCGGTAGGTAAGGCCATGCAACTACTAAGTGTGGTACGTTGTGTGCAGCTGCAATCAGGGATGTGTACATTTGGTGTACATGGCCTCAGTTTTGCTGTTGATCTCCACTGAGCATGCAGTACCTGGTCAGGTGGGTGGGGATGTCTCGTAGTACATTTAGACAATTGTTTGTTATTTCTGTCACCTGCTGCTGGATGTCTGTCATTGGCTGTGTTGACTTGGTCCTCCCCCATACTTGAATGTGTGTGTGTGTGGTGCTGGGGGGAGGTGAATTCGGAGTTACGGTTTTCAACTCTAACAGCGAATTTCCTCACGTTTGTCGCTGTGGAACAACCCTAACTAATGCATTAAAATGAGTTTTTTGCCTCTAATTTCCCTTCTTTTTGAGAATGATAACGAGAAATAGTGAATGTAATGCAGCGGCGAGAGCGCGGGGCCCCGCCACATGATGTCTTGTGGCATACTAACAGGGACAGCAACGCAAACAGAAATGCTAACAGTGGCGCACATGGTAACACAAGCACGGATGAGAACAGAAAGGGTAACACACATAGTGGCGTAGACGGGAATGGTCTGCCACGTGATGTGTTGTCACATAGTAACATGGTGCCTGCAAACAGAAATGTCAATGGACATGGTGATGTAAAGTGAAACAGAAAGATAAACAGTACTGTAGACAGAAATGGCAAAAAATAACAGAAGCATAGCGCAAATGAAAGCATAAAGGATAACGCACATGGTGGCATAGGCGTCAACGGTAAGGGAAGCGGAGTACGGAACACATAGCGGAAAGGGCAACAGTAACAGTAATGTAGCGCACAGGCTGGTTTTCCCCAAAACCTGCATAGAGAAAGACAGTGAGTACAAATAAAGTATGCATAATAATGAGTATCGGCGCAGAAAATGAGATCTTGGAATACTAAATACATTATATCTCAGGAACCGTACGACGTAGAAAAAAAATTTAAAAGTCATATTATTTACAACTGTCCTGGCTAATTTGAATATTAGCCCCTGCTAGGGGGCTAAGAAGTTTTCCAACGAAAAGTCCATTATCTCGCACCGTTCGAGATCACGGGCCCTAAGCGCGCAAACGCCATAATGTTATCCTATGGGAAAAAGAAAAGTTTGAGCCATAACTTTGCCTCCTATAAGGTTTTTCACTAAACCACTGAAAGGCACATCTGTGGGCTGTTGGCTGTCTTCCTCCAAATTTCAAGAAAAAAGACCAAACGTCATTTTGCAGCAGGGTCAAAGTTTCTGTATCGTGAAGGTGCCGTAATATTATCCTATGGGAAAAGCGGTCAACTTTGGAGTGCCGTAACTTTGCCGCCGTGTGATATTTTTCACAAACTACTGAAAGGCATCTGTGGGCTGTTGGCTGTCTTCCTCAAATTTCAGGAAAAAGACCAAACCGTTATTTTGCAGCAGGGTGCCAAAGGATTTCTGTAATCGTCGGGTGCCGTAATGTTATCCTATGGGAAAACGTCCAACTTTGGAGTGCCGTAACTTTGCGCCGTGTAATATTTTTTTAATACAAGACTGACTGAAAGGCACATCCGTGAGATGTCGGCTCCGTTCCCTCCAAATTGTAGCCCAAAACTCCCAATGGTTCTTTTGCAGCGCAGTGCCAAAGAATCGCTGTCACTATCCCACAGATGGAAAACTATTGTCTAATTTGGCGTAAAGCTTCGTAGTATCGACACTTTCGTGGAGCACAAAGTAATTTGTGAAATACTTTTCCAGAAATTTGAAAAACATATTTCTGGGGTGTTTTACCACAAAATAAAGACATGGCAAGCATCCTCAGGGTCCGACTAGGTGAATACAAAAGAATTAGGTTGCTAAAGGGTCCCAAATTTAAATGCCAACCATTTTCTGATCACCAACTGAAAACAAAATGGCGATTTGTGAAAGTAACAGGCCCATTTGCGAAAGTAAAATGCATTTGTGAAAGTGTTGAACTTTTGTTAACTTTTCCATTGACTTATAATGGGAAACTGTTTTTGAATAACTTTTGAACCGTTTAATATTTTTCATGAAATCTTTGAAAGGCACATCGGGGACCCGACGCCACGTTCCCTGAAGATTTTGGACCGGTCGCGACAAACCGCATAGGACCTGTAGCTTGACCGTAAATTCCAGAAAAGCGTGAACGCACGCACAGATCATCATGCTTAATAACTCCGCAGCTGTATATCTGACCACTACAAAACTTGGCAGATCCCAAGGCATATGATTCTTGATCATGTATTCCAAATTTCAGCCAAATCTGTCAAACAGTTGCAAAGTTATTAAGGTGCAAAGTTTTGGGGTTTAACATAGAAATGGCTCCTCAACCCTAACTATGGTAGCGCTACCGTGCTACCATAATATATATATATATATATATATATATATATATAAACACATTAACATAAAATATAAATGTTACTAATATAGCAACAAAAAAGTAAATCAAACCTGTATGAAATATAGGACTTAAACTTTGCGGCTCTGAACAATAGTAATTAACAATTACAAATATGGGCCTTCAAGTTCTTTATGGTATGAACAAATGTGAAATAATTTATAATTTCCCTTACATCAGAGGAGAGAGAATCCCAAATAATGGCAACTTGGTTAATTAGGGTCCTATCCCCATATTTATTTTGTGATTTTTCCGTGATGCTCTTATTCAGATGTACTGACCTAGTTAATACCCTTTTATATATTGATCCACGGGAAACAGCAATTTTAAAATCAGATGATTAAGGCAGGAATATTTCATTTTATGAATTAGAGTTAACCATTGGCAGGTATAATTTATGAGCAAGGGCAACCAATTTAGTTTACTTAACATTAAGCAATGGTGACTACGATAATTCTCAAGTGCATATCTAGCCACTCAAAAATAAGTTTTGTCCAATCTGGCCAAGAGTGTTTTATTGGCTATTCTATATATTAGTTCGCCATATCTTAACACTGGAATAATTAACTGTTCAGCTAGCTTCTTCCTGTCTGTTAATGTCAAATATTCTGTGGTTCTCCTTAGGGCCCCACCCTTTTATTCATCTTAGTTCCTAAAGCCATGATATGTTGCTCAAAGAAAAAGGCATGTGCTTGTCAGAGGTCACTCCCAAATAACTATAGTCCATGACCTGTTCCAATTTAGTTAAATTGATTGTATAAATTTGTTATTTAGGAGAAGTATCATTTTTTTAAGTAAGAATTTCGTACATTTAGGTTTTTTTTGTGTTCATAATCAGCCTTGACCTGGTGAACCACCCCTCAATCTTTAGGAAGTCAGACTGCAGGTTCAATTGCAACTCATCATCAGAGTGGCCAGATGCAACAATTACTGTATCGTCAGCATATAGCCTGATTTCTGCATGCTCAGCCACTAGTGGAAGATCATTTATAAAAATAAGAAACAGAAGAGGTCCCAGAATCAATCCCTGAGAAATGCCTCTGGTGATTCCCCCCCCCACTCTCAGATGAATAACCCTGAACCTTCACCAACTGGGATTGATTACTCAGATAGGATTTTAACCAGTCAAGAGGGCCATCGCTGATACCTATCCCTTGCAGTCTCTTGATCAATAAGGGGTGGTCCACCAGGTCACAAGCCTTCGGAAGGTCCACAAAAATCACTGCTGTCTCCATGTTATTTCCCAGTGACCTGTTTAACAAGTCATTAAACTCTAAAAGGGCTGTAGTAGTGGAATAATCCTTTCTAAAACTGGATTGGTCTGGGGTTAGAAGACTATATTTGTTTAAGTAATCCATGACCCGAACAGAAATAAGTTTCTCCAGGCTTTTTGGCAAAAGAGGTAACAAGGCAATAGGCCTATAGTTATTAACTTCTACCACACTTCCCCCCTTATGAATCGGTTTTACGCTACTTGCTTTCCAAGATGAAGGAAAATGACCAATTTGAAGGCTTCAGTTGAATAAATAAGTAATGATTGGTGCTATGTGATAGACTGCTAACCTTAAAAACCTACCTTCAAGAC
This sequence comes from Neoceratodus forsteri, assembly GCA_016271365.2. Classification (NCBI taxonomy): domain Eukaryota; kingdom Metazoa; phylum Chordata; order Ceratodontiformes; family Ceratodontidae; genus Neoceratodus; species Neoceratodus forsteri. The sequence goes on along the minus strand of CM057456.1, from coordinate 168,110,201 downwards.
CATCACTACCAGAGGCCTTGTGAGTACTTATATTTTGTAGTACTTTATGAGCACTAGTGATTGCAAGAATCTTAAATCTATAGTGGGGCAGTCTATCATGTAAAGGAATGGTTTTGTGATGACAATTTCTTGCTTGTGGGAAATCTTACAGTTAGGAAGGTCAATAAAAAAATCATTTATTACTTTAGAAATATATTTCGGATTATCAATAAAGGTATCCCCATTCTTTAACCTTGTTATTTCCTCATGGGATTTCCCTTCCGGTTTGGTTAGTTGTTTAACTACATTCCAGAAATGTCTTGGGTCAGTACTCAAGTTGATTTTATTTTTGTAATAAGAATTTTTAGAGATTTTGACTAGCCTTTTACATTTATTTCTAGCTGCCTTAAAAAGTATCCATTCCTTTTCTAATTTGGATTTCAGTGCTTTTTTCCAGATTCTATTTTTAATCTGGATTTGTTTTAATAATCTGTGATTGATCCAAGGTAGTTTAAAAGGTTTTTTAGGGGTTTTAACTTTGGGTGCATGCAAATCACAAATTTCTCCAACGATCTGAGTGAAATATTCAATCACAATATCAATGTCTGGGATTAGTCTTCAGCGGTCCAATTTCTCTTTACTTATACTGTCCAAATATCAGATCTCGGAGAATTTTCTAAAATCTCTGATCACATTTTGACATTGATAGACAAGATCTTGCTGGAACTGGGACTGCAGCAGAGTCACCCAAACCGGGTTGTGATCACCAAGGCAGGGAGGTAAAGTACCCGAGGCTTCAATCTCAATTTGAGTACAGACCAAAATTAAATCAAGAATTGACCTTTTAGTTGTATTGGAAGTAAATCTAGTAGGGCTTGTTATGAGTTGTTTGAGCCCTAAAGTAGTGACTATATCCTTTAAGAGTCTTCCCCGTGAATTTTTCCAGTCACAATTTAAGTCACCCATCAAAATTAAAGGCCTACTTCCCACTGTATCTACTATTTTTGTTAATATTATTTCTAAATCTGATATATTTGATTTAGGAGGTGAATAAACAATGAAATAGCTAACCCAATCTGCTCCAGGTTCACTACAAAATATTCTACATTCTTATCACTGCCTTGTAACAACATTTCTGAATGACCAAGAGCTTGTTTTAAAAAGAGCATTACTCCCCCCCCTCTAAATTTCCTGTCTGCCCTCCATACATAATAATTTTGTGTACCAAATTCATGGTCATGGTGCTTATAAGAAAGCGATGTTTCACTTAGTCCCAGTACACATGGATCATGTTCAACTAGTAATGTTACCAAGGTGTCATTCTTTGCCCCAGTACTTTGTGCATTATCATGTACAAACATCTTGTTCAAGACGTCATGCCCTGGATTTATTTCAATATTTCCCCCCAATATTAGTCAGAACACCACTGGTACTTTCACAAAATTAAAGGTAGCGTTGCAACACTACTGGTGCTTTTGTGAAACTAAAGGTAGTGTTGCAACACTACTGGTACTTTTGCAAATGTGAAGGTAGTATTACAACACTACTGGTACTTTTGTGAAACTACAGATAGTGTCGCAACACTACTGGTACTTTTGCAAAACTAAAGGTAGTGTTGCAACACTACTGGTACTTGAAACTAAATGGTACTTTCACAAAACTAAAGGTAGTGTTGCAACACTACTGGTACTTTTGCAAAACTAAAGGTAGTGTTGCAACACCACTGGTACTTTTGCAAAACTAAAGGTAGTGCTGCAACACTACTGGCACCTTCCTCACCCACTTTTGAGATACAAGCACCAAAAGGTGGCATGGATGCCAATATCTGAGTAATGTTTCCATAGATGCCTTTTGCTGGTTTACTGGAAACATTTAGAACAGTTCCATTGTAAATGACATGTAATGTAACTTGTATGTGGTTGTGGGAGCATGGGCCCTCCCGGGCTCTGCGTTCCCCTAATGCTGAAAACTTTTCCGAAATGTTATGCAAATATGAGAGCTCAGGCCCTCTGGGCCCTGCAGTCCCACTAGCACATAAGTACAGGGACATAACGCAGCCTTACAGACATGAAAATGAAGCCTTGTAACACTAATTTGCCAATATCTCAGTAACTGTAGCAGCTATGAAAAAAATTCCACTTCGGTGATTTTTATGACTTTGAAACCTCCACCCAAGCTTAGTCCATCTAAGGTGGACTAAACTGCGAGTAGTGAAAAATCCATATATTGAACTGTTTTCGAGATATGGGTATCAAAAGGCACCATGGGTGTTGCAATGTTTTACTATGGCAAATTTTGCAAGAAAATTACACAATGGACATGCGTAACACAGTGAAGTTTTGAATTTTTCAACCAAATTTTCAACATCGGCTTGTTGGGACTCCCCTCATGAACACTGGCACTGAAATTTCATTAATCCATCCCGAAAGTTGATTTTGCACAGCAACCATGCCATTCTATGGCACAGGTATGAAAACATGTTTTGGGAAGGATGTAAAAAATTATATATTTACTGTTCGTAAGGAGGTGTAAAAAAATGACAGTCTTGAAAATCTGTAGTGAAAAGTTACAAGAGTGAGTAGGAACAGTGCAATGCACACTTGTAATATGGTCATTTTTTGGAATTGTTTTACCAGATTCTCAACATGAGCATTTAGAAACCTTCCCTCATGAACAGTGGCACTGTGATTTTGTTACTCCATCCCAAAAGTTGCTTTTGCACAGCAACTGTGCCATTATGCATCACAGGTGTGCAAACATGTTTCGGGCAGGATGTGAAAATAACAGCTGCACTGTTCATAAGGACATGTGAAAAAGTGGCAGTGTTGAAAATCTGTAGTGAAAATATAAAAAATTGGAAAAGTTACAAGCATGCGTAGGAACAGTGCAACACAAGCTTGCAACTCGGTCATTTGTTGAATTGTTTTACCAGATTCTCAACATGAGCATTTTGAAACCTCCCCTCATGAACAGTGGCACTGTGATTTTGTTACTCCACCCTGAAAGTTGCTTTGGCACAGCAACTCTGCCATTATGCATCACAGGTGTGCAAACATGTTTCGGGCAGGATGTGAAAAATGACAGCTGCACTGTTCATAAGGACATGTGAAAAAAATGGCAATGCTGAAAATATGGACTGAAAATATTAAAAATTGGTGAAGTTACAAGCATGTGTACAAACTATTCATTGTACTCTCGTAACACAGTCATGTTTGGGATTTTTGCACCAAATTTTTAACATGGGCTTTTCCGGACCCCACCTCATGAACATAGGCACTGTCATTTCATTAATCAGTCCCAAAAGATGACTGTGCACCTACCGCAAAATCATCTTTTAGGACCGAGTAACGAAATGACTGTGACTGTGTTCATGAGGGGGGTCCCAAGAACCTCATGTTGAAAATTTGGAGCCCAAATTCCTAAAATTGGCTGAGATATCAACATAAGTTGACCCCCCCAGACTCCCATTATACACTTATCTTGATTTCTCAGATCACAGTTTAGCTTTGCAGAGTGTAGACGTGTCCCTGGTCAAGAGAAGATCACTGATCCCAACCTCCAGAGGATAAGTATGGGTGAGGGGGGTGTGGGGAGATGGGTGCAGCGGAGGGAGAGTGGGGATATGAGAGTAGAGAGATGATGAGGGACTGTTTTATTTTTTATAGGGTTTTAAAAAAAAGACATTGTGGGATGGTTTACTTTATTTACAGCTTTAATTTATTTAAAGAAAAAACATTTGGCACACTGGAGTGGGCTCCCAATGTGCCACACTAATGGGGGTTGGGGGAACACTACCCAACTCGGGGATTGGGCACCCTGATGTCTGGATAAAAAGAATGAGCTTTGGGAGGAAGGCATCTGGCACCAGGAGGGGGGCATCCTGGTGTAAGAAACATATCATATTAATAAACTGGCACACTGGGGTGGGCTCCCAGTGTGCCGAATGAGTTTTCTGGAGGGGGGATGCATGCTGCCAACAGGGGGATTGGGTACCCCTGTCAGCAAAGAAAGTTGAATTAGGGAGGGACATCTGACGCCAGGAGTGGGCATCCCAGTATCAGGGGAAAAAAAAGTAAAAATAATCTGGGCACACTGGGTTAGGCTCCCAGTGTGCCACATAAGTGTTTGGAGGGTGGGGGAAGGCATACTGACACAGGAATTGGGCATCCCATAGCCAGTGACTGCACAAGTTTGATGCAGGATCCTGCATTGCAAATTTCGATGCAGGATTCTGCATCAAAGTAAAAGACATCAAGGGATGATTTTCATTATTTACTGCTCCTAGGTAAACACTGTCAGTTGTGTTTACCTATTCAGGGTCTCAGAAACACACAGGGCATCAGATTATCAATCTGACCCCCAGAAATAACATTTTCACAATCCTAATGTCAGAACTTGCAGAAGAAGTGGGTACCATGATGGGGGGCTTCAAACATGTATGGGATAAACAAAGTGCTATATTAGAAAAGAGGCAGGAAGTGTGAATGGTCACCAAAGACCAGGTAGTATCTGCAGAGGAAGAATAGGCAGGGAACACTTGGGCAGACTGGTCATTTTCTGCCAAGAAATTCTGTCTCTATGTTCCTGTAACCTCTCTCCCACTCATCAACATCATCTCATAGACATTCTTCTTCATCTTAGTTTTCCACCACCACCTAACCATTTACATGGCCTGAAACTATATACTTGACTATCTAAAAATAGATTCCATAGGTCTGATGCCCACTGTGGGTAACAATGGCTGAGCTCTTCTCCAGAATGGTGATATTGGTGGCTGACATAGTGGTTGTGGAGGCACTAGTAGTACTAACAGTTGCTGAAGCAGTAGGGCAAAGTAAAGAAAGAGTCTTCTTGTTGAAGCTGAAGTGGTTTACCTTCTTTGCTACTGTCACTAGCTGGCTGCTAGCAGGGGGGGAAATTCTGCTGAAGGAATTACAATGGGGCAGAAGGGAGAACTACTGTACAGGAGGAAGAGGAGGAGCCAGAGACAAGAGGTGGGGAGGAAGGGAAGCAAGCAGTTGGAAAGAGGGGTAGAATCATAGTGTTGGGGGACTCAATACTAAGAGGAGTCAGGTGGAGTAGCAAAGGGGAGAGGCATAGTCGCATTTGGGTGGAGGCCATGCTGGGAATGACAGTGGAAAGAGTAGGACAGTCTGTTCTAAAATATGCTATGAGAGGTAGAGAGAAGCCACATTTAATTATACATTTGGGGACAGATGACCTGGCTGACAGGACAGTAGATATAGTCCAGAGGATGTTTGAGGAACTGGGACAATTATGTGAGGGGGCAGGAAGATCAGTAACTTTCTCAGAGGTACTTCCAGTGCCCAAGGCAAGTACAACAGAAAGCTGAGAATAGTGGAATTTAAAGAATGGCTAAGAACCTGGTGTCATGCTAAAGGGTATGGGCTGTTGGGGGGTGGGAGGGATCTGGGAGGACAGTAGTCTCATGCCAAGGATAGACAACACTTGAGAGAGGAGGGAAAGAAAGTATTGAAACAGAGGGTGGAGGATTACATAGAGGTAGCTGGGAATTTAAACAAGAAATGGGGGGTGGCAAGTGGGCAAGAGACATGGAGAGACTACAGGTTGGGATGCCATATGAGCTCACCCCCCCCACAACAGTGACAAAGGGCAAGTACTAGTGGTAATGCTAGTAAAGGAGGGCAGAAGAAGGGGGGAGAAGGGGTGGAAGGTGGTCACCCTGAATACTAGGTTCCTTGGAAAGAAAACTGCAGAGCTACAGACTTATATGGCAGAGGGGGAGGTGGACATGGTGGCCATCACTGAAACATGGGCCACCCAATACAATGACTGGGACCTATCAATACCAAGGTACAGGATATTTTGTAGGGATACAGTGAATGGGAAAGAAGGGGGGATGGCACTATATGTGAGGGAAGGACTGAAGTGTGTACAGAAGGAAGGGGAAGGGGTAGTGCGGAGTCACTATGGATGCAAATCCAGGATTCCAAGAATAGGACTCTCAGGATGGGTGTGGTGTGCAGGCTACACTCTCAAACAGAGGAGTTATACAGAAAACTAGCAGGACAGATCAGGAGGACCTGCAAGAAGGGTAGTGTGGTGATTGTGGGGGACATCAACATGTCAGGAGTAGATTGGAGTACCCCAACAACCAAGAATAGAAGGGAGCAGGTACTGCTGGATGCCTTCCAGGACAGCTTCCTGATGCAAATGGCCAGTGAACCAACCAGGTTAGGGAATACCCTTGACCTCGTGCTGGCAAATGGGGAGTTTGTGAGGGAACAGAGGGTGGAAGAATCACTGGCAGGGAGTGATCACCACTCAGTATGGTTCACATTGGATATGGGTAAGGAAGGAGTGGAATCTGGCACAAGGGTGCTGGACTTCAGGAGAGCTGACTTCGGGAGGATGGGAGAAGAGGTAAAAGGGAACCTGGTAAAAATTCAATCTAGTATGGGTACTAACCAGAGGTGGGAGCTCATAATCCTGGGGATAGAGGAAGCAACCAGAACCTGCAGCAAGGCCGACGGCAAGAAGGCTAGGACAAAGAAACCTAACTGTGTGAGCAAGGAGGTCATGAAAAATTAAGGAGGAAAATATCTACCTTTAGGAGGTACAAAAAGCAGGGAGAGGGGGAGGACAGGGAGGAGCACCTGAAGGAATCAAAGGAGGTGGCAAGGGCAGTAAGGGAAGAAAAGGTGTCTAAGGAGCTCAGGCTGTCGCAGGGCATTAAGAAGGGGGAAAGGACTTCTTCAGGTACATCAGGGAGAAAAGGAGCTGAAAGGACCATATTATAAGGATTAGGAAGGAGGGGAATTGGGTGGAAGCAGGGGGTGATAAGGCAGAAGTGCTAAACAATTACTTCTGCTCAGTATTTACTAAGGAGAAGGGGAGTGATACCCAAGGGAGAAGGAAGGGCAGAAATGAAGGGGGAAGGGGTGACAGATGGGGAAATTATGGAGGACAGGATTCTGGAGGGTTTGAGGGCACTGAGGGTGGACAAGGCACCAGGCCCAGATGGCATCCACCCCAGGGTACTGAAGGAGCTGACAGAGGTCCTGGTGGGAACTTTGGCAGCTCTATTCAATGCCTCACTACACTCAGGGTGTGTACCTCAGGATTGGAGGATGGCTCATTTGGTGTCCTTCCACAAGAGCATCCCCAAGGATGAATTGGGGAACTACAGACCAGTGAGCCTCACATCTATTGTGGGTAAGCTGATGGAGACTATCCTGAAGGAGAGGCTGGTGGCTTTCCTGGAGGCCAAAGGGCTACATACAGTAACAGCAGAAAGCATGGCTTCATAAATGGCAGATCCTGCCAAACCAACCTGATGGAGTTCTATGACTGGGTAACTAGACAATTGGATGGGGGACATGCAGTGGATGTCCTGTACCTGGACTGAAGTAAGGCATTCGACTCGGTGCTGCATGGGAGACTGGGAAGTAAGTTAGATGGCACAGGGGAGGGTGCAAAGCTGGTGAGATGGGTAGGGAACTGGCTTCAGGGAAGGCAACAGAGGGTGGTGGTGGGTGGGGAGCTCTCATCTCCAAATGTAGTGACAAGCAATGTGCCGCAGGGCTCAGTGTTAGGGTCAGTGTTGTTTGGGATATTCATTGCAGAAATATAATTGGGCATCAAGAGCAAGACCAGTCTGTTTGCTGACAACACCAATATGGGAGTGGTGATGGACAACCTAGGGGGATGTCAGGGCTTGCAGGATGATCTGGCAAAGCTGCAAACCTAGTCAGACACCTGGCAACTGGGGTTCAATACCAAAAAGTGCAAGGTGCTACATTTTGGGGTGAAAAATCCAAGGAAGAGTTACCAGCTGGTGGGAGTGCAGCTAGCCGAGACAGAGGAGGAGAAGGATCTGGGGGTGCTCATTACAGGGTCAATGAACAACTCAGCACAATGTAGGAAGGCAGCTGCAAAGGTCAACAAAATGCTGGGTTGCATTGCAAGGGGTATATCCTCGAGAAGGGGGGAAGTGATTCTGCCACTTTATAGATCGTTTGTTAGACTGCACCTGGAGTACTGTTTGCAGTACTGGCACCCGTATCTGAAGAGGGACATTAAGTTACTGGAGGGGGTGCAGTGCAGGGTGACAAAGATTATCCAGGGTCTGGGGGGCTTACCATATGAGAGGAGGCTGAGGGAGTTGAATATGTACTTGCTGTAGGAGAGGAGGGATGAGGGGATATGATTGCAATCTTCAAGTACATGAAAGGAATAAACCAGACAGGTACAGAGGGGTTGTTTAAAGTAGGAGAGGGAAGGGAAACCCAGGGCCATGATATGAGACTGGCAAGAGGAAGGTTCATGAGGGAGATGAGGAGACACTTTTTCACAGAGTGGGTGGTAGCTAGGTGGAATGTGTTACCGGCTGAAGTGATATCCAGTAGAACAATGGGCTGCTTCAAAAGGGGCTGGGACAAGGCAAGGGGGAGGGTCAAGGGAGGGAGGGGCAGGAGATAGGGGCAGCTGCAGAATAAGGGGTGCTAGCTGCACATTAAAGCAGACTTGATAGACCACTAGGCCTTTATCTGCTGGCAAATGTTATATGTTCATATGTTCGTATGATGCAACTTTTACCAGATACTTGATTCTCTGCCTCCTTCTGTACTTTCTAGAAACAGCAGCATACAGTGGACTTGCTTGTTTCAGACATGATGTCAATGAACCAGACAGCAGGGCAATGCAAACAGAAGAATAATGAACCAAGGCTGATAGACAGAAGAGCTAATATAAATAGCAGACAACAGCACTTACTGAACTATAGGTTAAAAAAACACAAATTACCAGTAAATTGGAGAGGAAGGCAGACAGATATGGTACTGTACATAAGAGAATATTCACATAGTGAGCCATAGAGCAACACATGTCACAGAAGAACAACAGCACTTAAGCACAGAAAAGGAAGCAAAATAATACAAATTCAGTCAGACTTGTCAGAGAGTGACAAGAAACACAACATAGACCAAGACAGTGAAAACAAAACTAAAATCAGTACAGCAGAACTTCTTGTTATGGATTCAATGCTGATAAGATCTATACACGTGACAAACAAAATGTGGTTCAGCCTTAGAAAACAAAAAACAAACAAACAACTGCCTGGGGCAGATCAGACATCTGCAATCCTTCCACAACATGCAAAGTCATCTATGCAAGCTAAAGCAGAATATCAATTACAGATCACATAGATCTAGTTTGAAAAATACTGTTTACTGTACCCATCTTCATAGAATAAGGAAAGCTTGTGACACACAAATCAGATTGCCAACAAACACAAACTTTACTATAAAACAGGTAAAAATGATATTACTTCAAACATAGTGAGCAGGTGCCATGTCTGTACAGCATGAGTGTCCCTCTGTAACTGCGATGTCAAATGATCAGAGCAGACTGGAGAAATGAACGCAGCCACTTCCTGTTCCACTGGGTCCTGTTGTCAGTCTTGGCTAGGTTGAATAGTTAGATTTAAAATCAGAAAGTAGCTATCTCACCCTATGGAAAAAAAAAAACAATCTTGACAGCAGATCATATCACTAAAAGTCTGATATATCTAAAATCCAAGGAAAATGCACTACCTCAGTGGTATTCAGGATTTGTTAGCGATACTATTTAAGCAACACTACACTTGAGACTGCATGCTTTTTTATTGAATTTCCTGTGGAATGCAAATACATGATTTACAGCATTGTATTACTGGTATTCTGTGTTTGGTATCCTGCTGAGTGGCTATCCCCAAAGACTGAAAAAACTGAGTAATTCACCTTTTCCTGTTGTGGCCACACATACAACTTACAGCTATATACTGTACTACCAGAAAACTCCTTTTACAAACAGCCTTAGAAACAATCTCTGATCAGAGTCAATATGACTGCTAATGCATTAGCTTGATAAGGGATACAGAATAATGTGTCTTAGTTATAATTAGTTGTCACCGTCTACTCATCTGCAAGTGACATCATGTTAAACAGAATTACGGTGAAGTGTAACAAGGCCTGTCCATCTATGTTAGGGGTTGAAAAGCATACCCACAGCTGTTCCCTGTACACTCAAACATGCTGGCTTCCTCTATCTTGCAGAAAAAAGTGTACCAAATTTGCCTGCTAGCAAAGAAGGCACTGCTTAGACACACCCTCCCTTGCAATAAAAAAATGGATTCTGCCTTGTTGCTAACTAATACAGCACCAGGAGTATGTCAAGGAATGTCCTTCAGCTGCCCTTCTGGATAACAAAACTGGGCTAGCATTTCTTTGTGGTAAATTCTGCTGGCTGGCTGAATGAATGAATTGCTAGACACACTGCTTAATCTCCCCAATTTTCCACAATTCAAAAGATCTTTGCAGTCATCTCTATGTAATATCTATTTTCCTCCAAGAACAAAGAACTTAGGCCCTAATGGCCCCTATCGCTCTCATCTGAAGCAAGTACTATTTAAATTAGTTGAAAATGAAGGAAATGTCCCTGTATTTATTATGGGAGATTTCAATGCAAGGATATCTTCTAGAATGACTAAAGGGACATTTTCTAATCTTATCCTCTTCTTACCCACTATAAACCCTGTAATGGAAACCAGAAGGGAAGTTTTGGATCCTAAGACTAATCCTAGAGGGAAAGAACTGCTCACATGACTCACAAAAAGGAATTTTTACATCCTGAATGGGAGAACTGATGAAGGTAGACTTAGGAAGCTAACATTCATTGGTGCCTCTGGTGCTTCCACATTGGATCTGATCTGGACCAACTTGGAGGCCTTCAAATTGGTCTGGAAATTACAGATAGGTGAACATATGAAATTCGCTCATCTTCCAATAAAATTGAATATAGAAAATACCTATCCCAGTCTTCCACAAATTGAGGTACATGCAGGGGAAGAGCTAGAAATTATTAATGAAAGGAGGATTAAATGGGGTCCTATTTATTATGCACAATTTAAAGAAAATTGTGTACACAGGAGAAGCATACAGTATTCATAATCAAATTCTTGATAAAATTCAAACCTCAAAAATTTATGACAGTTGGGAGAATATTTGTACTATTTTGAGAACATTCTGTAAAACCAGTAAAATAGTAAATAATAAACAACATACTTTTTTGAAATCGTGGTTTAATCAGAAATGCAGAAATGCTAAAACATACTTTGGCAAGACTCTTAGGTCCTGTACACACTAGACTTTTTAAACCATTTTAAGCAAGTTAAAATGGATTAAGAAGCACAAACATGGTTTGCAGCCACATTACAGCATGATTTAAACTGTTATTAAAAACATGTTAAAACCCTACTAGGTACCTTGTCTCTAGCCTAGTTTTAAAAACAGTTTAAGTTAAACATGGTTTGACTTACTAGTGTGGATGTGCTGCTTGGTGCTGGGCTTCTAGTTGTGATATGTACAATATTAGCATTGTCTGGGCTGCTAGGATACACAGCCATCAGTGGCATAGCACAGTTGTAGGCATAGTAAGGTTCACAACCCCAAAAAGTACCCAGTGTGGACAGAAACGGAGTTGAAGAACCATGTTTAAACAGTTTCATCACAATGTGGATGCTCTAACACAGTAAGACTTAAACCAGTTTATAAAACGGTTTTCAACCTACTTTCACAAGAGTGTACAGGGCCTTAGTATGGATGTAAAAGGAAGAAAAAACAAATGGATCATATGATCCTGAAAAAAGAAAGAGAAAAATATATGAAAGTCTTGGAGGAAGAAAGGAATAAACACCCTCATCGCCTATGGGAAAAATTAAGACAAGCGGTCCTTAATAGAGACAGCAGGCTCTTGTGGACACTAGTAGTACAGGGATATAATACATACCAAACAAGCGTAGACTCATTTATTACCCCTCAAATGTGGATCTCTTATTTTTCAAATTTATGCTATTCTTTGGAAGAGGAAGAAATGGAATATAAAACCAATTATATAAGTGGGGTTACTTAAGCAAAGCCTATTATGATTACAGAGAATGAGATTTACATCTCTTTTAGCTACCTGAAGTTCAATAAAACACCAGGCCCTGCTATGATAATTAGTGATGTATGTAAATCATTTCAAGATTGGTGGATTCCACCCCTCACCAAGATATTTAATGTGTTTTTATAAAGTTTAGAATTTCTTTTCAGTTGGTTGGGCAGTGTCATATTTCCAGTCTATAAAAAGGAAAATCCCAATGATCCAAAAATGTACAGGCCCGTTAGTCTGATCAATGTATCACAAAAAATCTTTTCCAAAATCATTCTCGGCAGACTTACAGACTGGGTAGAGAAGCACTCTGTTCTTAATGAAGCACAGAATGGATTCAGGAATAACAGATCCATAGTACAACATTATTATGTGCTTCAACATATAGTCTGGAAGTATACCAAAATCTGAAAAGGTAGAATATTTTGCTGCTTTACTGATTTTTCAGCAGCCTTTGATAGTATCAGTAGGAAGATTCTTTGGATAACACTTGAAGATTTGAATTTGGAAAGGACACTTTTGGACACCTTAGTCAGACTACATGAATACACCTGGTCGAGAATACATTGCAATCAACATGGGCATGTTACTGATACATTCCAAACTACTGTAGGGGACAAACAGGGATGTATAGTAGCCCCCACCTTTTTAACATCTATATTAATACTATCTTACAACAAATAATGGATCCTGACTTTCATGCACCAAACGTTAATGAACACAGATTAGATAACTTTAGCCTACGCAGATGATTTAGTACTTTGTACTTCTGCCCTAGGCTTCAAAAGGAAATTAAGCCTCTTTGAGACACTATGTAAACAAAGGAAATTGAAGATCAATCAAAGTAAAATGAACATAGTAATTTTCGGAAAAAAGCTCGGAATACATCAAGGTTTAGGATCGATGGAAACCTTATTGAGGTAGTAAACAGTTATGACTACCCTGGAATAAGATTGATATACTATCTTGGAAAAATCATTTGGAATTGATACAGAACAAAATGTCCTCGACAGTTAATGCCCTTAAAATATTTAATGCCAAAAAGGATAAATCCTCGATTAAAGGGATTTTAAGGGTCATCAGTGCCAAAATAAGAGCTGGTATAATCTATGCAGCAAAAGTCTGGGGCTTTACTAATATAAGTTCCCTAAAAATTATACTCAATAAATTGTACAAATATATCTTGATGTTACCTCAGGGAACCCCTAATTGTATTGTCAAATTAGAATTGGGACAACAATCACTATTTTCCTTAAGAAAAGAAAGACAAATAACGTTTTAACTCAAACCATTTTTATTTCCAGAACAATGATACCCAAGAATGTGTGTGGAGGAAGAGATTAAGTTGACTACACTGGGGTATGCACATCCATTCATTCACTTAATTCAAAAAATATTAATGCCATTTGGTTTGGGACAATTATTGTATCCCATATACATTAGATCATGGGAGGAACTCAGCCTTGATGTTAAAATGAGGCTTAGAGATCTGGCTATCAACCTTCTATTTACTCAGCTAACATCATTAAAACTTCATGAATGTTATAAACAATTTAAGACCAATTGGGGACTTGAACCCTATCTTACATATCTGACTTGCCCCAAACTGAGAAGAATATATACTAGATTTAGAACAGAAATGTATAATGCTCAGCATATTCAGTACAGGCCAAATCGAAATAGCACTACCTCTCTCATCTGCAAATGAGGGTTAAGACAATTGATGACTTAAAACATGTCATCTTATTATGTCCTCTCTATGAGGCCAACAGAAGAAAGTGGTTGGGTGGGTTGCTAGGTAGTCTCAGCCTCCCTCCTGAAAAGATAATTGTGTATCTTTTCACTAAACAAGATAACTATATTCAAGAAATTGTAGCAACATTTCTGATAGCTATACATTTATAAGACAAATATGGAATGAAATTATACCTAATGCAAGAATATAAACTGTATTTGGGTAATATTCCACTTTTTACTCTAATTTTAGTCTTTTTTCTCTCAAAACACAGTATGAAATGAATTTTTTAAACTGTTATTTGATATTATGTTGACTATGGGAAATTTTAACTGTATGACTGGAGCTGTACCTATTTAAATGTAAGAGGATATTTCATTACCCATGTTTTTAGCTTTATTCTGTTTTTGTAGTATATTATAACGTCTTTTTGCTGATCAATAAACATGTACTTGACTGGACAGTCATCTCTATCTGTGCAATGCAGTTGCAACTGTGCATAACTCTATTGCAATATTGCTTGCTTGTAGCTTCTGCCCTGTTCTATATCACACTTTGTTGTTCTAATGCTGTTCCTTCCCCCTCACCCAGATATTTCTCTCCTTGCCTAGGCATGGTCAGCAAGTCATCCTGACTGACCCCCCCCCCCCGAACACGAGATCAGCCTACCTCCTCATAGCTCCCATGGATTACCCCCCATGGCAGGGCTGCGAGGAGCTACCCACAGTGTGACTCGTCTATACAGGATCCAGACAAGGAGGCACATTTGGGCTGTGCTGCAGAGGTCAGAATATCATACTGCCCAACCTGTGCCCATTTTTTCCTCTGATTTTTGGCTCCCTGCAGAGTGTGGCATGCAATGACGTTTAGGCACAGCATGCCAACATCTGTCATACTCCGCCCCCCACAGGGCACAACTCTAGTAGGGCCCCCGGTCATCACCAGGGGCCGCTACAGAATGGTGACTCCCTGGATCCCTCCCTGGGATAGAAGAGCAGTCTTCCAGATGCTCAATCCTAACCCTCCCCTCTAGTGATGTTCCTTAATTGTATTCCTTTGTTAACTGTGCGACATTGCTGTTCTTGTTGTAACTTCATTGTATTTTATTGACCCTGCCATGGAACCTTTGTGAATGGGGACTTGTGCTCAAATATACTTCCAAATAAACAAAATATAAATCAATTTACTTGTGGTATTATTGTGATGCATACCTCTCAACTGTTCCTCATTATGAAGGGCATCTCTCATTTTACCCCTCAAAATTGTTTTGCTCCATGCCTGTCCCTAATGAAAAAGGTACTCCCCACACAGAGAAGGTTCTCTAAATTCAGGCATTAAAGCAGAATTTACTACCATTCTAAGATGCTAAATAAAAAAGAAACTTTCTTAAAGTACAGGAAATGGATTCTACAGTGTTCTGAGCTTTTATCTGCATGTTTGAGGTTGTGTCCCTCATACTGAAGGTCAGTGTCCCTCATTGTCCCTCATTTTGAGTGCCCATGTCCCTCGTTTCAGTGAGAAAAGGTTCAGAGGTATGTAATGAAAACTCCCACATTACTGGACAACAGGGAAAAGGTTTATGGGGCATTGATTCAGCTACACACCTGGAACTACTTGAAATGGGGGAAGGGAAAGCATCTGGTATACATTCCTATGCAGTTTATAGGATTATAGTACAGCTCTGCTGTGGTCCACACCCACTGATGTTTGCCCTCACAGGGGTTAAAACAACATATACTTTTTCCAGATATAGCCACACCCAGCAGAATGCTAACAAGAAGTCTGCTTTCAGTGTTGGAAATGGAGAGGATTCAATGAGGGAACCCATCACCTGTGATCTAGTCTTGAACACACCTGGCAGGGGTCAGGGGATATGTTTCTGCATTGTATGTTGCATTTTTACAGTTTAATCAGTTATATGCCTTTAGGAGTGGGTATTTTAAGCAGAAGTAGTCCTTCCTCATTTTACTTCGGGAACTGAGACTTTTAATTTCACCCCCGGACCTGATTTCCCCCAGGTTCCCTCCCATTTCCATTACTGTCTGCTTTAAGCTTCACTAAGCAACCTAAAAATTGTGACAGAGGGATTGTGTTGGGGTCTAGTGGTTATATCATAGGCTTGGGAACCAATAAGTTTGGGTTCAAATCCCACCATAGCTACTAAGGCTATGGTGGGAGCCTGGACTGTATCTTATCCAGTCAGTGCTGCTGTCTCGGTCACCGAGCTGAGTTTAATCTTACTCTTTGTTAATTCTCTCTATTTTTTATTAGACTTTCCACTTCCTTCATTTTTTTGAAAGAAGCTCCCTAATTCTAAGCACTGCTACCTGACTGCTGAGCTCTCAGGTGCAGATTGGTCAGTCTGTGGTGGCTTCCTACTTCTGCTACCTGCTAACTGCAATTACAGCAGCCTGCTTGCCTTGGTCTCTGATTTTTTTCCTGCCCCAGACCTTTCCTCCGCTGCTATGTGGCAGCTCCCCACACTTGTTCAGCTTTACTTATATAGCCCTTCGAGGTCAGGTGACTAAGTCCCCAGTCTGTCATCTGCATGGCAATGCAGTCACAACTAGAGGGCATTTGATACTGATTGTAGCCTTCACTGCACAGAGCTCAGTTCATCTCTACAGCAACCTTAAAATCTACGCTGAAATAACTGCCTGCCTATCTTTCTGCTGTACCCTCTATGCTCTGAAAAAGGGAGCATGCCTATTCTGTAGCTAGAATAAACAGTAGACAGTTGACTACAAATGAAATCTCCCACAAAAATAATCTCAAACAAAGTTTAAAAATAACCACTGGAAACTGCCCTGTTTTCCCCATGCCTTCAGACCATGGCACACCTGAAGTTTACAGTTTTACTTTGAACACTCACCCTTCCCCTGTGGGTCAATGGCTTAACCCTTTGCCTCTAAATGCTCAAGGACATACTCTTACTCCTACCCACACATCGAGGGCACAATATGGAACTTTACTTCTTACAGGGTGTTGTAAGCCACTTTCATCCTTTGCCCCACATAAGAATCTGTTCCAGACCAGTACTAGATGCCTAGTTCTGGGGCAATTTCACTCTCATTTCCTTATGTGTGGGCAGCACTCTCTCACTATTTCCTGAGTTATTCTCAGAGAGTAAGACAAAAATGTTCCTACTCTACGCTAATAAAGCTTTTCTACTGTTGCTACTACTCTCAGAGGATGTTCACACTAACTCAAGAATGCACAATACCAGGACCAAGTAGGAAAAAAGGGATATGGCTTGAAGACTGCCACTATGAACATTGGCAGCCTACTACCCAAACTAGCTCAGTTCGAGGCATGAACGAGCTTGCACTGCCCCAACATCATCTGTCTCACTGAGCCATGCTAACTGCCAAAACTAAGGATAGTGCAATAGCGCCACATGGTTATAATGCCTTTAGACTAGACAGAGCAGGTAAAATGGGTGGGGGCTGCCTGATTTATGTCCGGGAATCAATTCGATGAACTGTTCTGCCCATAACAGGTATCTCAGGCGACCATGAGCTACTCACTGTCAAACTACTGGGCAGCAACAATAACAAGTCTCTACTATTGCCATTGTTTATTTACTGCCAACGAAGGCTAAATCAGGGCTTGCCGTAGCATTGGAGGCTCTCTCAAAATTGATTAGAACTCTGAAATTGCTGTCACTGGGGATTTCAATATAAATTGGCTCTGCAAGGAGTCTGACCCCTTGAAGGACCTTGTAGCCAATGTGTACCTCACAAAAATGGTATTCAAATCTACCAGACTGAACTATAAAAGTGGCAACAATACTCTAATAGACTGGATCCTTGCCAGCTGCCCCAAATATATCACTGTGTTATCAGTACTACCAGACTCTTTAAGTGACCATTCTCTGATTATTTGCATATGGTCAAATAAAGTTAAAAAAGCGCCTCCCACCAGCATAGAAAGTAGAATCATCAAGAAGGGTTAGATAAGTGCATTTAAAGCAGCATTATCACAGATCGACTGGACCTCCATTGATGAGCAGCAGGACTTCGACCTCACACTGAAATATTTCACAGACAAATTTAACTCTGTATGCAACACATTTTCCCACCTCAGGAAGAGAAAAATCAGGGGTTATAAGAACAGGTGGATTACTGGGGACCTCATGGATCAGGTACAGCATGGGGTGATTTCTGGTGCAGGACAAGGCTCTTAGGTAGACAAGCCTATAGGACAGCAAGGAATAGGTGCACTAACCTTATCAGGATTGCCAAAGCTAACTTTTATAAGGAACAGATAAACATGAACTGGGGTGATGACAAGACATTTTTGGAGAATATAAAGGATCTTTTTGGTAAAGAGGATAGAAAGCACCCTACAATGCTTAGGTGGCACTTCCACCGTGGACCCCCATACCATCGTCGAAACATTTAAACTCAGTATTATCAGATCTGAGCTCTGCCCCCCTCCCCCAGCTACATCCAGGCCAATGAACCCCTCCATAATACCCCTAGCTATGACCATAATCAGCCAAATTTCTATTTTAAATGTCACTGTTGAGGAGGTTAGGACTTATGTAAAAAAGGTCTTTGGAAAAACAGGGCTGGGTGGTGATTGAATCGACATGAAGCTGGTAGCCATCGCTCTGGATGATGTCATAGTCTCCATTTCGAAAATGTTTAACAAATCCCTGGCCATGGCTAAATTGCCTTCTGTATGGAAGCAGGCACTAGTGATCCCAGTGTATAAAAGTGGAGACCGGTCATGTACTGCCAATTATAAGCCTATCTCAATACTATCCCCTCTTTCCAAGGCACTGGAGAGGATTATTGAGGGCCAGATCACTGATTGCCTACAGAAATTTATCTTCAGTGCCCCCACCAACACGGCATCCGTAAGTACCATAGCATTAATACTGCCCTGGTTGACTTCTCTGAATATGTCCATAAGGCCTTGGACAGTGGAAACTTGGTGAGAACTTTTTTTATAGATTTCACCAAGGCCTTTGCCACTGTAAACCACCCCATCCTGCTTGAGTGATTACAAGTCTTGGGGCTGGCAACCAGTCCAGTTAAGTGGTTTCAGGACTACCTGGTTCTCAGGTCACAGAGTGTCAAAATTGGAACAGTCATCTCCAGTACTAAACTAGTCACCCTCAGTGTCCCTCAAGGGTCTATTTTGGGGCATCTCCTTTTCAGTCTATTCCTGAATGCTTTTCCCACAGCTTACAACAGCAAGATAATTTTGTACACAGATGACACAGTTATCCTTAATAACAACTCCTAAATCAAACTTCTACAATGTGAACTACAGACTACCTTTCACCAACTGGAGGACTGGTTCAGTTCCAAAAAAACTACTGCTCAACTACAAAAAAACTAAGACCATAGTTATCTCAAGTCATCACAAAAAAATTAAAACACACATCACTATATATACCTAACAAAAAACCTGTATCTGTTGAACTAGTGCACTCTTTCAAGTACCCTGGGGTTCTTATAGATGATACCTTCTTTTTCATGCCACGTGCAGACCAAGTGGTAAAAGCGGTAAATGCCAAATTAGGGGTTCTTTACAGACATAAGCAGTACCTAAAACTTTACGCCCTCTGCCTAGTTGTGTTCAGCTCCATTATGTCAATGATTAATTATGGGCTGGTCATCTACGGTGCAGCATCCGACACTGTGCTCATGCGTGTAGTCACAGCCCTCAACAAGCCATGTAGACTAAAACTAGGAGCAGATAACCTAATGCATTCTTGTACTCTTTATTAACAAACCAAGTGGCTCAACCTGAAGAATAGGATAAAGTATCAGATATGCCTCCCTGGGAAAAAAGCACTGTTTGGCCTAACATCACCCTGCATAGTTGATACTCTACAAGCTACCAAATGCAGCTATGATACAACGGGTAAGACAGGATGACAACTTGTTGTCCCCTTCACAAGAACCACTCTTGGCCAATGCTCTTTTGCTCACAGGGCCCCCCCCTTTGGCTGAATGACATCCCTGCTGAAATAAAAAACATTGCAGATCTGCCCTCTTTCAAGCCTGAATTGAAACAACACCTTGTCTATCAGGGAACCTGTGCCTGTAGGAGGCTGACCTGACCAACACACTTAACAGCTCTTCTTGCCTCCCACTGATTCACTTCTGCCATTGGTACCACTGGAAGGATACCTCTGCTAGACCCCTATCATCTCAGTCTCTTATTGCATACCACATTTTTTCCTCTCACTCTTCCTCTTCTCCTCTTTCCCTCCTGAACACTACCTTCCAGTTTTTTCCTCCTCTGTATTATCTAGCACTTACCCATCCCTCCTCCTCCTCCTTTGGGACTCCCACTTGTACCCTTGCTTCTCCTCCGTCACCTTCTTTTACTGAAACAGCCTGACTGACAACACCTACCTACCTTGGCTGCTCTTTGAAAATTGCCTGATTATAACACCAACTCCTGGGAGAATATCGTAACTACTTCATACTTGTGAATGTTATTGACATTGTCATTGATTTTGTAAGGTTAAACTCTGTTTGATCTTACTTCAAGAGGGCTCTTGCAGTAGGAATTACATATAGGACTGAAGTCAGCAAACGTCAGGAACCCACGGAAAAATTTCTAGCTAGCAGTCTCTGGCGGGGGACCGCCTCCATGTCAGGTGACCAATGTCACGCAAAGTCAGTATAAAGGGGCAGTCCCCCCGCCCACCTTCCAGTTCTTTCCCACTGTTAGCTTGAGTTAGTGCCTCGTGGTTAAGTTCACTGCTTCGCCAGTCTGTCATCAGTAGTTTTAACGTCTCTTTTTTCGAATATTTCTTCGATTTTTATCAGCATTTGCTTCAGCTGTCATGTATGTCATCCTCAACTCCTTCTGAGCACAAAAACATGTGATTCCTGTGGTGCCCAGCTCCCGCACAAGGACGGACACTCCCAGTGCCTTTTTTGCCCAGGACCCGACCACCCCATGGAGAAGTGCCAGCACTGCCAGCGGTTTAACGCGGCCACCTGAAAGTGGAGGCAGCAGTCCCTGGAGGCCCACATTCTCAAACTTAAGATGTCCTCCATGGAAAAGGAGCTGAAAAAACTTAGGCAGGCTTCAACTCCCCCTGAGGGCCACCACAACACTGGGACCGGGACTCCTCTTCTACTGTCGGCATGACTCTGGTCGGGGTCACGGTGCTGAAGGTAAAATCCTCCCTGGGGGACCATTCTATGATAGCCACCTTGGAGACTTCCAAGGCGGCGTCGACCCTCCCATCAGGCTCATGCTTGGGCCCCTCGGGAGCCTCCAGGTCTAAGGAGGCTGCTGTTCCCAGTAAGCCCGTCACTGTGCGGCCTTCTGGTCCAAGTGGCCCTGGCAAGCCAGATGTCGACTCCTACAATGCCCGCCCTGGTAAGGTTGATAAGACACCCAACCCTTCGGGGCAGCATACGGACTCTAAAGTGCCCGCCAAGGCTGCCCATCGACCGTGGCCTTCGTTGAACATAGGGTCTGATAAGTTGGATGCTTGCTCCTCTGATGCCTACCCGGATTCCACCGCTAAGCTGAACGTGAGCCCCTCTGACGGACACTGGGTGTTAGAGCCAATGCCAGACCGTTTGGGCCTGTCCATCATCAAGAGCTCGCTGCAACATTTGTTGCACACCAAGGCTCCTGCATCTCCCTTGTTGGAACCTGGGGATGTTAACCCTGCTTCCCTGGGTGACAAAGAGGATGTCGGTATGCTGCCTTTGGGCCTCTCTCCTGTTGGGCCAGATGATCTGACGTTGGATCCTCAAATGCCGGTGCTGATGCCGGCCTACCCAACACGGGGCGACATCCCTCTTCTGGACACCGTCCCTACCCCGGGCCCACCTTCCACTGGGCCTCATGTTCTGGGCCCACCCACTGGGCCATTGCCAGGGCCTTCTGCTCTGTCAGAGCCCCTGGTGCCTGGGTACCTGACTCCATCGTATCCAACTCCATCATATCCAGGTCTGCAGTATCCTGCTCCCCAGTACCCGATGCCGGCCTACCCGACTCCGCAGTACCCGATGCCGAAGAACCCAATGCGGGCTTCCTACAGTTGGGTTGTGGATATGTGCTGTACAGATATCCCCAGTATCCGTACCCCCTCCTCCTCCTCCTCCACTGCCCCCTCAGCCGCAGGTGGATCTAAAGGAAACTCTGGCTTCCTGGTGGGCTGAGGCCAAGGCTCAGCTCACCAGAGAAGTAGAGAGCCATCTTCTGCTGCCGGAGCCTGTTCTGGACCCCCAAATTCGGAGATGAGAGACCGCCCCCGACACCAGAGGTGAGCCCTCTGGTTCCAGGGCAGGGGAGGATATGCTTTCCCGAGGGCTTCCCAAAAGGTCCGTTCCTCCCCCATGCCGGGAGTCATCTTCCTCTTCTTCTTCATCCTCCTCAGAGACATTGGATGATTCCAACGGGCTCTCCAACCCAGATGACGAGCCACGCACTCCAGACAAGCCCAGGCCAAGGACTGCTCCGAAGTCCCCTTCAAAGAATCCTTCTCTCCTGGAGTTGCTCTGTAAGATCCAGACTGTCAATCAGTGGCAATCTTTGGAGCCAGATCCACAGTGTGAAAAACTTGCTGCACACCTGGATCTGCCTGAGACTGCTCCAAATTTAATTCCACCCTGGATCGAGCCTCATGCTGACCTTGTTTCCACTATTTGGAAACAACCATCGGCATTATCCCCCCTTCTGAGGAAGGCGGACATGCTGTACCAGGCTCTGGAGGGTGTTGATTCTTTGAATTCTCACCTTAAAGCTGATTCAGTTGTGATTAGTGCCACTCATGGCCGTACAGCTAATCCCAAGCACCTGAGCTCATCACCACCCGACAAGGAATCCTGTCTTCCGGACCAGTACGGAAAGAAGATCTACACTTCTTCCACTCTTGGTATCAGGGCCCTGAATTACATTGCTCACATGGGGGATTACAAGAAGGCAATCCTTAGTGAGGTGGAAACTAAATTGGACTCCCTCCCTGAGTTTCAGACAAAGCAGGAAGTAGCTGATCTAGTTCGGTCTGCGCATTCAGCCAGTAGGCACATGCTTCGGGCCACATACGATGCAGTGGATGCTACTGGTCAGAGCTCGGCTTTTGCCATGGGTCTATGGCGTAATGCCTGGCTCGAGGTGTCAGGGTTGGTCCTGGAGGTGCAGTCTGCTATACAGGACACGCCCTTCTGGGGTTCGGTGCTGTTCGGTGGCGATGTCAAGGACATCATCACCGATCTGCAAGAGAAGGGTACTGCACTAAAATCTGCTGACTCCATGTACAGGCCCCCTCAGGGTCAGTGGCATCCCTTTCACAGATGTTCTCGGCCCAAATGAAACCTCAGGGAAAGTGAGCCAACAAACGTAGGGCCACTCTGGCTGCCAAGCCCCCCCACCCAAAAAAAGTGGCGGGAGCTTCAGCTGTGATGCTGCCCAACACCTCCTGATTCCTCTCCTCTCCCACAGCCTCTGGGCCTCCCAGAGGAACTGGTAGGAGGGAGGTTCTCCTTCCATCTACCGGGTTGGGAGAGGATCACTTCAGACACTTGGGTGCTCCAGCTGATAGAAGAAGGGCACTCAATAGAGTTTCTTCAGAAACCACTCAGAACCCCCCCCCCCAGGTCATCTTACTCCCTGGAACACCTTCTTCTGGTTCATGAAGAAATATCATCCCTTCTTCTGAAGGTGGCAATAGAGCCCGTCCCACCCCTCCTTCAGGGGACGGGCTACTATTCCCATTTCTTCCTGGTTCCGAAGAATTCATGAGACCTGAGACCCATTCTAGACCTCAACTCCCTGAACCTGTTCGTGGAGTACAAGCAGTTCAAAATGCTCTCTCTGCAGAGCCTTCAGCCCCTCCTTCGGCCGGAACAGTGGCTGTGTGCTCTGGACATGCAGGATGCCTACCTGCGTATCCCTTTTCACCCTTTCCACCACAAATATCTTCATTTTTCATTCCAGGGAGACCACTACCAGTTCAAGTCCCTCCCATTT
Organism: Neoceratodus forsteri; assembly: GCA_016271365.2. Classification (NCBI taxonomy): domain Eukaryota; kingdom Metazoa; phylum Chordata; order Ceratodontiformes; family Ceratodontidae; genus Neoceratodus; species Neoceratodus forsteri. The sequence goes on along the minus strand of CM057456.1, from coordinate 168,086,572 downwards.
GGTCTTTCTTTGGCGCCCTGAGTGTTCACTAAATGCCTGTCTGTGGTGGCAGCCTACCTGCATACCCAGGGAATTCAGGTTTTCTCATACCTGGACGATTGGCTCCTGGAAGCCTCATCCAAGGAAGAGCTCCTGTGCTTCCTTTCCCTTACCATGCAGGTTTTCACCAGCCCGGGTATTACCATCAACCAGGCCAAGTCCCACTTGATCCCATCCCAGAGGATCCAATTCATCGGGGCAATCCTGAACATGACTGCCAGCATGGCATTCCTGCCTCTGGACAGGGAGGCCACCCTCCAGGCTCAGGTAAGCCTGTTGTCCAGTCACAGGCCGGTCAGCACCAGGTAAGTCCTTTGCCTCCTCATCCTCATGGTGGCTGCTATTTTGACAGTCCCTCACGCTTGGCTCCACATAAGAATTTATCAGTAGACGCTTTAGTTTCAGTGGGATCAATTGGTGGACAACCTAGATCTAGAGGTCCTGGTCTCCAATCCTATGGTTCGGGACTTGCAATGGTGGATGGTTCAGGAGAACCTTTGCTGGGGAGTTCCCTTCTGCCTCTCTGCCCCCTCCCAGATGTTGACAACAGACGTCTTGGGCAAGGGTTGGAGAGCCCACCTTGCATCTCACAGGACCCAGGGCCCCTAGTCCAAGCTTAAGCAGGCTATTCACATAAAGGAGCTCAGGGGCATGCTATATGCTCTACAAGCTCTGTATCTGCTTCCCGGTCATCTGGCTGTCCAGATGGACAACATATGCATAGTCTGGTACATAAACAAACAGGGGGGAACCAGTTCCTACCCTCTTTGCAGGGAGACGGTGCAAATTTGTGATTGGGCAGTGCAACATATCCTTCACCTCATGACAATTCACATCCCAGGGGCCGAGAACACATTGGCAGACCACCTCAGTCAGTCGGTCATCTGCCCAGGCTCATGAGTGAGAATTGGATCAGGGGGTAGCAAACAATATCTTCCAATGCTGGGGGAACTCCTCAGGTAGACCTGTTTGTGTCTCCTCACAACGCAAAACTTCCCACCTTCTGCTAGCTCGCTCCAGGGTGAGGCATTTTTTTGAGAGATGCTCTGTCTCTAGACTGGAAGGGCACATTCGTCTATGCCTTCGCCCTGATTCCCTTGATTCTGAGGGTCTTACAAAAACTCGGCTCAGAAGGAGCTCGCATGATCCTAATCACTCCTGTCTGGCCCAGTCAAGTTTGGTTCTTTCTTTTGCAACAGTATTCAGAGGAACCTCCTCTTCCTCTTCTTCTGTTGCAACTTTTACTGACCCAGGATCAGAGGACCCTGGTCCAGCCAGGCCTCAAGTCCCTTCAGTTGCATGCATGGCTCCTGCAGACGTAGCTCAAGCCCAATTTGGGGTTTCCCCGCTGGTGGCTGAGATTCTGGTGGAGGCCAGAAATCCCTCCACTAGATCTACCTAAGCCATGAAATGGAAACAGTTCTCTATTTGGGCCTTTTCCAGAGATTTCGAGCCTTTCTCTTGCTCTGTCGGGAGGCTTGTGTACTACATGCACCATCTCTTTGATCTGAGTCTCAGTCATTCCTCTCTGAAGGTTCACATGGCAGCCATCTCTGCTTACCATGTTCCTTTTAGGGACAGAACTTTTGCATAGTTGGAAGTCTCTAAGACTTTTCTTAGAGGGGTTTTCCACTTGAGACCCCCTATTCACGTTTCTGCCCCTCCTTGGGATTTGAATTTCATTCTTGAGAAGCTTACCTTGCCTCCTTTCAAGACAGCAGCCTCAGCAGACCTAAAATTCCTTTCCTGGAAGACTCTCCTCCAGGTGACCATTACTTCTGCTCGAAGGATTTCTGAGCTCTAGGTCTTGATGTGCAAAATCCCATATTTGATTTTCCACAAGGAACGTGTGGCTCTAAGTTTCTCCCTAAGGTGGTAGCCGAATCTACACTGAATCAATCCATTGAGCTGCCTGCTTTCTTTATGCAACACTCCAATCAAGGGGAATACCTCTTGCATACTTTGGATGTTCACCGAATTCTGAGATACTATACCGCCAGGAGGAAGGATCTCAGAAAGACTGATCAACTGTTTGTCTCTTTTGCTCATAAAAGAGAAGGCAATGCTGTTTCCAAGCAATGCATATCTAAATGGTTGGCTCATTGTATCACTTTCTGTTATGACAAGTACCATAAGACCCTGCCGGGTCAAGTCAGAGGCCACTCCACCAGGGGCGTCACTGACTCTGCTGCTTGTTTCAAGAATGTGTCAGTCACAGACATCTGTGCAGCTGCAACTTGGACTTCTGTCCATACCTTTATGAAACATTACAGTTTGGACACTGCCTCTTGATGTAGAGCTGGCTTCGGGTTGGCTGTGCTGCAGGGTCTTCTCTCCTAAGACCTTCACAGCCAGAGGGTCTACTTTTGAGTAGTTTCCTCCTCCCGAGTGCTGCTTTTTGTTCCAGACTGCTTGGGACTCAGTCCTATATGTAATTACCTACTGCAAGAGCCCTCTTGAAGTAAGATAGTACAGTTACTTAAGAACCTACCATAACAGTAGATCTTTCAGAGATGCTCTTGCAGTAGGGAAATATCCACTTCTCTCTCGTCTTGTCTTTTTGGCCCTTGGCGGGAAAGAACTGGAAGGTGGGTGTGGGGGACCACCCCTTTATAATGACATCACTTGAAGTCGGTCACCTGATGAGGGGGCGGTCCCCTGCGAGAAACTGCTAGCTAGAAATTTTTCCGCGGGGTCCTGACACCTGCCGGCTTCAGTCCTATGTGTAATTACCTACTGCAAGAGTCTATCTTGAAGATCTACTGTTATGGTAAGTTCTTACGTAACTGTACTTTCATGTTCTTTGACGTGGAACCTTTGTAAATGAGCATCTTGCTCAAAGGTTGTTTCCAAACTTAGAAATAAATAAAAAAAATGTTATCCCAAGCAAGCAGTAGTAGCTAAGCTTAAGAGCAAAGCTCATTAGATATCAGGAATTAGTATGGTGTTTTACAATAGGTTAAACTGGGGTTTGCTCTGCTCCTATTAAGAAGCAGGTATTGAAGTGCACTTTTCAAACAAAACTATTGCACTTTTTATTCTTTCTATTCCTTGGCCCCACCACCACTGATTTGTGAAGAAGGTTTCATGTATTTACACCCACCTACTGTAAACTGGATCTGGGACCAACTTGGCTGCTTTTGGGGTACAGCAAATCCATGGGTCCAGTGATTGCTGAGATCGTCAGTGACTACTTGAAGGAGTATAATTTTCCATCTGCCCTGAGAAAGGCCATGGTTAGACCCCTCATTAAAAATGCTCCCTTGGAGCCTGACATTTTGGTGAATTATTGACCTGTTTTGAACCATCCCTTTCTGTGAAAGGTTACTGAGAAGGTGATGGCTGACTAACTTGTGGATCACCTGAAGAACTACAACATATATGAACCTCTTCAGTCAGGTTTTCAGCTCCTCCACAGCACTGAGACTGCACTTGTCCAGGTGACTCATATCTCATCCTGAGCCCTTAGGAAACTGTACTTTATAAATTCAGACAGGACAGACTTACCAAGAAAGGAGGAGGCTGTGCCCTCTACCTTAAAGAGTCCCTCATGGGTCATGTCATGCCCGTGCCCATCCCTGGAAATGACATCAAAATCCTTGCTGCCAAAGTGCTTCTCAGAAGTCATAACAAGATCCTGACTGTTGTCACTGTCTATATACCACCCAAGTTGAGCAATCTGGGCTTTCACTCCCTCCTTGACTGTATCAGCTCCCTGGATCAGAATACAGAAGTTATCCTGCTTGGTGATTTCAACATCAACTGACTGGCCTCCAGCTCTAATAGTTATAAGTATGCCCTAGCTGCTGCTAACTTCTCACAAATGGTCAAATCACCTACTAGAGTAAACTACAGAACAGGGACATGTACACTTCTAGACTGGGTGCTAACTAATCGTCCAGAGCACATCTCCGAAGTAACCTTCCTCCCAGACTCCTTAAGTGATCATTCCCCTATCTTGTGTATCTAGACCAACAAATATACCAAACTCCCCCCCAAAATTATTAACAGGAGAATGCTGACCCCCGGTCATCTTGAGTCACTTAAAACACTCCTTTGTGAACATGACTGGTCACCAATTGATATAGCCCCCGACGTAGACACATCACTTGAATACTTTATCACCAGTTTCAACTCAGCCTGCGATGTTCATGCTCCATTCAAGAAGCGTAAGATCAAGGGTGTCAATAACCCATGGATGACACTAGGTCTCCTTACACAAATGAAATCTCGAGACCAGCTCTGGTATCGTGCTAAGGCTACTGGCACCCAGACTGATATCCAGGCCTACAATATAGCAAGGAACGCATGTACCAGAGCAATCCGCCATGAGAAGGCTAACTATTACAGGAACGCCTTAGCCAGCACCTGGAATGACGGGAGTAAATTCTTGCGTAACTTTGCTGAGGTGACTGGAAAGGATCCCAAAACAACACCTACAATGTTGAACATAGATGGTACCATCACTCTTGACCATGTAATCATTGCAAATGCATTTAACACCACTTTTGCTGACCTTAGTCATGTGCTACCCCCTTACATTTTTGATCCCACTGCAGTCAACTCAGCTCCTGTTAGTTCAGGTTTGCCACCAGGGCACCCTCCTTTCCATTTCAAAGCAATCCCGGAAAGCCTAGCTAGCCTAGATTTCTTTTTCTTTAAAAAAAAAAAAATTATCTGAGGATCAGTGGCAGGATTTTTAGTACAGTAAATTAATAAAAAGGGAACTAGGAGAGCTTCAGTAGCAGACAAGTAGTGGAATTGCAGTATAATATGGGGAGTGGTGCAATGCAGTGGCTGTGGGGCAGCCATATTCAGGCAGACCTTCTGGACACTGAGGTGCTGCCCTATCTGCATGCATCTCTCTGGACTGCGGGATGAGGTAGCCAGACTCAGAGCAGAAGTAAACTGGGTCAGGAGTACCATCACCCCTATCCAGGGACCACCCAGTCCAATGCCACTGCCTCAAAGGATGCCGAGAATGAGGAGCACTTGGATGACAGTGGGCTCAGGGAGGGTTAGAGCAGTTAGGCAGAGGCACATCCCAGATCCTATTCCACTCAAGAACTCATATGCCACACTGGCAAATGAGGACAACCAAATAGAGGTACCCAGAGAAGTGGAAGGAAAGGATGTGGAGGTTAGCCAAGGAGGTGACCTCAGCGGGGAAAGCAGTGGACCCCAGAGGAGGAGGAAGTGAATCCTGGTGGGGGACTCCATCATAAGAGGGATCCAGCTAGAACACAGGAGGAGGAGGACAGGGAGGTGAGGTGCCACCAGGTGCTACTGCATGGAGGGATGGAAGGAAGATCCTGGGAACACTGGGAAGGCAAGACGGAGGGTGAGCTGGATGTCATTATCCAGCTAGGTACTAATGACCTAGCAAATGGGGAGCCAAAGGAAGTTCAGGAAGAGTTTAGGAAACTGGGGAGGGGTCTCAAGCAAGTAGTTACTTCTGTCACTTTCTCAGAAGTACTACCTGTGAGAGGCAAGGGAGAGCATAGGAGTGCATGCACCAGGAACTTTAACTCATGGTTGAAGAACTGGTGCTGTGTGGAAGGGTTTGGATTCATTGGTGACTGGGGATCCACCTGGAGGGATGGAGGTTTGTTCAAGCCTTACGGCCTGCATCCATCCTGGAGGGGAATCCAAGCACTCAATGATAAGTTTAAATGCTACATTGACAAGCATTTAAACTAGCAAAGGGGGGTGACAGGCCAGCAAGGAGGGTACCTACTTGCTCACCCCCCACAGCTAGCAGTGGAACCAGTGAACCAAAGGAGTGGCTATCTCTGCAAAGCAGTGTGCAAAAGATGGAGATTAGTGCCCAAGAGGTGGATAAGCAGAAAAGGGGCAAAATTCAGCAGAAGGGCAGACAGCAAGGAGAACCACGGATAAATGACAACCAAGGAAGGGGCTGGAGAAGAACAGTGAAACAGTCTAGGGAGGTCAAATAATGGAAAGCCATGTGTGCAAATGCCAGGAGCCTTAGCAACAAGATGGAAGATCTGGAGGCTGTCATGGTACAGTCAGACCTTGACATTGTGGCCATCACTGAAACCTGGTGTAATGATAACCACGACTGGGAGATGACCATACCTGGCTACAACATATTCAGAAGAGACAGAGCAGGCAGGAAGGGAGGAGTGGCACTATGTGAAAATGACATAAGGGCCACAGAGATCCAGGAGGAACAACATGGGGGAGAGATACTGTGGGTTAAGCTGGAAAGGAAAATGGGGACAGCCATCTGCACAGGTGTGGTCTGTAGACCACCAGCCCAGGAGGAAGAAACAGATAGGGAGCTGATGCTAGCCATCCAAAGGATGGCAGACAAGGGTGAGGTAGTACTGGTTGGAGACTTCAATATTCCCGACGTGGACTGGAGTATCCCAGCAGCAGCATCAACTAGGAGCAGATTTATCCTGGACTCCTTCAGGGTGCCTTCCTCAAGCAACTGGTCATGGAACCAACTCGGCAGAAGGCAATACTGGACCTTGTGCTCACAAACAGGGACAGTGTGATGGGGTAACAGTGGGGAGCACCTGGGAAACAGTGACCACCAGTCATTGTGGTTTGAAATCACAGAAAGAGCAGAACAAACCACACAAAAACACGTATCCTGGATTTTAGGGGGGCAGACTTTGGGAAAATGGGGAGATACTTGAAAGAGGCATTAAGGGAATGGGACAGGAATCAGGGGTTGAGGAACAGTGGGCAGTATTTAAAATGGGGATTACAAGAACAACAGAATTATGCATTAAGCAGGTTAGCAAGAGGAAAAGGAAGAGGAGACCATTATGGTTTTCCAAAGAGGTAGCAAAGAAAGTGAAAGCCAAAGATTGCATTCAGGCAATAAAAAAGACACAGGCAGAAGGGATAGGGAGAAGTACCAGGAGAAGCAAAGGGAGGCAGGGAGGTCAGTAAGGAAGCCAAAGCTCAGACAGAAGAACACATTGCAAAATCAGTGGGTAGGGACAAAACCTTTACAGGTACATAAGTGAAAAAGAAAACAAAGGAGGGATAGTGAGACTGAAGGGGAGGAGATGGGGGCGCATAGAGGATGACAACAGTAAAGCTGACATATTGAACAGGTATTTCTGCTCAGTCTTTACTGAGGAAGAGAGAGAGTAATGGGTCTGAAGGAGTACAAGGGTGAGAATGGTGCAGGAATGGACACAAGTCCCTTTACACGAGAAGGGTCCTAAGGAACTGGGAGTAATAAGAGTTGATAAAGCAATGGGGCCAGATGGGATTTAGGGTCCTTAAAGAATTAAGAGAGGTGGTGGCTGAACCTCTGGCTATCCTGTTTGCTGATCACTGGAAACAGGGAGGTACCCACAGACTGGAGGACAGCAGATGTAGTCCCCTTATACAAAAGTGGGAACAAAGAGGAAGCAGGGAACTACAGACCAGTCAGCCTCACCTCGGTAGTGGGAAGATCATGGAAGCACTACTGAAGGAGAGGTTGGTGGAACATCTGGTTGTCAATGGACTACAGGACCCAAGGCAGCATGGTTTCACCAGGGGAGGTCATGTCAGACCAACCTCGTTGAATTTTTGACTTGGTGACTAGGGAGGTGGATCAGGGGAGGGCAGTGGACATGGCTTATCTGGACTTCAGCAAGGCCTTGACACTGTGCACACAGAAGACTATTACACAAACTGAGGAATATGGGTGTGGGCAGGACAGTAGTGTGGTGGGTAGGTAACTGGCTGGGTGGCAGGACACAGAGGGTGGTGGTAATGGCTGTCACTCCACAGAGGGAAGAGTGACCAGTGGGGTACCACAGGGATCAGTGCTGGGACGGGTCCTATTCAACATCTTCATCAGTGACATGCGCCAGGACCTAGAAGGCAGAATTTCACTGTTCGCTGATGACACAAAGCTCTGTAACAGAGTAGACACACCAGAGGGTGTAGACAGAATGAGAAGGACCTGCAGAAACTTGAAGAATGGTCAGGGGTTTGGCAGTTGAAATTCAATGCAAAGAAGTGCAAGATAATGCATATGGGGCACAAAAACCCTGGCACAATATATCAGTTGGGGGGTGAGGATATAGCGTGCACCAAGCAGGAAAGGGATCTTGGGGTTGTCATCTCTGATGACCTCAAGGTAGGGAAACAGTGTGACAAGGCAGCAGGTAAAGCAAATAGGATGCTGGGATGTATAGGCAGGGGCATCACCAGCAGGAAAAGGGAGGTCATAATTCCGCTATACAAGACATTAGTGAGGCCCCACCTGGAGTACAGTGTACAGTTCTGGAGACCATACCTTCGTAAGGACATAGACAGGGTAGAGAAGGTTCAGAGGAGGGCAACAAAGATGGTGCAGGGATTGCATCACAAGTCCTATGAAGACAGGTTGAAGGAACTGAACATGTACTCCCTGGAGGAGAGGAGGGAGAGAGGGGATATGATAGAGACATACAAGTATCTTACAGGGAGGACCAGGGTGCAGGAAAACACTATTTTAAGCGAAAAAGATGTTCCAGGACTAGAGGGCATGGGATGAAGTTGGAGGGAGGCGATTCAGAGGAAACATGAGAAAGAATTTCTTCACAGAGCGGGTGGTGGACAAGTGGAACACCCTGCCAGAGGAAGTGGTGGGGGCTGAAACAATCCAGGATTTAAGAATGCATGGGATAGACATAAAGGAATTCTGGAGGTCAGGGGCAAGGGGCAACAGACTTCTAGGAAAACAAACTGAACTCACAAGCTCAAATGGGCAGACTGGGTGGGCCATAGGCCCTTATCTGCCGACACTGTCTATGTATCTATGTAGCTATGTAAAAAATACATTCTTAAAGTGCTTGGAAAGTCTAGGGTCAGTGGCGATTCACTGGATATGAAACTTCTCACCCTCACAATTGATGAAATCCTGCTCCCACTAACCAAAATCCTCAACTGTTCCCTCATGCTCTCCCAGTTCCCCCAAAAGAGGAAACTGGCAGTGGTGACTCCAGTCCATAAAAGTGGTGACAAGACTCTCATGAGCAACTACAGGCCTATATCCATCCTCCCTCCTCTATCCAAAGCATTGGAACGGATAGAAGCTGATCAGCTCATGGAGTACCTTGTAAAATATAGCCTGCAGTGTTCCCAGCAGCATGGCTTCCGCAAAGGGCACAGCACTACCATGGCACGCCTCGAATTCACTACACATATCCATCATGCACTTGATAAGGGCCAGTTAGTCGGCACCTCTTTTATTGACCTGACTAAGGCATTTGACACTGTCAGTCACTCCATTCTCCTCAAACAATTATCCCTCCTTGGTCTTTCAAGTGAAACTACCAGCTGGTTTCAAAGCTGCCTCTGTAACCGGACCCAACAGGTCAGGATTGGTGAATTCCTCTCATCATCCCTACCAATCCACTCTGGAGTACCCCAAGGTTCTATCCTGGGCCCCTTGTTATTCAGCATATTCCTGAACAATCTCCCTGCCTCCTGCCATGACAGAATGTTACTGTATGCAGATGATGCAGTAATCTTCACTTGCCACACCGACCCCACCTCCCTTCAGTCTCAACTACAGAAAAGTTTCCCAGAAATGGAAGACTTGGTTTGCTCACACAAACTCATCCTTAACCACAAAAAAACTAAAACAATGTTGTTCCATGGAACCCACAATAAGTACAAGGACCATGAGCTCGTAATTAACAACCATGAAGGTGTCGCTCTTGAGCAGGTGGATATGTTTAAATATCTGGGCCTGACTCTTGACTGCTCCCTGTCGTATACCAAACACAATGACAATATTGCTAAAACTGTGAACTCCCTTATAGGTCTACTACATAAACAAAAGCATTGCCTAATGGCTGAAGCCTTGAACCTCACTATCCAGAGCTCTGTTATCTCAACTATTGACTACAGGCTCATTATCTATGGATCCGCTACTGATACTGCACTCTGGCACATAGCTACAGCCCTTAAAAAGGCATGTAGACTCCATATTTCAGCTGACCGCCTTTCTCACACATGTGACATTTACGAGCAGGCTAACTGGCTCCAGCTATCCGGCAGGCTAAAGTACCAGACCTGCAACCTAGCTAAGAAGACAACACTGGGCCTCATGCCCCCTGGAGTCCAATCAATATTGACCCTGCAGCATGTCCACCACCTAACTAGAAGTTCGGACAGTCTAACCTTTACAATATCTCGCTGTCAGACCTCTCAAGCTCAGCATTCTTACCTTGTCGGAGCCTCCACCTGGTTCAACTTGCTACCTACAGAAATCTCCAACATTGCCACAATTGGTGCTTTTAAGGGTAAACTGCATCATCATCTTGTGGCTAGTGCCTTCTGTGATTGCTTCTTATAATCCCCTCCAGGCATACTACCCTCAAGCATCCCTCCTCACTGCCTCAGCTCCTCCTCCTTTCCTACCCCCCACTAAGGGGTATAGGATGAATCTGTCTCCTTTTCTTTTTCATCCCCCCCCTTTCCTCCTCCCTTGCTGTTTCCCATCTATCACATACCCAATGCAATGCCCTTCCCATTTCTCCCCTCCTCCCTCTCTCTCTCCCATACCACCCCCTCACCATCACTCTTCTTTCTCTTTTCCCACTAACTCACAAATAACAAAGCGTCACTGAGCTGCCTATGACTTGTACTGTATAATTAACTCGCAACACAATTCCTTGACAATGCGTTTGACTGCTATTATTGTAACCTTACTTGTCTTTTTTTTTTGTAAAAGTTCCATTGTAATGATCATGTTATGTTATGTTTTGTACCTTATTGTCCTTATTGCCTAGAGGTGGAACCTTTGTAAAAGAGCCCTCGACTCAAAGTTGTCGTCCGAAATACAAATAAATAAATAAGTCCTGGCAAGGGATAAAGGACTTTGTTCCATCTTGGTCTTTCTCAATCTCTCATTAGCATTTAACAGTCAACCACGGGGTGCTGTTGAATTGCCTGAGGACCTATGTGGATCTCACCAGCACCATTTTGCACTGGTTTGAATCCTGCATAACTGGGAGAATACAGCAGGTTGTCCTAGTAAATTTTATCTCTGGGTTTTCTGCACTCTCCTGTGGGGTCCCTCAAGGCTCAGTCCTTGCTCCTGTGCTGTTTTCTGTGTACATGTTGCCATGGGGGAGATCATCAAATGATACATGGTTTTGTTTCACTGTTATGCAGATGATACCCAGCTGTATTTGTTTTGTTCTCCCAGCAGGAAACAGGTGGACTCGGTGCTGTGGCAATATCCTGCCAATGACTGGATGGCCTGAAACTGGTTATGTCTCAACACAGAAAAAACAGAGGTCATGCAGATCAAGCCAAGTTGAGGGGGTGCAGCAGTGATAGGAGATGCAGTAACCTTTCCTGTGTTGGATGGCCAGCCTCTTGTTGCTCTTGATGCAGATAAGAATCTTGGGCTCAGTTTGGACCACATGCTGACACTAGAACAGCAGGTGCCCGTGGTGGTCCAATCAGGCTTTTATCATCTTCAAAATATTGCCAGAATCAAACTGCATCTGGCTCCTGCTGACCTGGTAATGACTGTTCATGCTTTCATCACCTCTAGGTGGAACTACTGTAACTCTTTCTAATTAGGGCTATCTGTAGGTTTAATGCGACACCAGCAACTGGTCCAGAATGCTGCAGCTCAACTAGTGATGGAAACTTCTCACAGGGATCATATCACACCAGTTCTGCATGTGCTGCACTGATTGTCTTTGCAATGGCACTTAATCTTCTGATATGTTTGTTGACATGCATGTCCCAGAGTGGTTTGGGACCTGACTACTTGAAATATCTGCTGGCTTCTTACCTCCCAAACTGACCTCTCTGCTTCAGTGACACTGGCCTACTTATTTTTCCCTCATCCCATTTGAGACAGTCAGTGGAGACAGTGGCTCCAGTGTTGTGGAATTCCCTCCTGGGGAGTATCTACTCTGCTGGCACAGTTGAGATCTTTAAAAGATTACTCAAAACTTATCTATTTGAGCAAGCCTTCCCCAGCTAGTGAGTGTTTAGATCAAAAATAGCATAGATATTTTAATGGTTGCTATTCATTCTTTCTTACTATGTTTTGTCTTTTATGAAGGTTGTCTTATAATTGTAAATTATGTACAGGGCCCTGAGCCCTTAGGAATGTGTACTTTATAAATAAAATTGTCTTATCTTACCTAACAATATGGATACAAGTGAAGGCATGACTTTAGCATTAGCTTCTTAATATTTTATTTATTTATTTATTTATTTCGGATTACAATACCTTTGAGCACAGGTGCTCTTTTACAAAGGTTCCACATCAGTGGGAAAGATTAAACAAACATGCAAAGGTGGTAAGACAATGACAGGTTTCAAAAACAAGCAATGGAACACACTTTATATCTAAAACTAAATAGAATCGGAGACTGACACAGGGTGACACAGGGTGAAAGGAGCTAGGGAAGAAATAAGGAGCAGCAGCCAGCATGCTTTGTCAGAATTGTGGGGTTATAAGTAGTGGCTGGGGTTCTAGGAGTGGTGGTGGGCTGGGGGGGTGGAGGGGGTGGATGGGGATGGGTAAGGAGAGCAAGGGTAGGAGAGTTGAGCAAAGGGAAAGTAGTGCTATGAGGTGTAGAGAAAGAGGAAAAAAGTGGGGTTAAGAGGTTGAAACATACGAATGGTAGGATTTCAGTGAAACAGTTGCAGGAACTGTTTTCCATGAGGTGCTGGTGGAGCTTGAGCTAGAATGGACCTAGTTTTGGTATTGATGAGATTTCTTTAGGAAGTGCATTGAACCCAAATGGTGCTCTGTATGCAATTGAGAGCTGCCCTTGAGATGTCCGGTACCTGGGTACATACAAAGACTGGTGAGCTGAGCTGCGGGTGCACTGGGAATTGGAGTGAGGGCTAAGGAGGTCAATGATTCCAGGTGGTAAGAGTCCAAGAAGTGCTTTTTTTGCAAGCAAGTACATTTGGTAGTGTATCCATCTACTTAATTGAAGCCATCCTGTTTGAGCATACAGGTCACATGAATGGGTGAGGTGTGCAGCACCAGTGAGAAGTCTGCACACCTTATTTAAGGCAATGGATATTCTATAGAGTGAGAAAGTTGTAGCTGCACCATAGATGACCAGGCCATAGTCGACCATGGGAAGAACAGAGCTGGTAATTGCAGTTCTGAGGGCATCAGGTGTTAAGCAGTATTTGTGATGGTGGAGCAATCCAGTCTTGGTGATGACAGCACAAGCAACATTATCAATGTGCTGTGAATAAGAAAGTGTACAGTCCAGGATAACACACAGCTACTTAAAATGTTGGACTTGTTCAAGAGGAATTCTCATGTAATTTCTGATGGGGAGGGGTTGAGATCTGGGTTTACTGCAGTATCCACTGAACAACATTATCTTTATTTTTTTGTAGTTCAGGATCAATTTGTGGCAGTTAAACCAGTCCTCTACATCTTTAAAACTATGCTGTAGTTGTCATTCCAGTTTCAGAGGGTCAGGGCTGCTAGTAAAGATGACAGCATCATACGTGTGCAGGAGGATCCATTGGTGGCAGGCCTGGGGGAAGATTATTAAGGAAGATGCTGAAAAGTAAAGGCTCTAGTATAGAGCCCTGGGGCACTCCAGGGTGAACCAGCTGCTTGTCCGAGGTTACATTTGAAATTTTCACCTGTTGGGAGCGACCATCCAAGTAATTCTTAGACCAATGTAGCACATTGGGGGAGAGACCAATAGAGGTAAATTGCCTGAGAAGAAGAGCGTGGTGAATGGTATCAAAGGCCTTTGTTAGGTCTATGAAGGCCGTACCCACTAGGTTGCCTTTGTCTAGTGTTTGATGAATGAAACCGGTGAATTATAATAAAGCTGTGGTGGTGCTATGTCCATTGCGGAACCCGTGTTGCTGCAGGCATTGGATAGTGTAATTTTTGAGGTAATCCATCAGCTGGTTGGCCACTATATGCTCAAGTGATTTAGATGAAGGAGGGAGAATTGAAATGGGCCTATAATTTGTATGTAGGGCCCGATCCCCACTTTTGTGAACAGGGGTGACCAGAGCAGACTTCTAAATTAGAGGAAATTGTGCCAGAATCAGATAGAGGTTGATAATCTTAGTAATGGGTATAAGCAGTTTGTCTAGTGTGAGAGAGAGAACCTTTATTTTTTTTATTGCATCTCTATTTCTCACCTTGCTGCCACAGTCCTGCTGTACATCCTGCCACCACTCCTACCTTCACCTCTAACCCCGAAGCCGATGTGCCCAGCTGGCATATGCAGCTACAACCATCAAGAGGGGCTCCCCCCTTAAGCCCCCGTGCCCGGGGAGGATCCAATACCAGCACATGCCTTTTTCAGGCATTGTCAGCCGGTGAAGCTAGTGGCTATCAAGCTGCCGTGGACCATGCTGCCTTTACCCTTTTCCTCCCAATGGGAGTACGGACGTGCAATGACATCCGTGCACAGTGTGCAGATATCTGCTGTGCTCCCCCCCGCTGAGCACCCACGCCACTGCAGTTCCTCCGGGCATCCCCAGGGACCGCCAGAGTACAGTGCACACCCACCCCTTTCCCCAGGACTAGGAGAGCTTTCATCGGACGCTCAATCCTAGTCCTTCCCTGCTGACCCCCGATGACCCAGGCTCATTCCCGAACCCAGGTTGCCAGTATGGAGTGAGGTGAGGCATCCAGCGCCTCAACCCTCAATGCCACCAGGCTGTGGAGAGAGAACCTTTAGATACGGTGAGTCCCCACTAGTTCTAGACTTCCCAAGTACCTTGCTTATGTATTTTCTAGCTGTTGACAAAGAAAACTGCCTAAAGTAGAAAGGTGGATAAACTGCTGATCCCTCTTCAGTACTGTGTGTAGGAGTAGGGGGGTTATCCTCATAGAAGTCCAGGGGGAGGACACAGCTCAGATTGGAAAAGGCATTATTAAAAACCTTCATGATGGTAAAAGAAGCAGAGGAAGATGGTTTTATCTAGTCTCATGGAGAAATATGTTAGTCCAGTCTATGATGTTGAAGAAAAAATACAAGTATGTTGCAGGTGATATATTTTATTGGATTAACAAAATTCTTTCTGAGACTAATATTCAAGAGTTAAAATTAAAAGTCCAATAAAATATATCACCATGTGTTTTGTTTTTCATCTGTTTTGATGCAAAGCATAGAGGATAATGTATGGTCCTCCATCGATAACCAGTTTGTTAACTATCGAGAGGTTGCCAGGGCGACCATGTAGACCGTGAGAGTGAAGTTTGAGAGGTTTACATTGCCATGGCAACCTTGAGATGTTGCACAAACTGGTTACCGATAGAGGGACTGTAGATTACATTTTATAGTGTATGGTCCAAAGAAAATGAAGAAGGCTCCTTATTCTTGAAGTTTCAGTTACTGCCGCTGCCAATCCAGGTCATGCTATCACTGCTGCGCCCCTTTCTGAAAGGCCTTCGGTTTGTAAGAAAAAAGGTGCATGCATGCACAGAACATTCCAAGTTGTTAACCCATCAATGTGATGTACCATTGATGAGTTAACAACATCATGACATCACATCGATGGTTAAACATTGCTATAAAAAGGTAGATTTCTTAATATAACAATGTTCTACCTTACATTATAGTACATTATAGTGTAATTACTTGTTTTGTGGTGATAGGGATGATTCTGACATACTGCAATCACAGTTCTAGCTGACCAACATTAGTTGTAAGTGATAAGTGTTCCTAGATGATCAGATAGGCAGCAGAGGAATCCAGAGCTCAGATTTCAGTTTACATTGCTCCTGTCTGCATGCCCATGTAAACCAGAGACATCAGCAGCAGCATCATCACTGTTTGTTTCATTCTCTCACCACCATTTGTCTGTTCTATCAGTACAGTACACAGTATGCTAGATCTACATTAGCTGATGACAGAATTGAGCTTCAGTCATTGACACTTATCCCAGCTGTGTATTGTGTGTATTTTTCCAGCTACAGAGGAGGCACAGAAAACAGAAAAAAGTGCCACAACCATAGATTCATGAATAAAGTATAATAATAATGTTTGAACAGAATGTTGGGGTGCATAAGGAGGGCATAACTAGCAGGAGGAAAGAGGTGGGTTTGCCACTGTACAGATCACTGGTGAGCCCTCAGCTGGAATACTGTTTCCAGTTCAGGAGACCACATCTCTAGAAGGATATTGACAAAATAGAGGGAGTCCAAAGAAGGGCAATGAAGATGGTACATGGACTGCACCAGAAGCCCTATGAGGAAAGACATAAGGACCTTAATATCTATTCACTGGAGGAAAGAAGGAGAAGGGTAGATATGATAGAAACATTCAAGTACCTTAGGGGAATAAACAGGGTACAGGTGGAAAGCATATTTCAGAGAAAACTCTGCAAAAAAGAGCTAGGGTGCATGATATGAGGCTGAAGGGTGGAAGGCTCAGAGATAATGTTAGGAAGTACTTTTTCAATGAAAGGGTGGTGGAGCTGCGGAACAGCCTTCCAGCAGAAGTGGTTGGTACGAAAACAATACAAGGGTTCAAGAGTGCATGGGATAGACATAAGGGTACCCTGGAGA
Organism: Neoceratodus forsteri; assembly: GCA_016271365.2. Lineage (NCBI taxonomy): Eukaryota > Metazoa > Chordata > Ceratodontiformes > Ceratodontidae > Neoceratodus > Neoceratodus forsteri. The sequence goes on along the minus strand of CM057456.1, from coordinate 168,070,023 downwards.
TGTGCAGAACAGAAGAGCCGCAGATCAAATAGGATCTGGGGCTGCAGCAGTGAGTTGGGAAATGGGCAGACTAGGTGGGCTTTATAGTCCTTATCTGCCAACAGATTCTATGTTTTTATATTTCTACATTTTGAAAAAGGAATCTTGAGCTCAAAGGTCTCCTGAACACAGTAAGTAGATCAGGATAGAACAATGGGAGGGTGATAGGAAGCACAGACAGACAACAGAAGAGCAGCTATCTCATGCATATAAAAAAGGTAATGAAACTCCACTATGGAAGTAGAAGGTACTGTAATATACAACAATTTCTGTTCCTGTCTGCCCTGCTACCTCTCCTCTCCTCTTATTAGCAATACATTGCTAATCTGCTAGTGCTGCAAAGCAGTTAAAACGTGCTCTAGCACTGACACCTAGGAGCAGTAAAAAGACATTTCTGATCACTTAACTGTTGAACCATGAGTGCCCTGGTCATTAGAATTACTGAAAGCAAGGAGTTTTGAGGGTTTTTTTTATGACTCATACTGCCTTGAATGCAGGAACTTGACAAATTAAGCCAAATAAGGTATCAGTGGAACCGAACAGTATTGTACCACTGTTTATACTTCTTACAAAAGATTATTCTTTGCTGCTTAATAACAGCTTTAGCTAGCAATACACTAATTTAATTTGTGTTCATTATTTCTAATATTCCTCCCCTCTAGAGTAAGTTACAGATCAGACATTTGTGCTGTCAGTTTTTAACACAGTATGACAAAGGCTTTCTGTTGTCATATTTTTTCATTTAAGCAAGAGGCAGCTGGAATAAAAAATAAAAAAGAGACATGTTGAACTGTACTTACTCTCTTTCTTTCTGTTGTTTACTATTTTGACACACCACAAATGTTAACAGGAACTAGGAGTGTGTAAATACCTTTCCCTGAATATTCTGCATTCAGTAGCCATGTATTTGGGACAAGGTATTCATTATTCAGGTGTTTGGGTGAAAAACTAAAAAAAAAGGGTGAAAGAAAAGGAAAAAAACAGTCTCTCAACCTCCTCCCCAACCCAAATCCTGTAAAATATCACCCTCATCCCCCCACCCTCTGCCAGAAGCCCAATCTTCCCTCCTCCCCCCCAGCACCCACAATTCAATTAATTTAATTACATTTGAAAAAAAATCCTATGATGAGTGACCAGCACAACCTGCCCACCTCCATAGCCAGCCACTCTTTCTAGTGTAAACATAGGGCTCATTTGTGCTTTAAAAATACTTATGTCCACCCCACATCCACACCTTAGCAGCACCCCCCCAGCACCATTTCTGAGTGAGAGAAGGTGACAGGCACAACACGCCCTTCTCCACAGCTGGATGCTTTCCTGTGAATGAATGCACTTGCATGCTTGCTCAGCCTATAGTGAAATCAGCTGCTCAGCTGGTTTTATTATAGAGTGAGCAAGCGTGTGAAGGCTCAATCCTTGGAACTGTGCTGTTCTCCATTATTGTCAATGACATCACTAAGCGCAGTGGGAGGATTCATCTACATATTTGTGCAGATGACATCATACTCTGCTACAGTTAAATAACAATTTCCAAGGGTAACTCAATACTCCAATCTGATTTCAACAAAATTTCCTTCTGGGTCATCAACAACCATCTAATCCTTAATGCAACTAAAACTAAGTCTATGGTGACTGGATCCCAGAACTGGCTAACTCATTCAGCTGATTCATGAGCAGTCATAACATCAGATGACAACACTGTTGAGCAAGTCAATGTATTCAGATATCTTGGAATCTGTCTTTGATATATCACTTACATACAATAAGCAAATCAATGACATCTTAACAACCAGTGAGCCCAAGCTAAACTGTCTCTACAGGTCATTAGTACAAGTTAAGCAGGTTCGTCCTCTCCTGTGGATGGTCTACTCATCATTGTCTGCTAAATGACCAACTTAAGTGGCCAAGTCTCTCAATAGGGCATGACTGCCTCTGGCTTTCATTGTAGTATAACTGTGCTTAAGGAAAAGTCCCGGATTATCTCCTGTCACCCAGATTCCTGTCCCACCTCACACAGTCAACCAATGCTTGCTCACTCCATTAAGTATCAGCACTTACCTTCTCAGTTCCCAGGATGTAGCCTGAATTTGGTAGAAAGGCCTTTGCACTTGCAGCACCAGACACTGGAATCCCGCCACCCCCCCCCCGCTGAGAGTGGCTTATAACTTGCAAGTGTTTGAGGTCCTTTACTTAACATACCAACTTTGTTTCCTGTAAAGAGCTGCTCTAGTTTGTATGTACTATAGTTAATTTACTGGTTCAGCAGTCTTTAGGCTGCCCCATAGGAGTCTGAGTAACTTCTTTGTGCCACTTCTTCCAGCCCCTGCTCAGTCTCATCCTCACTTACTTGCATGTTGCCTGCTGCTTTCAGTGTGCATGCGCAAGTCATCACACATGTGCAAAAAACTCCGGTGGCCATCTTGAACATGGCGGACAGTGCCATGTTCCACCGGTACTGATGGACAAAATAGTGTGGTGGACATGCAGTGATTGCCATTTACCTACATTATTTAAAAAGTCAGTTTGGTATCTGGTAAGATCCCTTTTCTCTACAGTGATCAAAAGATGTCTGCAGGGCTATGCCCACTGCAGCAATAAAAATAAAGCTGGGCCCCAGAAATGTTCCCAAACTGGGAATGATCTGCTACAGTTCTGGACCAGCCAACTCCTGTTGAATGCACAAGCATAAATCATCTGTATATGCACAAATCTTAGGACCAGGAATAGTATCAGAAATTTGAATAACAGGGATGCCAGGATTTCCCTGAACAGCTGTGATAAAGGGATCAATGGTAAAAATGCATAATAGGGGACTAAGGGAGCATCCTTGTTGTACTCCACACTTTCCATGAAAAGTCTGTCCCAGAACCCCATTTATATTCAGCACAATAAAAGCATTGCTATAAAGCAGCTTAATCCAGTATATAAATTGTATGGGGATCCCAGAATGTTGCAGAACAGTAAACAAGTCCTCATGACTCATCCGGTCAAAAGCCTTTTCTTGATCTAAAGAAAAGATGTAACCTGGGCAGGTATTCATCCTTCCTTGTGTGACCAGATCTTGCAAAAAAGAAGATTACTTTATGAAAAATAAATCTATTAGGTAGGTCACATGAAACAACCAAATTTGAAATTTTGAGTGTCTAGCAACCAGAATATTAGCAAACAATTTATAATCAACATTTAAAATGCTGATCAGTCTCCAATTTCTGACATCTGCCCTGTCACCTTTTTTATATAAAAGGATCATAATTGCTTGAGCCATTTCTGAAGGGATGACTCCCATGTGTAATATCTCATTAAATAATACAACAAGAGCTAAGCTCAATAAGGTTGAAAAGGTCTTATGCAATTCAGCAGTCAATCCGTTTTGTCCCGGTATAGAGTCGGTATGCAATTTACTGATTGCCTGAAGTATTTCCTCATCAGTAATGTCAGTCACTATGTCATGAAGGGTCTCTGGTGGTACCCTAGGAATGTCTAAATTGCATAATTATTTGAAAGCCCAATGTCATTGTTTTAGATAATTTGTTTATTTTACTTAATTTTTGTTTTTATGTTCCATGTATGTAATCATTATTTATTATGTATGATTTTTGTATTGATTCATCATTGGAAACTTTCAGATAGAAACCACGGGAATTTGTTGTAAATTTTTTTTTTTCTCCAACAAATCCGCCTGTATAAAAATTATTTTTTTTATCAATCAATATGGTGCAAAAAAGACTCATCCCCAGAGACTGTGGATGGAAAACAAAACATCCGACCTAAGTACTGTTGTGCAATATCCAAAATACTGGCTGAATCAATCTGTAGTTGGCCACTAATAGGTTCTATAGGAGCATCAATATGAGTGTGATGTAGCCTGTCAGCACAAGCCTTGAAAATATCCAATGATGGCATTTTCCCCCTGTGTACCAAACTGAGCCTCATGTTTTAATGTGACAGCTCTGTTATATTGGCATGTAACCATTTCCTCTTTAATACATTTAATCTGGTCACCAATAATTTATTTATGCTCAGAAGCCAGAGTTGTTAAGGAATGTAATTGGTTCCTGAGGTTTAAGTAATGGAAGTATCTAACTTTACCCTGTAAAGAACTTGTTTTATGAAAAACTCTTTGAAATCTTGGTTTGTAGCTAGCCGCTATTGATCCATAGATCCATAGGCATCAATAATAGAAGTCATGTCATCACAGAACAATATCAGGATCAGCTAAGAGGGAACTATTCAATTTCCATCTAGCTGTAGAGTGATATGACATGGTAAGACTGAGGGTGTAGTGACAAGAGATTGCTTAATTGGTCAGAAGTCTCAAAAGGAATTATTGTAGCAGCCACAACAGTTGCTGCCATTGAAAGAAATAAGTAATCAATCCAAGTTGCCAAAACCCCCTGGACATAAGTTCCAACACCTTTCTGAAGTAAAGTGGTATATCCATCTTGTCAATTTGCATGTCTAACCACTTGCTATAAATACTACATGTCACTAAAATCTTTTGTAGTGGTACCCCCTCTATCAACAGGTGAAAGACCATAATTAAAGTCGCCCCAAAAAATTACATATATAGAGGTGTGAAGATAAGGTTGTATAGTGCGGAACAAGGTTATCCATAAGGAAATACTCAGTGGGGGCATAAATATTTATCAGACAAAAGCTGTGCAACTGGTCTGATAGATCAACCAGAAGTGCCCTCCCAGGGCATAGTTCAATCATCCTCTGAACATGACAGTAAAAATCCATTTTAAAATGGCCACCCCATCACACACCTCTTCCCTGAGACCAATAAGAGCAACCCAGGGTCCATAAAGTTTATCTCAGGAAACCCAATGCTGTGTTTTAAGTCTTTTATCTCATAAAAAAAAAAATACGTCATGGAATAAACCCATCAAAATTTTAAATGTGGTCAGGCATTTTTTATAATTCTTAATACTACATATACATTAATTTTAGAGGAGGTGAGCTTAGGTCCCTTACACATGATGAAAATGCAAAGGAGATGGCAAGACTTTTTAATGTTTTACTCATGTCCTGCCTTTCCCTTTCTTTACTGTGGAGGTGTCCAGTTGAGAATCCAATGGATGCTCCTTCAGGGAGGATGCACTAGAAGAGACATCCGAATCATCATCCTATGCCATATCTCCCTACTGTCATCATTTAGACAATTCATGGAACCTGGTTCAGGTCTGAATCTGCAAAGTAGTATCATCTTCCTCAGGTTTTCTTTTCCCTTTGCCCCTCTTTGAGGGGTTCACCACCGAGTAAGGAATCTCATGGGCTGGGGGAAGGGTCATGTCAGGTAATTGTTGGGAGGCAAAATCCATAGGGGGAAGGTCAGTTTCCTGGCAGTCAGTTAGCACTCCAGCCATGTGGGACATAGAGGGTTCAGAAATACAAGAGGTGTGGTTGTCCCAGGTAGGGGATCTGGAATCATGAGAAAGGTGAGAGGCTGGTTCAGAGTGTTGAAAAGGAGTAGAAACAGATGGTATACTGGGGTAATGAGGTGTTGCGCTTTAAGTTGAGAATCGGTAATAAGTCTCTCCTGAACATGAAAAGCAGCATCCCATCTATTATGGGCCACCCAAAGGCACTGAGTATATGAGTGGACAATTTCATCACATAGGATATAATGAAAGGGACTTGGACAACCTAAACTAACATAGTCCAAACATAAATTACACCTGGGCCTGTCACAAACAGAGCTAAGATGGGTTCTAGCCCCACATGTTTGGCATGTTTTAAATTTCCCCGGGTAAAAACACAAGCCCATCTCCCTCTTAGGAAGATGATTAATTCCTGCAGCTATATGTTGCAGTTTAACTTCAACTTTCCAACTCCCAGTCCAGACTAATTGTCATCAAGAATGGGAAGGTGACATGATGTTCAAGAACTTTGCGATGCTGACGTAACCAATACTGTACATTCTCAATATTTACCCCCTCGTTGTGAAATAATGGTGTACTAGTTTTAACAGTAGGTTTCATCAGAGGAATCAGAAAAAAAAAAAAAAACATTGCCAGGATGGAGAATCCTTAACTAAAAATACTTTTGACAATATTTTTCAAGGGAGTGAGCTGTCTAAAACTATGTCTTAAGTAGCTTCTCCCTGTACATGAATAAAAGCAAATAGTTCTTGGGCAGAAATCCAATGGCATCTTTCAACACAGTATGAATGACAAATTTCCTATCAGGAGCCAAATTCAAAGTTCCAGAATATTTTAACCACAGTGTTGCAGTGCTGCACTGGTTCACCCAATCTATGAAATAAATCAGACATTTTAAATTGTGCAGATCTGATGCCAGTAGCAGCAGAACATGTGTCCAGAAGATCAGAAGAAGCTATCACTGCATCAAGTGGAACAGAAGCAGCCACCAGTGTAGAGAGATCAGGAAGTGCCGAACAGTTTGAGTCAGCCAGAGCAGTATCAGGTCGAAGCTCCCTATTGTCATAGTATCCCACCGATGTCAGCAGTGGTAACGATGGAGCAGAAGTAGATTTTGAAGAAGGAAATGTTTGCAAACTAATCAGGTGGCAACCCAGATGAAACTGACATGGTGGAAATGGGGACATTCTGAGCAACAGGAGCATCAGGAAAACAAACAGACAGTGTCGTGTAAGGGAACTTGCCGAGCTGCCGTACCAATGGCCAAAGAATTCTTGTGACTAGTTGGGTGTTTTTTACAGGCAGGTAGACATGCAGAATGATCATCCAAAGAAGAATCAGTATAACTGTCTAGTTGTGTTATGCAGACCGGATCCATAATATCTTTAGCAGAGACAGGTCCCAGAGATACTCATCTGCTAGTGCTGTGCAGAATTTTCAAATTCTGGTGGAACAAAATTCTGGTGAATATTCAAAATTCTGCCTAAATTCCACCGAATTCCACTGGAAACAGAATGGCAGAATTACATAGCACAAAATAGTTGCAGAATGATTTTCAGCAAAAAAAATCACTCTTTCAAGGAATATTATTCTGCGGATCTCAATATTTTCCTAGGAAATTGTTGCGGAATAATTTTCTGTGGCAAGAAATACTGTTCTATTCCATGGATCACAGTAAGCAGAATTCCGCAGATGAACAAGTGGAATTCTGGCAGAAATTCCACTGGTAGAATGATCATTCCATACTAATTCTGCCAGCAGAATTCCATGTTCCGCACAGCACTACCATTTGCTGCCATCAGGAGCACATACCCAGCCTGCAGCTTGAAATGAAACATGTAGAGGGGAGGTGCCTGGTCAGTCTTCCACCGGTTGACCCTTCCTAAGTTCAAGAGAATGTGGAAGGGCTATAGGGGAAGAAGATAGTCCAGGTGTACTGTGGTTCATAGTGAGAACAGGGCTAGGATGAAAGGGATACTCAGACATAACTCCAACAGGTTGAGGTGAAAACTGAGTCATTGTGGAAGCTGCAGACCTGTCAGGATCCTCCACTAACATTTTTAGCAGGAAAATGTTATTCCTCTTCAAGGCATTTTTTAGCAAAAACTCATCACATTTGGCAGGAGCTGAGTCCAAATCAGGAAGATCACAGCACTTGTCCACTGCTATGGATGCTGACATCCTAGATGTATTGACTGGCACCTGCACCAGCACAACCTTTTGATGCATAGCTCCAGGAGCTGAGCAACAAATCCAGCATCCAAAACATCATAATTCATCTCTGAGGCACAAGTTGAAGGAGTGGGAAGAAGAGGTCTCCCTGCGGCACCCACTCCACCACCTTTAGCTGCCATGTCCGCCATCATAGAATGATGGACAAGAGTTCCCCTACTGGAGAGTAGGGCTGTTTTTATTATAGAATCATAAACAAAAAATACAAATCATACATAATCAAAATCCATATATTTTTGCACTACTTTTACATTGTGTTTTTCCAATTACTGTAGCATTCTAAAAGTCATTACAATATCATTCTTTTAATTTTTCTCTATTACTTATGGATCCATGAGATTTTCTCCATCTGTTCTCATACATTAAGCACTATATTCATAGTATATTGAAGTCACTCCTTTTGTCAATATTCTTACTATCCTTTTTACATTCCTGTCTTTTTATAGGCTGAACATTATCCTGATTGGTTTGTGCTAGTTGTTCGGGTGTCCACTCAATTTGTTGCACAGTTAATTTGCATCTTGCCTGCCATATCTAATATCTAAAGCATGTGATTATTATTCTTAAAGTTTCTGCCTCATAATTCCTCCTTATTTCAGAGAAGATCCCATAGTGTAAGGGGTCTGGGTTCACCAACCATCTAGGAAACCACCCACACTTATGAAAAACAGGGGTCCAGAACATGTGAAAAAATGGGCATTCAAAGAAAAGATGGTCCATTGTCTCTAATTTTTCGATACATCCCTGTCTTGGGCAAACTCTATTGTGTCTTTATGCTTCAAGTTATTTTTAACTGGGAGCTTCCCATGCACACTCAACCAAGTATTATCCCACATCTGTGGAGCTATCATTTTCTCAGTTAGTAGTGCAGATATGCTATTGATCTCTTTCTCTGTTCTTGTCATGTATTCAGGCTTTTGTATAAAATATGCTTTCTGTATGTCTGCATAGAACTGTGTTCTGTCTTGTGTCTTAATCATGTCTATATGCACCTTTCACAGTTTTAGTTTGCTTAACATTCTTTTAAATATGTTGGTATGACCATGAGCCTTGATTGTATGGGAATTGTGCCATATTGCTCCCACGTTTGCACTACTGGGCTTATGTGGTCAGCTACCCAAGGGCACCAAACATGAATTCTGCCTTGTACGGCAGGTTTCATATTGGCATATAAAAATATGCTATGATAGCATGCAATGGGGTTAATTAATTTCAGTCCTCCTGCTTTGATCTCTAAGTATTGAATTCCTCTCTTAATTGGGTTAAGCCGACTCCCCTATATACATTGGAAGAAACAACTGATATGTCTAGTTTATATTTATTTAGGTGACAAGAAGACATATCTTAGATATAGAAACATCGGTAGTAGACAAGTGTGTAACATATATACCTTCTTTTTTTGCCCATTCTCCATCTGTTCCATTTAGCTACTCTGTCTAGGGCTATGTTAAGTATGTATTCCCAGTTATATAGGGCTACCTCTGGGTACCCAAAGAAAATCCCTAGGATCTTTGTCCCTGTATTATTTTTTGGTATGTTATTTAGGTGTGATTCTTGTGTAAGATTCTGTCCTATTGGTAGACATGTGCTTTTCTGTAGATATATTTTAGAACCTGCAATTTATGAAACTTCTTCTAACAGTTGCCCCATTGGTGCTGCTGAGAAAGTGTCTGCTAGAACGATGCATAAATCATCAGCATACCCCAAATTCCTAATTTCACTGTCCTGACTGGATACTGAAAGGCCCCCTTATCTCCTGGTGTATATTATTTAAGCAATAAGGCATGACAGGGTGTGTGTTATTGTGTAATAATGTCACTCCTGCAGTGGGTTGAAGCATGAGGCAAAGCTGAGTGTTTCCACCACCCCAGAAGTGAAGTTATTACACAATAACACACACCCTGGAGTGCCTTATTGTTATTATACAATGGCTCATCTGGTAATAAAAACGGAAAAAAAAATGTTTATTTTTTTTTTGTTTAATTTTTGTGAGTGGATGTATACTATTTAAAAAAAAAAGTCCAGAATATTTCCCACCACTAGGTGGAGCTGCAATCTGAATGATTTTGGCTAGTCACTCATTTGTGTGTCTGTGTCCTGCATGCTGTGATGTTTGATATTCCCCTCCCCAACAGCAAGTTGCTCACTAGCCCGTTAAAGGGGGCTATGTTTTATGTTTCTTTCTTCCTTTTTGTTAAGTATTTCTGCTGCATTCTACGTACCGCTCGGCTACAGTGCAGTGCGGTGGTAAAGTTTGCCCACCCTCTGACATGATGACGGTGCCAGGAAGAAGATGGGAAAGCCATTGGTGGCACAGGTTTGGTTTTCTAACACTTTCAGTGGTGAGTAGAGGAGGAGTCAGACAGGAATGGAAGATGTGTGACAGTGGACAGATTGTGCCAGTGGTCAGGTTTGTGAGTTTTACTCCCGGTCTCTTGTCACACGATCACTAATTGGCAGTTTCACTTTTTGCAGCAATTCAAAATTGGTCCATTCTGTGGAAAAATGAGAAAGAGGCATGTTGAACCTGTAGCGATGTTTCATTCTTAGTGAATTTATTTTTTGGATGAGGGATGGAATGTGTGTTTGGGGGAGGCTGGCGGAGCGGTTGGGTGAGCAAGCATGGTAATGTGGTACCACTTGCTACCATGGGTTCGCTTCATTGTAAAAGAAACAAAAAAACAGGTTTTGTGTTTTGGGGCCAGTGTAATGAGTGTTTAAAACAGTCAGGTTTTATATTTTGGGGATCGTGTGACGTGGTGGGTAAGAGCTTACATTCGAGGGGGGGAGGCTTCAGTCGTTTGCATCACTGGCTTGGAGGTGCAGTAACTTGTGCAACGAGGCACAATTTCATGCTCTGTCATGCGGTCATGTGTGTACCTGGACTTAATACAGTGATGTTATCGTGTAATAACATCACTGTTCCAGGCACCCACTGACTAATCACAGAGAAGGAAATTTCTTTGTCATTGTATAATGTTTCTTATCAAAGGGTCCAAGGATAGGATATACAGGATAGGACTGAGCAGGCATCCTTGCCTTACCCCTATTCGTATTTGGCATGCCTTTCCTAGCCCTGAATTAACATATGGGGCCACATTTGCCTGTTCATAGCATAACTGTAACCATTTAATGAATTCTCCTGGGAAACCATATTGCTCTAGACATGTCCACAGATGCTGGTGTGAAACCTTGTCAAATGCTTTGGATTGATCTAAATTTAATAAAAACCCTGATATTTCTCCATTCTTTCCTTTTCCAGTATTTCCCTAATGAGAATTAATAAGTCCAACGCCTTCTTCCCAGGAAGAGAGCATGCTTGTGAGTGATGTATCAGTGGTGAAATTATTGAAATTAATCTGCTGCTTAGTAATGTAGCAATAATCTTGAAATATGAATTTAGCAATGATATCAGTCTCAAATTGTCCAAAATCTATTTGTGCCCCTTCTTGTGTAGCAAGAGTAGTAGCACCTGATACATTGATTGGGGCAGCTTGTTGTTCAGTAAGATGTAATTATATACCTCAGTTATTTCAGGTGCCATGTACTGTATCAGTTCCTTGAATAAGGTATAGGGTAATCTGTCTGGTCTTGGAACTATTTCTGTGTTTAATTGTCCAATAACCAATGTTATTTCCTGTTTTGTGATCTGTCCTTATAATATCTCCCTGTCTGATTGGATAATTTGTGGCAATCAACATTTTTGTAACCATTCCTTTGTTTCTGTTGGTATTTCATGTGCTGTACCGTAATAAGTTATTTATGAACTGTTCTGTCCCGTTCATAATGTTTGTATTGCCAGTGATCACCTGGTTTCCTTTTTTAAGGGCTGAAAAAACGTTTTTGTTGTTTTGTGTCATACAGTTCTCATAAGGTTTAGCCTATGCCTGTTTCCCTTTTGTTTCATATCTCTGTTCAAATTCTAATGACTTATTTCTGTCATATTGGCTCTCTGCCATATCTTGTTTAATTATTTTTATTTGTTCTGTATAGTCCTGTACTGTTTCTAATTGTAGGGAAATTAATCTGTACAACTGCTGTTTAAGTTGCTCATACTGTATGTTTTTGTGAGAGCCCATGCATTGTCCTGTGGTTTTGAAATATTTGGTTAAGTCTGCCTTAGTCTGTTCTCACCATTCTAGAATATTATCATATAGAAATGTAACTGATTTTCTGGCATTGATTGAGTCTTCAAAACCTTGTCTTATTTCTGGGGTTTCTATTAGGGTGGTATTAAATCTCCAATATCCCTTCCCTAATGTGGCCTCAGGTGAATATGACAGTCTTATTTCTAATAACATGTGATCTGATGTTGCAACTGGGTGTACTTTTGATTGCTGTATAGGGATGTATGGTAATGTGAGCCAATAATCAATTCCAGTTTTGATGTTCCCTATAAAATATGTGTATTGTGTGGTAGGGTAGTTGTAGAAAATGTCTATTAATTTGGTCTGAGTGATTATTCTATTTAAAAGAACTGCGTTACAAAACATTTTGTCTGTTTTGAGACCCCTGTCTTGTTTTAGCCTGCTACAATTAGTCTCCTCCCCACAGCACTGCTTGTGCTGTTAATAAATATGGTTGTATTAGGTTAAACAGTTGGATTCTTTTTGCCCTTTCCTGGGGGGGCATACACATTAACTAGTCTAATATTCTGCTGTTCTAAAATAAAATCTATCAGCATGGCCCTACCTGGTAGTACATCTAGTACTCTAGTTATCTTTATTAGTGGGTTATTGATGCATACTACCCCCACTACATGTATCTTTCCCTACTGACCAGTAGGGTAGGGTGGTCTGCCAATCCAGTTTGCACTTGCTTTCTGTATTTCTGTTGTTGTGAGCTGCTGCATGTCTTGAAACAGTACTATGTCATAGTGGTTAAGATTAAACTACTGAAAGGTTGTTTTCATTTTCTTTTCAGATTTTAAGCTATTCGCATTAAGCGATGCTAAAAGTAGATCATAGGTCATCAGGGTTTATTTTAGTCTGGATGTTTTTTCCTTAAACTATACCGCGTCCCCGTGCATCTCTTTTTTTTTAACCTTCCCTGCTACTTGAGGAGTGTTTTCTTCTGGTTCCAAAACTCCCCACTTTAATAGAAGAGTGTTCAGATGTCCCTTTTAAGTATTCTTCCATCTCTGTATCTCCCCATAGCAGGGCCTTGTATTTGTTTTGCAGTGGTATCCCCTTCCTCATGTTGTTGTCTCTCTGTGTGTGTTTTGGAGGATACTGTTTGAAAGGCTGTACGTGTTTGTGATGGGGTTGGGGGGTGACATTTCCACATTTGAAGTCCCTGCTTGTGCATTCTAAGTATGTGGTTCTGTGTGTTCCTCTCTGTCTTCCTGTCTTGGGTCTTCCTGTCTTGTTTCTTGTTCTGTATTCCCTGGCAGGGGTTGCTGTGCCTCTTGTCCAGAGGTTCTGGATGCCTGAGGCTGTCTCCTTTGCTCTCGGGGGGTGCTGACCCCTGTCTGGTAGCCCAGTTAATATACAAATCTTGTTCTGCTAAATCCCCATTCCCATTGTTGTGCAAGGTCCAAGGGCAAGAAAAAATAGAGTGACCTGCTTCTTCACATAAATGACACACTGGGGGTACTGTGCACCTAGCACTTGTATGCCCCACACTTTCACAATGTAAGCATCTCTGCACCTCACAATTGTTGCTGAAGTGCCTGTCAGAACTGCACTTGTAACACTGTGTAGGTTGCCCTTGATAAAATAATACCCCTTTGCCTTTACCTAGATAAAAGCAATTGGGGAGGTGCTTGACCCCTAAATCATCTTGATGTAAATTTACTTTAACTCTCCAGCCTCCTGTCCCAAATCCTTCATCATCAACTATAGGTTCTGGTGTATTTTGCACATAACATTTTATCCCTAACCAATGCAGAATATCTGTATAGTTTACTCCCTTGTTTTTAAATAAAATGGTTATAATCTTAAAAGTGGGTTTGGTGAATGGGATGACTTGAAAGGGGGCCCATAGGAGTGTGTTTTTGTGACCATTACACAAAAGCCAAGATCTATCAAGCAAAGAGGAAGACCTAAAACTTAAATCAAATATTGCCTCCCTGGCATATGAATCAAGGCATATACCTCTGTTGGCGTGAAGCCCATATCCTGTTTTAATAACTGTGTCCCACATAAAACCTGTCAGGAGGTAATTCTAGGCCTCCAATATACCTTGTCCTACCCACACGTCTTGTCTTAGCTTGTTCAAGAGTTTTTTTTAAAAGACTTGCATATGTCACTTGTTCAGTAAAAGTCTCTTCTGAATTACCATTTTCAGTTGGGTGTTTCCTGAGTTATTTGGGTGATCCCATGTTTCATTGTTATTAACTCTTTCTTGGTTATTATTTATAGGTAGTGGTGCCACATCTGTAAGAGATTCAAAGAATAGCTCAGAAGATGACCCTAGAGGTAAGTATGAAATATTTTGTTGTGAAGTACGGGGCCATGTTTTCCTTTCATCTGCCTCTTTCTTCTGTTGGTTTTGTGTTGTTGCACTTTGCGAAGCACCTGCTGGTGCCTACTTGTTGTTTAGATGAAGTCCCCTGTGCTCTGATCCTGTAGTCACCATTTCCAACAGCGTTTCATCATTGTCTGTAACGGTGCTCATGTGTACATCCTGAACTGCTTGTGTTGAGGGTTTTGTGGGTTTGTCATGGATGTAGAAGGATTTTCTTTCTGCAGCAGTACCTGGCCACTTTTTTCCATATCATTGATTTGCACCTCCCCGCATTCAGACCCCAGAACTGGGATCTCTGGGTCTGGAATCCAGGATCCGTTTGTGTGCTGGACCTGCTCCTTCTAATGCTTTGCTAGCTCTCCAATATGTATCTAACCCCATTTGGGGAGCATTCTGCTGCATGTTTGACCATTTGGTTCCAGAGGGTTATCAGCCCTGAATACAAAGATTTTCTGTGTCGATTATGCTTCTCCACTGTGAGTACTAATTTTGCCAGTATTTCCATTCAAGGTTTTATTTTGTAGGAGCTGTTGCCTTTGTGTACTGTAATCCTTCTTTAGTTTTGCAAGGTGAGCCATGAATTCTGCTTTTTGTTTGGAGGCAGCCCTTTCTAGCTACCTTTCTGCCTCTTGAAGAGGGATATTGTCCTGAGTTGTTGATATTTCAGCTTTAGGTTCTGTCTCCATAATTCTGGCTTCCGAAGCTGTTGAGGATGCAACTTCAGGGATGCTATGCTTTCCACCCTCCACAGGGTGCTTCCCAGTTGTCCCGTTCACTGCCTGATCTGCATCTGGCTCCTCCATCTCCTTGGCCAGCAACCCCCCCCCCTACTGGCAGAGTAGGGGAATTTCCCTGGTGTTCTGGCCAACATTCCCTTTCTCATAAAACTAGTTAATGCAATTGTCCAAGGCTGTGTGTCAGTGTTGGTGTGTGTGAAATGGCTGCCACTACACATTCAGTCACTTCATTACCTGTCTCTCGTTGCTTGTAAAGTGCTTTGGAATATGATGTATATATAAAATCACTACATACATACTAATTCATCTGCTGCAGCTGCAGCTTCTTCTTCTTCTTCTTCTTCTTCTTCTTCTTCTTCTTCTTCTTCTTCTTCTTCTTCTTCCTCCTTCTCCTTCTTCTTTTTCTGCTGCTACCAGGGGTTTAGTTATTTCCATTGCCAATTCCTTGAGAACCCAGGGATGCATCCCATCTGGCCCTGGGGCATTATCTATCTTTTGGGCTGCTAACCCTATCCAAACTGTTTCACTGGTAAATACTTGCTGCTTCATCTCAGGAATACACTTTACAGCCACCTTAATGCCACTCTCTTGCAAGAGGTTCTCTGTCTTCCCATGGGAATACAGAGCAGAAGTAGTCATTAAGAATGGTTGATTTTGGCCTATACTCCTTAATTACCCTGAATAAAGAGGAGAGTGGGTGGGCAGAGAAGGACAGTAAAAAAGCAGGAATAATGAACAAAAACTTTTACTTAGTATTCACAAAATAAGAGGAGGGAGGTACCTATTCCGGTCATTAGAAGGACTCTGGATAGAGGGGTTGATATCAGTCTTTTCACAGAAGAAAGAGTTCTGAAAGAACTCCTAAAACTCCTAAAACTGAAGGTGGACAAAGCAATGGGGCCTGATGAGATTCACCACAGAATTCTAAAGAAATTAATGGGAGAACTAGTAATACCACTCACTACCCTTTTTAACAAATCATGGGAGGATGATGTGGTACCTGAGGACTGGAGGAGGGTGGATGTGATTTTCCTTCACAAAAGTAAGAGCAAGACAGAAGCAGGAAACTATAGACCTGTCATTTTTACCTCAGTTGTAGGAAAATGATGAAATCACTTCTGAAGGAAAGAATTGTTGAGTACCTAGAGTCCAGTGGGGCACAGGACCCAAGTCAGCATGGGTTCACAGCAGGAAGGTAATGTCAGATGAATCTAATTGATTTCTTTGACTGGGTGATCAAAGTAGTAGACCAGGGAGGGGCTGTGGACATGGCCTACCTAGACTTTAGCAAGGCATTTGACACAGTCCCGCACAAAAGATTAATAAACAAATTAGCCAGCCTGGGAGTGGGTCTCAGGGTGGTAGCATGGGTAAAACACTGGCTGGACAACAGGATACAGAGGGTAATAGTAAATGGAGTCCACAGTGAAGAAAGGGGGGGTTGCTAGTTGGGTACCGCAGGGTTCAATACTTGGTCCGGTCCTTTTTACTGTCTTTATAAGTGACATTGCAGAAGGACTGGAAGGAAACGTATGTCTCTTCATAGATGACACAAAGATCTGCAACAGGGTTGATACACAAGGTGGGATGGAAAGGATGAGAAGGGACTTGGCAAGGTTGGAGGAATGGTCAAATGTATGGCAGCTTAGATTCAATGCAAAGAAGTGCAAAGTAATGCACCCAGGAAACAAAAACCCAGGGGAAATGTACCAATGGGGAGTGAGATACTGACAACATCAGAAATGGAAAGGGACCTGGAGATAACTATATCAGATGACCTAAAGGTGGGCAAGCAATGTAAGAAGGTAGTACATATTGCTGGGGGGGATACTGGGATGCATAGGAAGAGGCATCATCAGTAGAAAACAGGAAGTTGTTTTCCCTCTGTACAGACAGTTGGTGAGACCCTATCTGGAGTACTGCATGCAGTTCAGGAGATCCCATCTCTGCAAATACATAGACAGGGTGGAGGCTGTCCAGAGGAGGGCAACCAAAGTGATGCAGGGTCTGCACCAGAAGACATGTGAAGAGAGTCTAAAGGAGCTTAATATGTATACCCTCGAGGAAAGGAGGGGAAGGGGAGACATGATAGAAACTTTCAAGGACTTCAAGGGAATCAGCAAAGTCCAAGAGGGTAGCATCTTTCATAAAAATACATATGCAAGAACAGGGGGGCACAATTTGAAGATGGGGGGGTGGATGGGTCCCCGGTAATGTGAGTAAGTATTTTTTCATGGAGAGGGTTGTGGATGCATGGAACAGCCTTCCTGAGGAGGTCATGGAGTCAAAAACAGTGGGGGAATTCAAGAATACTTGGGACAGACATAAAGCAATTCTAGTGGGGGGGTAGGAGGAAGTAGGCTCTTGGTTAACTAGGATCTGCAGCTTATCCATTAAGTAGGGAAATGGGCAGACTAGGTGGGCCAAAGCGGTCCTTATCTGTAGTCAAATTCTATGTTTCTATGATTACCACCCTCTGTTTTTCTAACAATTCCTCCTCCCTTGATTCTCTTTTCCCTAATATATCTAAAGAACTGCATTTCTTCTCCCTTAATCTCCTCCATAATGCACATCTCTGTGTCTGTCTTTGCTTCTCAGACCACCCTCTTGTTTTCCTTTATTCCCATGTGGTACTTTCCTCATTCTTCCTTCCCTGGGTTTACCTTGTATCTGATGAAGGCCTTCTGTTTGGCTCTTACTGCTTCCTTGACCTTTTAAGAGAACCATATTGGTGTCTTGTACCGGTTTCTTTTGATTACAATTCTCATGCAAAACTTTGTTGCCTCAGGAATGGTCTCCTTGATTGCTCCCATCTTTCCTTCATATCCCTGATGCTCTCAACTTCCTGATGCTATCAGCTTCGACTAACTTGTTCTGGACCAGCTCCCTAAGATGGTTGAAGTTTGCCATTCTGAAATCTAGGAATTTAGCCTTTGATGAGGGCTTGCTTGTCCAAAGGGCCAGGTCGAACCATATAGAATTATGGTCACTGGACCCTAGTGGCTCCCCCCCATGCAATATACTGCCATTCTCCATTTCATGACATGCTCTCTGACTACATCCCTGTTCTAGCCCATCTCTGACCCCCATGAAATGTTGCTGTTCCTTGTATACATTTGTCACTCTTTGGGATTTGCTCTCTCCCCCGATCTCTGTTCCAGAGTGTGCTCCTATTCCCCATCATTCACATTACCTGCTGTGTATCACTTGCTCTCTCCCCCTTTCTTCAATGTCTGCCACCCCAACTGATGTCATTCCCCATAATTCTCATTAGCTGCCCTGTGCCACTTGCTTCATATCCATCCCCTCCCCAATCTCTGCCCCACCACAACATGCCAACATTTCCCTATATATTAGTAGTGCTGCAGCATGTTGGTGTTCATCTGAACTGTGAGAGGGCTTTTGGAGGGTGCCCCCTCCTCAACCTATCACAGCATCAGAATACCAAGTCTTGTCCCTTTTGCTCCTCCTTTTGTCTTTGAATTCCTTGTCCGGTCATAAGGCTGGAAAATGCAAGCTGCAAGTTTTTCTTGTGTGATTCCTAATTTATGGCCTTGAAACCTGTTTCATGTGTTTGATTCTGCTGCTGCTCTCTTACACTGGGGCACTGGGACAGGAGAGCAAACCAGGCAGTTATATGGGCAACTCTCACAAAAAGTACACTCTGGACACCTGTTTAAGTTAAATGAAAACTGTTTCATTTTCAGTAACGTACAAAAGCACAAAGAGCTTACATTCAGCTTTACAAAAAAAAGGTTTTTGCAATTCAGTTTCTGGTCATTTCCCCATAACAGAAAACAAAACCTCCTTTTCCCCCTTTGTTCACCCTCCCCCTTTATTTGACTCAGGTGATACTTATTAACACTCCCCTGAGGGGTATCCAATAAGTACTGTAGAGCATGCAGTGCAAGGAGATCATAAAGGGCCAACTTTAAAACATGAAGGGACTGGTACAACTCACCTGACAGCCCCTGTCAAAACCTGTGATGCAAGGGTTTGAAGGGGGTTATAAGTGAAAGAAGCACGAGTAGAGGTGAACAAACCAGAGGAGGCTCGAGCTTAGTGCCTAGCTCGGCTCGACTCACACTCTACAGACTGTTGAGAGCCAAGGTTAAGCTAAACCAGTTATGGTCAAAGTAAGCATTTTTTGTTAGCCTAAGCAGTTAGTGTTGTATCAGAAACATTTGACTCCTATGTAGATAACAGCCTACAGAAGCCAGGGCTTAGCTTGTGATTTGGCTCACAGAGTCAAGGCAGACCCCTGGCTCAACTCTGGTTTGGTTCGAGGTGAAAAATTCCTGGCTTGTCCACCTCTAAGCATGAAGGACATAAACTCTGTCATTGGCACTGTCAGCTTTTAGTATTTATTGTTGTTCCTGCGAGACCACTGTGCCTGTCCAAGACTACCTGCTTCCTGACTGTATCTAGGCTGCTCAGTTTGTCTTATTCGTTAGTGTATTGCTATTTTTCAATAAAAATTTGATTTTACTTGGCCTGTGCTCTTCCATCATAGCATGTCCACAGTTCTGCTTGCCCGATGCCTCTGTCCTTTCCTGAGGACAAGAGAATGTGCATCTGAGCAAGGTGGCCCAAACTATTGTCAACTCATGTATGCATGAGTTATACATATTTTAAGCATTATAGGATAAATACAGTATATGGCCTGAAAGTAGGCTTTATCCTGAACATGACAATATGTTTTATACTGACAAATGAGCATGACAGCACTTACAGCTATTGCTTTTAAATTTGGAACTGTGACGCGGGGCATGTGTATCAGCCCTGCAGCTGATGCCCATGCCTGGAGTCACACTTCAAATTTTCAAAGCAATACCTTCAAGTGTTCCCATGCACATTTCTCAATATAAAACATGTTGCTAAGTTCAGGACACTGTCTAGTTTTAGCCATATGTTTAACTTGGAGTGCTTAAAATATACGTAACTCGTGCATGCATGAGTTCATGTGAGTTCAGGTCCACCTTTCTCAGATACACATTCCTTTGTCCTTGGGAACATATATAGGTATTGGATTGGCTTTGGCAAGCTACAAGGTAAGAAGCTCGGACAGAGTAAAATCACATTTTGATTGAAAAATAACAATGAACTGATTAATAAGGCAAAATGGGCAGCCTAGATACGGTTAGTAAGCATGTAGTCTGACAGGCACACTAATCCCATAGGACCAAACATAAATCATGGCTGGCACTTTTTCTGCTTTAGTAATTTCTTTTTAAAAAACAGTAATAAATGTCAGTAACAATAGATGCATATTTCTACATCACTTCATTGAAGAAATTAAAACGAGACAAAGTTAAAGGCATCTGTATGTACCAAGTTCCATTGTCACAGTGCACATTCACAATGCACATGTAACCACTGTGCTGTCTGTGCCCAACAACTACACAGTGAATGCCAGCAAGTGAGCATGGTTGGCTTTGACAAATCCTTGTTTTTCATACTCACCACTGTACCTTGTATGACCTGCTGCACTGGCTGTCACTCAATTACAGGCACTCACAGCATCTCGGCTATGTGAAGTTAAATAATGGCTCACAATCACTTCCTCTTACCTGCACACACTGATCCCCCTTTTTTTGGCTAGGGGCACAAGCTACAATATGTTCTTGTGATGTTATTTGATTTCTAGGTTCATTTCCCTAGGCATAATGGATATTTAGGTAAACTTGTCATTTGGTAAAGGCTGTCTGAGCTATGAAATAGCTTTCTCTGTGGCCCTAGCTTCCCAGACAGTGTTTCATCCATGAAACAGTTATTCAAGTCAGTTCTTACATCTCATTGTGACTATACTTGACATACACCTCAGGCAGGATGAGAGCAGATCTCAGGAAGTTGGAATTATGGTCAAAAACATTGTAGCTACAATTCAATGCAAAGAAGTGTAGGGTCATGCACATAGGGAAGGGCAACCCCGGAGAAGAATACCACATGGGGGTGTAAGAATAGAGGCCACAAAGCAAGAAAGGGATCGGGGGATGATTATATCAGAAAACTTCAAAAAGACCAGGCTGTGCAAGAAGGCTGTATTAAAGGCAACTCGTATGCTGAGATGCATAGGAAGGGGAATCACCAGTAGAAAAAGGGAAGTCATGGTGCCACTCTATTGATCACTGATAAGACTGCTCCTTGAATACTGCATACAGTTCTTGTGCCCACATCTTAGAAAAGATGTGGATAAATTGGAGATGGTGCAAAGGAAAGCTATAAAGATGGTACAGGGACTGCATTTGAAACTATATGAGGAATGGTTGAAGGATCTTAACATGTATTCCTTTGAACAAAGGAAAGAGAGGGGAGACACGATTGAAACCTTCATGTACATGAAGGGAATAAATAGGGTCCAGGTTCATGTTCAGGACCTGTTTCAGGCTAAGAGTTGTACAAGACACCATCCCTCACAGAAGGCTAGTAATTAAGCTGGAAAGCTTAGGGACCTGATGGAAAATAAGTAGATGGGTGGAAAACTGGTTGGCGGGCAGAAGCCAGAGAGTGGTGGTAAATGGGGTGCACTCCTGGGTGGAAGGGTGACAAGTGGGGTGCTCCATTGATCAGTACTGGACCCCTCCTTTTTAATATCTACATCAGTGATATAGCTGATGGGCTGGAGGGAAGGGTGTGCCAATTTTCAGATGATACTTAAATCTGCAATAGGGTGGACACCCCGAGGGAGGGGTGGAGGCAATGAGGCATGACCTGAAGATTCTAGAGGGGTGGTCAGAAACTTGGCAACTGAAACTCAATGCCAAAAAGTGTGCTGTGATGCACTTGGGGAGTAAAAACCCACAAGCTGATTACACTGTGGGGGGGGGGGGAGAAAATAAAAAAAAAAAACAGCAGGAGAAACATCTGAGGATTATAATATCAAGCAACCTTAAGAAAGGTAGCCAATGCAGCAAAGCTGTGGGGAAGGCAAATGGAATGTTGGCATGCATTGGGTGGGGCATAACTAGCAGACAGAGTGAGGTACTGATGTCTCTTTACAAAGCCATGGTGAGGCCGCACCTGGAGTAATGGGACCATTTCTGGAGATTGCACCTACATAAGGACATAGATGGGATAGAAATGGTTCAAAGAAGGGCAACCAAGGTGGTGCATGGTATGCAGAGGAAGCCATATGAGTGGAGGTGTAGAGAATTGGATCTGTACCCATTGGAGACCAGAAGGGAGAGGTGGGATATGATTGATACTTTTAAGTACCATGAAGAGGACAAATAAGGTGAAGGAGGCAAGCTTATTTAAAAGGAAGGATGGGGCTAAAACTAGAGATCATAGTCTAAGATTGGAGGAGGAAGATGTACAGGTAATGTGAGTGGGCGATTCTTCATTGAGAGGGTGGCGGAAGCCTGGAACAAACTACCAGAGGAGGAGGTGGGGGCTGAAATGGTGAAGGGATTCAAGAGGGCATGGAACAGACATATGGGGTTGGTAAGTGGGAAGAAGGGGAGGGCCTGTGGAAAAGGAGATGAGTGGGAGGGAGGGGCAGACTTGATGGGCCATTGGGGTCCTTTTCTGTCATCGGATTTCTATGATTCTATGGTTCCATGAAGAACAAGAGGTTATGATAGAAAACTGTGAGGGGGCAAGTTCAGGAGCAATACATGTAAGTCCTTGTTCATGGAGAGGGTGGTTGACACATGGAATAGCCCTCCACAAGAAGTGTTGGAGGTGAAAGCAGTTGGGGCTTTTAAGAATGCTTTGGATAATTACAAAGTCATCATAACACTGAGTACCAGTTAAGGAAGGTGGGGGGTAGGGACATTGGCAGACTAGATTGATCTTATGGTTCCCTTCTGCCGTCACTTTCTATGTATCTATGTATACCTGACCTTGCTATATTTCTGGCCTAAACCTTTTCTCCCCTGGTTCATTCGGTGTAGGTCTCTGTATTATACCATGCACTGTATTACCTATTTACTGTATCATTATATCTACTTAAATATGTTTTTTATTAATCTATTTAATTTGCATACTTTGTAATTGTCTTCTAGTTGAATCTTTAAAGAATATTTTTTTTTCTTAATTTGTGTATGTTTACCTGGTAAAACAATTTCAATAAATAAAACATGTATCTATCCAGAAGGGGAACTGTAGTCCTCAGTGGACTGTTTAAACATCAATTTGTTGAACATTTAAACTGGCAAATGGGGTGGCGGGAAGAACTGGGGAGTCAGAAACTGCCCCTACACCCACAGGCTGAAGTAGACAGTAAGGTGAACCTGAGGGAAGGGGAATCCCCCTGGGGTGCAAATTAAGAAATGAAGCAGTGTGGTAGAGATAAAGGACAAAAGGAACAGAAGCATTAAAAATAGAGGGGGGAAAGATGGTGGGCAAAAAGGAAAAAAATGGGGGCAACAAACAGAGTGGAAATAAAGGAAGGCCATGTGTGAAAATGCTAGAAGTCTACAAAATAAAATTCTGGACCAAGAGGCCATCATGGCAAAGGTTGACCTGTATATTGTGGCCATTATCGAGTGATGGTACACTGAAAACTCTGACTGGGACATGGCCACACCAGGCTTTACTCTGCTCAGGAAGGACTGGATGGAAAAGAATGGGTGGAGGGGGGTGTAGTATTTTATGTGAGGGAAAGCATAACAGTGACGGAGATACAGGGAACAAAGGGGGAGGCAGACGTACTGTGGGTCACCATAGAGATGGGGAAATGGAGCCACTATTAGCACTGAAGTGATCTACAGACCTGTAGCACAGGGGGAGGAAGGTACTGGTGGACACCAGTAACAAAATGGCAGAAAAGGGGGAGGTGCTGACCTAGCTAGGCATGGGATCAGTGCAGTGCAGAATGAATTTGTGGAGTTGGGAAGGGGCCTCAGACGGGTAGCAAGCATGGTAACCTTCTCAGAGGTGCTACCAGTCCATGGCAGGAGTGAGGCTAGGGTACTGCACATCATGCAGTTTAATGAATGGTTGCAAAACTGGTGCAGATCACAGGGCTTTGGCTTCACTGGGGACTGGGGGGCCACCTGGAGAGATATTCTGGCATGATGGTCTGCATCTGTCCACGAAGGGAACCAAGCTCCTAGATGATAGGTTTAAATGCTTCCTTGGCAAGCTTTTAAACTAGCCAAGGGGGGAGGCGCTGATAAAAGGCAGGAAATGTCAAGCCTCCCCCCACAAAACATGGCAGGTAGTAAGGTAAACACTGAGGTACAGTGCTCAACACAGGGCAGGACAGTGGTAAATAGAAAAATAGACAAGGACAGTAAGAGCAGGGATGGGGGAAAAAAGGATAAAGCCAACATTAAATGGAGGGCAATGAGTACCAATGCCCGTAGTCTGGGAAACAAGCTTCCTGAGCTAGTAGCCCTGATGGAAGATGAACAGTTGGATATTGTGGTAGTCACGGAAACATGGTACATCGAGAACCATGACTGGGATGTCAACATACCAGGGTACACAATCTACAGAAGGGACAGGGAAGGTAAAAGAGGAGGTGGAGTAGCTCTATACATAAGGGAAGGGATCAAAGCTACAGAACTAAAAAGTGAAGGGGGAGGACAAGAGGCACTCTGGGTCACCTTGGAGACAGGGAATGGCATCACAATCCGCACAGGGGTTGTATACAGACCCCTCTCAAGGGGAGGAAATGGACAACAAAATGATAGAGGACATTCTCAAAATGGCTGAAAAAGGGATATACTGTTGATGGGGGACCTGAATATGCCAGATGTTAACTGGATAACAGGTACTGCAGCCACACGTCCAAAACAGGGTCATTCTCGATGCCTTGCAGGGGGCAGGCCTTAGACAGCTTGTGTTGGAACCCACTCAGGAGGGAGCAATATTAGACCTGGTACTCTCAAATGGAGAGGATCACAAATTTAGAAGTCAGTAGACATCTGGGAACAAGCGACCACTACACAGTGTGCTTCACAATTAGCACAACCATGGAGATGAGCCATACAAAAACAAGGATACTGGACTTTAGAAGAGCTGACTTTGGCAAAATGGGTGAATACCTGAAAAATGCACTAGCAAATGACCAAAAAGGAGAGGTGGAAGAACAATGGAGAAAAATCAAAACTGCTATCATAGAGGCAACAAGCCTTTGTGTGAAGCAAATAAAGAAAACAAAGAGGAGTAAAAAACCACTATGGTTTTCAGACCGAGGTGGCTGGGAAGGTTAAGAGAGAAAAGGCTGCATTCATAAAGTATAAGGAATCACAGAAGGAGCATGACAGGGAACTGTATCAATTAAAGCAGAAAGAAGTGGGAAGGCAGTCAGACTAGCAAAGGCCCAAACCGAAGAAAAATAGCCAACTCAGTTAAGAAGGGGGATAAAACCTTTTATAGGTACATTAGGGAGCATAGAAAGGTTAAGGGAGGGATAGTGAAGATTAATAAAGGATGGGGAGGTGGGCAGAGGGAGACAGTGAAAAGGCAGAGATTCTGAATGAATACTTTAGCTCAGTATTCACAAAAGAAGATGAGGAGGAATTACCTAAACCAGACAATAGAAGCACTCTGGGTAGGGGGGTTGACACCAGTCCATTCACAGAAGAAAGAGTCCTGAAAGAACTCCTAAAACTCAAGGCGGACAAAGCAATGAGGCCTGATGGGATTCCCCCTTAGAATCCTAAAAGAACTAAGGAGGACCTAGTGACACCACTGACCACACTTTTAACAGATCATGGCAGGATGGGGTGGTACCTGAGGACTGGAGGAGGGTAGATGTGATTCCCTTCACAAAAGTGGGAGCAAGGCAGAGCGGAAACTACAGACCTGTAAGTTTGACCTCAGTGGTAGGGAAAATGATGGAATCACTTCTGAAAAGAAAGAATTGTTGAGTACCTAGAGGCCAGCGGGCACAAGCCCAAAGCAGCATGGATTTACAGCAGGAAGGTCATGTCAGACGAATCTAATTGATTTCTTGACTGGGTGACCAAAGTAAATAGACCAGGGAGGGCTATGGATATGGCCTACCTAGACTTTAGCAAGACATTTGACACAGTCCGCATAAAAGATTAATAATCAGTTAGCCAGCCTGGGACTGGGTCCCAGGGTGGTAGCCTGGGTAGCAAACTGGCTGCACAACAGGACACAGAAGGTAATAGTGAATGGAACACATTCTGAAGAAAGGGGGGTTACTAGTGGAGTACCTCAGGGCTCAGTACTGGGTTCAGTCCTCTTTAACATCTTTATAGGTAACATTGCAGAGGGTCTGGAGGGAAAGGTATGCCTCTTTGCAGATGACACAAAGATCTGTAACAGAGTTGATACACTAGGTGGGGTAGAAAAGATGAGAAGGGACTTGGCAAGGTTGGAGGAATGGTCAGACATGTGGCAACGTAGATTCAATACAAAGAAGTGCAAAGTAATGCACCTGGGAAACAAAAATCCAGGAGAAGAGTACACAATAGCAGGGGAGGTACTAACAACAACAAAAATGGAAAAGGACCTGGGGGTAGTCATATCAGATGACCTAAAGGTGGGTAAGCAATGTGAAAAGTCAGTAAGGAGAGCCAGGGGGATACTGGGATGCATAGGAAGGGGCATCACAAGCAGAAAAAGGGAAGTTGTTATCCCTCTGTACAGACAGTTGGTGAGACCCCATCTGGAGTACTGCGTGCAGTTTTGGAGACCTCATCTACGCAAGGACATAGACAGGATGGAAGCAGTCCAGAGGAGGGCAACTAAAATGGTGCAGGGTCTGCAGCAGAAGCCATATGAAGAGACTGAGAGAGCTTAATATGTATACTCTTGATGAAAGGAGGGACAGGGGGGACATGATAGAAACGTTCAAGTACCTCAAGGGAATCAACAAAGTCCAGGAGGGTAGCATCTTTCAGAAAAAGAGATGTGTAAGAACAAGGGGGCACAATTTAAAGATAGAGGGGGGATGGCTCAGGGGTAATGTGAGGAAGTTTTTTTTTCACGGAGAGAGTGGTGGATAAGTGGAACAGCCTCCCTGAGGAGGTCGTTGGGTCTGAAACAGTGGGGGAATTCAAACATGCATGGGACAGACACAAGGCAATTATAGCTGGGGGTGGCAGGAAGTAGGCTGTTGGTTAACTAGAATCTGCAGCTTTACCAGTAGGTAGTGAAATGGGCAGACTGGGTGGGCCAAGTGGTCCTTATCTGCCGTCAAAGTCTATGTTTCTATGTTTCTATGCTGCTGGTAGGGGACTTCAACCTGTCAGATGTAGATTGGAGCCTCTAAGTAGTGGCTTCAGCTAGAAGCAGGGACATTCTGGACTCTCTGCAGAGGGCATTCCTCAGGCCACTAGTCAGTTAACCCACTACTGATGGAGCAATACTGGACCTGGTACTTACTAATGGGGACAGTGCCGCAGACATCAAGGTGGGAAGCTGCTTGGGAACCAGTGACCACTGTACAGTGAGGTTCAGTACAAGGACAGCTGTGGGATCGGACCACATAAGGGTGATCTGGACTTCAGGAAGGCAGATTTTATAAAGATGGGTGAATGTCTCATGGGTAACCTGACAGGGGGATAGCCTGGGTTGGGTGAAGGAACAGTGGGCAAAGATAAAAGGGACCATAGCAAAGACTACAAATCTCTGCATCAAACAAGTGAGGAAAAGCAAGAGGAAAACAGACTGCTATGGTTCTCTAGATAGGTGGCTGAAAAGGTAAAGGCAAAAAGGGTAGCATTCAAAAGGTATAAGCAAACAAAGAGGGAAGAAGATAGTGATGTGTAGCAGGGGAAACAGATGGAAGAAGGGAAAGCAGTAAAGAGTGCAAAAGTGCAAACTGAAGACAGAATAGCCTAGGAGGTAACAAAAGGGGACAATATGTTTTTTTAGGTATGTAAGTGAGAAGAGGAAGGCTGGGGTTGGGATTGTTTGGTTAAAAAGGGAAGGGGGGGGCTGTGCAGAGGGGGACTAGGAAAGGCAGATATCCTGAAAAAAATACTTTTGTTCAGTGTTCACAGAGGAAAAAGATAGGGAGGGGCCACAAAGTAAGGGAAGCTTTGGAGGGAAGGAGGTGGACACTAGTCATTTTTGGGAAGCAACAGTCCTGAAGGGACTTGCTAATCTGAACGTGGACAAAGCAATGGGGCCAGATGGGATGCATCCAAAGATATTGAGGGAGCACAGGGAAATACTGGCTGTACCTCTGACAGTTTTATTTAATGGCTCACTGGAAACAGGAATGGTTCTGGAGGACAGAAGGAAGGTGGATGCTGGGGTGCTTAGGGTGTGGTATTACCAGCAAAAAGAGGGAGGTGGTGTTGCCTCAGTATAGATCACTGGTAAGATCCCACCTAGAGTACAGTGTCCAGTTCTGGAGACCAGTATCTCTGGAAGGACAAAGACAGAGTGGAAGTGGTCCAAAGGAGGGCAACTAAAATGGTACAGTGTCTGCATCAAAAGCTCCATGGGAAGAGACTAAAGGGCCTCAATATGTACACCCAGAAACAGAGGAGGAAGTGGGGGGGAATTATAGAATCCTTTAAATACCTTGAAGGGGTAAATAAGGTACAGGAGGGGTATATTTTTTCAAAAGAAAAGGTGCTCAAGACAATGGGACATGAAATGAAGTTGAAGGAGGTAGATTCACAAGAGATGTGAGGAAGTACTGTACCTGTTCACAGAAAGAGTGGTGAATTCATGGAACATCCTGCCAACAGAGGTAGAGGGAGCAAAAACACTGCTGGGGTTCACTAATGCATGGCATAAGCACAAGGGAATCATAGTGGAAAAAATGGGGAGGAGAAAGAGCTGTAGATCGGGCACGGTCTGCAGCAATAGTGTTGGTAAGGAGAAATGGGCAAACTGAATGGGTCAAACAGTCCTTATCTGCCATCAAATTTTATGTTTCCATGTTACATTTGCAGCTCATAAAAAAGCACAACCATAACATATATTGCTTACACTTAGATAAAAAAATAATGAAACAACATGTAAGTTATTATGTAAGAGCATATTGTGCTCCATTACTCAGCAACAGGCATAAAACTGTACCCTTCCCCAATGGTTGACGTGATCACCTTGACATGTACAACTCTGGTGGTAATGGCTATACTTTAAGAATACATCAAGAATCCTTACATTACATCTATGAAACACCTTGTCCCAATGTGTCCATTTATGTCGTAGGTCAATCCCAGCTCTGTTGATTCCCATTAAGTGTCTCAACAGCTCCGTGCCTCAAAAATCCTAGAGTCCTTAACAGGAATTCTTTTAGTTTACTAAACTAACAAAGAACAATATCCTGACTGTGTCTATATCAGGACAGTGGTGGGGGTGGTAAGGAGGGAAAAGTCAGGAGAGGGTCTTATATACTTTATAATAGTAAAGACCCATCTCAACCCCTATGAATCCCAACCAATTCTCTGGTTAGGGGGTTCTGAAGGTGCTGGGTCAGAACCTTCAGTGTCAGTGCAGTGTCATTGGGGGTACTTGGGCTGCTAAGTAACATATTAATACATAAATTCATATTTCCAGCATATGATCTACTTGGGGGGACTACTGCAAAACATATTAAGGGACTGTATATTTTTAGAAAAGGCTATGGCTTTTCAAATTGACCAGTGTTGTTGTCTAAAATGTGTCTTATTGTTTTCAGAAAGAAGATGTTGTCTTGCTGGACTGAGAACAGTCATTCCTACATATAGATAAGGGGCTACTGGGTTTTGCCACCTGTTTGCAAAGCAAATTTCTATTTGTCCGCAAAGAGTCATTATAGTGAAAATAGACCTGCATTAGAGACTAATCATTGAAAAATAAAATGTATCAAACTATGTACAATGGGGGGATTTAAAAGCATACATATAGCTAGTGTACTGCCTGTATTAGTACATGGACTGACTCTGGTCAAACTATACAGCTTTAATGCCCTTCTAGCCTTTTGCTTTAGCAGACTGCAGTTAAGAATCTAATAAATAAAAATGTTTATATCAACTTTGCTCACTGTCAAGCTCTGAACCAAAGGCAGCTGTCTCCCCTCTTCCTCTTTCCCCAATGGTACAAAACTGTGGCAGAGAAGATCTTTTGTGACATCACTACAACAGCTGGTACAAATGATAGCTGACACACATGCTCTATAACTGTCTTAAACCAAAAAACAACACTTATTCTTGAAGCCTGTGTACTATTCCACTTTCTGTTCTGTACCTTCTTATCTAAACAGTGTAAGGGACTATTATTTTTCAGCCATTAACACGGTGTCCTGCACTACTGGCATGTCATGTTCAATGGTATACACAGAAAACATAGAAGAATGTGCTAAACAGTGAGATTGCAGATATGCAACAGCAATGAAGAGCTAAACCTCTGTCTTAACATGTTAGACAGTTGAATAGTCTGGGGTTGAAGCTTCAACAGCAAATAGGGTTGGGGTGTTTTGAAACAGTGCCATTTTGCAATACCTCCTTAAAGTGACAGGTTCAAACAAGGGCATATGCCATGGAGGAAGAAATGTGGTACTCCTGTGTCAGTGGAGCAATACAAAGTGGAGGGACAGATGTTCAGAGGTACAAACAAGGTTTACCATGCCCTGTGTTGTGCCAAGATGGTGGCACTAGACATGTTGTAATGTGATCAATTACCTTTGTTTGTACTCTGTAAAATGTCTATGTATCATTACCTGTAAATGATTCCAGGTCACCCTTGGGAAAGGGACTGTAGTGGTTCCAGTGGGCCTCCCTGATTATCAAAATTAATTAACTAATTAATTAATTAATTTGCTTTCTGTCCCTTACACCCACGTCCCTCTACTGCCATGGAGTGTTTGCGAGTATCTTTTCTTGAATACTCCAATTCATGCTCATATAGTTGGCAAGCCATGATACTCAATATTCTGTACTTGGTGTTAGAATTCATGTTCAAGCCCTCCAGCCCTCCACAGGTGACCACCATTTGTCCTGTTGATATCCATCTTCCCATGCCAGTCATTTCCCAACATCCATCCCCCCATTCTCCAGTAAACTTATTTTTGTTAAAATACTGTCTCTTGGCACTGTACCATGAGATGCCAGTATTTTTTAAATGTTTCCCCAGTCTGAGTTTCCTCAAGTCCCAAAGGTGAGTTATAGCAAGCTGAACCCACTCCAAACACCCAATCCATGATTTAGGGGGTCATAATAGCTTGAACTTGGCTAGTTCAGGCAGTCCCATCTTCCCGGTTAATTTATTTATGTAGAATTTCTGTCTTGGAATGGTACACTGAGCCAAACATTGTTTCAAGGTTGGGGGT
Source organism: Neoceratodus forsteri (assembly GCA_016271365.2). Taxonomy (NCBI): domain Eukaryota; kingdom Metazoa; phylum Chordata; order Ceratodontiformes; family Ceratodontidae; genus Neoceratodus; species Neoceratodus forsteri. The sequence continues at coordinate 168,038,968 of CM057456.1, read as the reverse complement.
GTGGGTGTTAGGATAAATGAAGAAAAAAAGTGATAATCAGCAAAAATATACATATAGAAAAATAATTCTTATATAGTATATAACATATATTCATTGCAAAAAGCTATGTAAATGCAGACATTAGGGTTGAAGAATGCAATGGATACAAAGTAGGGAAATGAAAAAAGCATAATGGTTGTGGGTCTCTGGAGTCTTGGTGAATCAGTGATGGGCTGTTCCTTGGGGTTGTCTACCTTACTGCCCAACCCTCCTCCCCCAGCCAGTAGCCTCCTGTCTGAAGCATAAGGTAAGCTTCATGCCAGTGCCTCATAGTGATATACTCTTCTGAGGTAGAAAGTTATGGCTCCCAACATGTTGCCAACAGAATCAGTCACAGCTTTTCTCATGCATGAAAAAAGTAGTAGTAGTAGAAGTAAACAACTTTATTTTTATACAGGACAAGCTGGTATAAAACATCTTTAGGACAAGTCCTATATTATAGATGCTCCTGTTCATTCTCAGTATAACATAGAATATAAAGACAATAACAGCTATAACAAATATCATATAACATCATTTACATCAATATTATAACTACATTCTAATCATTACACATACAACGTACACTCACTTCATGTTTTAACTCCTTCATAAATATTTTAGCATCAGTCTGATTAACTATGGATTCTTTATATTTTGAATTCCATATTTGCAACATAATAGCTGGAACACACATAGAACTATATTTATTTATTAATTTTGGAGGAATAAATCCTCATAAAGATGTCTGGCGTAAATTATGATGATGTTGTATTTTTTCTAATTTTTCAAATAATTAAATTGGCCTTTTTGTATGTAAAACTTTATGAGTTAGAGTTGCCCATTGTAACTTCCTATTTAAAGTTGGGGTAAACCATCCAAGATCACTAAACAAGGTACAGTGATGTGAGCCTATTCGTTTTCCCAATATAAATCTTGCAAGTCTATTATACATCGTATCAACTTTCGTCAAGCTTTTCTTATGAGTGAAATTGTATACATGACTTCCATAGTCCATGACTGGAAGTAGAAGTTGATTTACAACTGCCAGTCTCATTTGCTTATTCAAACAAGCTTTTGAGTGCCTACATGCTCCCAGTCACTTATTTACTTTACTTATGGTATCTTTATTTGGCAGTCAAAAATCAGACTCTCATCTAACCACACCCAAGTATCTATACATTCTATCTTGAGCTATTTGATCACCATTATCAGTCATTATATTAATGTAAGGGGCAGCAGTAGTCTTTCCTATTTCTTTTTTCCTAAAAAACACAGATCTAGTTTTTTTTATAATTCATAACCAAACCCGATTCCTTGATCCATGTACAGAGTGCTAGAAAATCCCTTTGAATATTTCTTTACATTTGTTCCAAATTCAAGTCATTTGCAACTAAAATGCTGTCATCGGCATAAAGCCTAAGTTTAGAATTATTTACAACTTCCACTACTCCATTTACATATACCAAAAATAAAGTTGGCCCCAAAATTGACCCTTGTGGCACACCCCTCCAAACAGAAACACTGTCAGAGAGGAGACCATCCACACAAGCTTGCTGAAAGCGGTCCTGTAGATAGGATGAAAACCATCCCACTACTTTTGTTGACATGCCTGCTTCAGCAAGTCTGTCACACAGCAGACCATGAACGATGGTGTTGAAGGCCTTGGAAAGGTCCACAAACACCACACCCACTGACCTGCCTCCCTCTAGTTGGGATGCAATCAGATCCACCAGGTCAGCGAGCGCAGTGCTCATGGAATGGTTCTTCTTAAAACCTGACTGGTAAACAGAGAATAAGGAATACTGTCCAAGATACTCTCCAAGCTGTTGCTGTACCAACTGTTCCAAGATCTTCAACACCGCCAAAAGCAGAGCAATAGGCCTATAATTTGTGGGTTCAGACGGTAAGCCTGATTTAAAAATTGGAATAATTTTTGCTTTCTTCCACATTTTAGGAAAAATTCCTTCTAAAGTGTTACCTCTACTTTTTACCCATGGAGCATTAAAGTCTCCTGTTAGGATCAATTATTTTCCCATGGACTTTTCCTGTATCTTTAAAGCTAGTTTCTCATAATCACTTACTTTTGTTTTTTGTGGTGCATATATTACCCCAACTATCAGTTTGAGTTCAATAATCTCACCCAATAAGCAATCAATTAAACCAATTACCCCAGAGTAAATATCTATATTTTGTCCCAAATCCCATCCCACATAATGGAACCCCACCTCCACGTTTACCCTTTCAATCTAACCTGAAACTTGAAAAACCTTCAATTTCTAGCTCCTCTTTTCTAATCTGTGGGGTTAACCAAGTTTCAGTAAGAGAAACTAGATTTGGGGATTCAGATAATATCCAAGTCCTTAGTAAATCAATTTTTGGTTTTACACTCCTAACATTATCAAACTCAATCTTATTTTGCTTACAGAATCGGGACCTGGATTACTTTTGACATCTCCACCCAAAGTCAGGGAACCCTAACATTAAATTTCCTCACTTTTGTCGCTGTGGAACAACCCTAACTGATGCATTAAATGGAGTTTTTTTGCCATGAATTTCCCTTCTTTTTGAGAATGTGCACTATAAATAGTGAAGTAATGGTAACACAAATGGAAGCGCGAACGGTAACGCACTGGGTGATGCAAACATAAATGATAACACAAACGGTAATAAAAATGCAAGCACAATGTTAATGAAAATAGAAACGTAAACACAAGCACATACCAAAATGCAAATTGTAACATGCACGGTCATGGTAATGCAATTGGAAATGCAAACACTCATGGTAACAGCAACGATGGCTTAAAGGAAACAGAAATGCAAAGCGAGCGTGCACACAAGCATAAATGGAAATGCACAAAGGTGATACAAAGAGCGCAAACAAAAACAGTAATGGAAATGCAAATGAATAGTAACGCAATGCAAGCTCAAATGAAAACGCAAAGGGTAATGCACACGGTGGCGTATACAGGAACGCTGATGCAAACGGTTACGGAAACACAAGTGGAACCACTACACCCTTTTTCCCCCCAAATCTGCATTGAGAAACACAGTGAATACAAACAATGTATGCATAATAATGGGCCTCAGAGCAGAAAATGAACACTTGGAATACTAAATTGTTTATATCTCAGGAACCGTATGATGTAGAAAAAAAATTAAAGTTTCATATAATTTATCACTTTCCTGGCTAGTTTTGCACTTAGACCCTTAGTGGGGGCTAAGCATTTTTCTGATGAAAAGTCTGTATCTTGAAGCGTTTCCGAGATACGGGCCCCGAAAGGTGCGGCAGACACCGTAATGTTAGCCTATGGGAAAAATTGTCAAATTTGGAGTACTGTAACTTTGCAGCCCTGTAATATTTTGTCACCAAACCACCAAAAGTCACATATGTGGAATCTTGGCTTTCTTCCCTCCAAATTTCAGCCCAAAAGACCAAACCGTTCCTTTGCAGCAGGGTGGCAAATATTTCTTATTCTTTTGGGCATAGAGTCACAAAGTAGTGTCTCAAATCACAACACTTTCACAAAAAAAATCATGAAAGTGTTACAAATGCGACACTACTTTGTGACACTACAGTTTACAAAAATTTCAAAAACATGTTTCTGGGGTGTTTAACCCACAAAAAAGGCATGGCTAGCATCCTCAGACCTCAACAAGGTGAACACAAAAAGAATTGTGCCACTAGAGGGTCCAAAATTTAAATGCCAAGCATTTCTGTGACTAGTAACTGAAAAAAAAAGGCTGACTCACGACACTACAGGGGTAATTTTTGATACTAAAAACTGCATTTGCGATATTGTTGAACTTTTTGTTAGCTTTTCCAATTGACTATAATGGGAAAAGTGTTTTTTGAATAACTTTTGAATCTTTTAATATTTGTTCACAAAATCTTTGAAAGGCACATTGGGGACCCTGGCTGCATGTTCCCTGAAGGTGTTGGACCAGTTGTGCAAACTGTCCATCCTGTAGACGCGAGCAAAGAATGCACAAAAAAGCATAAATATGAATTTCTATTGTGCTTTATAGCTCTGCAACCTTATAATTGACCATTACAAAACTTGGCAGAGCAAGAGATCCATGGTTCCGCTTCCTGCCTGCCAAATTTCAGGCAAATCTGTTATACAGTGGCAAAGTTATTAACCTGAAAAAATTTCAAACTTTAACCTTAAATGGGGTACTCAACCCTTACTACCATGCCACTATAATATATATATATTATATAGATAAGTATATAACTATATATCACATGACTCTTTACATTATGAGTGTGTGTGTGATTTTGTATTACATTTAACCACTGTAAAAACATATGTGCTTCCTCCTCAGTGCCTCTCCAAATACAAAAAATATAATCAATGAAGCAGTACCAGTAGGTTAAATTCTCCAGGCATTGATTCTCTGCAGTAAATACCACCTTTTCCTCCACCAGCTTAGGAAAAAAATAAGCATACAATGGCACCATTGTGGCACCCATAACAATGCCCCGAGCTGGTGGAAGTATTCTCCATTAAACACACAGTTAATATGCATAAGGATAAACTCAAATGCCTGGAGAATAAAGTCCACTGGCATTGCCACTTCATCATTATATCTGTCCAAGAACATCTTCACTGCTTGTAAACCCAATCTGTGGGGTATACTGGTCTATAAGGAAGATACATAAAGAGTTAAAAACATAACTGTCATCCCACTTGAGTGCATCAAGTTTCAATAATAGGTCCTGTAAATCTCAGAGATAGGCTCAAGTTATTAATTCTACCTCTTTAAGAAAAATATACAAATACATTGATAGGTTTTCTACTAGCAAGCCTATCCCTGAGACTACTGGCCTTCCGGGGAGGGGGGATTCAAGAATTTTGGAATAATATAAAAAGTAGGAACTATAAGGTAAGGATTTGGTACACAATTTACTTCACTGTGCTAATTGGCCAATCCATAATGCTTCTATCATTTCATCAGTTTGTTTCTTGTATTCATTTGTAGGATTGTTTGACAATGTCCTATAACTACCACAATAATGTAGTTGTATGTAGATCTCCATTTTGTAATAATTTTTTTGATAATATGACTATTTACTCCTTGTCAGCAGCCTTTATTATTGCATCTGACAAACTTGACAAATCCCTTGAAGCCTATCTCTCTGAATTTATGAAGTTACAAAAGCCTCTCCTTTGCTGTTGAAAAATCAATTTATCCACCTGCTGTCCTAGAATTTTATGTGTTGCCACTGTGGAGCCGTTGAGTGGATGTGGGTTAAATAGGGATCCCTTTCTCTAAAGGGAGTATTGTACTTTTATAGGTAACAACCTGCTGTGTCCTTTGTACAGAATGTTCTCACTTGTGACATTACATTCTGTATCAATTTTCATTCTTGTCATCCACCCCCAAAAATTGCAATATCATTGGCATATTATAATCAGCATCTGATAAAAATTCTGGCATATTAACATTTTCAACCCCCTCTACCTGAATCATTTCCAAACTGTTACATTCAGTCCAATTGACACAATCAATTTCTAAAGTCTCTGCTATTCCAGAGTGATCAGAGTTCTTCATTTTACCATAATATAAACACAAGTTCATTTTCATATAGAATTTATGCAATTTCACCTTGACACTAAAACAATCCCCTTCTGAAGGTGGGAAAAATTTTAAACTATTTGCTAGTACCTGTAGATGTAGGTCAGATAAATTAGTTACTGACAAGATTATGATGTCTTCATGTTGGCCAGTTTCCTCACTGATCTCCAGGAATTTCTGCTCATCTGTTCTTTTTAGTTGTTGTTGAGTGCCTCCTTTGCTTTTCATTTTTTTTCCATATTTTCTTACCTGGCTCATCTGCTCATCACTTTAAAAGTTCTTTGCTTCTATCAGCCTTTCTAAAAATCTGCAACTTTACATTAATGTTAGCTGTTTCAGTATCCCCATCTTCATCTGATGACCCATCATCATTCTGTTGCTAATTATATCCTTCATTCTTATTTTTACACTCTCTACTGTAGCTCTACTTCTGGACCTTGATAGACAGTGATTCCTGCTGAGAAATCTAGAGGGCGTTTGCCACATAAAAGTCTTACTCTTTTAGTACTATTTTCAGTGTTGAGTAAACTTCTTTTTCTTTCTTGCTGTGACTTCTTTTTCACAGGCTGCTACCACTGCTTTACCTTTCTTATCATATTCAAATCTAACTGACATGTTTTCATATTGCACTATTTAATTTTGATTTTTTTTCTATTGACACAGTCATTATTTTCTAAAGTTAACTTATCATCATCAATTAAAATGCAAGTTGACTTTTCTGAGCATTCTATTAGTGCCTACTCCCATCCTACTGTTAACTGAAAATGTTTACTATCTGTGGCATAGTATCCATTTTTATACCCCTTGGCATCTTATTTACTTCACGGCATTTAGTCAATGTTGTAATATTTTACCTATGGTTAGTTTCTGATATCAAGTTTATTTCCAGTTGTACAAAAATGGACTTCATAGTATCATAGTAATGTGTCAGCAGAAAAGGACCATCCTTGCCCATCTAATCTTCCCTTTTTCCACCCATCCCTAATTGTTACCACTAATCAGGGTCATTTTCCTCATCCCACCAGAAAACCCCTTGTGTCTGTCCCACACTCTCTTAAATCCCTCCACAGTTGCTACACCTACCACCTCCTCTGGTAATCTGTTCCAGAGTTCCACTACCCTTTCTGTGAAGAAACTTTTCCTTGCATTACTCTAAAATCTTCCACCCTCCAATCTTAAACTATGTCCCCTTGTTTTAACTCTGACTTTTTTAAAATAAGCTGCCTTCACTCTCTTTATTAATCCCCTTCATGTACTTAAAAGTCTCTATCATGTCTCCTCTCTCTCTTCTAATCTCAAGTGTACAGATTCAGCTATCTTCATTTCATTCCATATGATTTTATGTCCACATTAACCAATTTCCCTAAATTGTGAGCATCAGAGAACAAATTATCAGCCTGGAACCTTCTGTGGTCATTAACAATGCACTCTGAGTGTTTCCATTATAAATTTGAGACGTTTGGAGTATAATTGAAAAGGGACCTTCGGGGCACAGTGAGCCTACCCGCTTAGCAAAACTGAATAAATAAATTTAAAGAGTTGCTGTTTCCATTTGCAGATTGTAAATCAGTCATTTTAAAATTGCTTTTTGCACAATTAATTTCAAAAACCTTCTTACTAAATCTATGAACTTGGCTTCCTCTTATGGACATTGTATCTTATTCCCAGTTAGCCAGCCTTACTAAACTTTTTTGAAGGTAATTTTTTTTTACAGTTATCAGTAAATGAATACTTGCCGGCACATCAAAGCCCTGTGTCAAGGATATGTAACCAGCAGTTTGTTTTACTCCCGCTGACTCAGCTAGTCAGCTAAACTGCTTTTAACATTTCTAACAGGGAAAAAACACAAGTATATGCTCAATGTACTGTACTATTATCTGTGTCTTTTGGACGCAATACTGTTGGACCGAAATGATGATACACACACAGTTACAATTCCATATACCAAATCATTTGTATTAAATATATAAATACATGATTTCTCACTTCTGTCACAAACCATTAGCATGATCCAAAGTACAAAAGAAAATCATCTCTATGAGCTATTATAATAGAATTAAGTGCTCACAATAAAATGTATACTACACAAAAATGAATAGACAGCATATAGCCTGCAGTGATATCTGACTGGCTACTCAAAGAATTGAATCAACCAAGAGCTCAGCACCAACTTCCCAATGTAGCAAGGTCCATTACCTCTTCATCAGGGGCAGAGTTTGTTATACTCTGAATGCCCATTTAAATGTCCCACTTAATGAGATAATTTAATAAACTGTTTCATATTTTAATTTAATTTAGTCTGAAAAAAGTTTCTGTGTGTTCCAGTTGTATCAGTTTAGGCACACTCTGTATGCTACCAGTAGTAAAAAGGCTCCAAGAAATGGAATGCACGAAACAGTGGAAATATTTCAAACCCCATTTTTTCATGTCAATCCACTTCTCTCAATGCAGTAAGTGGTCCCATCTAGCCTTGACACACACATCAACCCCATGTGAAGGAAGGCTTCCCATCATACCACAAGGTGAAATCTGTACAGAATAACACAGTATAATCCCTTCCCAGGATAGGAGCAGTGGTCTTCATCCTCATGCTGCCTAGTCAGCTCCATGAGCTTGTCCCTGAACTTTAATCACCAGCACTGTAACACAACACGCTATCTTCTGGGCCAACTGCCAGCCTTGCACACAATGTTTTTTCATAAATTCTTGACATTCATTACCCTAAATTTTCAATTTAGTCTTTTTATGACTCCCCTTCTGAACATGACAAGTGTTAATTATGAAATATTGGCCAACATTCCATTTTGTGTCACAAGTGCAAAAACATGTTTTAAGTAGGATTTGAAAAACAACAGCTGTCACGTTCATGAGGTGTTGTGAAAAAATGCTATGCTGTACATTTTGAGTCAAAATATTGAAAATTACCAATGTTCTGAGAACAGATCCAGAAGTAAATGTTTTGACACCTTTTATTGGAACAACATAGATGTTACAAAAAGAAAATAAGCACTTCGGTATCACCTTATCTGTTCAAATGAGGAATACAGAGATACACATTTGGCTATGTTGAAAAACAACGTTATGGAGTAGGAACACTCTTCCAGAGAAATAGGCAGATAAATATAATGTGCAACACAGGTACCTAGAGAGCAACTACTTCAGTATAAGGAAAGGACCACTACCAACAGAGTACCCTTAGTTGTCACTTATCATTCTGACCTGAACTTTTACATAAAATTATTAATGGCCTCCACCCTATATTTAGTGAGGATGAGACCCTAAATTGTGTTTTTCAAGAACTACCACTACTATCTTTTAAACATCCACCTAATTTAGCCAACCCGATTGTTAGGAGTAAACTTGCACCAGAAGAGGGTACTATGACACTAAATGGTACACGACCCTGCTATCAACCCAGATGTAGGAATTGTGTGCTCACTTCCACTACAGATTGTGTGGTTACATCACAAAACAGATTATTCTGGATACAGGGGAATTATACCTGTACATCACGTAATGTTGTTTATTTCATTCAGTGCAAGAGATGTCCACAAACTGGGTATGTTGGAGAGACATGCTGAGCTCTCCACACTAGAATGAAGGCACACAGACATACCATTAATATGAAGATGACTGACAAACCAGTGGGGCGACACTTCTCTCAGAATGACCACTCAGTCTCAGACATGTCAGTAATGTTCTTAAAAGGTTTTTAAAAAATTCATAACAGAGGACTTTTGAGATCAAGCTTATTTTACTTCTCAATATGGTAGCAGATGACATGAATATTGATTTGGGTTTCATGACACACTATCCCATTTAAGCTTACCCAGACTTTTACTTCATAGGATGGACATTTATCAGGACTTCAGTGTGTTGTGATTTTGTTTTTATTTTCATGGAGTCCTTTTTAGCTGGTTATCAATATGTTGGTTTCTCACCAAATATACATCTGTGGTGGGGGGTTGGGGAGGTTGGGTTGTCTTACATGAGTGTGTATGGGGGGAATTTACTACATGTGTGGTATTTTCTGTGTGTTTTTTTTGAAGGGGTTGGAGGATTTTTTTGTGGGGAGGGTGCTGTGTGTGTGGAGGGAAGGACTGGGGTTGTGCTTACATATTTAGGAGGCTTATATATGGGTGCATACCATAATTATGCTACATGGTGTTAGGACTCTTGGCTCACATACCTAGTGAATATGCACTTCTTTTCTAATTATCTTTTTTGGAGGGGGGATGGTTTAATTCCAGTTTTTTTTTTATGCAGATTCTTAAGACTGTTTCTGCACATATAGTTAATTGATTATATACTGACTCATTATTAAACATCGAACATGGGAGGCAATATAGCGCAGTGGTCTAAGGCTCTGAGCTGCAAATCTGGTGACATCCAGCAGACCAGACCTGGGTTTGAATCCCACAGCTTCCACTTGCATACTGTGTGACCCTGAGCAAGTCACTTAACCTACTTGTGCTCCCAGGTTGCTCCTGTAAAAAAGCTTTCAGCTTAGTGTGCTATACCTGGTTAAACAACTAAATAAAAAAAAAAACATTTTGGGATGCATGAACTCAGGACAGGATTCACAAAACTTTCTGAAGGTGCAAAGCCTTCCCTAAGTCCCCAAAGCTTCCGTAGCTAAGGGAAAAAAGAGAAAATTTCTCTAAGTGCTATTCACAAAACCTCCACAGTTGCAGAAAAATATACTACGGACTGTGGGAAAAAGTGCAGCTGTGGAAGTTCTGAGGAAAAAAGGTAATTGATAAGTATGGCACATCCCCTCAAAGGCTATTCTCAGACAATTTTTTTCTGCAGTTGTGGAAAGAATGTTACACACATTGGAGTGAGGTGTAACACTCCCTCAGCCAACTGCAGTAGTGCCCCAACAATTGAAATATATTTAAAGTGGAGGTCAGGCACAGGTAATAGCATCCCAGTGGTTGTATCAGTGGCTGATGTTACAGCAACATTAACACACATTGCCATGGAATGGCAACAAAAAACAACCACCAGACCCAGTGTAGCCCATGAATAAGCCCCACAGGCAGTAGAGCCTGAACAGCCTGAGGTGCATGCTACTCCTGTAGACAACAGGAACCCTCCAGGGAGGGATGACCAGCAGTGACAGACAGCCACTGTGGTGCTATGGTATTGCTGGTACCTGTGGTGCTGCAGTAGTCCCCGTTGAGGGACTGGTTGCTGGTCTCTGTGGGTGCATTCATCTATATGCCATGGCAGAACTGTTAAAGTCTTCTGCTTCAGCTAATTAGGGTCACTGTTGTTGTGCCTTCTATGCCATTTCCACAACTGTGGATGTGCAGTTGCAGATTTTCAGCACTTGCACAATTTCTGCAGCTGCTGAATTTCCATACCTGCGGAGCTTTTTGCAGAATTCTGCATCTGTGCAAGTTTTCTATGTGAATATCATACAACTGCATTTCCACAGTGCTGCAGGCCTTTTTCCCACAGCTTCAGGATTTTGGCCTTCTTTGTGAATCCTGCCCTCATTTTGTAGGTGTTCCTTGTGAGATTTATTTTTTATTATTTTATTGTCAGGCAATAATACTGACAATTTACATTATTTTGTTAAAATAGTGTTATAACACTGTAGGTTTTAATGTTTATTGAGTGTGTTAATTGGTTAAGAGTATAGTTTAGAAAATATCTCCAGATAAGTATAATTCTGTATGAATGTTTTAAGCAGTTGTTCATACAAGGTTCATACATTTTTCTTATTCCCCGCTTATTACCATACATATATTTCTGTTGTACAGTTTTTTTTTTATCATACTATACTATCAAGTTTTAAATTGGACATTTGTGGTATTAAATCTAAGGGTCTTGCTTTTAATTTTGAATGTATTCTCCTAACACACGCATTCATTAATAATTTCAGTAACAGACTTTGCCTGCTTAAGTGTTCAACTTATCTATGGGTTTGACCTAGAAAAGTTTCTTAGTAATAGCATGCTAAAGGGATGGTATTCATTCCATTTAAATCTGAGATTTTTTGAAATAGGTGCTTCTAACCAATTAGAATTTTTTCTATTTTTTTATGTATGATCTGGGTGTTAATAGATTGTGACTCTGAACAAATGTCATGAGTATCCGAGGAAGGACTTGGTTGGTCTGAAAGCTTAGACATTGCTTTCTATTTCTAACATCTATGTTGGTCCAATAAATGGTATCAAACCATCTGCTTCTCGATCTGTTCTTACAAGGACCAGTATCGCAACTAATCCATTTCTGTATGTCATCATGAAAGATACCATAGTTCTTAGAGAGTGCTGACAAATTCCAACATACAGTACATTCGTAACTTTTTTGGTTTTCAAAATTTTAACCACAAATTTTCAACAAAGTCTTATTATGACCCTGCCTCATAAACGTGGTAGGTGAAATTTTTTAAATCCTGGCCAAACGGTGATTTCACAGAGTGACTTTGATATCACCTTTCCAGGAAGATTGGAAACATTTCACCTTCTTTGTTGATGAGGTGGGGGTCCCAAAAAGGCCATGTTGAAAATCTAGGAGAAAAATATTTATTATGAGTAAAATTTCAAAACACTTTGGAAATACCTTAACAACACTTCCCTTGTTTCCTCAGTTCACAGTCCTAGCTGCAGGAGGAGGATGTCTTTTTTCCTGGATACTGGATCTATGGCACTGGCCCTTGTTTAGGTGAGTGATGGGTGTAGGGGTTGTGAGGTGGTGGGTGCTGATTGGATGGTTGAGGTGGGGAGAGGCAGTTACAGTGGAGAGAAATTATGGTGCAAAAGACATCGATGGACTTTTTCTTTATTATCAGTTAAAAAAGAAAAAGATTTTAAAGAACCATTTATATGTTACAGGTACCTACTACAGACACTGACTATTGGACTCCCCAGAATCTGTTTGATGTTTGGTGGCACCGGGCATAGGCACCCCAGTGTCACAAACTGCTTGGGGGGAGGGTGGACAGTCTGAGACAACAGCAGGGATTGGTCATCCTGGTGCCAAACTGTTGATGTGTCAGGCAGAGTTGGGGAAGAGCTAATCATGGATGGAGGGGTCTTAACTGACACTGGGGGTTGGAACCCTAGTGTTGGATACTTTATTTAATATAGTCAACATCAAGCATTGGGCACCTCGGTGTTCAGTACATTATTTACATTTAACCAGCACCTGTGATTGAGCACCCCAGTGTGCAGAAAAAAGACCTGCTTAGTGGGATGTGACAAATGGCTGCCAATAAACACATTTTACAGCAGCTGTGTGCAGCAGGGGTGGGGCTAAGCACTGATGCATAACCCTGCCACTGCTGAACAAACACATTACAAACAGAAATGGATGCTGTTTATGGTTTTAGGCATCACTTTGTGGTGATGTCTATAGCCCAGTCCCCTCTACAAGCATGCATTTTGGTCAAATGACAGCGTTTAGAAATGTGGTCTTAAAAAATCAGTTACCCTTAGAATGTTCAGTTTTTAAACTGAGTACATGCTTAGTTTTTCCTAAATGTCTCAAAAATGGGGCAAGTTAGGGACTTAAAAAGCACAATATCACACACATTGAGGCAAATTGTATCAAGTCTGCAAGTTTTAAGCTTGAGCAAAAAACATTCTTAATTTTTACCAATTTTACATTATATGAGCTCTATAAATTGACCTCCAATGAACCCATTGCAATGAAATGTTTGGGATCCAAACATTCCAGTACCAGTTCTAGGCTTGCTAAATTCAAAGTAAATCAATTGATCTGGGGTGGAATTCTTAAGATGCACAGATTGGGGTTTAACACTAAAGTGCTTACTCAGGTGAGACTGCATATCACAAAAATAAAAAAAAAACCGGGGAGTTTATAATTAATATGTTCAGGTTCAAAGCAGATTAAAAACAGAAAGCACTTGTTCATCAGGGAAACAGAATTGTGATCTTTCTGAGTTTGGAGCCTCTCAATCCCAGAATTTGGAAAGGGGGTGTACAGTATTTTTGTTCCTCTTTGAAGATATGGCTGGAATGGGATCGAAGTTGGCAAGATTGGCTCACCTTACTTACAGGTAGTGTCTTCTCTTTCCAGACTGAACCCCAAGTTATGCCTTTTGCTGCTTTGCCGTTACCTCCCTCCTCCACTACTCCTCCTTGTCCATCCCTGCGTGCCTTCATGTTGCCAGTCCCGCTGCACCTTCTTCGTCTCCAAGCACTGATTTGAGTCCCTCCCTTTTTTCCTCTCCTCACTACTCTATCCTGTTCCCTCTGCTTCAGACTTACTGCTCTCCTGGGATCTCACACCTTCCCCCTCCTGCCCCCTCCTGCAGTCCTCATTTGGGCAGACTAGCTTCTCCTACCACTTTCCTTCTCTCTGGAACCTGCTTTACTGCACTCTCTGCATCTTCCCTCTCTCCCATCTCTCCCATCTCCCTCAGGCACCAGCTTAAACTTCACCATGCTCTGTCCTGCTCCTGCCTGTCCTCTTCCTGATCTGACTTCCCCAGAAAGGCCCATACCTTCCAACTGGCAGATTCCCTCCTGTGCTATACCCTTTGACAGATTCTGTCTCCCAGCAAGTACTGCGCTGCTATTCTGTTTGATGCACCATTCCCTTTATTCTGATGTTATTGCACTTTTGCCATGTTAACTATTGCACTCTCTAGTTTGCCTTGTACCATACATTTGTTGCCATGTACACTTATTTATTTTACTTCATTTCCCCTTTCCCATGCACCTGGAAACAAGTCTTGGCTCAGTAAGTCTTTCCCAGTTAACAATTTTCAAATAAATAAAAATAAATACAACAATGTTAGCACAGTAGTCGGTAGCTGACATTTTTTTGTCAGCCTATGGCCCATTTCCTGACTGCTTGCAATGGCATGTGTGGGTGTGTAGGAAGAGGTTGTGACCCTGTTGAGCATGGTTCAATTTACTTGGAAAGTACAGAGCTATCTGACTGATTGGCATGTTTGAGACTCTAGCCCTGATTTTGGCCAAGTTATGCATAAATATGGTGCATATTAACATGTGGATGTCCCTTTTCGCAACCTCTCTCTCTCTCTCTCTCCTTTTCCTGATGTTACCACCTTGTGAGAAAATCTGATCAGGATACTCATAGCCAGTCTCTTTAAAAGTAAAACAACCTCCCTCCTCCTCAGACCATAGAATGCCCTTTTTAATTAATATTAATATTACCAATCCATTTTGAGCAAAGCATGTTTTACATGTATTTTATTTTTATTTAAAAAGAGAAAACAGACAGTGCTGTGGGCATACCACAAAAAGTGCAATTAGATAATCATATAAGCTGTTTCCAGTCCCAGTATTTTCCCAAGTATTGTATCTTCATGAGAAAATAGCTTGTTTGAGCTACACAAACATAAATCTGTTTCATTTTTTTTATGGGTACCAAAATTCCCAATGTGGGTCAAAAGGCCTTTTAGGACTCAAGAGACTCAGTGGTCTTCCTTTAAGTTTGAAAGCCTAAAACACCATTCTGCTCAGCCAAGTTTCAGTTTGGTTTTCATTTTCTCCTTGGTCTTGTGTTTATTTCCTTAAAATTGCTTGATTTTGTCCCATAATAGCATTCACTGTATTATTACAGTGGGAAATTGTGACACATTTTTATCCCCCCCATATTTTAATTACCAAAAAGCCACATACAGTAAACCATCTGTCTCTCTCTCCTCCCTCCCTCCATATTATGCAGTGTAGTGTATTTTCATACAAACTGTATCCCAAAGTACTTTATGATCCAGGAGATAGATGAAAGCATATTACTGCCTTTTTCAGTGAATATGGAGTTTTTTGGTTTTTTTTACATTCTAGTTCTACTCCGGGGACCAGGGCATCTCTTAGGAGTGCCCTCACAGCCACTGCCTCTACTCCCACTCTGAAACCTCCATTCTACTGGGAGACATGTTGCTGAGCCTCCCCAGACTCACTGATCTATTCAGTCCCCATGATCACCCCCCGGGGAGGGCCTGCCTCACCTACCTGGTGGCCTGTCTGTAATTAGAGGGATGGTCCAGGTCTGGGTCGAGGGGCTCGTGACAGCCAGTGGATGTTCGGTCCTGTGTCGGGATCTGGGCTTGTGCTCCTGGGGTTTCTGTCACCTCCCTGAGTCTGCCAGGGAGTTTCCTTGTTGTGTTTCCCCCTGTGGGCATGGTGTGCAAGGACTCTTGTGTGGCTTTCCACCATGTCTCTTGCCACTGGAGTCTGCCGTCATCCCACCCCATACAACATTCTGTGTGATTGTGCTGCATCCAGTCTCCTACGGAAGCTGCTACAGCACCAGAAACACCCCACAACCCACCCCAGGAGAGGAGAACAGTCCTTCAGATGCTCAATCCTCTCCCTCCTCTGCTGACCCCCGATGGCCCAGGTCCATTCCCAAACCCAGGTCACTGGAATGGCGTGAGGTGTGTCGTCCAGCAGCTCAACCCTCAGTGCCACCAGGCCAGCAGTGAACATGGAGTTACTGCCCATTTTCTGTAATTAGTAGACTGTTCCACTACCTTATATGGGTACCTCCTATTACCTTCTGATTCAGTGAAAAGAAAATAATTATTCATCGATCATCACGAGGTGATTGCACTTCAGGCAGTTATTGCACTTCTGTGAATATCATATGTAAGTTTACTGGTGATTTTGGAGGGCCTTAAATTTCTATAACAGTGTTGCCTCACATTTTTAGGACATGTGAACCGCAAACTAAAGGTGATTAGTTCTGGCATCCTAAGAATGCAAGAGGCAACACCTTTATAGCCACAAGAAGCCCTCCAAGATCACCAGTAAACTTATTATAGATCAACAAGTATCAAAGCACAATTTAGATTTTTTTACCTTGTTTGATGTTACCAACTGATAGCTGACATGAATGTGCTAGCATCAGAGGTTTTGTGCTGCGTGCTTGCTGCTTACTGTGGGAGAGGGGAGGGAGTGGAAGGAGTGAAGTGCTTGTGTGTTGTATTTTTTAAAAATAATTTTCTATCTGGTATTGCTCGTCATTATTTGAACAGATACCACTCCCTTCCAACACACACATGCACACACACACACACACACACACGTGCGTGCACATGCACATACACACACACACCACACACACACAGAGTTAAAATGACAGTGTCTTGAAATTCCAATCATAGAAGATGAATCAGGAGCAACCTCTTGCTCATGTTGTTACAGGAACATGAAAACATTCTTTGAATGGATGTTCTACTCAGAATGGGTGCAATGCAAGTAAAAGCAGACAAAACCGGATGCATGTGAAGCACTCTTATGACTACAAGAGTGTTTCACGTGATCCTTATTCAAGATTACTGATAGGTTGGGGCACATGTGTTGATCTACAATATAAGTTTATTAGTGACCTTGGAGGGCCAATTATTGCTATAAGAGTGTTGCCTCACATGTTCTGAGGATGTGAGAACTGCAGACCAAATGTGAGCAGTCCTGGTGTCCTAAGAATTCATGAGGAAATAATCTTTTAGTCATAAGGGACCCTCCAAGATCACCAATTAACTTATTATAGATACGTTAGTATCTTTCATTACATTAGCACCAGCAGTTTTTAAAAAACAAAGTGCAATTTTGATTTTTTATCTTATTTAATAATGCTAACTGATAGCCCCCATGAGCACAGTAGCATTGAAATATTCCTGACAGGTGCATGCACGTTTACATTGCAAGATAGGGGAGTGAATGTATTTTTTATTTATTTTATTTTATTTATTTGTATTTCGGATAACACCTTTGAGCCAAGGGCTCTTTTACAAAGGTTCCACGTTAAGGCAATATGGACAGTAAGGTACAAAACATAACATGATCATTACAATGGGAACATACAAAAAAAAAAGACAAGTAAGGTTACAATAATAGCAGCCAAAGACATTGTCAAGGAATTGTGTTGCGAGTTAATTATACAGTACAAGTCATAGGCGGCTCAGTAAAGCTTTGTTAGGAGTGGGTTAGTGGGAAAAGAGAAAGAAGAGTGGTGTTGAGGGGGTGGTATGGGAGAGAGAGAGAGAGAGGAGTGAAGAAATGGGGAGGGCATTGCGGTGGGTATGTGGTAGATGGGAAACAGCAAGGGAAGAGGAAAGTGGGGGATGAAAAAGAAAAGGAGACAGATTCATCCTATACCCAGTAATGGGGGGTAGGAAAGGAGTAGAAGCTGAGGCAGTGAGGAGGGATGCTTGAGGGTAGTATGCCTGGAGAGGATTATAAGAAGCAATCACAGAAGGCACTAGCCATGAGGTGTTGACACAGCTTACACTTAAAAGCACCAATCGTGGCAATGTTGGAGATTTCTGTAGGTAGCAATGGAATGAGTGGAACGGTTGTGTGTTGTATTTTTTTAAATAATTTTCTATCTGCTGCTGCATGTCATTATTTGAACATATTCTACCTCCTCCTACACACACACACACACACACACACACACACACACAGTGAAAATGACTCTGTCCTGAAATTTCAATCGCACAAAGGGAATTGGGAGCACACTTGAGCTCATGTTGCTACAGCAACAGGAAAGTGTCCTTTAAGCGGATGTTTCATTTGGAATGGGTTTAGTGTGAGCAAAAGCTGACAAAGCTGGATGCACATGAAGCACTCATGACTATAAAAGTGTTTTACACAATCCTTAACCACGAGTGCTGATTGTCAAGGGTACATGTGTTGAGCTATGATTAGTTGTGTTGATATTCTTGCTGAGGGTACAATGATTTATGATGGTGAGATCCCTTTGTGAATGACAAGAACTTGCATTTTCCTACAGTGTAGCCATAAAACCAAGTAATATAATATCTTGGTGGTCATTTCAACTTGTGAAGCTGTGGGATATAAGCCACTTGGGCGTTGTCATCTTGACTTTTTCTGTCCCAGCTTCATCAAATTAAAGTACTACTTTGTTCACAGATATCCATGCATTATTCTCAATTCAAATGGACACCCTAACCTGGGTTTTTTCTTTCAAGGCAAGGACATTTACTCACCTTTAGTTTCAGCTACAGGTTGCTTTGTGTCCCATGGTCTCCATCGCCAGTGTTAGAGCACCACTGGATAAGAGTAGTGTAGCATCATTACATTACTATGCCATAACTCTGCCCCCTGAGACCAAGTACAAGAAGAAACCCGCTTGTGCTTTGCTCCTTCTCTCCAGTGGCATACTAGATGCCTGGCCACCCTCCCATATTAACTGTCAGGGCAGGTAAGCTGATTTTGCACTTCTAAAAGAAATGTTGTAATTCTAAGAGACTGTCTCATGACATTAGTGCCAATTAGAGGTGTGCATTTTTTTTTCTGTATGTGAAATTCTGTGACTTGGCAACTGCTTTGCATTTGTGGAATTCTGTGAAACCTGCTTTAAAATTCCTGAAATCTTTGCCTTGTACAAAGACTATTTGTTGCAGGAAAAATTTTATATTGCATTACTTTTCATGTACCTTGTGGGGAAAAAGCAGTTTGCCAGGGAAACATCATGTTGCAGGTAAAACATATTTCATCTTGCAGGAGATTGTTCCTGCAACCCTGCTGGATACTTTTCCTGCAAGATTTATGATGCACTTTTATTTCCCTGCAAGTGGCTGCGAGAATTAACACTGATTCTAAACTTTGAGATTTTGGATAGGAAATTGGCTGCAGGTAGTCAGCCAAAGTTTTCAACATTCAAGCCATGTGATCTTAAAAGCAAGAAGGAGACCATAAAAATAATTTATTTGGTGCACAGAAAGGAGAAAAAATTATTTAAAGACCCCAACAGGTACAGCTTGCACAGCAAACATGCATTTGGTAAATACTTTCTTGAAAACTGGAGGTAGAGAGGGGAATGAAGTGGTCAGTAGCCCAAATTAAACACCAATGCAATGACCTGAAATTGCATCATCCTGCTGATCTCAAGGAGATGTTGAATTATGTGAAATGGGCCCAAGGAGAACATGAGGAGGCACCCCAAGAACTGGGAGAAAAAGCACAACCTGATCCTTCAAATACTGATAAGATATTTAAACATAAAATATCAGTATTTATTATCTGGTAAAACTGCATCATTCATTTTAGATTAATAATTGTATTTATTTGTTTTTAATAATTTTCTGCTCTAGTCTAATTTTGCCACACCTACGGAGAGAAAAGAAAGCAACTTTGTGCTGTTTTGTATTGCTTAACATCCAGAATGTGTAGTAGTACCAAACCAATGAATACATCCTCCACAAAATGATGTCAGTCATCTATAAAAAAAAGTTAATGCAACTCAAGAGATTTTTTTTTTAATTTGGCCATAGCAATTATTAATTAAAGTACAGTACTTGTTTAAAAATACCAGCTTAAAGTCTCTTAAACTTCCCTGAATGAACTCCAAAATGCACATACAGGTGAGTTGACCTAGTATGCATATTGCTTAAATTGGTCTGGTTGCCACCTTTATTGACTTGGGTCATTAGCCTCGGCTACAGGAGGGCTCACTCTGCCCTGGAGCTCCCCAGCTAACAATAACAAGGCTCCACATCACTAAGCCTTGGCTACAGGAGGGCGCACCTTGCCCTGGAGCTCCCCAGCTAGCAATAACAAGGATCCACATCACTAAGGTAATTCACTTCACCAGCCTAGCAGTGCCTCCTACGTTGGGCCATCCTTTGTGTGGCCATTTGAATTTGGCCCCATTTTTCCTCTGGACTCTCAGCTCGATTTTCTGAAACTGCCGAAACGATTGCCAAGCCACCGGGTGTTGTATAAATGTTAATGTTAACCTAGTTTATGTGCTCTGTAGATGGGGATCATGAAATACTTTTAATTCTCTGCACCCTCAGCTACGGTCCTCCACCCACTGAAGTAGCGCTGAGTTTAAAAACCCTGCCTTGGACTCAACAGCAATCCGCGCTGGATTTTCGCCTTTTATTTTATAATTTCCATCTAGCTGCTGTTTGTTGCTACAGACTGTGATTTACTGAGTACTGCTTTCCCTTTTGTGAGGCATACAACTCCATCGGTACCCGTGCAGGAATTAAGAGCCGAAAAGTGCCAAAATACGCTACAAAGCAGCTGGTAGCTCAAATTGCCCCTTCTGTTTTCTTGAAGCGGTAGTAGTGCTTCTCCCCTCGCTGTGCAGGTGTGGCATTAGCGGCACTCATGAGGGGATGCTAAAGGAATTGCTAACTTGCAAACCTGCTCCCTCAGTGGTAGAAGCTGCTGCTCAAATACTTTCCCAGTGCCGGCAGCCTGGGAGGGAAACTGACCTGAACTGTTGCAGCTGCTCTGAGCTTGCCGGGTGCTGCTTTCCCCGCAGTCACTTCGTGACTGCTCCTCACCCGCCCACTACCAGCTGCACCCTTGCTCGGCATTACTTATATAGAGGGAACTTTCTTCTGGGTGACACCCAGAATGAAACTAACTGTCTCCTGACTTTACCATTAGCAGGCTATACTTCTCGACAGCTAGAGGGTGCTAATTGTTTAGACCGCATTCTCTCTGGCTCATAAGTCATATCTCTACTAGCAAAACAGCTGTGTAACTTTCAGGGTCTCCTTAAATTAGAACCCTGCTAGGAAATAATTTTTGCTACTCTAAATCTAGCCTTCATTTCTCTCGTATACCCTCACACCCATTAATCCCTCTCAATAAACTCAATATAGCCATAAAATCCTATGCTGTATTGCTGCTAGTCTCCATTTTCTCCAACCTTTTATGGCTCCCTATCTTTTCCTACCCACCAATCAGGAGCTATTGCTCCACCCATCATAAAGACATTAAACTCTCCTTTATGCATATGCAACCATACTGGCCCTGTGATGCCACCCCGCGTCTCGTCCCTAATAAGTTCATCTACCACCTATCATACACACTGAACAAATCCTCCCTGCTAAACCTCACCTTGCCCACCCCGTTTGTCCATCGCAAACTATGGTACTTCTTACTCTTAGCCTTACTACTAGCTGGGGATACTGAATCAAACCCAGGGCCCATAAGTAACTTATCTAACAACGCCACAACCTGGTGTGACACTAAGGGACTCTGCATCGTACACATGAATATCAGAAACCTGCTCCATAATAAAGCTGAACTTGAGGTATGGGCTGCTCAATACCACTCCGATATCCTTTGCCTATCTGATACGTGGCTAAAACCCTCCACCCCTGATTCTCTCTGCTCACTACCCAACTACAATCTCATCAGGCAGGACAGGCCCTCGTCAAAGCATGGAGGGGGTGTAGCCATCCTCTATAAACCTCATCTGCTGATATCCCATAATGTCCTGCCTGCGCTATCCCATTGCGAAGCTGTCCATGCAACCTTACAGCTTGGCTCAAAGAAATTGCACATAGTTTGTGCCTACAACCCTCCTGCATGTGGCAAGAACTCCTCTCCCTAGTAGATGGTACCATTGGCCAAAATGAAGTCCTTATACTAGGAGACCTCAACCTATACTGGACCAGTAAAACCAACCAGGCTTTTCATACTATAGTACAAGGCCACAACTTTCACCAATAATTACTGACCCTACAAGGGTCATGGCACCCCCTAAGATGAGTGCTCTTATTGACTGGGTCCTTACAAATTGACCTGACAGTATATTATGTACAGGTACCCTTGCTGATGCAATAAGTGATCACTCCCCAATATACTGCATCTGGCGCTCTACCTGAAAACCATCCCCACCTCCAAAACTCATTACCTTCCACAACATGTCCAATTTCTACTTAACACATTTTGCATATGATCTCTCATTGGTTGACTGGTCTCCCATTTACACCTCAACTAATGCCCTGTCAGCACTAAACTACTTTCTGACCCATTTTGGTCTGCTCCAAAACACCCATGCTTCCCGTGTCACTCGTCGCATTCAGGGAACACAGACAAAGTGGCTAAACAAAGACCTTCTCACTCAAATAAGAGCCAGGGACAAACTATGGAGTCATTTCAAAGCTACTGGATTGCTGAATAACTATAATCACTACAGATCTCTAAGGAACACATGCAAATGAAACATTTGCTTAGCTAAAAGTGCCTTCTGTAGAGATCTGCTGACTAAGGCTGCAGGAGACTCTAAGAAATTCTGGTCCACCATAAAGACACTCCTTGGTGCCAATCAAAGAGCCCATGCTAATGATATGCTGATAAATGGCATTCACTGCAATAATCCAGTGACTATAGCAAACTCTTTCAACCACCATTTCTCAGATCTAACAAATTACCTGTCCTCCTTCCCACCTGCACACACCACTTCCCCTACCAGTAACACTATACCTCAACACACATCCTCCCTTCAGGTTCCAGAGTCTTACAAGAACAGAGGTACTAAAACTGCTACTTTCCATTCCTGACAGCACCAGCTTGGGCTCTGATGGTTTAGAACCTAGGCTTTTGAAAGCGTCTGCCCCACTCACAGCCCCTCCCCTAACCAAAATCTTCAACCTATCTCTATGTCATGGTATAGTTCCTAATATTTGGAAAATAGCCAAAGTAACACCAGTCCCTAAGCAGGGTGATCCTAAAGATATTAAGAACTATCGTCCCATAGCAATCCTTTCTGTGCTTAGCAAACTATTCGAAAAACTTGTGGCCACCCAAACCATAGAATATCTCCAGAAGTATAACCTTCTTTATTGCTCACAGCATGGTTTCCCGCAAAGACCACAGCACCTCCACTGCTCTCCTCAAACTTACGAATGACATTCATGCCACTATGGACTCAGGCCTACCAACAGGTGCGGTTTTCATTGATTTAACCAAGGCATTCGACTTGGTCAACCATTCCCTCCTACTTGCTAAACTACGCTCTCTAGGTTTCTCCATCAAAGCAGTGGACTGGTTCAAAAGCTATCTGTTTGATAGGAAACAGGCGGTTGTTTTTAACTCAGCCATGTCAGATCTCTCACCAGTGCATGTTGGAGTACCCCAAGGATCCATATTTGGCCCCTTGCTCTTCTCAATTTTCATCAATGACATCCCGCTCCTTGCACCCTCCTGCTCGTCTCTGCTCCATGCTGACAACCTAGTTATTTATCATAGAGCAAGAAATATCACAGACTTAAACCACCCTCTTGCCTCGGCCTTCGCTAGTATTCAATCTTGGCTAGCAGAAAATAAACTGGTTCTCAACATAAACGAGACTTATTCTATGCTCTTTGGATCACCTGCCAGACTTAAAGTGACTCATGATGACCTCAAAATCTTGTGTGTGGATGGCTCCCCTCTAGTTAATACCAGATCCTTTAAATATCTAGGGGTTATGCTCGATGAATCTCTAGATTTTGACCTGCACATAACTACTACCTGCAAATTTGTCAATGCCAAAATAGGTAGTGCCTATCGCACTAGCTATGCCATTACCCCATCAGCTAGACTTGCAGTGGCTCAAGGTTTTCTTCTCCCAGCCCTGGCCTATGGCTCAGTCATTTACCTATCAGCCTCAAAATCCTCCCTCCATAAATGGGACACCACTTATAATAACATCTGCCGCTATGCCTCTGCATCCCCACACTACAAACACCATTGCCAGCTCTGTGCTGACCTAAATTGGCCATGCCCTACTGCCTATCAGCTCCAGTCTCTTGGTTCACTAATTGACAGCGTTGTCAGATCAGGCCTTCCCCTATCCCTTGCTGCCCTGCTGCACTCACAACCTCTCTCCTACTGACTGCAATCTACTGACCAGGCCCCTCTCCACATTCCCAGATGCAGAACCAATATGGGTGCACGTGCTTTCTCCCATACAGCCCCAAAATACTGGAATTCTATACCTCAAACTATTCGTCAAGCGACTACCCATGCTAGTTTTAAGAAACTTCACCGTGAGCATCTGCAAGTTACTAGCCCCTGCACTTGCTTTCACCAATCTTAAACCATCCTTTCCCGTCACTCTGTTTTCCTTAGTTAACACACTTCTTTCACCCCTCTTGCTCTACCTCTCTCTTAATGCCTGCCTAACCTGACTCTCTCTCTCATCCCTTACCTTTCTTCCCCTGCTTCCTACCACCCTTCTTCCCTCTCCTCCCTACTTCACAAACTATGCATTTGATGGCACTTATTGTATTGTTTCTATATATGCTTGCTATTGCAATGACTGTGTCTCATATTTGTATTTATCTTGTTATATCCTGTCCAAACTGTACTAAACTGCATTATACCATATACTATTTCTCTATACCCTAAGTCTTACAAGCATGTTATACCAATGTTTTTCAATACCCAAATTTTGATTGTGTGTAATTCCCTCTTAATTGTGCTTCCTATCTCATGTGCTGTGTCACACGTATACCTATGTATTTTCAACTGTTTTCTCCCAGGTCGTGCCTGAAAATAGGCATTCTTATGCCTAGTGCACCCACCAAGTTACCAAAAGCAAATAAATAAATAAAAAAATAAATAAGCACAGAACTGCAGAGAAAGAAGTTTTCTTAACATTTTAGGAAATAAAAAAAATGCTGCTAACCAACATATACTGCACTTTTTCACTTATTGCTGTTGAAAATCCCACTCCCAACCCCATGGCACCCAGGAGCAATAGTGACCAGGGCTAGAGTACTGGTGCTGCTGGATCTGATTCAGGTAATTACCTATGAATTTCTGGACTAGTACTACTTGCACATACTTACAAATATTGGGTGCAGGATTTGCAAAGGTCAAGGAACATTGCAAGGCCATGGTGTGTGAAATACATGGCCCACTTCCATGTGGCAAATTGATGCTCACTAGACCAAGGTGCCACTGTTCTCTGGTAAGTCAGTTTTTAAAACCCACAGTCAACCGTGACATCACACCACTGCACAAACCCTCTGTCCACCCCACAGTCAAAATGCCTTACTATTAAAAGGGAACAGTCAGCACTAGGAGCCCCACACACAAGTGTGGGGCTGGTCTCAGTTTGCAATTTGCATACAAAAACATTTTTTTTTACTTAGTGTTACTGCAGTATAGTAGACTATAGCAGGCTGATTTTTTTTTTTTTACTTCCAAGCTAAGGTTTGCTGCAACCAGAAATCCCAGAATGCCCTACAGCTGACATCAGAGGAGGGCTGCAGCAATGGGAAATTCAGTAGGCTGCAGAGCTTATTAAGAGTTTTTTCAAGCTCTGATATTTTGTTTGCTGGTCCTACTGTTCTCCCAGAACTAAGAATGGCAGATTATACTTACATTTATGAGCACAACAGTACCAGCAAACAAAAGATCAGGGCTTAAAACAAATCTGAAATGCACTGCAGCCCACTGAATCTCCCACTGCTGCAGCCATCCTCTGATGTCAGCTATAGGGACTCCTGGGATTTGTAGTTACAGAAAATGTGAGTTTGCAAGTCAGCAAAATCAGCCTGATCCAATCTGCCATACAGTAGTAAACAGTAAGTTAAAAAAATGTTTTTGTGCACATAGTGTAAACAGGGAGTGGGACAGCCACACACTTTGAAGTGTGGCTCTGAGTGCTGACTATTCCCCTTTAAAGGAGAATGTTCATGTGTGTTAAGAAGCCATATTGACATGGCTGACTGACTATACCAAATATTGATGTGGCTTTAAAAATCTTTTAATTACAGTCGAGCTCACTTATATCTGAACACCAATATAGTGGACATTCACTTTGTGAGGACAGAAATCCAATTCCAAAAGCCACTTACACAGCAAACCATTAAATGTATGCAGCTTAAAGTGAACTTTGTAGCCCTCCTATATTAAATGCTTGACCCGCACTGCGGTGTGCTCTCAACACCTGAAAAGGTGTGAAATCTGTGAATGTAAGTATTATCATAGCATTCAACATAAAGAATAATGAAAATTGATGCTCATTTAATTCCTCACTCTTGGCATGACTTCAATCCTGCACTAAAGTTGCTTCATCACTGCACTCCTAACTGCAGTGTCTCCCTGCACTCCTAAGCTGTACCCTATGGCTAAAGTGTTGGTGATGTAATTTGCACTCAGTTAACCACTCACTCTTGGCATAGCTTCATCCCTTCACTAACATGGCTTTGGCTTCATCCATGCACTCCTAACCACCAACAATCGAGACCAGCCTCCGGCTGTCACACATCTCCAACAATGTTTCTTATCTAAGATAAATTTTCTTCTCTTGCAATAAGGTGAGTGGAGTAGCAGGACAGTAACTGCCAAACCAACCTCTAGTTCCAAATAGCCTTTCTTTTTTTTGGCTATGCAGTACAAACAGCACAATACAATATGTATGTTTTGGGCAGTGCAGACTAAAGGGGGCACATTATAGTACTTTACTTTTTACAGACCATGGCGTTTTACTTGGCTGTGTTGAGCAGTGGAGGGGCTAAACAGCACACAGCAAACTGCAAATTATGCCTAAAATGATACCACAGACACCTGATAAAAAGGAAAAAAAATGGTTGAGCACAGACTAGTCAATTATAAATGGTTTCTACTGTACTCCGGTGCCGATAAACTTCTGCCTAATGCGTTTCCCCACTACTTTTCTCAAATATTCTCTTTTTGAGTCTACTTTCCTGACAATTTCCATGTGACATAGCTAGGCTCACATTTCAGGTGGCAGCAGGTACAACAGTACAGGGAAACAGATGATCAATGCTTTCTAAGCTTTACTTAATCTAGTAAACTGATTCTACCATGGTTGAAGACCATGGCTGATATCAGCTATAGTGAAGTTCTGTGATGTGTGAATTGATGACATCATGATATTCCATGATCAACCAGATTAACAATGTTTTTACAGGCACAGTAGTAACTAAAAGAAATAATTAAACCCACATCTCTCTAATGGGAGTTAATTCATCTAAGCACAGGTATGACTTTAAACGGGACTATTCCTCCTTGAAGAAAAATTGTCATTCACAGAGACCCCCAAAGTAAACTCCCAAATTAAGCTTTCCAGCTAAAATAATGTTTCATAATACCTGTGACTGCTTAGCTGCTTAGCTTTGCTGTTGAAACATTAAAAATCAATTCAGATCCAACAGGTCTGTGGCTCCTATGTGATGCCATCACGTGTTATACCACTCAGTGATCACTTCTGTAGCTATCTGCAGTGGCCAGCTAACTCTGCACATACCTCTCAACTGCTCTGCATTATGCATGATGTTCATAGTTTGAGCCTTCCAAGTGAGCCTGTACCGCTGCCCTGCATTGCTGCCTTAATTTCTGCGTGCTACCCAAACACCAGAAACACTTATCTATTTAGCGTTTATTTACCGGGTAAGGTGCACTAGGCATACATTTGCATATTTTCAGGCACAACCTGAGAGAATACAACCAACGGACCTTATACAATGTGGACAAGAATAACATAAGGACTTTTACAATGCATACTGGGATAACACAAGCATTCACATAATAGTCAGGGGAGTTCATTTGTATATGCAATACAGACCTTGATAAGGGAAATTCACTGTAGAACAATGCAGATACAGTGTAATTCCATACAATAACTATGACAACAACTGTAAACTATAAACAAAGATTGACAAGAAAGGAAGATATAGCAAGGCACATATCTAAAAGTGGGAAAGCATAGAATGAGTACTGTACATTGATAGGAGCATAAAAGTGCAGACAACAGTACGTAAGTGCAACTAGCTGCTAACTGTATGCAGGAAGAGTAGCACTGTAGGTAGGGGTTAGGGACAGGAACAGACTGTTCTTTGAAGTATGTATGATTTTTATTGGTGCAAGAAAGCATGGGCAACTGGGTGTTGATGTATATGGGATGGTATACTGTTCCATAGTTTCATAGCAGTGACAATGAAGGCCATCTCGCTATGCTTAGTCCTAGTCCTAGTGATGGATAATAGGTCAAGGTCCGAGGGTTTGAGGGAGTAAATATTTTCACAAGGCACCAGGAGGGAGGTTAAAGATTGGGGCACTTGGATCAGCAGTGAACTATGGATAATACTACCAAGTGAGAGATCCTGAAGAGCAGAAGGGGAGGGCCAGCAGAGCTGGTAATAAGGGGTACAATGATGAGTAAGTCAGTTACAAGCAGGGGCAAAATAACATATATTATTGTGTGCTATGTCCCACTTAGATAGGAGGGAAGTTGTAGCATTAGCAAAGACAGGTAGGCCATAGGATAATTTGAGGAGTAGAAGTCCACACGCTACAGCATTGTGAGCTGAGGAGGAAAGATTTGGACTGGCTCAATAGGCTAGTCCAAGACTGATGTTAACAGCCTTGCTAATAGAAGTTAATGTAATGGGAAGTCAAGGGAGGGATCAAGGGTCACACCAAGGTACTTGAAGGAGTTTACTGAGTCCAGGGGTGTTCCATTATCATAAACCTCACTAAGCGGAGTACGATAGTTTTTTAGTTAGTGGGCAGTTCCAAAAAGTATAGTTTGAGATTTAGAGGGATTGAACAGTAGCCTATTTTCCTTAAACCAAATTTGAATGGCCTTCAGGATTGCAGGCAGGGCACTATTGATGTCAGCAACATTCTGTGTGCTAGTAAGGAAGACCAGGTTGTCTGCATAAAGAAGAGGGGTACTGTTTACAAGGCAGCTGTGAATTGAGTTAATATATAGAAAGAAAGGTAGATGCCCAGGTATGGAGCTCTGGTGGACACCAGTGGTGGAGGGTAGGTTGTCTGAGAGAGTAGTGTAGACCGTGACATGTTATCTATTATAAAGGTAACTCTTGAACCACAGTAGGGCATGTTCAGATATTCCCAGGGCACTCAACTTACTGCAAAGGAGAGAGTGGTTCACCATGATAAAGGCCTTCATAAGGTCAATGAAAACTGCTCCAATAAACTTGCTCTGATAAAGAAAGGTAGAGATATTATTAGTAAGAGTGAGCAGTGCAGTGACAGTGCTATGACTCTGGTGAAAGCCATGTTGAGCAGGGCAGAGGAGATTGTAGTTAGAGACATAGGGGATGAGTTGGGCAGTGACGATTTTTTCAAGTATCTTGGCCAGGTCAGATAGGATGGAAATGGGTCTATAGTTAGTGAACATCTTGCAGTTCCTTTTTTTGAACACTGGCACTTTGTTAGCCATTTTCCAGACAGTTGGTATGGAGTTAGAGAGGTAAGAGAAAGATTGAACATTCTAGTAAGGAGAGATGCAAGTTCATGTGCAACAAGTTTAAGAGTTTCTATACAATCTGAGCCAGCCGATTTGGATACAGGGATCTACATCAAGAGTTTGTAAACCTAAAGGATACTAACTTGTTTCAAGAGGAAGAGGTATGTACCTCTGAGGAAGTAAGTGGAGGAGGGGTATGACTATTCAGAAGTGTAATGAAAATGTCAGTTTATGCAGAGATGTCAGAGAAGAACTTTTTGAAGGCACCAGAGACAGTATGGGGTTATTACAGTTTACACCCTTAATTTCAAAGTCGAGGGCAGTGGTGGTGTAGTCATGGCCAAGGGATTTTTTGAGGCAATTCCAATACTGATGGGGGATTTCGTGGGAGGAGGCTAGTTGGGCTCGAAAAAGCTCCTCTTACTCTGCTGGATGGCTTGTTTACATTTGTTCCTAAAGGCTGTGTAGGTGAACCAGTCAGAGATGGAGTTGGAGGCCTTGAATGTGGCCCAGCATCTATCTCTCTCTTTTATCAGGGACAGGAAAAGGGGAGTTAGCCATTTAGATTTAGGACCATGGACTCTTCTAGTGGTGATAGAAATATATTTATCCTACAGGTTGGAGAAGGTGGTATTAAAGTAAGAGACAGCTGCATTAATGTTGAAGTGAGCCCACAGGTAATACCAATTGAGGCAGGCCACTTCAGATTGAAATCGAGAGGGGTCCAATCGGGAGAAATCACGCAAGTGAATTTGACGAGGTGGGACTTCGGGGACTTTGGTGTGCCACACCCAGCAAACTGGGGAATGATCACTTATAGAGTCAGGGAGGACATCAGAGCAAGCAAAGGAGTGATTTGCTAC
The DNA here is from genome assembly GCA_016271365.2 of Neoceratodus forsteri. NCBI lineage: Eukaryota > Metazoa > Chordata > Ceratodontiformes > Ceratodontidae > Neoceratodus > Neoceratodus forsteri. The sequence goes on along the minus strand of CM057456.1, from coordinate 168,008,546 downwards.
TTATGTACAAGCTAGTACATAATCCCATGCTGCTCAACATATGTGGGCTATCATTAGCCAACAAGAGAATTGTGGGAAGACTGTATGCTAAGCAACTAAAAACTGAGTGGGCTAATAGTAAAAAATATGATAATTTCTTCAACATAAGAGCAGCAAAATGCTGGAACTCTCTGTCTCACACTATAGTAGAGGCAGATAGCTTCGATTCCTTTAAATTTAGACTTGATTCCTGGCAACTTGCTCAATAATTTGTTTAATATCCCACTGTTGTGGGAGGACAATCTGGATGGGTCTTGTGTCTTCTTTTGCCCTGTTTTCATCCAGTAAATCCAGTAAATGACTGCCATAATTATACCCTGCATTTATGTGATATCAGAGCAATCTTGAATCACATGGCCAAGATATCTAGCACATTTTTCCCCATCTCTCTCCACTTGATAATTAAAAAAGAAGAACCAATGATTTTTAAACCTATCATGCTGAAGCCTCAGCTGAGTTGCATTTTTTTTCATTTTCTTGTTTATTTTGGCAGTTCTTCATCCAATGCTTCACAGCGGGAAGGGCATGGGTCAGTAATAATTGGGTGATTACCTTCATAGTTGCAGCAACCAATATATTATATAAATAAATTTTGGATTTGTCTGTTAAACCCTGAGGGGGAATACCTAATGTCTAATTTTGGAACTGGTATGGTGGGGCACCCCCAGAATCCACCATGTTATATTTGCCACCACCACCCAATAATCCCTGATGAGGGGGCAATTCCCAAAAGATTTATGTGTGGGTGCCTGCTCCATCACAATCTCTCCAACACTGATTCAAACTATGTGTTCCATAGTATTTGGAAATGGTGGGGGAACAAATATACCTCATCACTGTCTGCAAGTGAAACTCCCACTAAGATGGGGATGCAATTGTTTTATGTACCCCTTTCCATACAGTCACCCATTCCCACTCTGTGATGGTCACCCTGTCTCATCCTCCCATCTTCTCTTAAGATCTACCATCAGAAAAAACAAACATAAACAATACGTATAGATATAGAATGGCAGCTAAAGGTTACAGTTTTTTTAGTGCTGCCAACAAAGCTTCAACATATTTTGCTGAGCTTCTGCATAACTATGCTATAAGGTCTGACTTTCGGGCTGTAAGCAACCTTGAATTGGACCTTTCTAGAATCAAAAGCACAGAGGGTCAATATGTCTTTTCTGTACGCAAACAAAAGAAACAGTGCACACAAGGATATGATTTCACAAACCTTTTTTTCCCCATTAAGCTTTTTTGCCTTGTGGTCATTGCACATAGGCTCTCAGCCCTGTCTACACCTCCCCTGTCTGGCACCCACCTCCCCTGCTACTTACTTGACCCAAAGACCCCCATGGATTGCCCCCCATGGGGTGCCAGGAATGGGAGGACTGTTCTCCCCCCACCCAATGACTCTCATCCCATAATGGACAAATGGTTCAGATGGAGGTGCAGGCTGGGGATAGGTGGGCAGGGCTTCATGTAGCCTCTGCCAACATTTTCTATTTTCTCCCTATGTTCACATGCTGCTGTGGCATAAAAGCATGTGCCTGTGAAGGTGCACACACATTACAGAACCTCTCCCCTTCCCATCTATGTCACTCAAGTGCCAGTGCTGCCCTCAAGCCTCCACCTTGTGGCAGCCAAGGGCCGAGTTGGCATCCCTCTCCACCCCAGAAGAGAAAAGTTGTCTGTTGGAAGCTTGGTCCTCTTCCTCCCGGCTAACTTCTGGCAACCAGAGCTCATTCCTGAACCCTGGTTGCCAGCGTGGTTGGAGGTAAGGAACCAAAAACCTCAGCCCTTTGTGCCACTGAGCTGGCTTTGTTCACAAAACTTTAATGTGCAATAATTGCACACAGTATACTGCATGGAACTCAATAGCAGCCCGGTGCAGACCCTGAACTGGTCCTACCATATACTGTCCAACTTTCTGTGAAAAGAGGTATCTAAGACAATTTGAGGTAGACTGTGATTCTTGCTCAGGTCACATCCCCTTCTAAATGGTGACATATAACCAAAAGCTGATAACATTTACTGAGAATGATTATATGATGTAATAATCGAAGTGGAATGATACTGGAATAATATTCTATTACTATGCTACTGTAAGTATTATAGTTATTGTGCAGCCTTTTCTTCCTCAATAACTGAGTTCTCATGAAGGACACCTTTGAAAATGAGCCTTGGCTCATTGTTTTGCAACATTACTCCTTGATTTGCTCATAAACATTACTGATGATGATAAGGATGGTGAGGGGTAACAGCTGGCCCTATTACATGCTTTAATACCTGTTGGGATGGAATAGTTAGGAGAGTGGAGGCAGCTATGTACCAGGAGACTCTGAAAGTCAGGAGGCCAGTAACGTGAGAAAATAGGTGATTCTATAAAGAATGCTTGGATATAGGGCCAGCCTGTTGGTGCAGGAGCAAGGCATCCACTTACGACACTGACATCCCAGATTCAGGAATGGACCTGGGAGTCGGAGGGCCGGTCAGGCAGGGAAGGAGTCAGTGCCCAAATGGTGGCTCTCCTTCTTGGGGGGGGGTGCCTGGTACCTTAGCAGCCCCTGGCAGAGGCTGGGATATCCATGGAGACTGACACCACATGAGACGGGCGGCAGAACAGATGTCAGGTGTGCCTGTTGCTGTCATTGTACATCCTGCCCCCAGAGGAAAGCAGCATATAAAATAAATCTGGCCCCACTCATGATGCCCCTGCCTCTTCTGTCACTCCTGCTGAGACTCATGTCCATCAGAGGGGGTCCCACTCCCATGGCCCAACCCTGGGGGGTAAGCCAGGGCTAGAGACCGTGTTTCTTGGGGAGTGGGTGCCCACCTGGTGGCCCTGCCCGGGGAGGTAAGCCTGGACATGGGGGCAGCATGCAGGGAAGGGGGCTGAAGCCTCAAACCGGTATGGGCAGGGGGAAGGAAGTACCAGGCAAAAAAATATATAAATAAATAATAATAATAATAAAAAAATATTGGATATTAAGGTCAGTTTGCAGAAAAGGAAAGTTCCTTGTCCTTTTCCAGTGGAGAGAAAGTGTTTTGGAATAACAGGTAAATGCCAAGTGGTATAGAAACATAACAATGTAGATGCTGTTAGCTGATACTGTGTAGGCTTTGAGCCCATCCAGTCTGCTCAAAAACCTTCCTAATATTGGGAATTTTCCCTATAGACATTGGTCTCTTTCCCCTTGTGTCACTACTCACACCCTTATAATGTGCTTTCCCTACTCCCTTTTGACCATCTCACTGTTTCAACACATGCAACCTCCTCAGTGACTATGCTCCATTTCTAAACCAAACTTTGCATAACATAGTGCTTCCTGCCATCCTTTTTGACCCTACTCCTAGCTTCATGGAGTGTCCTGGCCATGCTCCTGTCTCCAGTCAATGTGAACTACTCCCTGCTGTCTACTCTGTTGGTTAAATTGAGGTAATTGGCTTGCTGATGTGTATTTTTATGTTGCTGCATTACCGTCTCTCTTCTGGCAGGGTCCAAGTTGTAGGGACTGTTGCTGATCCAGGAGTGTTCAATGTCCACTGGGCTTTTTGTATATCCCACTGGTAAAAAAAAGTATATTTTTACAGCTCCGCAAAATAATTTTCCCTCACTGCACAGACTGCAAAATCGTAAACACTGTGAATATGGTAAACTTTTCTTAATATGTTTGGCATTGACACCACTATCAAGGAGAAAACTGTGTGAGTCAGTGGGTTTATAAATAGATAAATATCTTAAGACCAGTGCTGTTGTGCAACTCTTTGATATCTAGAAATGGCAGTGCAGAGGAGGATACCTCAACAGTTTACTGTTGTAAAGAATAGTAACTGGTAAACCTGTTGGGGAAGATTTGTAGGATTTCCCAGGAGCATGATGTTTCCCTCCACCAGACAATCATATATGCCATCGACATAGCATTTGTAAAGGTAAAGCAACATCTATGGGAAGGAGTGAAAAGAACCATTTCTCAATCCAACCAGTGATCAGATTGGCAAAGCTATGACCCAGACTATTGCCCATGGTAACTCCATTGATCTGTTAAAAAGTAACTAATATTAAAAGAAAAAGCACAGAGTTCAAGAAGAAGTAAAGCCAGATGGGTTAATGTATGTGGCCATGGCTGTTGGATTTTCTGCTTGTTCCAAATGTGCTGCAGAGCTGTGTACAGTTAGTCTGGATGTACCATGTATTGGTGTGACACTGCTCATGTCCCACAAAATGGTGACTACTTCCTGTGTGGCTTGGCAGGAGGGATTCCACTTGTGCCTAGCTCTTTTTCAATGGAAGGGTCATTCCAGATGTGATCTATGTCTGTATCCTGCTCTAGTAACTGTGGTGGAAAATCTTTGGATGGACATAATAAAGATGAGTTGATTGCAGATGATATAAGTTTGTAAGACATGGATATATGTGTGTTTGTGGCTCACCATCTATAATCTTCACTCCATCTCACTCCCTGTCAGTGGACTCAGGGTTAAACATGCTAAATGTGTCCTTCACTACGTCCTCTACCAGAGTCACCTCAGAGACTTCATAATTTCCCCCTCCACAGTTGGCCAGTTGGGTGTGATGCTTGAGGGCCAGTTTCTTTTTATGACATTATGCAGGACATGCCACTTGTACTTGATGCCCGAGATGCCATGATGGGTGTTATGGATTACATTGATAGCAGCCTGTTTCCTGGATGGTCTACCAACTCTCTGTCTCTTCAGATCTACTGTACATAAGGTTTTCAAAGGAGCAACCATCTCTTGTGGTAGTCCAAAAGTCATGATGCAGTGCAGTAGGTGGCTGCTCCCTTGAAACACTTTTGTGAGTCCAAAAAAGACAAAGAGTGTTGGTGGGCAATATGAATAAGTACAGACCCAGAGCAAGGATGATGGTGAGCCAAGAAAACTGGCTCCATACTCAGGAAAGGAATGATCTAGAGTCTATTGATGAATGCATAACTGCCCTATGATTAAAGAATCACTGAGAGCCCAGAAAAAGTGGTACCTGCCACACAAAATCAGCTTTTGCAACCAGGTGACTGGATGAATAAAAAAGAATTGTTTTAGAAAAAAGGGGTGGAACTTTCTCACTATATATTTACATGATTGTGATATCACAAGCAGATGATTATAACCTCAGGTGAGGAATAAGCAACAGGAACAGATAGACTATTACAAAACTAAAATCCTCTCATCAGCAAATGATGACCTCAGTCAGTCATAAATAATGTGGAGGACAAATATAGAACATGAGTACAACCTCATGTGTATCCAGCAGCACAGCTTTCATAAGAATCATAATACATCCACTGCCCTAGCACTGCTGTCTGACCACATCCTCAGAAACATGGACGATGGGCAAGCCACTGGCTCAGTTTTCATTGACCTCTCAAAGGCTTTTGACTTGGTAAATCATGCCCTCCTCCTCTCGAAACTACATCTACTTGACTGTTCCTATGAGGTAACAAACCTGTTCTTTAGCTACCTCTCAAATCATTCCCAATTTGCATGGACCCTGCCTGCTCCCCTACCCTGCCTGTCTCAACCGGTGTCCCTTAGGGCCCCATTCTGGGGCCCCTGCTTTTCTCCTTATTTATAAATTCCCTTCCCTTTGACAGTCTCACCTGCCACTCACTCCTCTATGCAGCCAACCTTGTCCTTTTCTTCAGTGATAAATACTTCTCCCGCATTTCCTCAGTCCTCACCCAAAACTATAGAGCAGCCCATAACTGGTTTGCAGCCATCCGCTTCCTGGTAAACATCAAGAAAGCAAAGTCCATGCTGTTCAGGTCGAAGCCCTTCCTTGCCAAGCTCAAATCTCCCTCCTCTCTCTGCATAGTCTCCCCGGATGGCCAGGAGCTTGAAAATGTTGACACTTTCAAGTATCTTGGTGTCATTTTTGACCCCTTCCTCTCCTTCTCTGAGTACATTTTCTCAGTAGCTTCAGAGGATTCACTAAAAACTGGTGCAGCCTATAGATTCAGACACTGCCTCACACCAGAGGCTCAGCTTGCCATTGTCCAGGGAAACCTACTCCCCATACTTAATTATTGTTCCACCATCTATGCCAGGGCATCCTCTTCCATCACTGCCAAATTCTGCACTGCTTACAACAGCGCCTGTCACTTCACCTTACTGGCCCCTTTTTCCACCCACCACTGTGTCCTCTATCAGTCACTAGGGTGGTTCCCACTCCAAGGCCACTTTGACTTCGCCCTTTGCTGCCAGGTTGATAATGCTGCCCACTCAGGCCAAGAATCCCCACTTGCAGCCCTTTACAAGGTCAGAACCTTGAGCCATGGTGTCCGCTCAAATATTATCCCCCCCTCCACATTCCCAGGGTATCCACCAACATGAGCGGGAGAGCCCTGCCTGCTGCAGCCCCACCACTATGGAATAAATTGCCAGCTGGGCTTTGCTCCCTGGATACCCACCACCCATTCAAATCCTACCTCAAACACTGGCTCCTAGCTGGGTCTAACTGCCGGTGTGTCTCTGGGTAGCTTCATATTTTTCCCACCTCTCCCCTGCTAGCCTGTCATGGTTACCATGTACTTATGTTTTTTAGCTGCCTCACTGTTTCCTGATACCTGTCTTGTATTTAAGATTTATGTACCTAATATTGTCATGGTCCATTGCTTGTATTCTGTGGTATTGCTTTATAACCATTGTGTTAGCTTTCATCCATGTTCTATTGTACTTTAGTTTAGTTGCCTCCTATGCCATTGTCATGGCCTGGGTCATGCTTGAAAATGGTCCCTGGGATCAGTGTACTTTCCCAGTTATCAAAGTCATAAATAAACAAATAAATATTGACATAAATAAAACTAAGGTGAATTATAAGCTGAACGATGTCTAACTGTTTTGTTTTTTGAAGATTTTCTGGAGGTGCCACCTGCTCTTTCACTTCTGCTATATATTCTTACCCACCTGATTGAGAGGGTTTGCAAACAAATGTCTATATGATATCTGACACTTGTGTGCAGAAAAATATATATATATATATATGTATATATATATATATATATATATATATGTATATAGTGATTTGAAAGCATTAGATAAATGAGCATGAGGTCACTGCAAAAAGTTCAAAAATAATTTATCTGTGCAAAATATGAAGGCAGGTTGAGGTGCCTAAAACTGGATCATCTGTTCAAAAACTGGATGGGTGACAACTATGGCTTGCACAGCAGTGATGAGTGCAGTCTTCTATTCCTTGATGGAGAAGTGTGCTGAACCAATAAATGCTTTTCCTCTGTAGATGTAGATTTTTAAATTCTGGTTCTAATTCTGTCATTGTTCTATAAATATAGACTTTTAAGTTATCTTAAAGTTAATGGGCCAGATATTAAAAACTTTGGCCCTGGGCTAAGTTAACACTGCCCAGTGGGCAAACTTAGCCCAGAGCCCAAAGCAAGCTATATTCAAAAGGAATAGCCCAAGGCAAACAGCGTCTAAATATAGCATGGGAATGAGGCTGTGCAAACTGGGCTGGGAGTGCAGGGCAAACGTAGCCCTGGAATAAGACAGCACTGAATATAGCAACCAGGAAGTGCAAACCACAACAACAACACAGTGCACAGCGACGTGAGGTTAGGTAGAGATTAACTATGTGGCCAAAGTGTGTGCCAGCAAATGTGTGGTCCCTGTACAGCTACAGGCAGCAGCAGATGTGAAAGAACAACGATCAAAACTGTATAAATTCCCCGAACCGTTAGCGCCAAACTAACGGAGCTAAGCTGTTTACCTGGTGCAAACATGTTTGCCCGATGCTAAGATTTGCCATATTCAGACCCCTGGATGCCGCATTGGCAATCTGGAAACCCAAAGAGGCTGTAGCCTCCCTCAGTCAGTTTAACCAAATGCCTCCTTTCTCTCCTTTGATTAATAGGAATCAGCACTTGGTTAATATTATTGGAATCTGCACTTGGCAGGGGGATGGGAGGGCTAGTTAAGGAGGGGGGGAGCGGGTGAGTTAAGTTTTAATAGAGATGAAAAGAATGAGCAGATGATATTCTTTCATTCATGTACTAATGCAGCATGTTGACGTTGTATGTGCTTATGCTCAAATAAAATATATTTAAATAAAAAAAAAAAGATTTGCCATATTCAAAAGTGACATGCAAATGAGCCTACTTCGATAGTCTCTGGGCAAACAGTGAAATTAGCATCTCATTATTCCCTGATTTGCATGCAGTTTGCCCAGTGTTACTGCAGAGTCCCACAGCTCCACCTGTATATCAGTCTGACAGTGCATGATGGTTGCTGCAGGCTACATGTATGCAGAACAGCATAGCATTGTGTGCCCCAGGGGACAACACAGTATAGACACAGGTGGTGGTGGTGCTGCATGCAACTGTCACACTGTAGGCTATGTTACAGTGCACAGCAGACACTGCAGTTGCAAGGGGGCCGGTAGTGTGTGGGATACAGCAATGCCTATGGTATGTAGGGCAGTGATGACCACTGCACTGTACACAGCGATGGGCCCAGCCTGCAGGTGATTACTGACAGTGGACAGTACTGTTTCACTGTTGTGTGCTCCACAGATGCTGCACCTGTGGCATGGGATGCTCATAGTGGCACACACATGGCCGGCTGTGTGTGTGTGCTGTGGCATCTGTACAGTTGTGTGGTATGTGGCTGGGGGGGGCATGTAAGATCCGACAGGCACACAGGTGGTGGAATATTCCCACTACTGGCCCATGTGCATTGCATGATGTGTCCCAGCCTTGTGGCCACGCCTGGGCTGTGGTGAGCTCTGGCCACCCGTATACCCTCCACTCAATTGCCACCATGCCTACAGTGCTGCATGTGTGTGCTGGCAACTGTTGGACACCACAGACGTATGGTCTGCAGGTGTGTGCTGTATGGCCACACTACCATGATGTCCCCTGTGGGTCAAATCACCCCTTACTTTCTGTGCATGGCTGGGACTGGTGGCAGCTGTTGGCATCATGGAAGTGACATCAGTGAGCAGCGTGTATCCTCTATGTCTGGCATTTTCTAAGTGTCATGATCATATGTTAGGGTCACACAAGCCACACTAATCCCATGCTAATCCCCCGCTAATACCGCACAAAGCACCAATGTCATGCAAAGCTGTTTGCCCAGGGATAAGATCAGCTTTTCCTGGGTGGTAATTTGTACCACACTAAGGGTCGCACTATGTTGTGCTAAACACAGTAGCGTGGCGCTAGTCGCTGAATATCTCATAGCGCCTGTATTCATGTTCACTTTGCCCCTTGCATATAATTATGGTTTGCCCAGCGTTAATGCAGTTTGCGTGTACTATTTGGCCTTTTGAATATGGCAGACCCACGCTAATCCCGTGCAAACAATCTGCACACCGCGCAAAGCTTTGAATATCTGGCCCAATATCTTTTAAATTGGTGCTTCTGATTTATGCACTTATGCAATGGCATGCATTAACTATGTGAAGTAATTTATGTCCTTGCTCATCTCTTCATTTCCCAGTGCCTCTGTGTTCTACTATGGAAATCTGTGGTTTAGTGGGACTTTTTTTTGGCTCAGAGTGTGGGTACTTCAGTCACAGCTTGAACTCATGACTCCTTGCTCTAATCATTGCCAATCTACCTCAGTCTCTCTAGGGCCTAACGAACACTAGGTTTCTGTATACATTTAACCATATCATTCTTTTCACCCTGTCTACCCATTCTATAAAGCCATTTTCTCAAACTTCATGAGCTAATTTTCTAATTTATAAAAAGCTCTCTCTACTTTACTTGAATCAAGCATAAGACCTATCCGCTCCATATATTCTGGTGTTTTTTTGTCTTTCCAATGTTGGAGGAGTATCTTCTCAGCTATCAATAATCCTATATGTATTAAAATTACTTGATTATGATGAAGATTTCTATCTTCTCCCAGACCAAAGATAACAATGCCAGGACTGAAAGAGAACTCCTGGCCTATAATTTTCACAAAAATAGAGAAAATCCTTCTCCATAAATCACTAATGATTTTATACATAGACAACATGAATACCATTTTCTGTGCTACACCTCTGGCAGCCGTCTGAAATCAAAACATGAAATTTACTCTGGATGGGGACAGGTACTGTATGTCCTATGGACAGAACTGGTATAAATTTGTTTTGGTCTATTATTGTTTATTTCCAGGCTGGAAAGTCAACAATGCCACTCCATTTTTATTCTGATACTTTCTGCCGTATGTCTTTTTCCAAAGAAAGAAAGCTTCAATGAAGTGGTATTATTTGTATCTCTAAGTGCATTGAAAAATCTGGTAATAACATGTTTCCCACAAAAATAGACTAACAACAATCTCCCCAATTTGGAAAGAGGGAAAATTTAGACCTCAGTTTCTTTTACACATATAAAAAAAATGAACCTGCAAATATTGATATCTCGCACCATCAGGAAGATTATAAAATCCCTTTAAGGTCTCAAAAAATTAAAAAAAAATCATTCTCATATACTGTATGTAAAAAAAAATTCTAGTTGACAAATACCTTTCTCTCTATACCAAGAACTAAAAGTTTTATCCATCATTGAGGGTGGAAGTATATATCAGAGTATATTTTGACAGGTGATGGGGGTTGCCAAGCAACTTCTGTGCCATCTGCCATACCCAGTCTGTAAGTTTGTTAGCTAAGGGACAGTCCTGATAGAAAGATGAATTAACTAAATTTATCATAAGAGAGTTTTTTATACTAGGAAATTAGAGTTTTGCCTCTTCAATCTGAAAGTAAGTTATTTCAGCTTAAGTGTTATTAAACCCATAATATATACATTCCATTTGGGCTGTCAGAAAACACCACCAAAAATTAGAACATCCCAGCCCACATTTCTCCCTTGAGATGTGCAATTTCTTCAAGGACATTCTAGGTTGTTGAGTTTTCCATACAAATTTCCTATTTTCTCTAATTCAGTAAAAACTGTTTTTTTTTTCAGTATTAAAGGACAACTGTGCTGCACCTGTAATTCATTTTTGTGTTTCACAATATAAGCTGTTTTTTGAGTACTGGTTAAATTCTGCTATTATTCCAATTATGCATGATTTTTGTAACCTCAGTGGGTGTTTCTGCTTTACAGTCTGGTGGTAAGTACCATTTTAGAACTGTATGATGTAGTTTATGTCCATCTAAGCCATAAAGTTCTATAGTAGAACATGAATGCATTGTGCCAGCAATAGAAGAGTAGAACAGGAACATAAACCACATCATACAGTTCTAAAAGGTTCTTACCAGCAGCATGTAAATCATGCACAAGTTTAAGTTTGTTGCTTGGTCATAGACCATTACATTAAATAGAACAGTAAAATCAAATGAATAAAATATACAAAAGACAACACCGTATAGGTTATAACCATCTTAAAATGTACTCGATACATAACGAGAGAGAGATACTACATTATCAGCAAGCTGTACCCTGGATTTGAATTCCTTCATTACTTTATAGCCCTTAACATTCATAAGAAAAGCAGACATAATTGATACTAATCCAAAACTAGAATTAGGATTAGTTCAGTAAAGTGCTTGCAAGAAACATTTATATATATTCATTGTTATGTTTCATTTGGTTTATAGATAATAACTTTAAGATAACCTGTAACCCTACTTAACTTCAGATCATCTTCTACGTGAACATTAAGTTCAAAAGGACATCTTTGTTTATGGTTTGGAGCAATTCCCATATTGGGTGCAGCCAATATGCCCTTGGCTTATTCTACCAGGAACAAGTAAACATGACTTGATATAACTCTTCAGGTTCATGTACATTGTAAGAGTAGATTGTTTCATTGGATTGGTTAGTTTCTGATATTTAACTTTATGTATATTACTGAGAAAGAGTTCCATATGATATTTGGTATGTAGTTTCCTGTAAGTATGATCTGTTAAGACATAAAGATAATATTGCTAAATGTGTCTGTTGTCATTTTGAGCAAGCCATGTAGAGATTTTAAAGCATGACAATGCTTCCATATCTCTAACTATATTCATGTTGACATTCTTGGTAATATATGCTTTATATTTTGAGCTAATCACAATTCCCCCTCTTTACATATTCCATTAAGAAATCTAAACTATAATCTCAGAGGAGCAAGACTGTTTCAACCATTTAGATTGCTTGTAACCCAATGTTTGCCATCTGCTTTTTTCAGCTATACATTTGCAGGGCAGTCTGTGAACATCTAAACTGGTCACTCTAACCCAGTAGTTAATTTTTCGGGCATCTGCCAAGACTTTAAGGCTAGTTGTGCCTAATTCTGCTCTTAAAAGAGGAACCAGAACAGAGCTATCCACACCTAAGGCTAATTTACAAAGTTTATTGATGGGAGATTCTAAGGATTCAGTTTTGTCTCTGACCCATATCTCTGCTTGATAAAGAGCTTGAGAGAAGTATATGGCCCTTATTGCTTCTAAAAAAGGGTCTAATCAAATTGCCTCCGTATCTGTTGCTGAATCTTTGTAGTGCACTGGCCATTTGGTTTAATTTCAATGTTAGTCCTTTAAGATGGTTAGACCAATACCCATTGCTGGACAAATATAACCCTAAGTAAACATGTGTTTTAGCAGTACTGAGTTCTGACTACAAATTTTTCATATTAATTTAGAATTTTTGGAACCAAATGCAAGCACTTGGCTTTTTGTTTAATTGATTTTCAGATTATACTTTTCTGAAAATGCAATTGATAAGTCTAATTTATGCTGTAATCCAGAATAGGACAGTGCAAATAAGGCAAGGTCATCAGCATATGCTAATGCCGGGCAGAAGATGTTGCTGATATAGGGAGAATGTGATGTAGATTCTGAAAGCTGTATTAACAGATTATTGTTATAAATACCGAAAAAAGCACAGGCATGAGTATGCAGCCCTACCTGACTCCCTTATTTTTTGAGATGCTTGCTGATAGTTGACCGTTTTTATCCATTTTGATCTAAGCCTGTGTGTTTCAATAGACTTCTCTTATGCTGCTGATTAAATTTGGGTTTATACCCCATTGGTGCATAATTTGCCATAAGGTGGCTCTAGAAATATTATCAAACACAGAACTGAAGTCAATAAAGGACATAAACAGCATTTGATTTCTTAAAGAGACCTATTTTTCATAAAGATGCATGAGTATGAAGCAATAGTTGTAGGTACTGTATCCAGCACAAAAACCTGCTTGGATTCTGAAAGACCACCAAGTTGGTTTATTTGTTCCATTAGTCTAGATAAAATTATTTTTGCAAACACTTTCCCAGTAATGTCCAAGAGTGATATCGGCCTATACATGATATGATCTATTTTGTTCCCCTGCTTGTAAATTGAAATAATAGTGGCACATTTACAGGCAGTGGAAATTACTCCATTTAAGATGCATAGATTGAAGTAGGGCAAAATAATTTTTGTCCAAAGGGACAGAACTGCTATGAACATGACTGGGGAGATCAAATCTGAACCAGGAATCTTTCACTTTTTTGAGGGAAGTAATTGCTAGATATACTTCACTTGATGTAACAGGTTTGAATGGGGCTCTGTCCACAGTGGATTCCCACCAAGGAGTCACTTTAAAAAGTTTAGAGTCATAAAACACATTTGTATAGTGTTTAAGCTGCTGATCCACTGGGATATGGGTATCAATCTCAAATTTATTGTTATTGGTGCCTTTTGCTACCAAATGCCAGTAGGAATGATGATTCCTCCTGCTTATTGTATGGAGCATCAGGCACCTTGTTTTAATTGGTACTTCCTGCGCTTATCTTTTAAGAGGTAATTGTACTTTTTTCTTGCCTTGTTTAAAGTACTGAACTTGTGTTTATCCTTAGAGCATTTAGTATGACCAATCAACTTAGTAAGAGTCTTTTTAGCAGTACAGCATTCATAGTCAAACCAGAAACTGATGGTTTTAGGTTGAAACTTACAGGAAACTGGTTTGTACAAGCAATTTCTAGGCCTATCAAATGAATCTGCAAAACTCAGCTCTAATACTGTAAGGCTATTCATGGACAAAGGCTGGGTCAATGTAGGGAGAAGTGACTCCTGTAAGAGATACACTACTGATATATTCACTTTGGAATCAGTATCCCTCTTAATTTTTATTAGATTTCTTATTTCAAAGCTGTTTAGACAGTGCTTTTTTGTTAATCTCCTTACTAGTGCTGCCCCAAGATAAAATGAGAGGAAAGTGGTCACTCCCCCGACCCCCGTTTCAGACTATACAGGTGTCCCAACAAGTCATGGGACCATTCAAAATAAAAATTAAGAAAGTTGTAATGTGTATAGTTACCAAGAACATCCCCATTCAATCTGCCATATAAGGGTGTTAAGTTGTGTAAGGTTAGTAGTTCCATTAGTTTTCACACAGACTTCTTAATTTTTAATCTTGGGAGTGTCTGGGAAGTGTGCAGGCTTCAGCAGTGAGCCATTTGTGTATGTCACTGTCAGCATACACATCAAAGTTACCTATTATGGCATTAAAATCCCCACAAAGCATAATACTGTATTATCAAAGACTGACCAAGTCAAAATTTTATAGATTAACATCTCAAGGTCCTCCCATACTGCCACACTGTAGTAATTTGAAGTAGAAGGAGGAATGTAGGCATTAACATGGAACAATTTAAACTGATCATCCTGCACCTCAAAAACCTGGGCAAAAGGTGTACAAAAAATAAAATTTGCTGTTATATATTTGTCAGTTTTAAACCAGGTAATAAGCACCCCTGAGGGTCCTCCCAGTTTCACATTTTTCCTTCCTGGTACATGGAAGCTACAGTAACCATTAAAAGAAACATTGAGATCCTTAGTGTGCCTTGTTTCTTGTATGCATTTAATATGGTGCTTATTTTTAAGTTTGCACCAGTCAGCATCACCATACATTTATGTCAAACCGGCTATGTTTCAAGAAAGCAGGGAAAGCTTAGACTTAATCTCTGTAACATTGCTGATGTCTGAGGATTGCCCTTCATCTAGTCAGCCCTGCTTAATGGACAGGTCAGCATTACTAACAGAAATGCTAAATAACTGCTGAGAATAAGGATCCTGATGAACACAAGAAAATGATTCAATAGCACCATGAGTCTTTGGATTTGGTCAAGCTGTCTCACTTCAGTGATTTTCAGATGCCGTGACTAGATTTACCCTATCAGTTTCAACAATGTTGATGCCGATTTTATCTAAAATATTTAGTTTGTACAGTAACTTATTATACAAATCCCTAGATTTTACTGTGGCTAGAATTTGATCGCAATTAGGATCATTCCCCATTCTCATTACAGAAGGTAGACTGTCTTTTCCCAATGGAATGTTTAGCAGTTGGTCAAAAAAATTTCTTAAAGTGGCCCAGTAGTGGAGAGGGTTGAGGCACTAGATGCCTTACCTCATAATACGCCGGCAACATGGGTTCTGGAAAGATCTCAGGTAGTTGGGGAGCCAGCACAGGGGGAGGGAGGAGCAGAATTGAGCAGCCTCATGACAGCTGTCCTCTCCTGGGGAGGTGGTCACCCCCCCATAGTCCCACCACTACCGGGTGGAGGTCCGATGTCAGCACAGGTAGAGGGGGTGGCATGAAGGGAGGGCATCTCGACGGATGGCATGCACGTACCTCCACCACGCATGCATGCAGGAGATGGAGTGGAAGTAAAATGGGGTTAAAAACCTACAAAATATATGTAGGAAAAAAATCTCTGAAGATGAAGTTGAGTTTATTATTATTAATTTCATTGGGAAACCTCCTACATCCAAATAGTAAAAAGGATCTGTTTGAGGAATGTAACTCCACCAAGTCCTTTTTGCAATTCCCATAACTAGATGCTGTTTCCAAAACTGTACTTTCAGCTACATGGATGCCAATTTCATCTAGAAAAGAGGCTTTATGCAAAATTAGTTTCACTGCCTTGGCACCCTGCAGTAAGTCATCAACTTGACCAGCCCTGTTCTCTCTAACCCATTTGCATACGTTTAGGATTTTTAACTCTGTAGAAGGTACCTGAAAGAAATGCTTAAATAAGTTATACAGTACAGTGCTTTTTTACGTTTTCTTGTGTTTTCATTAGGTAGTCCCTTGAATCCAAAAATACTAATCTGGAATATTTTATCCTTATTAAGGCTATTGTTGGTATTTAGTATATCTCTATTAATATACTTTGAGACCCTGGGGCCAATTCCAAGAGGACGTACACTGGCGTAAGCCAAGATACGCTAAACCCCTTGGCTTATCTCGCAACCTACTCCAAGCAGTATACCAGCCCTGATTACAAGAGGCACCTTGTGCCATGGCAGCTGTGGGCTATGACAACCGTGGGTTACACCAACCACTATGCCGCAGCCTGCAACACCATGGTGCAAGTGTGGGTTACGGCAGCAACTGTGCCCTAGTCCAGGAGGGTTGCTGCCATAACCTGCTGGCATGATTCCAAGAGCTGCACTAGTGGCACTACATTACAGCAGCCTGAAGCTACTCTAAGGGGCATCCGAGGGTGCTATCCACTGGCTGCCCACCCCTTGGTGCCATGACAATGGTGCCGATATGCCTCTGTATCCCACAGGCATACTCCTGCCCCATCCCCCAATGTCAGGGACCTCTGGGCTCCATTCACCTGTGCACCCCCCCCAGGACTCCTGTGCCACCAGTCCTGCCCTCCCATGCCCTGAGTGTGTGCCATGGTGTTCTGGGGTGGAGGGGTTTCAGGGGGCTGCCGGTAGCTGGCTGCTACTTGCAACATGCAGGCCATCTATGCCATGCCTCTGGCATATGCCTTCACATGGCATACCCCACCTGTTGCAAGTGCTGGGACCCTGCCACTCTTGGAATGTGGTGTAGGATCCCTGGCAGAGTGGCAAATGTTGCAACTCGCATACGTTGGAGAGTTGCGACATTCGACTTAGAATTGGGCCCCCTGTCTCATAATTGCTTTGCTGTTTAGTCATATTTGGTTTGCAATTCTATGAGAAACACATAAAATGTACCAGCACTCAAAACCAGCTTCATCCCTATCTTTCAGAAGTTTGATAAAATCAGTTTCCACTACTTCAGTCCCAGTTTCTGCCCTTAAAAGGTGCACAATCTTCCTTTTTGTTCCCATCAGTGATAATGTTGGATCCAAATTTAGTCCACATAAACAAAGAATTGCACACTGATCTATGTAAGTCATGTCTGAAGTAGTATGAGAGAGTGATGCTAAAAAAATTTAGATGCCCTGATTAGATTTCTCCCCATCTTTTCCATTTTGGTTCTTAAGACGTTCTTTTGACCCCAGATTTTCACACCAGTTATTCCAGTTGTGTCTTGAAGCCCTTAAATCAGAATCAAGAGTACTAAAAATATTAAATAGGCTGCTCATAGTTGGGTCTTTCACAGATGCAGAGTTGCCAACAGATTCTACAGGTAGCCTTAATGGAAAATTCCCTGAGGGGATCCCAAACAACCAGGAGAAGGTTTGCTTTCTGTGAGCTTTTCTATGCTATTTACAAAAATACAGTATTTGTATCCATTTGCTTTCCAGCTGTTGTCTGCTCATTTCCAACAGTTGAGGTTCTTTTCTTATTTTTAATTTTTTCTCTCCTTTTCTTTGGCTTAGTTTTGACAGGGGATACTGGGATATTAAAAGAGGAAAAATCAGGCCTATTTTGTTCAGAAGCCTCCAAGATAACTGAGGGTGAGTCTTGTTGTGGCACTAGGATATTAAGTTTGTCAAAGATATCTTCCAGTCTGAAACTGTTTAGAGCAATGTTTTCTTTGTTTTCATATCATTTTTTATTATAATCATCTGCTCCAAGGGCCCTATTCATGATGGCTACGAGGCACTGTGCATGGTGTGTAAAACCCGAGCATAGACCAATACAATTGGAATGCACGTAAGCAGCCCCCACACAGCATGTATGACCCATATGCAGGGCTGTGTGCAGAGCTGCCACACAAACATGCACACATCTGTGGACACTCATCTGTGCAGGGGTGTTCCAGCATATACGGTACATGCGGGACTCCGGCTGGTGGATGGGGTCAGCTCCTCAGGGGGTTGTGGTCCCAGTGAACTCCCTCTCTTCAAGGAAGAGCTGCCTGACAGGTCCACAGTAGTGCTGAAATGACAAGAGCAGACAGAGGGGACCGGCATCAGTGACCCAGTAACGTGCAACAACCCCTGCCCCAGCAATGCCACACACACACACACCATCAGCCACCTGCCTTTGAGGGTGCTCAGATGGCCCACAGGTCTCTCTAGTCATCCCAATACACATAATTGGCCATGCTGCTCTACAGTTCAAAGTGCCATGGCAGATCGTATGGCAGTCGCCTCTGTGAGATGACCACACAGGCAGGGCCTTGACCTCCCACCTCCCAGTGCTCCAGGACCAGCACTGTTTTCTGATGCCATGTCCCCTGCAATGAAACACAAGGTACATGATTAGCAGACATGCCCATGGCACAGGCCCCAACCCACCGGGCAAAACCACACATGAAACACAGCCACAGGTACTGGCAGCAGAACCTACCTGCTTCTTCTCCATCACCTCCCATATTGCCACTGCCAGCATCCCAAAATGGTATGTGGCCTCTGTCACCCCATTACAGATGCCGTGACGGGGCAAGCCTGACATGGATCTCCCCTGCCACCATGGGTGGAGATGCTGTCACCATCATATCCACAGCTATAATGGCATGCTGTGGCAGGCACGCCCACACCACATGTGCATGCCACACCCTTAAGGGCACATGTGACATGCCACACAGCATGCACGGCACACATGTGTGGATGTGCAATGCCACTGTATGAACACTAGGAGCAGTTCAAAAATTGACATTGCGATGTGCCCAGGGGCACTACTACATTTGGTCCTCCTTGAAGAAGCCAATGCTGAGCATCGTAGCAGATTGAGGCACTATCCCAGGGCATTCAGGCCACGTCTTGATGTCCAGATGCTGCACCCCACTGACATCCTACAGCAGTACCGGGTCAACCATGGCACATTAACGGTACATCTGTGGACTGGTGGAGGATGCAATCCGACCAGCCACCGAGCACTCCATGGCCATGTTCGTGGAGACAAAGGTGCTGTGCATCCTGCAGTACTTTGCCATGAGCACATTCCAGAGGGTGACAGGCGACATGACAGGGGTGAGTCAGTCATCCATGTCACAGGTGCTGCACCAGGTGACCAATGCCAGGTGAGGCACTGTAAGAGGCACATCACATCCCCACTGATGAGACAGAGCTCACACCATCAAGGGTGCATTCCTGGAGATGTATGGTGTGCCAAACATGGTAGGTTTGATCAACTGCATGCCTGTGCCCATTCTTACCCCCGCCCATCAACAAGGAGGCCTACAGGAACCATAAGGGGTTCCACAGCATCAACTGTCAGGTCATCTGTGATGCCACAGGCATTCTAACCAATGTTCTGGCATGGTACCTGGGGTCGTGCTATGACTCATGCATGTACGAGAATAAGTTCTCTGAGGTACCATTTGGACAGGCAACTGGAGGGATATGTCTGACTGTTGGGTGAGCCCCCATAACCTTGCGTGGATACATTGGTTGCCCGTGTGTGCCCCAGCATCACTAACTTATCTGTTGCTCTCCACTCCCACAGGTGACAGTGGGTAGCCCCTGAGGACAAGACACCTGACAACGTACCTGGCTCCTTCGCACACAGCTGAAGAGGCATACAATGCAGCACACATATGGGCATGCGGCACCATGGAATGCACAATAGGGCTGTTGAAGATGCATTTCTGATGCCTGGACCACACAGATAGTACTGTGATACTTGTGCCAGGTATGGCATGCAAAGTGTTCACTGCCTGTGCCATGCTGCACAACATTTACATGTGCAGAATGGTGCCAGAGCCCCCTGATGTACACCCTAGAGGAGGACAGTGAGGAACCACCTCAGCAACCCCATGTACCAGTGCCACCTGAGGAGGGCCCAGTGTGCCACCAAGGGGAAACTAAGCAGCAGGATGCATGGCAGCATGGGCCATGCACCATCATGTGGCCCATGGCACATTCAGCAGATAAGGGGGAATGCATGCTGGTGATGATGAGTGTTCAAGACTGAGCCGGCATGTGCGTGGTGTGTGCACCATGGTGTGGGCATGGACATGAAGTGTCATCAGTGTGCAACCTGCATATGCAGTCCACCATGCATGTGGGTAGTGTGCAGTGGGCCACACAGAGGGCACATTGCTGCTGGCAGTGCATTTCACCATGTGCGCGCTGCATAGTGGATGTGTGGGGATATATCCCAGTGTGGTGAGCAGTGTGGCCCTGTGGCATCAGTGCACAGCACCTTACCTAGGTGGTGCTGATCCACAAGGTGTCATAACCAACTGGAGTGTGTGCTGTGGGGGGGGGGTTGGCAGTGCTGGTGGTGGTGTTGTGTCCATGGTGGTCATGTGTGTGTGTCATCTGCACCACCTCACTGTGTCGCCAGCCTCTGTTGGTGCCCACCATGGCCGTGCACCCTTCTGTCCACTGTCATGTGGTGTGCCATGCCCACTGGCTGTGCAGCACCCTGTGTCACCTGTACACGGCATGATAGACGTGTCACCTTGCTCGTTCCGGGTTCTAACTTGGTTCCACCCACCGTGGGTTGGGGGCGCTGTCCAGCACTGTCACACCTCGCCTGTGGTTCTATGGGAGTGGGACCAAGTGCACTGGCCAGTGCCATGTGTGCAGCCATGGCAGCACACAGTAGGTCATGCCTGTTGGTCGGCAAGGTGGGTGGTTATGGCCAGGAGGGCATCCGTAGTCTGCTCTTGTGCCCATGCCCCCATGGCCACCCCATCCACCAGGCATTCCTTGACACAAGCACCTGCAACCACTGCCTCCACCATCTGCTCCTGCACCCTCATGCCCATGGCCATGCCTTCTGCCAGCCTCTCCTGCACCTGCAAGGAACCTGCCATGACCTCAGTGAGGTGGTGCATGGCCTCCATGCACTCCCTGGTTGCCTGCAGGTTGTCCTGCTCCAGCCTATGGAGGTTGGGGTAGTAGCTGGCTAGAAGGGAGCCACTGGCGCCCTGTCTGCAGCACCTTGTGGGGGAGGAACTTGGAGGCACCTGTGTCTGGCTTCTGTGTGTTGGGCAGTGTGGCAGGTGCTGATATTCCCATGTTCACTGCACAGCTGTCTTCAGGGGGGTGGAGACATCCTCTCTGCTGTGGTCCAGTCCGGACAATGGCTGCTCTGTGCTAGTGCTGCACTCCTGCGTCTCCCCATCATCTTTCACCTGTGTGTGCTGGCCATGTCAGGACTGCTGTCATCCTCCTGCAGCTGTCACTCTGGGATCCATCCCCTGTCCCTGCTGTGGTTGTCTTCAGGTGTGGCAGACTGCTGGGTGTCTTCCTCTTGCATGCCCCTGGTTCTGTGCTGCTGCATCCCTATGTATTGGATGAGGGGAACATTGGTTAGTATGCCTGCATGTCCATCATGGGCTGAGACATGCTCCGGATTACTGGCATTACCCACCTTCACAAACTGCCCTCGGTGGACCTCCTCCTCCTCCTCCTCCAATGCCAGATGGTCCCGCTCCTGCACTGTCATCATCCTGCACTGTGGGGTGGAGTGTGACAGGTGGTCAGTGACTGTTGCTGTACAATGATACTGTGGTTGTGCTCTGTGCACCACGACGTAGCGCTTACCTGGCATGCTGTCTAGCCCATCTGGCTTGCCATTTGTGAGGACGTCACTAATTGTGTTGGCCACCTGCTGCTCAGTGGGTGTCAGTGGTGGGCCAGGGGGTGGCAGTCCACCTCCTGTGGTGCCCTGCAACTGCTGTGCCCTGCTCAGTCACCTCTTCACCTGGGACCGGAGGTCATACCACTTGTGCTTGATGACTGCCAGTGTTCGTGCCTCCAATCAGGCAGTGTTGATTGCCACCTGCAGGACCAGTCATATATGAGCCTTGCTCTCAGCTGGGGTGCCTAGTGACCTCTGCCCCTGTGAAGTTCGAGGACTGATGCCTCCTCCCGCTGCCACCCCGCCCATGCCACATCTAACAGTGGTGCCAGTTGGGTGCATGGTGGTTGTCCCCACATGCTCCTTGGGTGCACAGTTCCTGTTGCCATTTTCCATGGACATCTCTCTTCCACACTGTGCGTACCACTTGCGCATAGCTGTTTCGCATCACCTTATATGTTGGGGTCAAGGCACATTCCTGTATTCTTGTGCTGGCTCTGTCCAGCCCCTGTGTATAGCTGCACACTTCCTCTGTCACCACCCTCGACTCCTGGAGGCATATCGGGCAGTGTTTTGCATACCATGGATTTTGATTTCACTACGCGGCACGTAGCTGCATGCCTGGTTTTACGATGGTATTGCACGTAGAGGCAGCTCTTCATGAATAGGGCCCCATATGCATTAAGTGAGCAGCATATGGGTTAGATATGAAACTTTTAACATCTTCACTTAAGTTAAAAGGATAGGAATTTACTGTATCAGCATTCAGGCCAGCAATAATATTTTTGTTTCACTGTAAGATTTATTTGCTGTTTTGGATTTGTCAGTTTTTTGTTCAAAGTATCTAATTTTTTTTAAACCATTTATAGTGACTTGAAGCTCCTCTATTACCTCTCTGAGGTTTGCATTTCCAAGTGAAACATTAAAACCCACATGTGACTGGTTGAATGGGTATTCCTCTGGACATAAATTTAGGGACTGGGATAAACTCTGCAAGGAGGACGTCAGCATGTTTTTTTGTTCATAAGATGTAATCAGATTAACTGAATTAGTTTTAGTTACAGCATGTTCACAATCTTTGTCAATTATTAGTAATTGGCTCTTGTACAACCTATCAAAGCCTGGGGACCATAGGTGTCTCATTATGGAGAACTTGAATATCAGGAGAAAAAAACATTTTTGGAATTGCACATTGCCATCATCAAAATCCTCTGTTATGTAGTTATCGTCCTGCAGTAGTTTTTCCTTAACTGACCCAATTCTTTCAAAGTGCTCACTGATTTTCAATTGTTTTCTACACTCAGGTTGAATTTTAGTCATTTTAATTTTTGTTTGTTTTGTCTTTCCTTGCTTTATTTTATACAGCCCTCGTGGATTCATTCGGTTGTTGTTTAAGCTGCTAACATTTGATTTAGCCTGAGTCCTATTAAAATCAGTTAGATTGTTATTAATTACCCCAGAGCTTGCCATGTTAGTGTCAATATCAACATTAATATCAATCTTTGCTGCTTGTTTCCTAGTTAGCCTCATACTTATTATGCAATGAATTTAAAGCTCTCCCTTGCTGAGTATAAATTGTGAGACTTAGGTTCAGAAGTTCCTGATAAATAAACCCTTAAAATTCCTAATAGGTAAACACTTTATATAAAAATTGCCAATACAGAAATAGTCCAGGAGCAACGTATACATCCAGGAAAATGATACTCAAAGGAAAGAAAAGGAAAGGAATGAGTCTGGTAACTTTTAATTTGCAACCTGCAATAGCTGTCCCAAAAGTCATACTTCATTGATATTTCAGAAGATTGCAGGAATCCTGTAGGTTGCAAGTTTGAAATGGAGCACTCAGTGAGTCCCCCTGCCACCTCACTTAACAGTTTAACAAGGTCTGTAGATATAATAAACCTTGTGCTTTTTGAGATTTATCTAACACATCCCAATTATATCTACTGTACAATGTAGCAGGATTAAGGTAGTACTAAATATTACAACAATGACCAGCTATACCTTAGCACATTCTAGATGCAGACTCCACAAAAGAAGCGCAGCTGTTAGCGAGTACATACGTTTACCTCCTAGCTTGTGTGGGTAACATTCTACTGACTTTTTCAAATCATTGTGGCTAATGCCCAGTTAGTATTTCCACAGTTCTGTGGACCAGATTATCAGCAAAGGTAGGCTTATTCAGCAACCAAGTGGATTCCAATCATTGGTCATAAAAGGAGAGTTCTTGCAGATTTAGCAGTGCACACAACCAAAAATAGCTGAAGAACAGGAGCAGCAAGTAACTACAAATAGGTGCAGTGACCTGCTCTTCAGACCACACCTGCTCCAAAAACAGCTTCACTGCTGTTACACCTGGGGCATGCACAATATAGTCCCAGAAAGTAAGGGGTCACATGAACACAGAGCGTGAAACTGAAACTGAAAATGAATTAAATTTCCAGAGCAAGTTGTTTGTTTATTTGTTACAATAAATGTCTAATACTAAAACAACATAAAATCCTTGGCACATAAAAGGGAACACTCATCACTACTTACTAACAAGTAAAATGAGCAGTTAATTACAACTTCACAAAGACTCCCTACTGTTTGAACAGTTGCTATTCCCCATATCTGAAATATTAGCACTGTCTTATGCTATGGCCGGAGCAACATTTTTTACTGAACAAAACACAAAACTCAAGCAGTACGAGCGTGTCGAGGAATGGCCCTCCGCAGGGCTTCTCCATCAGCCAACAGTGAGGGTGGGGTACCACCACTACTGATGGAATTCCAGGCAATTCCTATTGGGGAAACACAAACACCTCACTGCTTTAAATCAGAGTGGCTCAAGATAGCCTGGACAGAGCTTGGAACAGCCTCCTTTCTCAAAAGACACACAGGCAATGGTGGTTTACCTTCTCAAGGAGTTAAAAGTGCATGTCATCAAGCCCCTGCTCGAGTCATTTACCAAATGACACAGCATGTGGCCACTCACATCCAGCTCCCTGTAAAACATAAACACCCACAAGGATAACTAGTAAGCCTGGATAGCTAAAGTAACAACAGAATTACAACAAATATTTAAAAACAGATTCTCCTAGTAAAAATGATTTGTACATTAAGCACAGTTCTCCTTTAATTGTATGTTTCAAAAAGGAAAAGCAACCTTGGAAGGATATTCATTTTAAAAATATTTATTCTACCTATGAGAACCACAGGTATCAATTGCCACTTTTCTAGATCGCTTTTAATTTTATTTATAACCAAAGGGAAATTTAAATTAAAAGTCAGTATTGGGTCTCCAGAGACCTGTACCCCCAGATATCTAATTGCTTTTTTTGAAGTAGGGATAATGGATGGTTACCCAAAGCATCTCGATTTTGTCCCAGAAACAACACCTCGCTTTTCTCCCAGTTAATTTTGTAACCTGAAAGGTTATGGGCATGTCTATACTAAATGGGTACAGTTTCATCACATACACTTTAGTGTTTAAATAAATTTTAAAACTGCACTGCTGTCTTCTACAGAAGTTAGTAGGATAACACAAATAACTTCAGCCACCTAATACTTATGAAAAAAAGATTTTAAAAAAACTTACAGATTTGTCCCCTGTTTTTTGCATTGGCTGGGTGGAACATTTCAAGGCAACACGTATTGTATGCTTTTCTTCTACCTACCAAAATGCTGTGCTGAAAAAATAAGCTTCCCAATGCATTTGAATTAAAGAGCCCTGTAACATCACCATGTGTGTCTGCATTTATGTATTTTTTTTCCAGAATGAGTTAAAAAGTGCAATCTCATACGTAACCTTCTCTGTCCCCTAGGTTACATATGGGATTGACTAGTATAAATGTGAAACTGTACAAGAATCAGAGCACTGGATGCCAGGAACTGAAGGAGGTTCTGTTCATTTGCTGTTCTGGCTGAAAAAATAATTCAAAACTGCAAAGATGTTCTGGCGGCCTTTAAAAGTAGAACCGGGCTGTCTGTCTCTGTCCCACCACCATCTATGTATGTAACAGCTGCTTATCATGTCTGGGGAATGTGACTTTTTCTTCACAGTGTAACTGGCTTATTTCTAGCCAATCGTAACACCAGATTAAATCCTTTAAATGTCGCTTTGCCTGCGGATCGGTCAGTTTTCTTCCCGAACGCTGAATGAGAACATTCCCTGTCTCCTCCATACTTGACTTGCCGTTACAAACATGCAACTGTGTTACAAACAGGTATGTGGAAACTGGTCAGAAATGTAAGCAGACATGAATGGGGGCAACACAGCAGTGACATAATGATTTTTATACTGTCTGCTATAAATCTGACTGCATTTTGTTGCCAGGTTTAAAATGGGAGTGTGGCGTGCACAGATTGGCATTCAGTAAGGTCTCTGGGGACAGAGAAAAGGTCAATCACGTTTGTAACAAGGGACAGAGTTAATACATTTGTCCTTGTTACAACAGGATTTAGCTAGTGGGCATGGGTAATTATGCTAAATAATGCTTGATTTTATCATGTATTTTACTGGGTTTCATGACTTCTGTTTAAATATATCCATTTACATCTGAAAATGGCAAGTATTTTACATATTGTTCAAGGTTATCTATCTTGTGGCTCTAATAACTGCATTCTGTGTGCCTGACATGCTGTGAATTTCACAGTTTTGCAATGTGCTAAATATGTGTGTAAGGCTGTGTAATTCATTGAGGATGTATGACTTTTGCAGGCTTCCAAACATCTTTTTTTAGTGGTCTTATGGTACTGTCTTGATTGTAACAGGGACAGAGGTAGCATGCTAATGTTTGTAACAGGGAACCTCCTGAAAATCTCTGTCCCAGTTACAAATAAGACTTTGGTGTACCTTAATTTGAAATTGTGATTATTAAGAGATTTATTGAGATTTGTGTTCACTTTGAGTGTGCATTTGTTTGGGAGGGTGGGTGTAACAAATGATTTTTGTTTTAAAATGTCCTTTAACATGCTTTGGGGGAAGGGGGCTGCCAACTCATACGAAAGTAAATTATTTCTGGATTGTTTGCTGCAAAGTTTGAAATTAAAATGTAAAAGTATTGCATGCTCTAGTAATTTACTGATGCATTTAAAGTGAAAAAATCATGGAATCCAAAACAGTATTTTCAAAAGTCGTCCTAACAGCTCACAATGAAGTTCAATCATGTTTGTAACAGGGACCTCAGGAAACCAGTGGTCTCTGTTACAAATGAGACTTCTGGTTGTACTTTATTTTTCATTGTTATTATTAAGAGATTTTACATGGTTTTTGGTTTGATTTGATTGAGTGTTTGTTTGGGGGGTGTAACAAAGGACTTTTGTTTTAAAATGGTCACTCACATGCTTTTTTTTTGGGGGGGAGGAGCTGCCAGCTCACCCAAAAGTAAATTAGAAATGGAATGTTTGCTGCAAAGTTTGAGATTAAAATATAAACATGTTCGGTGCTGTAGTCATTTACTGATACATTTAAAGTGGAAAAAGCCTGGAATCCATTTCAGCATTTTCAAAAGTTGTCCTAACAGCCTGCAACCATGTGTAATCTTGTTTGTAACAGGGACCACAGGAAACCAGTGGTCCCTGTTACAAAAAAAGACTTCTAGTTGTACCTTATTTTTTAATTGTGATTATTAAGAGATTCTACAACACTTGTTTGTTTTGAGTGAGCATTTGTTTTGGGGATGCAACAAGGGACTTTAGTTTCAAAAAAACACCCACATGGTTTGGGGAAGGGGCTTCCAGCTCATCCAAAAGTAAATTAGAAATGGAATGTTTGCTGCAAAGTCTGAGATAAAAAAAAATAGACATATTGGGTGCTGTAGTAATTTCCTACTAAATTTAAAGTGGACAAATGTCAAAGACAATATTTTAGAATGAAATGTTTTGCAACTAAAGACCCTTGTATGTTATAAAAATAAAGACTGTGGTGGTAACTTGCTCCTTGGAAGCACAATGGCACCAATTAAATTTACAAAATGGTTCTGTCCAAGGTATGGTTAATAAGGCAGCGGGGAGGGAGACGGGTGCTACCAGGTATCCTTGGGACTGCTGACAAGATATGGAGAGGGACAGGACTGACCTTAAGTCCCATGGTACAGCTGACAGGCCTAGAATGCATTAGAAGTGTGCCACTAGGACTCAGGAACTGCTGACAGAGATGGGATTGACCTTACATTCCAGAGGGGCTGATGGGGAGGGGTTGGGATTTACCTTGGCTCCCATGGGACTGTGAATTTGATAAAGCATTCCACCAGGCCACAGTGACTTGGGAGGGGGATGAGACTAATCTCACATGCCAGGGGGCTGATGGGGAGGGGAGTGGGACTTACCTTGGGTCACATGGGACTGCTGACAGGACTGGAGAGTTTTAGGAGTGTGCCACCAGGCCCCAGGGACTGGGGAGGGGGATGGGACTGACCTCATATGCTAGGAGGCTGATTTGAAGGAGGGTGGGACTTACCTTGGGTTCCATGGGACTGCAGATTTGGTGTGCCACGGGCCCCATGGACTGGGGAGGAGGATAGGACTGACCTCATGTGCAAGGGGGCTGATGGGGAAGGGGGTGGGACTGACCTTGAGTCCAATGGGACTGAGGATTTACTGGAGTGTGCCTCCAGGCCCAAAGGACTGGGGAGAGGGATGGAACTGACCTCATGTGCCAGGGGGTTGATGTTGAGGGGGGTAGGATTGACCTTGGGCTGCATGGGACTACAGATTTGGTGTGCAACCAGGCCCCAGGGACTGGGGGAGGGGGACGGTACTGACCTCATGTGCAAGAGGGCTGATTTGGAGGATGGTGGGACTTACCCTGGGTTCCATGGGACTGCAGATTTGGTGCGCAACTAGACCCCAGTGACTGGGGAGGGGGATGGAACTGAACTCATGTGCCAGGGGGACTGATGGGGAAGGGGTGGGGCTGACCTTGGGTACCATGGGACTGCTGACTGGGTTGGAGAGTTTTAGGGTGTGCCACCAGGCCTCAGGGACTGGGGATGGGGATGGGACTGATCTCACTTCCCAGGAGGCTGATTGGCATTAGGGTGGGACTGACCTTGGGTCTCATGGGACTGCAGATTTGTTGGAGTATGCCACCAGGCCCCAGGAACTGGAGAGAGGAATGGGAATGAACTCACATGCAGTGGGCTGATAAGGAGGGGGGTGGGACTGACCTTGGATCCCATGGGATTGCTGACAGGGCTGGAGAGTTTTAGGAGTGTGCCATCAGGCCCCAGGGACTGGGAGGGGGATGGTATTGACCTCACATGCCAGGGCTCTGATGAGGAGGAGGGTGGGATTTACCATGGGTTCCATGGGACTGTGGATTTGTTGGAGTGTGCCACCAGGCCACAGGGACTTGGGAGAGGGATGGGACTGACCTCACATGCCAGGGGGCTAATGGGGAGGGGAGGGGCTGGGACTGACCTTGGGTTCCATAGGACTGCAGATTTGTTGGAGTAGGCCCCCAGGACTGGGAAGATGGATGGAATTGACCTCACATGCCTGGAGGCTGATGGGGAGTGGGTGGGACTGAGTTTGGATCCCATTGAACTGCTGACAGGGTTGGAGAGTTTTATGATTTTGCCACCAGGCCCCAGGGACTGGGGAGGGAGATAGGACTGACCTTATTTCCCAGGGTCTGATGGGGAGGGGAGTGGGACTGACCTTGGGTCCCATGGGACTGCTGACAGGGCTGGAGTATTTTAGGAGTGTGTCACAAGGCCCCAAGGACTGGGGAGGGGGATTGGGACTGACCTCACATGCCATGGGGCTGCTGAGGAGGCAGTGGGACTGATCTTGGGTCCCAGGGGTCTACTGACAGGGCTGGAGAATTGTAGAATGGTTTACTAGGCCCAAGTAATTGCTGACATGGATGTGGAGGGGGATGAGGATGATGCCTCCATTTTGCTTGCACTCCTGTGAGTGTCCATGCTTACCTCCATTTTCTTTGCAAGCCAGTGGTTGCGTCTGTGTGTGCTTCCATTTGGTTTGCAAGCCACTGGGTGTGCATGCATGCCTCCATTTTTTTGCAAGACAGTGGTTGTGTCCATACATGCCTCCATTTTGTTTGCAATCCAATGCATGTCTCCATGCCTGCCTACATTTTGTTTTCAATTCAGTGGTTGTATCCATGTCTGCCTCAATTTTGTTTCTAGTCCAGTGGGCCTCCCACATTCCCAACTGTTCTCATCTGGTGGATTCAGTTATTTCATCACCTGGGGTCTGCTAGGTCCCTGGTCAGTCTTTCATGGGGCCCTAATGGGTGTGCAGGTGGTGTACTACACACAGCGGCTTGAGTGAGTCACAAAAGGAAGGTGTCTGGGTTCTCATCTTGTGGATTTAGTTACGCCATCACCTGGAGTCTGTCAGGTCTCTGGTCAGTCTTTCATGGGGCCCTGGTGGGTGTGCAGTTGGTGTACAGTGCGCACTTGTTAAAGCGAGTCACTGTAGGCCAGCATCCATGTTCTGCTGTGGTGGATTCAGTTACACCATCACCTGGGTGTGCCAGGTCCCTGGTCAATCTTTCATGGGGCCCTGGTGTGTGTGCAGGTGGTGTACTATGCACACTAGCTTGAGTGAGTCGCTGTAGGCTAGTGCCCATGCTCATGTCTGACGGATTCAGTTACGCCATCACGTGGGGTCAGTCAGATGTACATATGTACATTTATTGGAGGTGTAGGGCTGTAATAAACAATGCATATAGTGTGTATAGTGTGGCATTTTGTTTATGGTTTAATTAATTTTATTGTGTGTGTCTGGTATTTCTAGTTAGTATAGTGAATTTGTTGTATCATGAACTTCCTTTGTGGTGATGGTATGCAACAGTAGAACTTTTATGCTAATTGATTCATAACTTTAGACATTAAACATATAAAGTGGGAAAGAATAAAGGACTCCAATTCCCTGATTTTCTTTTTTCTACAATGTTTTCTCTGACTACTTAAAGTTTTTGGATTTTTGTCTCTCCTGTTACATATGTTAATATAACACTTTTTCACAGATTTTTGGGGTTTAATTTTTAAAGTGATTAAAAAAAGTTTTAAATGTCATCTACTCTTATCCCCAGTTACATATGAATGCATTTTAATCTGTGACTACGCAAGAAATCTTGGTGAGGGAAAACTTTAAAATTACTTTGCCCTTTAATTCTTTGCCATGTGTTAGATTGATGGTTATCAGACTCTGTTGCATGCAAATATTTTGAAGTTACTTAGTGAATTAACCAAATTAAGTACTTCAAATTCATGTAGAGATACAAAAATATTTGTACATAACTTTTTTTTCTATTTAACATATTCTCTGTCTCTGTTACATACGTTACCTGGTTACTGTTTCCAAACATTAGGGACTGTAACCAAAAAATAACAAGTGATATCATCTTCCTGTTTACACTTTTGGTAAAGAATATTAAGGGTAAAGTACTGATGGTGAAAGAAAAAAGAAATTACAGCATTTATTTTCCACAGTCATGTCCCACGTATGTCCCCTATTACTGTGAATAGACACTTATCATATTCTGTGAACATTCTTAACACCTGAATGTATGAAGAATTTGGGTCTGAAATTAATAATAAAATAGCTATCTGCATATAAAGATATATTATGGGTCTGTTCTCCCACTTTAACACCATTAAATCTCTTACACAAATGGATTACTGTCACCAAAGACTCCAAAAAAGTGGGGAACAACAGAGGAGAGAGCGGGAACCCCTACCTGATGCCCCTGAAAAAATGGAAAAAATCTGAAAAAGTCAGATTGGTCTTAACTCTTGCCTAGGGTATTGAATATGTTAACCTTCAATCCAATCAATCAATCAAAATCTTTATTTATCCAGCTGAACATCGTTGAGCAAAGCTCATTTACAAGATGGACCTGGTTAAGGTCAGTCAAAATAGAGTTACATACAACAGTGACAATATATCATTAAGGCAACAAATAAATACAGAACTCATTTACAGGATGGGCCTGGTTAATACCAGTACACAACACATTTGTACACATCGGTGACAGTACATCATATGACACAAATAATACAAAGTAGGTGCTCAATGCAGCAGCAGAATAAAACAGAAAGGAATAGTGAGGGTGGGGAGCTGGGATGTCACGGTGGGTACGGGAGAGCTTAAGGGAGGGACCTAGAGGACCTAAGTTGGAAAACAGGTAGCTAGCCAAAAGTCTGCCTTCAAAGCCGAAAGCCTTTAAAAGTTCAAAAAGATAGGGCCAATAAATCCTATCAAAGGGTTTTTCTGCATCTAATGATAGCACTGCTAAGTTAGTTCTTGAAGCACTTTCAACTATCTTAAAGGATCTTCTTATATTGGTGTAACCTCCTCCCTTCAATGAACCCCATCTGATCATCATGTATAATCTTTGGCAGTACCTTGGATAACCTGTTTGCTAAGATTCTTGTAAAACTCTTATAATCACTATTTAATAGTGAAATGGGATATAAGATTTGTATAATGCTGACAGTTTATCCTTTTTAAGTAATAATGCAATATTGGCATCACTGAAGGAGGGAGGGAGGAGGGATTGCTCCTTGTGTATGGATTCCTTGGAAGAACTTCAACAACAGTGGTGCCAGTGTATCCCTTAGGTTTTTATAAAATTCAAAGGGAAATCCATCCAGGCCTGGGGCTTTCCCATTTTGGATTACTTCAAGAGAAATGTCATTAAGAAAGAAGTCTTTAAAATAATTTAATATCTTATGTATGTCTGGGGTGTTTTCTGGGATATATGATTTAGAGTAAAAATATTTAAATGTCTCATTAATACTTTCTGGGTTAGTAGTGGGTTCACACCCTCTAGTTTAAATATGTCTATTCTGTTCTAATTTGGCTCACACTTTAATTGATACACCAGAAGATTATCTGGCATGTTCGAAAAAAAAATTACCTTAACATTGCCCTTTCTGCCTGAATGTATAGAGTTTTTCCATTTTTTCCTTTTGAAGCACATAACTTTAGTGAGAGCCCTCTAAACCTGTTTGACTGTTCTAATTCTGCCACCATCAGTTCCTGCTCTAATTTACTAAACTCAGCTCTTGTGCGCTTCTTCCTGATGCCATTATAAACAATAATACAACCTCTCAAGTAGATCTTCAAAGATTCCCATATAGTTTGATATGAAAATTCTGCATTACCCATTCCATAACAAAAACTATCCAATTTCCTCTGGCAGTAAAGTAAAATTATTTTCATACCACAAAGTATTATTTAGTGCCTATGATCTTATGGAGAGTCGGTTTAGAGGTTTAATCTGCAAATCCAAGTGACAAGGCACATGGTCAGAGACTGTTATAGATTCATATTTAACCAACTCAATCCTATGTAACAATGACTGCGATTTGAGAAAAAATGTATATTCTAGAATAAGAACTGTGTGCTTCAGAATAAAGCAAAAAAGCTGTGCCTAAGTAGGGAAAAAAGCTGAAAGGGTTGATCAATCTTAAACCCTACATCTAACTCTGTAGGATGTTAACCACCTTGACCTTGCATTCCAAGAATGCAAGAGCCCTAACAGTGGAACTTAAAGATAGATTGAAATCCCCACCAATAATATATGGCATATTGTAAGCAGTAACTTTTAAAAAGAAACCTGAAAACAATTGGAAGCCTTCCTCATTAGGTGCATACACACTAACCAATGTTTGCTCTGACTGAAATATGAATAATCTTAGCAGAACAAAGAATCTCTCCAGATCTACATATGAATCTACGATTTGGGGGTTTAAATATTTTTATTAAAAAATGGCTGTACATCTAGCATTATTGGAGAAAGTAGTGTAGATCCCCACAGCCTGAAACAAATTTAAAAAATAAATACTATCCAATTGATCAAAATAAGTCTCCTGTGCAAGAAGACAATCTATTTTTTTTTTTATTATTAACAAAATTTATAATTTTTTGAATTTTTATTCTGTCTTCACAACCACTAAGATTCCAGGACATGATTTTCAATCTAGTCATGGATTGTCTCTTTGGTAAACATCATACCTGACCCCAGCCTTAACCTTTAAATTAGCTACCAAGATGAAGAGAGAGCAGTTTTCCTCTAACAAAAAGTTATCCAGATACTGACAAACAAGCCTTACATCATTGTTGATGCACCCAGCCATTTGGTTTAGAAAAATTGTCAATTTATTCCCCACCACCCAGCCTTCCGCCTCCCCCACTAGTCCTGAATTCCCCCCATATCTATACAAAATGTTTTTCTCCTACTACCCCATTAGTTGTGCCTTCCAATAAGTGTTAGGAGGACAACCCACCCACCCACCCTTCTTTTCAGAACAGGACATGCCATTTGCTGTGCAGTAGGTGTTTTGTGAGACCACCTCAGAGGATGACCAATGTACCTAATTCAATATTAAAGGAAAACTCCACCCTCATATCTTCTAAATGTTATTTGTTCCCATGTCAATAGACAACTCTTTTCATGTAGCTGTTAAGGATGTATGCAAATGTTTTAGTCTGTTTTTACAGTTCATACCAGGCCCTGTGACTGCCCTGGGAGTCTCCATTTCATGGTTGTTGAACTCTCATTGTCCCTGAGAGTTGCATTAGCATATGAGAACATGATGCGTAATCACCCTTTAAATGGCCCAGTGTGCCTGTCTGCTTAATTAGTATTAAAAGAAACAAGCTGCAAAAAGGTGTGGAATACCACATTTACCTTCAGTGAGCTTTGCAAACTGTCAGAGTTATAATGCAGATTTTTTTTGCCTTTAAACTTTCCTCAGTTTATGAGTTTCCAGAGAGATTTTGCAGGGTATTTGTTCTTTCAGCATAAAGCTACATGGTATAAATGGGTGATCTGACATTATGTTCTCATATGCTAATGCAGCTCTCAGAGACAATGCGATTTTAACAACCATGAAATGGAAACTCCCAGGGCAGTCACATGGCCTAGTATGAACTGTAAAAACAGACTAACACATTTGCATACATCCTTAACACCTATATGAAAAGTTGTCTATTGACATGGAAACAAATAACATTTAGAAGATATGAGGGTGGAGTTTTCCTTTAAGCTTACATTTTCAATGTTCCACCTATTTGACCCCCTGCAACATAAATAATCTTATCGGATTCATCCTTATTTACTCCCCACTAATTTTGTATCCCACTGCTACAGTTCCTGCTGAATCTCTGAAGTTTGAGGAGTGAATTAACAGTGTGCCTTTTAAACTTTTTTACATTATCTGAATTTTCCCCACTTTGACCTCAAGAGTTAGCCAGGGAGAAATGATTTTCAGAGGACTTAGATTTTTAGTTAGAAGGAGCATTTGGGACCATGCCCTCTGACATGTAACCAGTTCTCTTTCTAAGATTCTCCTGTACCTCCTTTGAGGTGTAAAAAAACATTATTTTCCCATCTTTGTTGACATGCAGCTTCACTGGGCACAGTCATGAAAAAGGTAGTCTTTCACACCTCAGCCTATCCCTAATCAGATCAAAGGCCTTCCATTTCATTAATACTGCAGCAGAGAGAGAGAGAGAGAGATCAGGATAAACCTGCAATTTATTCCCTTTGTAGAATAAGCCCTTCTCAATTCTGGCTTTATACAGAACTTTTTCTCTGTGTTGGTAGCACAGTGGGCAAACATACATAAATCTTGACCTGTCTCTATAATACTGAGATCCAAAGACCATGTGAGCCCTGACCAGCTCAATTTTTTGTTCTGGGTAGTTCAAAATACTGATGAGTATTTATTCACAAAATTGAGCAGAGTCTATACCTTCAATTCTCTC
The DNA here is from genome assembly GCA_016271365.2 of Neoceratodus forsteri. Taxonomy (NCBI): domain Eukaryota; kingdom Metazoa; phylum Chordata; order Ceratodontiformes; family Ceratodontidae; genus Neoceratodus; species Neoceratodus forsteri. Next base: position 167,973,141 of record CM057456.1, on the reverse strand, counting down.
TGGAAGAGTTCCTATTTTGAGATTACATTTTTGTGATCTTGTTTCAAGATCATCTACTTTCAGTTTCAGTGCTTCCAATTCTTTGCTGTTATTTTCCACATTTCAAACCATTTTAGGCAAATCATCCTCCACTGCACAGATATTTTGCTCAAATTCCCCCATGTGTACTGTAAGGGATTCCAACTTGTCTGCTATTTCTGAAAATGTTGGATTTGAGAAGGAAAATGCAGAACTTAAATTACCAAACCCCAGATTCATTTCCTTTAATATAGCCTGTTGAGATTCCTCGAATCCATCAGTTGAAGATTGTGTAGGCTTATTAGCGTCTATATTTTCTTTAATAAATTGCTCATTGCTCTCCATTTGGTCTTTGTTTTATTCCTTATTCTCTGCTTTTTGTTTATCAGAAGGTTTCTCCTGTCTCTTCATTCTTTCTCCCTTATTCATCTTCTCATGGGTTTTGAATCCCCTTGTTTTGCCTACTGATGCCATATTTGATTTTACTTTAGGTACATTCTCAGTACATACATTTACATTTTTGCCAGCAATACCTAAGGTCATTTGCTGCTCTGGATGGGTCATCTGTGATTCCGACGTAATGTTAGTAGGTAAACCCAGTGTTTGGTTTTGGCGGGCTGTTTCCCAGTGAATGTTGCTTGTCATCGTACCATCAATAGAAAGAATTTAGGTAACATACCTTGTTGTGAAGGTTTCAGTATACGTTTACCTATGCAGCAGAATCTACCTGTGTTGCTGCTGCAGCATTCCAAATTACCATTCTCTACACTGGAGTGGGCAGCTCTTTGCTGCTGCATGTCTCAGAAGCAGTATGAAAATTCCTTTACGCATTGAAACTGCTTCAATTTACCCAAAGAGAGAAAAAAAAGAAAGCAAGGGCCAAACTGAATAAGTCAAAATCCTGCATTCTAAAGCATGTCTCCACTGAGCCACTCACACCACACAGCAAGTCACTCAGCCAACTATCTTACCAGTGCATCATGGCTGAGAGGGACTTAAACTACCACACAGTACATCATACAGTTCTAAAAATGATACTTACCAACAGTGTGTAAATCAGCAATACCTACTGAGATTACTAATAGTCTTGTATAGCTGGCAGGATGATGGAATTGGAACCAGTATTTAAATAAAAACAACTCTACTGAGAAAAATGACCTTCTAGTCCAGTGCAGTTCTCCACTAAAAGGATGGTCCCATTAGCCTTTTATGCTGTTTACTTGTGTAGCTTGTAGGCATGAACAATGACTGTCTCCGTTTGCATCCTCCTGATTTCATCAGGATCTAAATGTAAGTGAAGGTACTCAAGTTTGGTGCGAAAACCTGCTTGACTCCATTGCAAAGGCCATGATACAACTTATGTAAGGCAGCCTTGAATTTTATGATGTTTTAGTGCTAAAGACTGCAGTAGTTATACTGTATTTGTCAGTGCTGTTGCTGACCTTTGCAGTCCCTGTGTTCTTGTCTTATGTTGGTCGTGAAACTTTTCAAGGAATAGTAAGTGTCCTGCTGTTTTCTGTGGTTTAAAGTGTATCTAAGTTAGGAAAATGCTTTTTTAAGAATACAGACACTCCACAAAACATGTAACAGAACTAAATGAGAGTATAACTGCTGCTGGCTTTTGACGGTATGCATCATCAGCTCCCATGAATGGAGTTATGACCTTTGCAATGGAGACAAACAGGTTTTCACACCAGGACAAAACAGAGTGAAGCAACACCATTTATGTTTAAATTAGGATGACATTAGAGGATGCAAGACAGGGAATCATTGTTCATGAGTGTAAACTACACAGATATACAGAAACTAAGCTAAGGGGACTTTCCCTTTAAGATTGCATGCTCCAAGTTGTATTTGGAATTTCATCCACTTACAACATGGAACTGTGTTCAGGACAAGACAAACCAGGAATAGGATCCCCATCCCACACTGCAGTAGGTTATTTTCCATGAGGCTGGGGGGAATGGGAACTCTTTCTTTTGTTATTGTCTATTAATATGCTAAGAAAAACAAGTTTCCCCCATTATTTATGGAAATTATAATGAGATAATTGCCTTCCTGTTTATCAAGAAGTGGGCTTACTGCATATGTGAATTATTGCCTGCCTGCTTCAAAGTGTATTGCTGTTATTTGAAACCTCCTCAGTCAAAAATTAGGAATGGTTTCAACAATATTGTATTTCATGGCTTATCATAGTCTATTATAATAACAATATAATTCTAACCACAGTTGGTTACTACTGTTGAGTAGAGCTGCATTCATTTCCTATAGTGCAATGATGAATCTGAGATGGTCAGCGTACTGGCCCTGCATATCTTTGGAGAAACTGTTCGAAAAGCTTGATTTGCAGCCAGTGCTGTAGTGCTGTAGTGTAAGGTATAGCTGGGAAAAAACATCACTCTTCTATGTGGGAGACCAAGATTTCATTACAAAGCTCAATGTTCCCTTCCCACCCAAATCAACAGGACCTGTGAGCACATCCAGAAGAAATATCCATGTTTTGACTTGAGGCATGAGAAGGCGCTAGTACATCAGCAGCATCCCCATTTGCCATTGAGAAGGTACAGTATACAGGGCTGGGCATGCATGTCCTGAAGACAGTGTAGCCCACAGGGTGGGGATGTGGCATGAAAACCCTGGAGAAGCTGGAAATACTGTAGATGTTAGGGAGGAAATGAAAAGGGAATATAATTTGGCCATTGTGACCCAGGGTGATGTGAGGTTCACCTCTCAGGCCACAATGGCTACACCCTGATACTTTTGTCACTGTCTCATGGGGGAAGAAGTGTCATCCCATCCCTGAGATGTACCACACCCTCAAAGGACACCACACAGTGAGTGAGGTCAGACCTGTGACTGCATTGAGGGCCAGAGTAACCACCAACATGTGCAAATGTGGAAAAGCCAGTTTCCTCACATAGCCTACAGGATTTACATTCTGATGATCAGGAGTAGACTTCCACAGGAAAAAGTAAGTTTTCTTGTCCAGCATCATCTGTCAGTGGGTGTCTTCAGTGAGGAAAAAAGACTGCAATCTGAAAAGAGGTATTAAGGGGATAAAACACTTGGGCATGTCAATGAATGCAGTATATGCCACTTACTCATTTGTGTTGTGCAGATTAAAACAACTGTACTTCTTTTTAATATCTGCAGAGGGCTGCCCAAAAACATCAGTCTTGCTTAGGAGGATGACATACAGTAGCCTTAATTATGCAATAGTCATTTCCCTGCAGATCACTCCAAATGTGCATGCTCTCGTCCCAGTGGGTAAGGAAGCAAGCAATAAATCTGCAGCCCATCCATCAACCAGATGCTACCAGGATCTTTGATTACTCCAGGGGGTTCAACGCCCTTTTGTACATCCCAGAGTCTAGTGTGTGTGGCACTTAGAAATGACTAATACTGTTGCTGCAATACAGCCATAAATATTAAACTGATGAGGCAAACATCCCTTTCCAAAACAAAGAAGAGAGTGGAAACAGGTAACCCCTGCATAGAAGGTCAGCCAAATGAATTAATTGTTCCAAGATGGAGCTCATGCAGCATGGTTTTACCAAATGTTTTAAACATTTTGCTGCAGTGCCATTCAGTCGTATCCCTTCCGTTCACAATTATTTTTCAACCATATGGTTCTGATCCTGTAAGGGTGAATCAGTTCATATTACAACTGCTATTCACTTCCACTTGCAAATGTTATGCAGTTCCAATGACAGCATCAGAAACAATCAACATAAAATGATGGGAAGGATTTAGGGTCCGCAATATCTACCCCTTCTGCTGCACAGCAGTGACTATACCCAGTGTGGGCATGTACTCATGTCCATGCTAATCAGCCAGTATGTTAGAGATTCTCAAACAAACATTGCTGCTTTTGAGGGACGTGTACCGGATGGGACTCTGGAGTTATCCTATACTGGTGAGGCAGAGGTCAAGTTGTGACTTCCAGCTGATGTACATACTCTCTATGAGAGAGACCAGTGGCAGCTCTTACTGGACAGTTTATACAGCACAATAAGTAGTTCCTTGTCTTGCCCTATCAGCCCACACATGGTGCTGACAGGGATGCCACACAATTTAGGGAGGATTAGAATGAGGGAAAAGTTAAGGTAAAGAAAAGGATGGGGGATTTTCAAACCCAAGTTACCAGAGGCACTGACATCAAGCCATTATCACAGATTGGAACAAACCAATGGCATATTCAGCAACCAGCTTGAATATAGCAGCAGAGTGGCAAGGAGTGTCCACTCTGTCCCTGACAATTACAATACAAAATGGGATGCACACTAAGCTTACTGGCTACATAAGGTGCAACCAGATAGCTTCATTTTCTTTTCTGATCAGGTAATTTGTCTACCTTGCCACCTAATACAAGAACAAGGAAGAGAATGTTATCTAATGGTTTGGTCACTGAATTATAGCTCAGAATATTCCAGGGGCCCGATATTCAAAAGTGTGTGTGGTCGCTAACGGGTGTTTGGACACACCACCTGGGGCTTTTACTGGAGCACCATATTCAAAAGTGGCTGTTGCATGGGAAAAGAGGGTTGGTGCCTACTCAAAACATAATATGTGCATGTGGGCAAGGGGAGGCGTGGGGCCATGAACTCGCATACTACCCCCCCCTCACATATTCAGAGGCATTGTGCTGTGCAAAAGGGTTTCGCACAGTCATTTTGCGCAGTGCAAATATTGACGAACAAAGCTCCAACTTAACTCTGGGCAACCCTAGTGGCTACCGGAGGTAATTGCAGTCACTGAGCCTGTTGGCCACTGGGCAAGTACATATGTAGGGTATAATGTCAGTGTTGGTAGTGGTGTCACCCCCTTTAACTCTGATCACCAGCCCCACCATGTATTGTAACATCCCTGGTGGTAGTTCTCCCTTTCATCCAGTCACTAGCCCTGACATAAATAGTTGTATGCCTGGTGGTAATGGTTTCTCCTCCTTTGATCGTCAGCCCCACTGTATATCATAACATCCGTGGCAGGAGTGGTGGTGTCCTCCCCCGATCACCAGCCCTGCTATGTGTAGTAACGTCCCTGGTGGTAGTGGTGTCCCCCCTCCAATTGCCAGCAAGGCAGTAGAGAAACAAAACCTCCCTGACGTCCAGTGGTTCCTTCTCCTCATCAGCAGCATGCCCTCCACACTCACCATAGCATTACCCTTTGTGCTACAGGAGCATATGATGACTGGCACGGTCCCTCCCCAATCTCCCCAAACCACCTCACACCTCCTTGGCTGGCCACCATATGTACAGGGAGGGAATGCCCTGGCCAAGAAGGTGTGAGGGGGTTGTGCTGATTGCCATATGCTTCCACTGCACCACAGATAATACTATGGTGAGCATGGGGGGGTATGCCTGGTGCCACAAGTTTTATTTTTTGTACTGCCATGCTGGCGATCAGAGGGGGGGGGACACCACTACCACCAGGGATGTTACTATATATAGTGGGGCTGATGAATGTAGGGGGGGTAGACACCATTATCATGAGGTATGTTATGATATATGGTGAGACTGGAGATTGGAGGAGGGACCACTAACACCAGGGATTTATACATGTCTGGGATTGGGCAATAGAGGAGGTGGCACTGCACTAACCTGCCTCACTACCCACGTAAATGAGCCCATAATGTGCATGTAAATGGACCCTTAGTGCCTTGCATACCGAATGGGCTCATTTGTATGGGTCCCTTTCAATATTGCAAATAGCGCTATGGCACTATCCATTCTGGAGACGTACTTTGGGATCCCCGTCTGGGCAGTGTTAATTGGCTCAGTGCTGGGCCAACATGGCCCTATATTCAGTCGAAAAGCGCTGGTGTGCTATTCAACTGAATATAGCATCTTCAGGCTCCCAGCAAGTGCAAGGGGCAGTGAAAATTTTTACTCTCCACTTTGCGAGTATTTGAATATTGGGCCCCAGGTGTGAGTTCTACCATAGCCAGTGACTTACTGTGTGAACCTAAGCAAGTCACTTGATCTCCCTGTGCTATATGTCTCACAACTATTACACAGATTAGAAGCCAGGCCACATGGCAAATAAGTCGTTGCATCCTATTTGGGCTGCCAGTGTAAATAAATCATTAAAAAAATAATTTCAGAAGTTTAGATTGCATACTATTATTATCTAATCAAATAAATTATTCAATATATGGGCCTAGATATTCAAAAACAGGCACAAGTATAGCACAAAGGTTTGAGCCATGGCTGCGCCCAACCCAGGGGCTTCTATATTCAGTTGGATAGTGGACTGGCGCTATCCAACTGAATATCGACCTGTGCCATTGCAATGATAAGTCAAACTGCACTGCCCCATCATGGACCAGGGCTGTATACAATCCACAGGGAATTGCACCCCAGGATCAAATAATGCCGGAAGCCATGTTAGTTACTTTTAGCTATACCATACAAATGAACCCATTGGGCATGCAAGGTGCTAAGGTGTCATTAGCATGTCCATTATGGACTCATTTGCATGGTCAACAAAGGTCTTTTTGTGTTCATCCTGTAAGCATTGGACACATCATCCCTGCTGTCTAGCAACACCCCCACCCTCGATCATCAATCCTATGCTGTCACACATATCCCTGGTGTCTAGTAGCAACCCCCACTGTCTGATCACCCATCCCCTATAGGTTCTACAACTCAATAGTGTCCAGTGGCACCCCCCCCCAGTCACATGTTCCGTATAGGTTCTGCAAATCCCTGCTGTCTAGTGGCACCCCAACCCCCGATCACCCATCCTGTATTGTCACACTTATCCCTGGTGTCTAGTGGCCTCCTACCCACCTGATGACCTGTTCAGAATCTTATACACATATCCTTGGGGTCTACTGGTACCCAACCCCCTTGAGCACCCATTCTGTATAGGTTGTGCAACTCCCTGGTGTCTAGTGGCACTCCTCACCCCTGAGCACCGGTCCCATGTAAGAAAACATGTCCTTGGTGTCTACTGGTGCCCCCGCCTTCAATCTCCCACTCTGTGTATTGGCACCACTCCCTGGTGTCTAGTGGCACTCCCAACCCCCAATCTCCCATCTCATGTTCCCTACAATATACCAGGTGTCCAAAAGTACCCCTGGCCCCACCCTCCAAAGGCCAGTTGACAAATGAACCAGTGAAAATTGGCAGTCCAGCACTCCCCCCATCTGCCCTGCCTACACCTGGAACACCATCCACCCAACCCCCCTCCTTTACCAGTCTGTCTGGGGACATGCACTGAATCCTAATAAGGTGACTGCCACAGCCCTCCTCTCATCTCCTTGTCTGAACACCGTAAACTGACAGTGAATGTTTGTACATTACATGGTACACTGTATGCGCACTCACTGTCTGTTCATATGGCAGCTAGACAAGGAGGTGAGAGGAGGGCTGTGCCAGTCACCATGGCAGGATTCTATGCACATCCCTGACTGACTGGTAAGGGGGGGCTTGGATGGGTTGTGTATCAGGTGCAGGCATGGGGGTGTGGCGGGGCCGCTGGACTGACAGTATTCATGGTCTGTTTGTCAACCAGCATTCAGGAGTTTGGGGCAGGGGTACCACAGGACACCTGGGATAGTATAAGGTACATGTGCCAAGATTTTAGGGGGTGGGGGTGCCACTAGACACCAAGGATATGTATAAAAGATACTGAACTGGTGATTGGGGTGGGGGGTGCAACTAGACACCAGGGATATGTGTTGGCATATAGGGCGAGTGATCAGAGGTGGGGAGGTGCCACTAAACACCAAGGATGTGTGTTAGCATATGGGATGGGTAATCAAAGGAATGCCACTAGACACCAGCGATACATGTTGACATATGGAATGAGTGAACAGTGATGGGGAGTGCCAGTAGACACCAGGGATGTGTGTTGGCACCCAGAGCAGGTAACCAGGACACTAGACATGAGGCATATGTGTTGGCATACAGGACGGGTGATTGGGGGACATGATACCTCTCGACATCAGGGATACCTGTATAAGATACCGAATGGGTGACTGGGAGCAGGGGTGCCACTAGACACCAGGGATGTGTGTTAGAATACGGGATGGGTGACTGGGAGTGGGGGAACCATTAGACACCAGGGATATGTGCTGGTGTATGAGACAGATGATGGGAGTGGGAGGACCACTAGGCATCAGGGATATGTGTATAAGATATTGAATGGGTGATCATGGGTGGAGAAGATGCCAGTAGACACCAGGATCATGTGTATTAGTTACTGAATTGGGGTTGGGGGGTTGCCACTGAACACTAGGGCATGCAGTATTGCTGTCGTGCTGGCAACTGGGGGCAGGCGACTGCATTACAGCCATCTGCCATTGGTGGGGTGGGGTGCTGGCATACAGCCCGGTTAAGTTGAGCTTTTTAGAGATGGTAAACAGTGCTACTTTGGGTGCCATTTACTGTCATCGCAAACCTTTGAACATGCCACTGCACCTGTATGCAGAAGGGGACCCCTTCATTTGCAGGGGAGCAGCACTGTGTTAGCATCTTGGTGGTAACAGGTTTAGCGTGCACTACAGAGGCCTCTGAATATAGGCCCCTCCCGAACATAGGGTATACACCCAGATAGTGCAGACCCAACCTCTTGAGCACCAGTGCTAACTTTTGAATATCGGACCCCTGATGTCCTAACACATTAAAAGGAAAAAAGATGGCATTTCTGATTTAACCATAACAAAATGCTTTCGAATACTTTTATCAAGTTTTTCAGGTAGTTAATGATGCTGGATACTAAACATATTTGGTTATGTTGCATTCATTCCGAAATGCCTGGGTAGGATAATTCGGGTAATGTACTATCCTACCCAACATAGTGTCATTCTCAGGTCAGGTAGTTTGAGATGGATAACAGGTAATTGCTAGTGTTCCTCATCTCTCCCTCAGCTGTTTGTAAAGAGTTAACAGTTTCAGCCAGAAAAGAGACACATCTAAATACTGCATGCTTGGTGTTTACTGTTTGCAGGGAGCTTAATTTAAGTTGTAAGGAACAGGATGTTCGAAACTTATGACTGTTGGAACATTGATCTTCCTGCAAACAGTAAACACCAACTGTTGCAACATTTATTTTGTCTGTATTCTCTGATTGAAAACTATTAACAATTTGCTAGCTGGAGCAGGGATGAGGAACACTCTTAATCCCTATTTTTAAACTTAGATTTTGTTACATTTTCAACATATAACTATATCAACAACAAACATATACATCATGTGTATTTAGAGTGTCTTTTTTGCATTCAGTCTGGAAGGGTACTTAATCAGTACTATTGTAAATAGTCCTACAAGCCTGCAGCAACATCACCAGTGGTCATTTATGATTCGTTAATAGAATCACACTGAGCCCCTACATTTTTCCAGTCCCTGTATGTTTAGAGGCCCTTGGTGAAGCCAAAAGAAGCTCGGCTGTGTGACCCTGTCCCTAGATAGCCTTTTATGGCTGTATAAGGCATTTGTCTTAGGGCCACTTTTTGTATCGACATTAAAAGATTTGGAGGCTGGCTCCTTGGTGCAGAGCGAAGGGGGATCGCTCCGCACGCTAGTTACTCGGGTTCTTGCCCTGAGCCCAGACATTGGTAGCAGAGACTGGCAGAGAGGGTGTCAGAGCATCCTATAGATGCTTCCCTCCTGTGGGGATGGGGCAGTGGTAGATCACTTTACTTGTGGCTCTTGGAGGTGGCTGACAGAGGTGTTCTAAGCAGCATGGACCACCACATATTGCCAAACACCCCACCTCCTGGATGCCACACGAATGTGGGAGGGGGTGGGACCAGAAAAGTGGAAAACATTCACCTGACTGCTGGATGACAGCCAACTTGTTCCCTTAAGCCACACACCAAGTCAGCCTCCTTCAATCCTCCTATCCTCCATTCCTAGGTAAAGATAGCAGGAGCTATCTCTACTCCTCTGCCCCCCTTTAGGGAGGGGGCCCCCCCCAGAAGGGTTACCCCAGGTCTACCACAGATGTAGACTGAAGCAAGGATGGTATGGATGGCAACAGGGATGGACAGTCTGGTGAAGGGGGTTAAAACTGCGCTGCCTGAAGGAGTGGCTGGCCTAAAGGGCAAGGAGAGGTAGAAAAAAGATGAAATGAACAAGGCAAAAAAAATTGGCATAGCCTGCTCAACTTTTGTCAGGTTTTAATTTTTGGAAACAGCAGCAGGCTCACTCAGAACAACTGCACCTCTTGTAATTGCCTTTCTCTCCCAATGACCCAATAGATAAATTACTTATTTAACCATAAGCGGCTCTCTGTTTCACTAACTACTGGAGGCAAGCTGGCTGGCAATGTCATATTTATAAAGAAAAGTCGGGGCATATCACAGTGGCCCTATAGAAGAATAGATACATAGAAACATAGAAATTGATGGCAGATAACAATCAGTAGGCCCACCAAGTCTGACCAATTTCCCTAACTATGGCAAAAGTTGCAGATCCTACTTGATCTCTGTCTTTACTTTCTCTTTTATATCGTTAGGGCTCCCCATGTCTATCCCATCTATTGTTGAATTCTCCCAACGAATTCGCCCCCACCACCTCCACTGGGTGGCTGTTGCATGCATCCACCACCCTTTCCATGAAGAAGTACTTCCTCATGTTATCCCTTAGTTTGTCCCCTTCCAGTCTCATATCATGCCCCCTTGTTCTTGAACATCTCCTTTTCTGAAAGATGCTACCCTCTTGCATCTTATTTCTGCCCTTTAGGTATTTGAAGGTCTCTATCATTGCTCCCCTCTCTCTCTCCTCTCCTCCTGAGTATACATATTTAGCTCCTCCAGTCTTCCCTCATATGTCCTTTGGTGCCGGCTCTGCACCATTTTTGTTGCCCTTCTTTGAATGGCCTCTACCCTGTCTATGTCCTTACAGAAATGCGGTCTCCAAAATTAGACACAGTACTCCGAATGAGGTCTCACCAATGATTTGTACAGTGGCATCACCACCTCCTTTCTTTTACTGGTGATACCTCTTCCTATGCATCCCAGCATCTCACTGTCTCTCCCCACAGCCTTGGCACATTGTTTTGCCACCTTTAGGTCATCAGATATGAATACCCCCAGATCCCTTTCCTGTTTGGTCGTCGATAATAACCCCCCCATCATGTAATCCTCCCCTGGGTTCCTGCGCACCAAGTGCATGATTTTGCACTTTTTCTCATTGAATCTTAGTTGCCACACTCTTGACCATTCTTTCAGTTTAGCTAGGTTCTTCCTCATTTTTTCCACTCCTGTCGGAGTGTCTATCCTATTGCAGATCTTATTGTCATCTGTAAAGAGGCATACCTTCCTTTCCAGCCCTTCCACAATGTCACTTACGAAGACATTAAGCAGGACTGGTGCCAGAAGTGATCACTGTGGCATCCCACTGGTCACCCTTCCTTCCTTGGATTGAGCTCCATTTACCACCACCCTCTGTGTTCTATCTCTTAGCCAATTTCTAACCCAGTTTACCACCTTGTGACCCAATCCCAGGCTGCCCAGCTTGTTCCTATGTGGAACAATGTCAAATGCCTTTCTGAAATCCAGGTAGGCAACATCTAGCACTAATTCCGATTCACTTCCCTGATCACCTAGTCAAAGAAATCTATCAGATTTGTTTTTCATGACTTTCTACTGTAAATCCATGCTGCCTTGGATCCTGTGCTCCAGTGGATTCAAGGTGTTCCACAATCCTTTCTTTTAGCAGCAATTCTATAATTTTCCCCACCATCAAGGTCAGGCTAACTGGTCTATAGTTTCCAGTCTTCTCCCTACTCCCACTGTTGTGGAGAGGGACTACATCTGCCCTCCACAAGCCCTCTGGAACTACTCCCGTATCCAGTGATTTGTTGAACAGGGCTGCCAGTGGTGCTATCAGCACCTCCCTTAGCTCATTTAATATTCTAGGATGAATCCCATCTGGTCCCATTGCTTTTTCCACTTTCAGTTTTGTGAGTTCCTTAAGGACGTTCTCCTCTGTAAATGGAATGGTGTCCACCGCCCTCCCATTCCTGTTGCTTACCTGTGGCCAGTTGCCTTCCCCTTCTTCTCTGAATACTGAACAAAAATTTTTGTTCAGGACTGATGCTTTTTCCAGGTCTTCTTCTGCACACTCCCCTTCTTCCCCTTTAAGCCTTAAAATCCCCCCCCCCAACCCGGTCTTTCTCCTTTCACTAATGTAGCTATAAAAAGTCTTGCCCCCTTTCTTTACCATCTGTGCTATTTTTTCCTCTGTATGTGCCTTTGCACCCCTGACTGCTTTCCCTGCTTCCCTTTGCTTATCCACATATACTACCCTGTCCTCCTCCTTCTGTGTTTCCTTGTATTTCCTGAAAGCCAACTTTTTTGCCTTACCTTCTGACACTTCCTCTAGAACCATAGTGGTTTTCTTTTTCTCTTGCCTTTGCTTATCAGCCTAATGCAAAGGTTTGTTGCCTCCACTATGGCTTCCTTTAGATGGATACTCTGTTCCTCAACTCCCCCCAGTCCTCCCCTATTGCTAGGACTTTCCTTAGACATAGCCCCATCTTAGCGAAGTATGCCCTCTTGTAGTCCAGGACCCTCACTTTCGTGAGGCTTGACTCTCCTGTGGTACTTATATTGAACCACACAGTGCGATGATCACTGGACCCAGGCATCCACCCACCCTGACATTTGTAATTCTGTTGCTGTTGGTGAGTACCAGGTCCAGAATCGTACCCTCCTGGGTGGGCTCTAGCACTAGCTGCTTAAGGCATGCCTCTTGCAGGGAGTCCAGGATGTCCCTACCCCTGACTGAGGCAGCAGCTGGGTTTCCCGTTCAAAATCCAGCAGACTGAAGTCACCTACAAGCTGCACACCCCCTTATTAGTTGTCATCATATGGATGGCTTCCACTAGAACCCTGTCCATCTTCTCCGCTTGTGCTAGGGGTCTGTAGATCATGCCCGCTGTGCAAATAGCTGTGCCATTGCCTGTCTCTAGGGTAACCCACAGTGCCTCCGCCTCCGTCTGCATTCCTTGTACCTCAGTCACCTTTATATGCTCCCTGATTCAAAGAACCTCCTCTCCTCCCTTTTTGCCCTCCCTGTTACCCCTGAATAAAATATAACCTGGTAAAGCTACATCTCAGTCATGGTTTCCATTACACCATGTCTCGGTAATAGCTACAATGTCCAGGTCAGCCTCTGCCATCAAGACCACTAGGTCCGGGATTTTATTTCCCAGGCTGCAGGCATGGTCTTCTAAGTTATGGAACTTCCCTCCTGTTATCTCCCCTTTTACCCTCATGCCTCCTCTCTTCCTCCCTTTGTCTTTAACTCCCTTCCTTTTTTTCTTTTGCCATTCTATCTTTCCACGGTTCAGTTACCATTGGTGATGTCATAACTCTATGGTCCTCCATGTTGGTTACATTATCCTGTGGGGTGGGCAGTATGATTCTCCCTGCTTCATTCCTCCTCCCCGGCTACCTTAAATGCTTGCCAATTAAGCATTTGAACTATTCACTAAGGACAATGGTCCCCTCCCTGGATGGATGCAGGCCATTGCTCTTGTACAGGTCCACATCCCTCCAGGTGGGTTCCCAATTAAGCCAAAACCCTTCTCTCTGCACCAATTCCCCAACCAAGTGTTGAAGTCCCTGGTGCAGAGATTTCTAGCCTCCCACTTGCCATGGACAGGCAACACCTTCGAGAAGGTCATGGAGCTTGTTACCTGCCAAAGGCCCCTTCCCAGCTCATGAACTCCTACTGCATCCTTCCTATCCCTGTGTCTTCCCTAGCCAGGTCATTTGTCTCCAGATGGACAATGACATCTGGATCCACCTTCCTTGCTACCACCCTAGTGATCCTCTGGATCTGCTCTCCATCCCTCTGAGTTGTGCCTCTCGGTAGGCACTTAACCTCCCTCTCCACCCCGCTACCTGTCCCCAACTCCACTTCACAGATTATGGGGTATAAGAATGCCTTTTGCAGCCGTAATATTAAAGACTGTATTTTGAAAACAGTAGCAGGCTTGCTCAGAGCAGCTGTGCCTTCTTATCTGACTCAAGGCAGATACCTTTGAGTAATGTTTTCTGTTTAGGGCAGTTAACAACAAAGTCTTTCACATTTTGTTATAGTCAGGGTAACATAGAAACATAGAAACATAGAATGTGATGGCAGATTAGGACCCCTTGGCAAACCTAGTCTATCTATTTCCCTACCTAACGGATAAGCTGCAGATCCTAGTTAACCAACAGCCTACTTCCTCCTACCCCCACTAGAATTGCCTTACATCTATCCCATGCATTCTTGAATTCCCCCACAATTTTTGACTCTACAACCTCCTCAGGAAGGCCGTTCCATGCATCTATAACCCTCCTTGTGAAGAAGTACTTCCTCACATTACCTCTGAGCTGTCCCCCCCTCTATCTTCAAATTGTGCCTCCTTGTTCTTGCACATCTCTTTTTCTGAAAGATGCTACCCTCTTGGACTTTGTTGATTCCCTTGAGGTATTTGAAAGCTTCTATCAAGTCCCCCCCTTACCTCGAGGCTATACATCTTAAGCTCCTTTAGTCTTTCTTCATATGTCTTCTGGTGCAGACCCTGCACCATTTTGTTTGTCCTCCTTTGGACAGCCTCCACCCTGTCTATGTCTTTGTGGAGATGGGGTCTCCAGAACTGTACACAGTACTCCAGATGTGGTCTTATCAACTGTCTGTACAGAGGGCCAACAACTTCCTGTTTTCTACTGGTGATGCTTCTCCCTATGCATCCCAGTATCCCCCAGCCCTCCTTACTGCCTTCTCACATTGCTGGCCCACCTTTAGGTCATCTGATATGACTACCCCCAGGTCCCTTTCCATTTTTGTTGTTGTCAGTATCTCACACCCCATTGTGTACTCTTCCCCTGTTTTTTTTTTTGCCAGGTGCATTACTTTGCACTTCTTTGCATTGAATCTAAGCTGCCGTACATTTGACCATTCCTCCAACCTTGCCAAGTCCCTTTTCATCCCCCCCACCTTGCATATCAACCATGTTGCAGATCTTTGTGTCATCTGCAAAGAGACATATTTTCCCTTCCAGTCCCTCTGCAAAAACAGACCCAGTACTGATCCCTGTAGTACTCCACTAGTAACCCCCCTTTCTTCACTGTTGCCTCCATTTACTATTTACCCACTGCATCCTGTTGTCCAGCCAGTGTTTTACCCAGGCTACCACCCTGGGATCCACTCTCAGTCTGGCTAATTTGTTTATTAATCTTTTGTGCGGGACTGTGTCAAATGCCTTGCTAAAGTCTAGGTAGGCCATGTCCACAGCCCCTCCCTGGTCTACTACTTTGGTCACCCAGTCAAAGAAATCAATTATATTTGTCTGACATGACCTTCCTGCTGTACATCCATGCTGCCTTGGGTCCTGTGCCCCACTAGCCTCTAGGTACTCAACAAGTCTTTCTTTCAGAAGTGATTCCATCATTTTCCCTGCCACTGAGGTCAAACTGACAGGTCTGTAGTTTCCTGCCTCTGTCTTGCTCCCACTTTTGTGAAGGGGAATCACATCCACCCTCCTCCAGTCCTCCGGTACCACACCATCCTCCCATGATTTGTTAAAAAGGTGGTCAGTGGTGTTACTAGTTCTTCCCTTAGTTCTTTTAGAAGTCTGGAGTGAATCCCATCAGGCCCCATTGCTTTATCCACCTTCAGTTTTAAGATTTCTTTCAGAACCCTTTCTTCTGTGAAAGGACTGACATCAACCCCCCTATCCAGAGTGCTTCTATTGACTGTATTAGGTATCTCCCCCTGCTTTTTCCATTGTGAATACTGAGCAGAGGTATTCATTCAGTATCCCTGCTTTTTCACTGTTGCTCTCTACTCAACCATCTTCCTCTTTATTCAGCCTCAGTATCCCTGCCTTAGTCTTTCTTTGCTCCCTAATGTTCCTATAAAAGGTTTCATCCCCCTTCTTAACTGACTTGTCTATCTTTTTCCTCGGTTTGGGCCTTTGCTATTCTGACTGCCTTCCCCGCTTCCTTCTGGTTTAACTGGTGCAGTTCTCTGTCCTGCTCCTTCTGTGTTTCCTTATGCTTCCTGAATGCTATCTTTTTCTCCCTTACATTCCCCGCCGCTTCTTTTGAGAACCATAGTGTTTTTTTTCCTTTTGTTTTGATTTGTTTATTTACTTCACACAAAGGCTTGTTGCCTCTGTGATGGCGGTTTTGATGTCTCCCCAGTGTTGCTCCACCCCACCTTCTTGCCTGTTTGCTAGTGTTTTTCTGAGGCAATCTCCCATTTTGACAAAATCAGCCCTCCTGAAGTTCAGTACTTTCACTTTTGTATGGCTTGACTCTAAAGCTAAGTTTCTCATAAACCACACTGTTTGGTGGTTACTTCTTCCCAGATGGCTACCCACTTCAAGATCAGAGATCCTCTCTCTGTCCCCATTTGAGAGTACCAGGTCTAAGAGGGTAGGGTAATAGTGTAGTAGAATGATTAGGGTAGTAACTACCTGACCCTTACCAACTACCAATTTCGCATTAGGGTAATTTTAGGATAATTTATGGTAGTTTAGAGATACCTGTGGGTAGTATTTAGGGTAGGGCATTTCACTACCTGCCCATTCCTAGTTTAAATGGATAGGATATAGATAATACAATTGCAACAAAAAATTACTAATTGTCATCTTGATTATTCCTAGTGCAGGATATGCAATACCAGAGAAAGGAAGTGTGTCTGGGAACCCCAGGTCCAACCACATGAGGCTGTTGCTCAGTGGTAAGCGCACTGGGATGGTATTCTGGGGTCCTTGCTCTATTCTCAGTAGGTCACTTTACTTCTGCCTCACTACAATTTATGATTTGAATTGCTGAGCAGTGGCTAATACTGCACAAAAAAATCTAATTGTCATCTTAACTATTTCTAGTTGTAGAACATGCAATACTAGAGAAAGAAAATGCATCCAGGAATTCCAGTTCCAGCCATGTGAGCTTGTAGCTCAGTGATTAGAGTGCCTGGACAGTATTCTGGGAGCCTGGGTTCAAGTCCCAGTAGGTCACTTTATTTCTCACTTACTACAATTTGTGATCAAACAAACTACTCTAATGCATCTATTAGGGTTGAACACAAAGCATTAAGAATCAGAAATTGCAATTAAAAGTCCATGAAATCTTGGCAGAACTGTGGTGTGGTGTTCTATGTGGTTTGAAAGTTCATCTAATGCAGGGATGGCATTATCCCAATATTGGCACTCTCTTCACAAGCATTGCTGTGTCATTTACTTTGACATAACAGTGTTGATATTAGGGTAATGATAATGTTGCATCACATGATTGTGCAAACACCAAGAAATACCACACCACTAAACTGCCAAGGTTCCGGAGACTAACAACTCTAATTTTTCATTTCCTGTCTTTTGATGCTGTGTGCTTCAACCCTAATGGATGCCTTAATGTTGCTTTTTACCATTAATTTTCTTACTTATTGAAAAGGATATATAACAAGATACCCTTATTGTTTCTTTGGGTCTGATGGTGATCTGTGAAGCAGTGATCCCATTGGGCACAGAGGACCCTGACTTGTAGCTTGCTTCACACAGGGCTGGGAAAAAGCAGACCCATGGGGCATAGCCTAGGACCTGTAGGTTGTTTTGTGTGGGGCTTTAAGGGCCCTAATGCAAAACACAGTCTTTTTGGGCAGGAAACAGACCTGTAGGTTGCTTTACTTTGGGCCCAGAGCACCCCCATTAGGCAAGGCAGCAGCACAGTAACTTGCTTCATGCAGGGCCCTTGGGCCCAACCTGAAGACTCACACTCATTATGCAGGCATGACATTTGCTGGTACCAGAGTGGATTCCCTGCTTCACGCAGATCAGTATGGAGCAAGAGATTGTGGGATATGACAATCTTCCATCAACTGCCATATCCAGATTTTAAATAAGCTTTTCTTTGAATGTTTGGTAGGAACCCCAGCCCTCCATGCTAGCTCACAGTGCTGGGGCAACATGTTAGGGAGCCTATCCAGCCCTAACAAGAGCCTGGGGGAGACGTTTGTGGCAGGCATGTAAGTGTTACTGCAGACCCTTTCATCAAGCAATGCTGTTAATTGCCCTGCACACAAAACCATCTGTGTTTCACAGTGATGTGCATTCCTGTCCCAAAGAACACCCCAATCCAACCACTTGTGAAGTACAAGATGGAAAAAAAAGGTTGGAGGATGTTAAAGTTACAGCCAGGTTGAGAGAGTCCTCCATTGCAGGAAAATAGGGGGCTGTGGATGCATGGAGGTGTATGCAGGTGAAGAACATGACCACTGCATATCTGTAGCCTCCCAAAACACCACTGCACTGGTGTGTAATGCCTCCTCAGGCTTTCGTGGCCTGAGCCCTTAATAATTCCATTGTTAACTTCTGTTCCTGGAGGAACACAACAGCTGGGTTTAAACATAGCAGGCGACTCTCATTTATTTATTTATTATTTTATTTATTTATTTATCACGTCTAGGATTACAAATACCTTTGAGCCATGTCTCTTTTACAAAGGTTCCACATCAGAGAAATACAAATTATAGGGAACATCAAGACAGGCATTACAACAATGTGGACATTGCAAACAGAGTACAGATTAATACAGTTCAAGGGTAGCATTGTAACAAGGCAGCCAGCGGCATTTGTCAGAGAAAATAGACAACAGATAAGAAGTGCCAGAGTCATAGGGAGAGGGAAGAGGGTGGGGGAGGAGAAGGAATGTAGGAAGGGTGGCAAGAGGGTGAAAAGTGCAGCATTGGGTATACCAAGATGTGAGGGTAGAATCCAGTGGGGGGGACAACTAGAGCAGAAAGGGAAGTGGAGAAACAAAGTTAAGTTGGGCAGTCACAGGAGCTGTTGGTAGTGAGATAGTTCAGGAGCCTAGTTTTAAACATACCAATAGTTGGGGCAGAGGAGATGGTTGAGCTGAGGCCATTGAACCAGAGTGGCGCTCGATAAGCAAAAGAGCATTGTCCTTGTGAAGTGTGACAGTGGGGGACTTTCAGTAGCTGTAGCGTGGATCTCCTAAGGCATCATTTGTTAATTTGGTATTGTAACAGAGTTGAGACCCCAGAAGGTGCAAGGCCAAGGTAGATTTTTTTCACCATGGAGCAGGTGAGAAACTTGATGTGGTTTGATAGTTGGAGCCAGCCGGTCTGAGTGTACAGGTCACATGTGTGGGTGAGACGGTGAGCACCAGTGATGAGCCAACATGCTTTATTTAAGGTAGTTGAGAGGCATCTAAGGGTTGTGGTTGTGGCCAAGCCATAAATGATGAGACCATAGTCTATTACAGAGATCACAGAGCTCAGGACTGCAACCTTCAAAGCTTCTGGCGTGAGGTGTGGTCTGTGTTTGTAGAGGAGACCGAGCCGTGTATTAGCAGCTCTAGCTACATTATCTACATGAAGTCCATAGGAGAGATTAGGGTCAAGCTGTATCCTAAGTATTTGAAGGACCCCACCTGATCTAGGTGTTCCCCTGGGTGGTGGAGATAGCCAAGTGGTGCTTGATGTTGGTAATAAGAGCTGCAGAAGAGCATAGATTTGGTTTTCTTGTCATTGAGGACCAGTTTATGATTAAGAAACCATGTCTCTACAGAACTGAAACCAAGTTGAAGGTTGTGTTGAAGAGTTGCAGGATCTTTATGAGTGGAGAATACAACAGCATCATCGGCATATAGTATGATCTGCTCAGAGTAGTGGTAAGGGAGGGAGTTTGAAAAGGCTAAAGGAGGATCCCAGTATGGATCCTGTGGGACACCTGAATGAACAGGCAGGGTGTTAGAAAAAGCGTCCACAATTTTACTCTCTGTGACCAGTTTTCTAAGTAGCTTTTAAACCAGAGAAAGAGTCAGTGATAGCCCGGCATTCAGTAGTTGGTGTATTAATAATCCATGGTGTACTGTATCGAAGGCCTTGGAGGTCGGCAAAATAGCCCTGTGAGAAGGCCGTTGTCAAGGTTTGTGCAAAGCTCAGTGAACTCAAGAAGGGCTGTGGTGGTGCTGTGACCTTTCTGGAAGCCGTGTTGTTGTGGACAAGGTATATTGTATTTATCCAAGTGGTCGGTAAGTTGATCAGCCACGATGCGCTCAAGTGCCTTAGAGAGTGGGGCAGTATGGAGAAAGGGCGATAATTTGAGTGAATCGTCTTGTCCCCACTTTTATGGATGGGTGTCACAGTGACTGTTTACCATAGGTCGGGGAATTTTCCACAGCTGAGAGAGAGGTTTAGGATTTTTGTTAATGGATGAATTACCTCATTGAGGGTGAGCAACAGAAGCTTAAGGTCCAGGGTGTCACTACTAGATCTAGATATAGAGATAGCTGCAGTAATATAGTGGCAAGCTTCATTCAGCCTTACCTTCTTGAAGTAGAAGAGGGGATGGTTAGACTGAGGGGCTGAGGTATTTGGGGAGTAGGCCCTGTTTTCGAAAAAGTCATGGGGTAGAACAGCACTAAGGTCTGAAAAAGCTGTGTTAAAAATGTTTGCGATCACCTTGGGGTCAGGGTTGAGGATCCATCAACCATTAACATGGCGGAGAGGTTTTTGGCTGCTTCCTGTGACATCCTTGATATTGTCCCAGAAAGCCGCACCATTTCCCCATGTATTGGTGAGAGCATCTTTGTAATAGGTGGATTTCATTAGCCGTATGGCTTTTGTGCAGGCATTCATGCTTGTTTGTAATTTTGGGTGTCCAGTTGTTTGCCAGTGGCCCTGGCAACTGCCCAGAGGTGATCCCTTAGTTTCAGCTGTGAGAAGAGCCGCGGTGACCCATGGGTTAGAGAGAGATTTTGTTTTGTGCCTTTAGCAGGGGAAAAGAGGTCGCAGGCTTTGTTGAAAATTGAGATGAAGTGATCAAGAGCCAAGTTAACATCTGTTGCTTCATAGATGGGTAGCCAGTCTTGTTGAAGCAGGTGTTGTTTGAGATATGGAAGTTTACCACGAGGAAGGACTCTGCTAGCGATAATTTGGGGTCTTAAATCTCAGTGATTCTGCTGATGGGCCATGGTAAGGAATGCTACAGAAATAAGTAGAGATGAACAAGGAAGCTGGTAAGATTGAAGGATAAAACGTATGGGGCAATAGCCTAATGGCTTTTTTAGTAAGAGGAGTTGGACAAAAAGAAGACAAAAAATGTTACAAAATACAAGTGCCAAAGGCTTTTAGGTCACAAAGTAAGAAAGCAAAATATTTCAGCAATATTGTATGACAGGGTGCATGTCATGCTTTGATAATGCTACACCATGGGTGTGTTGTGAGTAGTGCAAGGTGAAATTTATGGTACTTTTGGAAAATTGCACGTAATTATCAAATTTCACTTGACACAATTTTTGTGAAAGTGTGTCAAAATCTAGTGTAAAATTTAGCTTTTTCCCCCAAATTGGTATTTCTTTTTTAAATGGTCCATTGTTCACTTGGGAACTCAAAGCAGCAAGTTGGTTGGACAGAGGTCTGGGGTTATATTCTGTTTTAACTGAAATATTTGAATAGTTTGTAAGTGAAATTAGCTCTATGTGGTAAAAATTATTACCTTGAATTAGAACTGTTACTTGGGCTGTGATATTGTAACTTTGGAGGTTTGGGGACTGTTGTTTGTCACGGTTAATTAGAGGGAAATTTAAATGTGTTGTTTGCCTGGTGTTAGAGGGAGGGGACATTAGCTGCAATTACCTTGTCTTTAAACAGGAATTACCCTGGCCTCCATTGTTCACTTGGGAACTCAAAGCAGCAGGTTGGTTGGACAGAGGTCTGGGGTTATATTCTGTTTTAACTGAAATATTTGAATAGTTTGTAAGTGAAATTAGCTCTATGTTGTAAAAATTATTACCTTGAATTAGAACTGTTACTTGGGCTGTGATATTGTAACTTTGGAGGTTTGGGGACTGTTGTTTGTCAGGGTTAATTAGAGGGAAATTTAAATGTGTTGTTTGCCTGGTGTTTGGTAAGAGCCCTCCCAGCCACCCTGTTTTGTAGGCTTATTTAAATACTGAAAAACCACTGGGGGTTGGGATTGAAGGGCTGAGTATTTCTGTTTTAGGACTGAAATTGAAGCAACAGGAGCTAGTGGCCTGTGACATCATACGGTACCTGATGTCTGCTTACACATACTGTTAGTGGGACCCGAACACACACTGGACTGTATGTGTTTGTGAGACTTTGGAACTTTATTGGTGGGGTTGAAACTGGGTTTGTAAATAACTACAGTCAGTATAGAGAGAAACTGTATTCAGGGAAAGGGACTGAGAAAAGGGGTGTGCCATTATAAACAGAGGGGATAAACAGGGTGGCCATATTCCACCACAGGCAGGCATCTTCAGAAGGGTTGTAGGCTGCACAGGCTGTGGGATGGCAATAATTCTAAATTGGGCCTGGAGAGAGGCTGCCCACTCTGTAGACAGCTATCTTGTATCAGGAGTGAGGTATATTGGTTAAGGAGTAAGCTGGGGAGCTGGGGGGTGTCAAGGATAAGGGTGTGGATATGGGCAGCAGAAGGATGGAGCTGAGGGAGGCTGGGGCAATGCTCTGAAATTACAGGCCATTTTGTTACAGCAAGCAGGAGGATAATGAGGACAGAGGACCCTTAGATAGGAAGTTGATGCTAAGGGAAAGCGTGGGGTGAACATTCTGAATACAAAAGATAGTGGAGGGAAGAAGTCAGGAGGGGCTGTTGTGCGGAAGCCTAAAACAGCAGACTGTGGGAAGGGGCTCCTAAGGCAAACAGAGCAGAGGGAAGAAGAGGGCAGTATAGAGGTGCAGTCAGGGAAACTGGGTTACTTGATGGAGGCTGACATAGAGTGTCACAATAAATTTGAGCTACTAAGCAACCTAGAGGAGGAAGGGGTTGGTGGAAATGAGGAAACTTATACAGAGGCCGGGGAGGAGTCTGACACCCAGAGGCATCCAGACTAGCTATGGAAAGGATAGAAATAGTCCCAGAGGAGAGGAAACATATGTTAAGCAAATGGGGAGATGCAACATATTCCAGACATGAGAGAGATCATGATTGGAGAGAAACTGGGAGACAAGAAGGTGGGAAGGCCCCTTCAGCAGGGGTCAGTACCAAGGATGGGGCCCTAGCTAAGGGACCCACAGAGAGCCTCTGGAGGCAGGGTACTATTACAAGGGGAGGATGGCGATGTGGGGAAGGAGAAACCATCAGGGCCAGGATAAATGGTTCGGATAAGAGAGAGGGTTAAAGGGCACCTATTCAGAGGATTCTGAGTTAAGTGGGCAAAATAGCAAGGGAGGCAGAAAGGGAGGGTGACAAGGGGTCTCTAATAAGGCAGGAAGACTCACGAAAGTGAGATCATGAATAAAGGGGAAGGGGCTGAGAGGGCATAGTGGAGTAACCATAAGGATGATGGCGGTGTTAAGGTTCTGTTATTGGGAGACTCTATGATTAGGGGTATCCAGTGGGAGGGACAGGGGTGGATGCCATAGCCAAGTGAGGTAGTGAGTATCTCTGTGCTGACAGTGCACAGAGCAAAGTTCATGGTGTATGAAATGGTTAGGGATTGTGGAGAAACCGGTTTCCTGGTGCATTTGGGAACTAATGATCTAGAGGGAAATAGCATTTTGGAAATCCAAGCAAGGTTCCAAGAACTTGCCAGAGTCTGTCGGGATAATGGATGCAACATTTCCTTTTCAGAGATATTACCAGTACCAAAGGCCTCAGTGGAGAAAAAAATGAAGCTCACAGAGGTTAATGACTGGCTCAGGAAGTGGGGTGAAGAGAGTGGGTTGGGTGTAGGGAACTGGAATGGAGTTTGGGAGGATAGGGACTATATGCCAGGACAGGTTTCATCTTGCCCATTAGGAAGGAAGTCCTTAAACAGGGGATGGCTGACTACATACAAGAAAGGTGGGGTTTAAACTTGTGAGGAGGGAAGGGATAAGGGAGGGCTGACAGAAGCCCTCTCCTCCAGATGAGGGAGTAGCCTTCACGCCCAAGGGGAGGGAAACAGATTGGGATGGAGGTTTCAGGATGAGCAGAGGAGGATGGAAGAATAAGGAATCTGGGGGTTCGACAAGAGGATCAGGGATAAGGGGTGGGGTTGGTGTTAGTAAATGCCAGGAGCTTGGGAAACAAGTTGCCAGAGTTCCAGGCCATGCTGTTTGGGGGTGGATGTGGCGGTCACGGAAACGTGGGCCAACAAAAACCATGACTGGGACCTAAACGTACGGGGGTACACTATGCTCAGGAAGGATAGAAAGGAGGGCAGAGGGGGCGGAGTGGCTATGTTCATTAGAGATGACATAGAAATTGCTAGGGTAGAAGAGGCAGAGGGAAACGTGGAGGCTTTATGGGTCACCTTATGATCCTCAGCAGGAGATAAGGTCAAGCTGGGTGTAGCATATAGGCCCCCCAGGATGAGTGATGTTCTAGATGATGGTTTGCTGGACAACATCATTGCCCAGTGTGGACCAAAAGGGGAAGGAGTGGTGTTGATGGGGACCTTAATATGCCAGGTACAAACTGGGGAACCATGTCCTCTAAGGTGGCCAAGGAGCAGAGGCTGCTGGATGGCTTCCAGGATGTGTTCTTAACACAGCATGTGATGGAGCCCACAAGGGAGGGCATGTCCTGGATGTGGTTCTGGCAGATGGGGATCTGGTAAGGGACATGGTTGTACAAGACCCCTGACTGGGAGCGACCACAATACTGTCTGGTTTCAAATAAGCATGGGGGAGGGTGAGATCCAGGACACTGGCAGTGGACTTCAGGAGGCAGACTTTCTGGGCATGGAAATATTCTCAAGGATCACTTGATGGGATTACCTCAATGACAAGTGTGGAAAGGAGATGGGAGGTCATAAAGCGGGGACTTCATGAGGCAGTCAGGATCTGCGCTAAGTTGAAGCGTGAGGGAGCAAGGTCACATAAACCATGCTGGTGGTCCAGTGAAGTACAGGTAGCAGTCAGAGAAAAGAGGCGGCCTACAAAAATATAAAACAACAAGAGGATAGGGATAAGGAAATGTACCAGCTTGCATCTAGAAAAGTCACCCAGTATGGTGAGGGAGCAAAGTCCAGTAAAGCAGCAGCTGGCACAGGGGATACATGGAGGAAAGGGTTCTTCCAGTACATTGGGGAGGCGGAGAAAACTAAGAGCCATCTCAGCAGATTGAGATCAGAAGGAGGGTGGGTGGAAGAGGCGAGGACCAGGCAGAGGTATTTACAGTACTTTGCCTCTTGTGTTCACTAGGGAGGGATGAGATATCTACAAAGCAAGGCATGAAGGGGATAGAAACGTCAGCAAGTGGGATCAGGGGAGCAACAGAAATGGAGCAAGAGAGAGAGAGAGGTACCCCAGGGGTGTCACATCTGGGTAAGGATAAAAAGGTCAGTAAGGTGGAGGGGACGGATGATGCTATCTCCACCAAAGGGTGTGGTTAGCCCTCAAGGCCCTAAAGAAAGACAAATCTCCTGGGCCAGATGGCATTCATCCGAGAGTACTATGGGAATTGGCGGACATACTGGCTGCACCCCTGGCGGAGCTTTTCAGCAGGTCACTTGAGACAGGGAGGGTACCTAGGGATTGGCGAGAGGCACATGTGGTACCAATCCATAAAGGGGGGTCGAGGGAAGTACCAGGTAACTATAGACCCATCAGTTTGACCTCGGTGGTGGGAAAATTAATGGAGAGTATACTAAAGGAACGATTGGGGGTGTACTTGGAGGAAGTGGGAGGTCTGGATAGTCGGCAACATGGGTTTGTGCCAGGTAGATCATGTCAAACCAACCTTGTGGAGTTCTATGAATGGGTAACATCAGAACTGGACAGGGGTAAGCCTGTGGATATATTATTCTTGGACTTCAGCAAGGCGTTTGACTCTGTCTCCCACAATGGTCTGGTGGAGAAACTGATGGGGTTAGGAGTAGGCCCTTTGATGGTCAGATGGATTGAAAACTGGCTAGCTGGATGCACTCAGAGAGTAGTGGTCTGTGGGGAGCTCTTGAACCCTAGAGAGGTTGGTAGTGGTGTACCGCAGGGCTCGGTCCTGGGTCTGATCCTGTTTAATGCATACATATCGGACATCAGGGAGGGTATAGGGTGTGAAATGGTCTCTTGCGGATGACTCCAAGATGGGAGCAGTAGTTGAGGGAGAAGAGGGAGGTTGGCCCTGCAGGGACCTGGACACCCGGAAGCTGGGCTCACACATGGAAGTAAATTTCAATATCACCAAGTGCAAGGTGTTGCATCTTGGTGAGAAACTCTAAACTCAGGTACACCCTGGGAGGAGGCTGGAGGCCTTAATAGGGAAAAAGACCTAGGGGTCATGGTGGATGCATGTATGAATAACTCTGAGCAGTGCAGGAGAGCGGCTAGCAAGGCAAACAGGATGTTGGGATGCATCATAAGGGGGATCACCTCTAGGAGCAAGGAAGTAATTCTGCCACTGTACAATGGACTGGTCGGACCACACCTTGAGTACTGTGTACAGTACTGGAGACCACACTTGAAGAGGGACATACAGCTCCTGGAGAGGGTACAGAGAAGGCAACAAAGATGATCCCCGAGGGCTGGGGGATTTGGCGTATGAGGACAGACTTAGGAGCTCTGCCTGTTTTCATTGGAGAGAGGAGAGACAGGGGGACATGATTGAGGTCTTCAAGTACCTCAAGGGAATAAATAAGGGTAAACATGGAGGATCTTTAGACTAAAGCAGGGAGGTATCACCAGAGGCATGGTTTGAAGTTGGAAGGTGGAAGGGTGAGGGAGGAAAAGGAGGAGGTTTTCACTGAGAGGATGGTGGACCCTTGGAATGCACTGCCTGGTGAGCTAGTTCAGAGATCCACAGTGGAGGGCTTCAAGAGAGGATGGGACAGACACAGAAAGTGGATGTATCAGATGATGGCCTATCCCAGTGGGGTGGGGATGGATGATATGGGTTTCTGGAGCACAAGGGATGTGAGGGTCTCGGCACCCAACTAAGGATCTAAAGTTTGAGCAGACTCAATAGACCGTAAGGCCTAATCTGCTGGCAAATAGTATGTTAGTATGTTAGTAAATGTGAGTTCTAAAAAGGTACAATTTAAGAAAATAATACAATTTTCCCCCAAATCCCATATTTTCAAAAATGAGAATTCTTAAAACATTGCAATTTCAACAAATAATGCCCAGGCTGAGAATAAACTTTCAAAAGTGCAGATTTTTATAAACCTTAATTGCAAAATTATGCAATTTCACTCATTTTGTGCAGAAAGTTCAATAATACTAAATAATGTGCTCAGTTCACAGAATTGTGCGAAACTTCTCCTTTGCAAAATGTGTGAAATAGATTTTTATGAATTTGCCTGGCACTAGCTGTGATGTATGAGGCACAGTCAAGTGCCTTCAACCACCAAAGAAATGATGTTATCTGTCATAACCCATGTCTTATTACAGTTATGATAATTGACCATCAGTGTTTTCAATGGATATGGACAGTTATTATTTACTGTAATAAGCAGATGGTTAATATTTCAAACATGCATGCACTGAGCAGCAACTGCTGTCTCGAGGCACCCTTTGAGTGCTGTGCTCATTAAGACAGATGTTTTTCACTTGAAAAGGGCATCAGTTGAAACAAATCCATAACAGATACCAAACAACTTCAAATAAACTACAGCCATGCCCCAAAAACTAACCTTACTAACAAACTTGCAACCTAACATCAGACCAGTTCCTCTGGTTATATGATTTATAGCTCTGCTCGTGACCAGTGCCACTCATAGCAAAGCATGCTATGTTGTACTGGTTCCATGACAGCACCAAGAATCAGACACCAATTGTTTCCACTACTAAAACAAAATGTATCCCTTCCCTATCAGTGCCATTTGAGTCAGCTGCTGGTTGATTTCCCTATCCTGCTAGCTCACCCTTTATGTCTCACTATTGGGCTGGCAGAATAGCCTAGAAGTTAGAGGAACGAGGTGTGAATGAGCTTGATACATCCAGCAGACCAGACCTGAGTTTGATTCTCACAACCTCCACTTGCATACTGTGTGACTCTGAACAAGTCACTTAACCGCCCAGTGCTCCCAGATCACCCCTGAAAACAGGCACTTGTGCCTAGTGGGCCTTACCTGGTTACCAAAGACCAAAATAAAAATAAATAAAAATGAACTATCAGACCATACCTTTGCCACAGTCCCTGTGACATTCATTCAGCCACATCAATTACTCTCTCTCCTGCTGTGATTAACATTACAAGGTGGGGGTAAGGAAAAAATTGATGCCTGTAACTTTAAAAAATAAAACATGGGTTGTGGGCATTATGAGAATTCTGTATAAGCCCAAGATAAGTGTGAAACTCAAACAAAACCTTCAAGCTTCAATCTCGGGGTTTATCTGGCATCACACACTTTGGGTGTGTATTAAAGTCTTGTAATATATGGCTAATTAAAATAATATCATCAAAAAGAATTAACAAAAAAAATCTCATAATATGGCAGTATAAATCCCATAATACTATCATAGAACTCCCATAATGCTATCATCCCGTGCCTGTAATACTATTGTTCTGAGCTCTGAACCATAGTATTAAGAGAGCAGCACAGCAGTGCAAGCCGGAAAATTCCTCGTGCTGAGCATGAGCCAGATTTTACTGTAACTGTCACGTACAGTACAAGTCAACTCACCGCTGACCACCACAAATGATAACATGGAATAACAGCCCCAATATGGAGGTGCAGGGCGAGAACTGTACTACCATGTGCAACCCCTCTGAACCTTTCAGTAGCAGCGGTGCTGGTGGTCAAAGAAGTAAATCACCTCAATGAGACACAGGGAGACTGACATTTTTATGTACTGTATTTCTCTCACTCTCTTTATTTATTTATTTATTGAAATGTTTCACCAGGAAGGCACACTGAACAATAAGTTGCTCGTCTACCAGTGCGACCGGGGGGAGGGGGTACTATTGGATGAAGAATTAGACATACAGTTTAACATTTAAAACATAGAAGAAATTAAACATTCAATTACATTTGTAACAAGACAGTTAAAAAAATATAAATAATCATGCAGTTGCATTTGTAACATACAATTAAATATATCATACCTGTGAAATATGCATTTAATTACAAGTGGCATATCTGAGGAATATAGTACATAGTGGTGAAGGAGGAGGAGAATGTGCTGAGATGCAGACTGGGGGTGGAAGGTATAATAGGTGATGTGAGTCATGGAGAGGAACAGAGGCATAGAAGAACAGTTAAGGAGGGTTAAAGCAGGAGTAATTAGAAGAGAGAAAGTTATGTAAGGCAGAGGCAAGGGAGTGTGAGGAGGAGGAGTGCCGTACTTGGGGGAAGGGAGTTCTAGATTTGCGGAAAACAATTGGTAAAGCCTGACTGACCGATGAGAGTGGTATGATGGGGGATCAACAAAGTACAAGTGACAGAGGATCTGAGGGAATGAAAGGGGGGAGTTGGGGAAGAGTGCAAGCATGAGAGGTAGGAGGGAAGTTCTCCTAACCAAAATTTAGAAGTGAGTTTGGCACAATGAGTGAGGCGCCTGTTGGCAAGCGCGGGAATTGAAATAGTGTGGTAGAGGTCACAGTGATGAGTGCGTGAGTGAGCATCAAGGGCAGATCGACAGAAGTAGTTAAATAGAGTGTCCAATCTGGTTAGGGAAGATTTGGGAGTGGCACCATAGACTACATCACAGTAGTCGAAAATGGGGAGGATCATCTTCTGGACTAGTACATGTTGCACTCTAGGAGGGATGCAATTACAGTTCCTGAATAAGGCACCAAGCTTGGGGCGCAATTTTTTCAGGATGGCGTCAATGTGGCCAGAGAAGTTGAGATGTTGGTCCAACCAAACCCCAAGGTATCTGAATGTGGAGGCGTCCTCTAATATTGTCCCATCAAGGGTATAGAAAGACAGTAAAAGGTGCAGCCTACAGAGTCTCTGCCTAGTGCCAAGAGTCATGGAGACAGTCTTTTTGGCATTTAGTGATAGTTGATGTGAGGCAAACCATAACTGAACCTGTTGGAAGTCAAGCTGAAGGGTGGTTGTAACATCAGCAGGGCATTTGCCATATAAGAACAGGACAGTGTCGTTGGCATACATATGGATAGAGGTGGAGGGGGAGCATACTGAGGGCAAGTCATTTAGGAAGATGGAGAAGAGAATGGGCTCAAGCATCGAGCCCTGTGGGACTCCAGTGGAAATAGACAGGGGGGTTGAGATTGTATCCTGGATCTTGACTGATTGTGTTCTGCCTGAGAAGTAAGCTCTAAACTAGTTTTGGGCAGAAGTAGACAACCCAGCAGCCATAAGGGAGTCAAGAAGTAGGGCATGGGGGACTGTGTTGAATGCCTTGGTGAGGTTGACAAAGATGGTATAGGTAATGAGGCCCAGGATGGAGTCACTGAGGCTGAGTAGGGAGGTGGTAGTGGAACGGTTCTTCTGAAAACCAGATTGGAATGGGGTAAAAAAGGAAGAGTCATCAAGGAAGGAGGTCAGCTGAGACAGGACCAGGTGTTCTTGGAGTTTATCAAGGGTAGGGAGTAGGGAGATTTGGCAAAAAGTTGCAGGGAGGTGGGGTCACCACCCTTTGGAAGAGGGAAGACCACAGCATGTTTCCAAAATGAGGGAACAGATGAGGATGAGAAGGAAAGATTTAAGATTAAGGCGAGAGGGTAAGCAATAGAAGAAGCTGAAAGGTAGAGGAGTTTAGGGTTAAGATCATCCGGCAATGAGCCTTTGGAAGGATTAAGAGAGAGAGAAGGACCATTAGTGTTTCTTCTGGGGAGACTGCAGAAAAAGAGAAGGAAGGATTGGCATGGATGGGTTGAGTACTGGGTGTGGGAGGATTAGGAGGTTAGAGGGGAGTGACTTTAGAAGTGCTGTGGTGCAGGAGGTATACTAGGAGTTAAACTCTTGAGCCACTGCACATGGTTCGGAGACCAATGCGTTGTTTATTTTAAGCACAGGGGGAGGCGGATGTGATGGGGGGGAATAGGGTGTGGACCACTTTCCAGAATTTGGAGGGGGAATTGATGTTTTGAGAAAAGATGATTTAAAATATTCAGACTTGGCAAGTCTGGTAGCTTTTGTACAGGCATTTCTTAACATGAGATACCTGGTGATACCTCTCTCTCTCTCTCTCTCTCTCTCTCTCTCTCTGCCTTTCAGATCACTTCCTGAAATACAGCAGGTACCTCCCGATAGGTGAATCTGTGGCACAGAAGGTGGGCCTTCAGTTAGATTGCATGCAATTGGAGGAGGTTTCTAGCAGGGCAAACAAGCAAGCTCAGCTAGAACTGACACCAATGAAGGAGCTGTCCTTATCCTGGGGCATTGTGGAGGTGCAGGGCAAAGATGGTCCTCATCGATTGAGCATCTCTGGACCCTTCATCAATGGCAGTGCTAGCCATGAAATGGCAGCTCCCAGAGCCAGACTGAGACTTATTTTTTCAAGCATGTCTCTGCCTTTCATTTAAATAGTGCCATACTCAATGTGGCAAAAGTCATTGGATCCATACAGTACAAAAAATAAAACATAAGAGACTGTGATTAGTCGGCTATAATACAATATTGAAGTTCTGAGGACATGTTAGAACCTCTTGAGCTTTTCTCTTGAGGTTCACATGTCCCCAAAATCTCTCAGTGATGTTATAGCCTTGTAATATACACAGTCCCCTATCTATTATTCTATTTGTAATGCTCAAAACCCCATGTATTACTCTCCATGTAAAATGAATTCTGCAGAATAAAAAACAAAGGGTTTTCTTCAGCTTCAGAAATTGATGCTGTTCAGAGATAACATCTCAGCTTTAACTACCTCTAGACCAATCAGCTATCAAGACTTTTTCTTTCTGTATTGTAATCTAATTTATTACTTATCTGCCCACTGTTTAAAAACAGACTACTTATACAAAGGGCCTGATTCTCAAAACGTGGTGCAAGCAATGCCAACAGCAGCTTGCACCAACTGCTGGTGCATCAGGGACCTTGAACCTGATTCTCTATTGGGTAGGGTCCCAGCGGTAAAGTCCCACAGCCTGCAACATCTGTGGTCATGCGCCAAACAAATGGTACATCTGGGATGAGTGCTGCAAGCAGTGAGGTGGCCGTGAGCCACTCTTGGATGTCCCTGCTGGTCTAGTGTCAACCCAGCACTGATCCTCTTTCCTATTATAAGCATTCATGTCCCTGGAGGTCAAGTGGACCCCCCACCACAATCCCCTTTTATGAAATTAAACTTTTCCTGGTGGTCTAGCAGACTCCCTTCAGCTCCACTCCACTTATTATTATATTTAATCATGTCCTTGGTGATCTAGCAGACACCCCCTGCACTGTTCCTATTAATATAAATTGAAATTTCCCTGGTGGTCTAGTGGCCCCCACCCCAGCAGGCAGTGCCCCACAACCCCGATTCCCCCCATCCATGAGCTGGCAACCATCACATCTCTCTGCTTACCACCATGGCCAACCACCAAACAAACTGTCAAGTAATGCGTACTGTATACAGTATGCGCTCCTTGACAATTCATTTGTTGGCTGGCCATGGTGGTGAGAGGGCGGTGCAGGTCACTGACTCGGGAATAAGGGGGGAGCGGGATGGTGGGGCACTGCCTGCTGGGGTGGGGGGTCCACAAGACCACCAGTGAAAGTTCCATTTATATTAATAGGAGTAGACCAGGAATAGTGAGGGGGTCCTCTAGACCACCAAGACATGATTAAATATAATAAGAAGGGGATCGGTGCTGGGGGGGGTCCACTAGACCCCCAGGGACATGTTTAATGTAATAAAAGGGGAATTGGAGTTGGGGCAGTCTGCTAGACCCTCAGGGACATGTTTATTTTTATAAAAGGGGATCAGGGCTGGGGGGGTCTGCCAGACCACCCGGGAACATGATCATTTTCCATAAAGGGGAATTAGGGATGGGGCGACCATGGCACATGTTCCTTGCTTCCTAGCCAGTGATGGCTCAGAGAGTGGCACAAGTACACTACCCTCCTAGAGGGCAAACTTCAAAGTACTCTTAGACTGGCCCTGGCTGGTCTAAAGGTACTTAGAATTTCACCTTCTGGGAGGGTTTCCAGAATCCTGAATTAGGAAATATGGCAGCTTGCAACTGCCACATGCCCCCTAGCACCATGCTGCAGCTCATTTTGTGCCATAAGGACAGTGCAAGCCCCCTTTGGTGCATGCAGGCTGCATTTGTGAATCATTCCCCATGAATCTTTTGGCACAAGGGGCACTTTGAGCCATTTCTTGTGGCGAAAGCCCCTTGCACCATTCAGGGGGCTTTGAAAATCAGGAACAAAGTGTTTTAAATGAAACTCTAACCTCACTTAGATGGATCAATAAAATTCATATTTAAACTTCCATTGGATTACAGATTTCCTACTGTTTTGGTTAGGCACTTCCAGAGATAAAGCCATTCATATGTCAACAATGAGCACATTTCGCATCTTCATTAAGATGGAGCTAGGGTAGCTGTGGACAGTTATGATAAAGCTAATATCAGCAATATGCTTTTCTAAAAAAGAGTTTAGGATGAACATAAAAAAATACACAGCAATAAAGCCCTGCCTCACAAAGACACAGAACCAGCTCAAGTAAATATATAGCACGGAGACAGCAGTGAGTCATGGCCGTTGTGTCAAAAGAACAAGATACCACATAACTCACACATAAGCACAATGAGATATACTAGTGTTTATCTCTCACACAGATGACAGCTGCATGACTGAATCATACTGCTGCTCTTTGCTAATCTTTGCAAAAATCTATGTTGATATAACATTAGGGTTAATACACACAGATTAGAAAATCAGGAAATGCAGAGATTGTGTTCCATACTCTAACTCTGGTCATTCTGCTTCAGCTAGATAACATGGATTTATAGTAGTAAAGGTTAGGTTAAATAATAAATACATCTCTAAAACAGACCTAAACTGTACAATCATCACAACACAACAGGAGTGTTTTAAATTGCATGAATCTTTAAGGGCATCATATATGAGAGGAACTATAATTAGAAACAAACTGATAGAGACATGATGCTTCCTTTTGTGGGGAGATAGGCAAGCCATTATTACTTGGGGTTTCTCATGATAAGCCATTAAAACAACCTTGCTCCTCTTCAATTTTGGGCCCTATATCCTTAAAGATATGACCTATGATACATAATGATTAAAAATACAATTACATGTGATGTGATGCTTCCTGTGGGATAAACATTCTAAACGTTCAGGGTTTGTTAAATACATATGAAATATCAGAACAGTTGATATGCTGTTTTGACAGTACAGTTTATTATGCTTTATAAAAGTATACTGAACATTTATCATAACTCTCAGTACTAATTTTGTATCCTAACTCCACATTTCTTACTGTGGCTGATCATTTGTATTATGCCTGGGTACACCATTTATGCATTAACAGTGACTTTTTTTTTATCATTAAAATATACTGTAAAATGGCTAAGATAAGTGAAGCAATCAGATTGACTGACAGGCTTGTGGAAACTGTGGGAAATATCAATTTGAAGGGAATTATTTTGTACCTGAAGACAGACTGGTAAATGTGACTTGGTGGAGTATCCTTATTTGATTGACTGAAATCAAGGTGGACATTTTGTGCAATTATACTAGCCCAACCTCAACCTGATGACTGCATTTATATACTCTGTGTATGTCGGTGAATTCATAGTTGGCAGACAGTAACAATGTCTTATACTCTGCCATGACTTAGCATTCAGAGAAAAATCTGAGAGCTCTATTAACATCCCATGAAAAATGAAATGTACCTTGAGTGGGGCTTCAGTAAAACCAATTTCCACTACTGCATGTCTGTGGTGTGATCACACTGAATGACTGACAGAAGAGTGGTTGGTGGAAACTGCTGGGCTGATACGATAAGCCTTGTAATCCCTGCATCCCATTAACTAAAGTTACCTGTGAGGTAGCATACCTGCATGCAAAGGCTATACTGCAAGAGACCACCCAGGTGGAGGGACTGTTCTAAAGACATCTGTCAGAAGTCTACTCATTCACAAGGACTCAGGATGGCACCCTTGGTGTAAATGAGTGTGTCCCCTGAGGGCTCTGGATGGGCACTTATACAGTGCTTCAGAAGTTCTTGCACTAACAAAATGCAAGGGCAACCAAGTTTTTTGTTCTCTCACTTAGCATCATTTGACTGGAACCTCTTACCCTCAAATCTAACAATATTGTTCACTGAATTTAATTTAAAATGTCAGCTACATTATATACATATCTTAATAATTATATTTTCTGTAGATATTTCTAATAATGTTGCACAAGTTCTGTCTAATTATGCTGAATGCAATGTTTTTATAAATGATTGAATAAATGTAATGTATAATGTTATCAGCTCAAGCTTTCTTGAAACCTCCTGATTATGCTTGAAAATTATCAAATCTTATGTATCTGTCTGGAATAAAACATTTTAAATAAATGAATGACAAAATTGACATTTTGCAGCCTGCTTTATGCCACTTCATCTGATCAAATTGTGGTCTCTATAGCCACACACTGTAGTGAGAAAGCAATAATGTGACCTACTGAGAACTGAACCCAGGCCCCCGGAACATTGTTCTAGTGATCTAACCACTGAGCAACAGGCTCACATGACTGGCCCTGGGGTTTCTGGGCACACTTCCTTTCTCTGGTATAGCATATCCTGCAACCAAGAACAATCAAGATGACAGATGATTTTTTTTGTGCTGTATTAGCCATTGCTAAGTAATTTTAATCACAAATTTGAGTGAGAAAGAAATAATGTGTCCTTCTGGTAACTGAACCTATTCCCCTGAATATCATCCTGATGCTCTAACCACTGAGCTACATGAAGACATGATTGGACCTGATGTTCCTGGTACACTTACTTTCTCAAGTATTACATATCCTGCAACAAGGAATAATAGAGATGACAATTAGATGTTTTTTTGGTTTAGTACTAGCCTTTGCTAAGCAATTGAAAGCACCAAATTGTAGTGTGAAAGAAATAATGTGACCTATTGGGAATTTAAACCAGGCCTCAGGAATACCATGCCAGTTCTCTAACCACTGAGCTCTAACCATCATCATCTTGATTATTTCTAGTTGAAGGATGTGCAATACCAGAGAAAGGAAGTGTGCTCAGGAACCCCAGATCCAACCATGTGAGCCCGTAGCTCAGTGGTTAGAGCACTCATAGTATTCGGGGGCCGGGATTCAGTTCTCAGTAGATCATATTATTTCTTTCTCACTACAATTTGTGATTTAAATTGCATAGCAGTGGCTAATACTGCACCACAAAAATACTGTTGTCAACTTAGCGTTTTCCTAGTTGCAGCATATGCAATACAAGAGAAAGGAAATATGTCTGGAAAAAACAGCTCCAACCATATGAGTTTGTTGCTCAGTGGTTCGAGAACTGTGATGGTATTTAAGGGGCTTGGGTTAAATTCCCAGTAA
Source organism: Neoceratodus forsteri (assembly GCA_016271365.2). Taxonomy (NCBI): domain Eukaryota; kingdom Metazoa; phylum Chordata; order Ceratodontiformes; family Ceratodontidae; genus Neoceratodus; species Neoceratodus forsteri. The sequence continues at coordinate 167,936,759 of CM057456.1, read as the reverse complement.
ATCACATTATTTTAGTTCTGAGAATTACTTGTACCGTCCAAAGGACTTTCATTATGCTCAATGAACAAAGTTGGCAAAATACAGTTCTGTGGTGAACTAAAAGAATACTTCCATAAACTGAGACTAAAGGAATTTTTCCATGACAAACATCATACCCCAGATGTCAGCATTCCACAGCAAAAGAAAAAGTCATGTGCTATTACCCCTCCAAGTGGACACAGAACTTACATTTAGAGTTTTCATCAGAGAATCAATGACATCTTTGCAAATAAGGTGTGGGGTGTACCTTGGAGTTGTTAACCCTAACACTCACCCCATTCCCATATACTCTACACATCTCAGCTTATTTACTTACGAAATGCGGTGAGCGTTAGGGTTAACAACCCCAAGGTACACCCCACTCCTGATTTGTGCAGAGGCAGGAGAGGTGAAACTGTAATGGTTTTTCCTGTTGCTGCCTGCAGAGTGGGGGGTGGGGTGTTAAGGTTGGGAACCCTAACACCACATTTGCCTACTCTTGTCGCTTTAACCCTAGCTGGTGCATTAACAAAGTTTTTAGCAATGTATTTATATGGCTGATTATAATTTGTGGTTACTTTTTATCTTTTAGGTTCATATATACAGAAAAGCTGATGTGCTGACCACAGACAGACACACACACACACACACACACACACACACACATACACTCTCTCTGTCTTAAATTTTTTTGCTTCACACACACAGAAATGCTGCTGTGCTGAACACACACACATACATACACACAATCTGTCTGCTTTCTATTTTAAGGAAGGTTACTAGGATTTGTAGATTTCTGCTTATCACACGCATTCCATTCTTGGAAGAAGTTAAAGAACAGCTCTGCCCTTTAGCATGTGCTTGCATAAATACAGTGTTTTAGCTGTTACAATCTACTAGAGAATATATGTTTTCATTTGCAATGTTCCTTTTCAAGATTTACAGCCCATCTTGGTAGACCATTTATAAAGTCTGTATAGAAAACATTCAAAAACATTTGCCTCTCCCCTGACAACTTCCCAGTGCCTTTGTTTATGACACCATAGAGCTCACCAAGACAACAGACAGATCCACGATGGGTGTTCGACAAAAGTTTTGTTGAACACCCTGACAGCAAAACCGACAGGTCAACCGCGTTTTGCAGTCAACTGCTGGGTTCCAGTGCCAGTACGTGTTTTCTTCAGGGGGCTTCACCCCCAGAACTCCCTACGTAGGGGGCTGCGCCCCCCGCACCCTCCCCACTTAGGATTATCAACTCTGAGTTAGAGCTGATTTGGGAGGTGCAGAACCCCCGACAGACAGCGCCAAGTTCCAGCTGGTTCCCTACAGCAGCATGGCACTGTAGTTGCTGTAGGGGACCTCACTGTCAAAATGTCGCTGTCGGGTGGGTAACCGACAACAGACTATGATGTCATAAATAGCAATTGTGCAGTTAGCAGGGGAGAATCAGATATATTTTGAAAGACTCAATGGAATAATTTCTGCATTATAAACAATATTTAGTTGACCAACAGCAGGGGAAAGAAAAAAAATTAACTAGAAAACAATAAAGTTAAAACATAATGACCCAGACATTCAGAATTGCACCCGGCAAAGGCGCAAGTGGTTGTGCAGCGCAACTGGGTTGCACTGGTGCAACCCAAGGATATATTCAAAACAGATGATCCGTGGTGCATCTCCTCTGAATATATCAGGTAATGCGCACTGCACAAATAGGATGTGCCGGAGCATCCCCCCAACAGGGCTGAATACCAGGAATGGGAACTGCGCCAGTGCAACAGAGTTACACTGTGCGCAAATTCCTGATATTCAGCCAGCAGTATGCAAATTGGGCCATAATATATGCAAGGTGCAAATGGGGCCATTTGAATGTCATTATAGCCCCATTTGCATGTGTTGTGAAGGGCAGGCCAGTGAAATGCACATGGTGCCCCACACATCATGCGGTGCTGCCAGAGGGGGGTCTCATGGCACCTCCCCACCCTCCCCATTGCCCCGAGCCCCAAAACAAATGTTCAGAAATCCCTGGTAGTTTAGTGGTCCCCCCCCCCATAGCCCTGATCCCCATAAAGTAACATTTATGTAATCCCTTGGTAGTCCAGTGGTATCTCCTCCTCCCTCCCCATAGCTGTGATCACTGAGATTAAGTAAAATACTGGCCCTGGTAGTCCAGTGATACCCCCTCCCTCCCCGTAGCCATGATCACTGAATATTAAGTAAAATACCAGCCCTGATAGTCCAGTGATACCTCCCTTCCCTTCCCGTAGCTACAATCACCAAATATTAAGTAAAATACCAGCCTGGTAGTCCCGTGGTACCCCCCACCCCACCCGCAACTCTGATCACTGAAAAATAATGAACATTCCAGCACCTGGTTGGCAATTAAAAAGAAAAAAGTCTGCAAAATCAATCAGTCAAATTCAAGATTAGCATGGGAATCTAGTGCAGGGTACCATGGTAATAGGTGACAGCTTTGGCTCATTTTACAAATCCCTCTACACCTCTGAATGTAACCCTTCTCAGGAAGACTATGACCACTTTTTCAAGGGGATTCCCCTAAATAGGATTAGCTCAGCGGAGGCTGGGAAACTGGAAACTCAACTGAACTCACCCTGATTAATTCAGTAATTGGGGCTGCTTTGAAGGATTTAAAGAGTGGGAAAGCCCTGGGGCCTGATGGCCTCCCTATAGACTTTTATAAAACTTTTGAAAGCCACCTTGTGGACCCTTTATTTGATGCACTGGAGGAAGGCCTACTGAAAGGAGTGCTACCCCCATTCACACAGTCTGCAATCATAGCAGTCCTGCCCAAGCCAGGTAAAGACCTTGCCTTGTGCTTCTCGTACAGACCAATTTCTCTACTTACTGCAGATTATAAAATTTTGCCAAAAGCACTTGCAACTAGACTGGAGGTAATGCTTCCGGACATTGTGCACCCGGACCAATCTGGTTTTGTTAAGGGCCAACTGGGTAAGCATAATATCTGGCACACCCTCAACATTATATTTCGGTGGGCGCGAGCTAAGAGGTCACATGGAGCTGCAGTGGTGGCTCTGGATGCTGAGAAGGCCTTTGACCGTGTGGAGTGGGGGTATCTGTTTAACACCCTAGGCAGGTTGGGAGTGGGCCCTTTTTTTGCTCCTGGGTTCGGGCTTTATACCAAGGATCTCTGGCACAGGTCTTGGTAGCGGATGAGTTGTCAAGTTCCTTTCAGCTGGGCAGCGGAATGCGGCAAGGCTGTCTGCTATCCCCTCTGCTATATGTACTCTCACTAGAGCCCCTGGGGGCTGCTCTAAGGGCAAACACAGGGATAAGGGGGTTTTGGGAGGTAGGAAACATAAAATTGCAATGTATGCAGATGACCGATTGTTATACCTGCAGAATCCAGCAGAGGACCTGCCAGCAGTCCATGCACTAATACGAGCCTTTGGAGATATAGTGAAGTATAAGGTTAACTGGCCAAAAAGTGAGCTGTTACCTGTGGGACTTAATGACCGAGCACAGCTTATTGCCCAGCTGGGCGGGCTCCAGTTAGTCCAGAAACTACGTTATCTGGGGGTACAAATCTCAGCGTCCTCTGGCGATCTATATAAATTAAATCTGAAACCCCTGTTGATTGAAGATTGTTGAAGACTGTGAGAGGTGGGTTAGTCTGCCTATTTCCTTGCTCAGTAGATTTGGAGTCATTAAAATTATTATACTGCTCAGACTTTTATACTTCTATCAAACCCTCCCCATTAGAATACTGCAACTTCATTTCAAGCAATTAGAAGCCATTATGCATAAATTCTTGTGGCAGGGAGGGTGTGCTAAAAGTCTACGTGTCATCCTTTAAAAAAAGCATAGAGAGGGGAGTGGGATTGCCTAATTTTAAATTCTATTACTGGGCGGCTCAATTGGCTTTTATACCTACTGGTAACATAGGCAATTATTGCCCATGGATAGGCTTAGAGGAAGACATGCTAGTGGGCAATCTCCAAAACAATACACTGGTTGGGAATTTAAGAGAACTGGGTACAGTACGTCTGCATAATCCCTTTACCACCACAACCTTGGCCATTTGGAGTTGGACCCATAAATGGATTGGGTATGTAGGGGCAATTCTGCTAACCGTAGTATTCTCAGCGTCTTGCAATCTGGAGGAAATTGCACTACCAGGATGGTGCAGAGACTATGGGTATGGAGAAAAAAGGATCCTATATCAATTAACAAGTTATATGAAGGTGGGCTAATGAAAAGTTTTGTGTAAATCTCAGCCCAATGGAACATACCCCCCGGAGATTTCTTTCTTTATTTGACTATTCATCAGCAGCGTGGAGTTAACCTCACCACTGCTAATAAATGGGTAGACCCCTCTACCATTGAAGAGGAGCTATTTCATCCCCTTCCCACAGCCAAGCCACTGACTACCTATTATTGAGCCCTCCACAGTTCCCAGCCACTTGTACGGAACTCAGTCAAGAAAAGTGGAGTGTGGACCTAACACTGCTGATTTACCAGAAGATGTGGGGCCTAGCCTGCACCCACTACTTGCATTGCTCATGAAGCAGAAAGCTGTGGCAAATTCAGCTATACTTTCTACATAGGACATAAGTGACTCCTAAGTGGCTCCATAAGGTAGACAACACTAGGTCATCAAAATGTCCCAAATGCACAACAGTTGAGGCAGACTTTATAATTTTGGCACTGACCTATCCCATGGTAGCCCCCTTCTGGCACCTATTCCACAATACTATGACCCAGGTATTGGGTTATGCTTATGCCCCATCTAAATCGCCAGTGGAACTGCTGCTGGGTGCAGACCCCTCCCATCCAAATTACAAGCTATTTAACCCCCTCTGGTCAATTGCACTAATTAATGCTAGTAGAACCATTGCACAGGTGTGGATGTCCTCAAACCCACCAACAGTCACACGATGGGTACAAAATGTCAAATCTTGTATGATGCTCGAATGGGCACAACTCGTTGCCCAAGGCAAAGTGTCTCAATTCCTGGCAATCTGGGAGCCGTGGTTGGTTGCAGTTGAGGTGGGTATTATTCCTGACTAATGTTTGCCAAATATCAGTCACTAAGGGTTGAATCTTACTCATGACTACCAGATACCCTAGTACAGTAGGGTCAGTACTAAAATGTGTGTATTTCACTCCTCCTGTATTGCCAGCAATGTATGCACTATGGTTGGCAATTCATGTAAGACCTTTGCTTTTAACCTGACTTGTATACTATTGAGGCTCAGATATATAGGTATTGTATACCTCATTCTATGTCCATTTGGCTGTACTGTAAGCTGTCTGCATTCACAATAAAAAATATTTTACAAAAAAAAAATATTTAGATAAAGTTCAGCTTGTACTTCACATTGGTTCTTTATTTCTCCCCATTAGTTTTATGCCGAGGTCTTTGCACGAAAACAGGTTTTTTGCTGCTGAAGAGTTCATCTGTTTCTGTTGCTGTCTCCCTACCCGAGGTCATAATGCACTGCTTGTGACATCACAGTTACTGTCATGGCAACAGATTGTGATGTCACAACAGAGCATTATGACTTGAAGTAGGAAGTAAGCTATAGAGGCAGATTAACTTTAAAGTAACTGCAAGGAATAAAAATCATGTATTCATGCACATTTTCTCAGTAATAAATAATGGGGAGGATAAATCTAGAATATACTGTATATGGAATACAAGCAGACGTTTGCCTACAGTGGCATCCCCCAGGATGAACCCCATTTTTAAAGCACTCTGCAGTATGTTGCAGCAGACCTATGGAATAAAGCAATGTAATTTCAATGGCAATTAGTCCACTTTTTCACGCAGGAAACTATGGCATTCACTTCATCATGGCAGTATTACATATTCCTGAATGACAAAAGCGACTAATTGGCATTGAAATTACATTACTTTATTTAGTAGGTCTGCTGCAGCATTCTACAGAGTGCTGCAAAATGCTGCAGAACTGGGTTTCATCCGGGGGGGGGGGCATCACTGTAATTATTATATTTTTTAAAGTTTTCTTTGCTGCATCAGTAGCTCTTTAAGCAATACATAGTAAATAATGTTAAAAGTCTTATAAATATGAAAACATATATGCGTTAAGTAAAAAAATAGTTTAGAAGACAACCTGCCCTACTGTAAGTTAAACATTCACCAGCTGTTTTGCACAGTGGTGTCATTCAAATTGTACACAGTATACTGTTCATTTACATTTTTCTTAAACTCTGTGTACAATAAATCCATATTACTCATGTCTAGTCAAACTTACTATATACTATCATAAACATGATATATCTGTAATTCTGTAACAAGTGACTAGTGTATGTATACATTCAAAACCCAAACCTAACACAGACCCTCTTGTAATTGAGATACTGTCATCCTAATATGTCCATGTATCAATATGTGTCCATATGTATCTAATCTGCTGTTGTAATAAATAACAGTTCTACAAATCTAAAACCAAAACAAAACACAACTGACAGCTTCAGCTTTTATTCAGGCACAGTTAAAATAGGGATCCTTTAAAGATATGAATATAATTTATAAAAACCAAGACGTTTCAAACAGCTGCACATAAGTAATCAATTCCTGTCCCCTTTAACTCAAGGGGTCATTTCTAAAATGTGCAGATGATCATGGGGACCACTTTTTTCAGAGCATGTCACCACTGGCAGCAACCACTTCAAGACTGCTACTACCTTCTCCTAATACAATCAGGGGAAAACCAGAAGTAGTCTACCAGCACTGAGATCAATATGGTTATGGCACATTTACCAGAAATTACTGCTTAGAAAAGAATGAGAAAGTGATTGTGATGATGAACAAACTCAAGAACAGATCTTTAGTTTGTTATTAGTCTCCTCCTGAGTCTGATTTTTACGGTTGTGTGGGCCAAGCTCCACAGATGTTATGCCATCATCAGATTTGTAAAAAAACACCATGGAAGCACATAACGGGACCACTGTCTGATGTTCTGACCCAGTGCTCCAGCATAGTTTCCAGTGATTCTGTCTATGCAGCCCTTCCCTTCTGTGGGCCACATAAAAATAATCACTTCCTGGCACCCTACTTTTCCTTTCTGCAAGTGTGGATGTGACAGCCACCGTGTGCAACATGGTGGCACAGACTTAAACTGTGCATACACAAGTATCGTGCATATGTATGCAACCCCCACACCACCTTTGGCTAGATGGCACCCCCCCTAAATGAACTATTGACAACTACATGGCATACAATTTTCTGTTGGCAGAGCTACACTCATGGTACCACCCCTAGCATTGTAGTGTATACCAAGCTTATTATCTAGAGGATGGGAGTTGGGGGTACATAATAAGATGTACCTTTTTATTTAGAACCAGGTCCAGGGGAGAGGATGCTAGGCATATGCTAGACAGAACTGCTGAGGAGCCCCAATAACCTTCACACTAGAAGCAATAAGCAAAATGACCAAAGCAGTAACTGGGATTTTGTAGTATGGCTTTATTTACAGATGTTACTTAAAGCAAGGGTGGTTCTCCAAATGTTTATCATTGCATTACAGACACACTCTCTTTTATAGGACACTTTACTAGGCAGTACTGTTTTCCACAAAAAACATCTTGATCTCTCTTCCAAATGTACATATGTGGGATGTGTCACACACTTTAAACATTTTCCATACATTTCCATTTCCAAAGTGTATATCTGCGAGATGTGCCACACACTTTAAAATTCTCCTGGTTCATGGTCATTACCCAGGGAACAGTGATGCCCATCCACAAACCACTTAGCCCTGTCTGAAACTCATGATAGCGTTCCTCTCCCTTTGCCCAAAACAGCCTCTGCCATTCCTTCAGGTTTACACCAACTGAATCTCCAATCCCCAATGAATTGCTAAAGACTCCCAACTTTAACTTTAAATTCAGCACAGTTGTGTTGAAACAGGTCCTGATCAGTGTACTCTGGCGTTATCTAGGGCACACTTACCTCAGACAACTCCCTCAGAGAACAGTCTCACATTCTGTACTCACAGATTAGTTGTTCCTACCTCCAAAGCATGTAAAGAACAAAAGGCACCTTTATGTCTCTGGTACCTGTCATATTCTGCTCATTGTTCTTCCATAAGGCAGCTGTGAATTTCAGAAACTTCAGAGGATTGCCTCTTGGATCCACAAGAACTGCATTCCCTCTCACTTCCCCTGGAAAGAAACTAAATAGTCCTGCAAACAAACTGAAGATTTTACCCAACTATGGTGAGAAATACCAGGGCTCCCTTTGACAGAACTCCAATGGCAGACTTCCTGCCAGTCTAACTGCCACACTTGAACTTACTGATGAACATTTTAAGCTCCCCAAGAGCAGCTGACTCTAAAATGGTTATGCTGCTGTGAGAGTTCTAAATGACATAATCATCCTTCTCTCAGGCTAGCTGAGTAAACAGTTATGTCATTGTGTAGAAAGCCCCTAATGACCTACCCACCAGCTGTCTTTTCCTACCTGCCTAACACTAGTACTAATGGGATTCTAGTAACCCGAAGGGGACAGGGTTGTTACACATAGGTATGTCAGCACAGCCATGTTGTGCAAGACTGACTTGGAAGAAAACTGCACATGTGCCAGTATCACACATGTGCAGTACTGTAATCGCTGCAGTACTAGGGCTAACTCCTGTGCAGTGAGAGCACAGCATATTCTGTTCACTGCTCTTGCCACTCCTAAAAGTTCGCCACAGCCATATTGGCTCTGACCAGAGTTTGTTCAATAAGGCAATTAATGCACATTCCATAACTGTGAAGACTGATTTACACTCCAACTAGGTTTCAAGGTCCATATTTTTGTCTCTGGTTTTTGGTTTATGTTTTATATCCAATTACTGACATTACATATCAACTTAACTGTGACATGGATGTGTAAAGGTATGTTTTATCAATTTTATCATATGTGCTTGAGGTGATTTCTTGTATAACTGCCATTTTCTGTTGAAGGACTCCATTATGTAGTCCAAAAGCTAAAAAAACCTTTTGTAAATCTTTCTGGTCATCCAATAAAAGGCATCAAATCATCCATTCTGTGCATTATTTCACCCAGTAAGTCACATTATTTCTTTCTCACTACAATTTGTAGTAGCACAGTGGGTACAAGGACAGCTGTGGTTCGAACTGAAGTAGGTAAGGGGACATTAGAGAGGAAGAACACAAAGTGTGCAATCACTATGGAAAACATGAGGAAGAAAGGCAAGGAAAGCACAAGGGTAGTAGGAAAGTAGGACTGGGGGGTCCAATGGAAGTGTATATGCCTTAATGCAAGAAGCTTAGGTAACAAAATCAGTGAGCTCCAGGTGCTGATGGTGAATACTGAGGTGGATATTAAGGCCATCACAGAAATGTGGACTTTTGAAAATAATGACTGGGAACTGATGGTCCCTGGGTACTCATTATTCAGGGGGATAGAGGAACACAGAAGGGGAGGAGTAGTCATTTTTATCAAGGATGACATCAAGACTATTTACTGAGGAGTAGGTAGGGCAGGGCCCACAGCTCAACACCATGGGCACAGGGGCGAGGGAGGGAGGTGTGCACAAGTCCCTTCACAAAAGAAAGGGTCCTACAAGAGCTTGCTAAGCTCAGAGTGGACAAGGCAATGGCACCTATGGAATACATCACAGGGTCCTAAAGGAGCTAAGGGTGGAACTAGCAGAGCCATTATCAGAACTGTTTAGTGAGTCTCTGTGCACAGGAGAGGTCCCAGAAGACTGGAGAAGGGCTCATGTGATCCCGCTCCACAACAGTGGTAGCAGGGAGAGGCAGGGAACTACAGACCAGTTAGTCTTACCTCAGTAGTGGGCAAGATTATGGATGCACTCCTTAAGGAAAGGATAGTGAAACACCTGGAATCCATAGGAGCACATGATCCAAGACAGCATGGGTTTACAACAGGAAGGTCCTGTTGAACTAATCTCATAGAATTCTTTGACTGAGTAACCAGAGCGGAGGACCAAGAGGGTGCAGTTGATGTCACCTACCTTTACTTCAGCAAAGTTTTTGATACTGTTCCACATAGAAGATTGATTAATAAGATGGATAGGCTTGGGGTGGGTCAGAAGTTGGTTAACTGGGTGCCAAACTGGTTGGTGGGCAGAAAACAGAGAGTTGTAGTAAATGGTATACAGTCAGAAAAGATGCAAGTCACAAGTGGGGTACCTCAGGGATCAGTCCTGGGGCCAGTCCTCTTCAATATCTTCATCAGTGACATTGCAGATAGATTGGAGGGTAAGGTTTGTCTGTTTGCAGATGACACCAAGATCTGCAACACAGTAGATGATACAGATGGGATGGACAGAATGAGAAGAGATCTGGATAAACTGGCAAAATGGTCAGAAGAGTGGCAACTGGGGTTTAATGCAAAGAAGTGCACATAGGGAAGAGAAACCCTGAAGCCAAGCCACCTATAGGTTGGCAGGGGAGTTGCTGGCAATCACATGGGAAGAAAGAGACTTGGGCATCATCATCACAGATGACCTGAAGTCATCCAAGCAAACCACTAAAGCAGTAGGTAAGGCTAGAGGGATTTTGGGGTGCATTAGTAGTGGTATCACAAGCCATAAGAGGGAGGTAATAATCCCTCTTTACAAGACACTGGTTAGGCCCCATCTGGATACTTCATGTAGTACTAGAGGCCGCACCTTCACAAGGACATTAACCAAATGGAGGCAGTCCAGGGAAAGGCAACCAAAATGGTGCAGGGACTGCATCATAAAACATGAGGACAGATTAACAGAGCTCAATATGTATACCCTAGAGCAAAGGAAAGAGAGGTGATATGATCAAAACATACAAACACCTTAAGGGCATTAACAAGCTGAAAGAGTATAACATGTTTCAATATAAGAAAAATAGCAAGACATGAGGACACAGCATGAGGTCAGAGGGAGACCAATTAAGGGGTAAAGTGAGGAAGTCCTTTTTCACAGAAAGAGTGGTGGATGCATGGAACAGACTACCTCAGGAAGTGGTGGATATGAATACAGTGCAGGGCTTCAAACAGGCATGGGATAGGCATAAGGGAGCATTATAGATGAGTATGAATAGATAGGTCATTGACATAGCAAAGGCCTATGGCACATTCATACGGTAGAAAAAAATGGGCAGACTGGATGGGCCTTGTGGTCCTTATCTGTCATCAACTTCTATGTTTCTATGCCTCTATATTAAGATGGCAGAAGATGGGTGCATCAGGGATAGTCAGGGGGAGACAGAAATGCTGTGGGTGCAACTCACATCAGCCTCAGACAAAAAAAACTGCACTTTTTGATGATCTCTAGACCTTCCATCAAGGGAAGAGGGGGACAGTGAGATCTGGGAAGAACTTGAAAGAAGGATGGCAAAAGGGGAAGTAGTGGTGGTGGGAGACCTGAAGCACCAACCATCGATTCGGATGTTCCATTGGCCAGGAGCAGCAGAAGTCCGGTTTTGCTGGATGCCTTCTAGGACTGTCTGCTGATACAGCTCATTAAGGAGCCCACCATGCAGACTACAATTCTTAGTGTGGTGCTTACCATCTTGGAGGTGATAGGAGCTGTAAGAATAGGAGAGCCACTGTGCAATAGGGACCAGAACTCTATTTGGTTTAAACTGACCAGTGGGTCCTGAAATCCTCAATTTAGAGCTGAAGTCCTTGATTTTATAAGGGCAGATTTTAATAGATTGAGGGAGCTGGTCAGGAAAATGTTAGTCGGGGTGGACAACATAAGACAGTAGAAGAGAGATACGGGCAATTAAGGGAGCCATTCTTGAGGTATCTAACTTTATGCATAAGAATGGTAATCAAAAAGAACAGGTTCAAAAGACTGCTATGACTCTCAGCAAATGGCAGAGAAGCAGTGAGGGCCAAGAAAAAGGCCTTCTACAATTATAAAGAAAAGCAGGGGGTTAAAGAACAGGAAGAATATTTACTGAAAAATAAGTATGCAAAGAAGGCAGTTAGTGATACAAAAACAGAAACAGAGCTGCATATTGCAGAGGTGGTAAAGAGCTGAGAAAAACACTTCTACTGATATATTAGAGAGATAAGGAAAAAGGAGGGTGGATCATAAGGCTAGCGGGGGGTGGGGTAACGTGATAGAGGAGGGCCGGCAAAATGCTGTCCTTAATGATTACTTCTGCTCAGTTTTCACTAGAGAGGATGGTGGGCCCTTGCCAGAAAGTGGCATTAAGGCAGCCACTAAAAGAGTTCAGGGCATGAGGCAGCCATCATTTACAAGTGACAGGGTCCAGAAACAGCTAACAGCCCTAATGATAGATAAGGTCGTGGAACCAGATGGGTTGTATCCAAGATTACTCAGGGAACAGGTAGGGGAACTGGCTGAACTCCTTGTAGGTTTATTTAACAGTTCACGAAGAACAGGGGTAGTTCCAAAGGATTGGAGAATGGCAGATGTGGTTTCACTCCATAAGGGGTGGGGAGAAGGGACAAGTAGGGAACTATAGACCTGTCAGTTTTACCTTTATTGTAGGAAGCTTTTTCTCTACAAACGGCCACTCATCCCAGGGGGAAAAACAACTGATTCATTTGGTCATGATAAAGAAGCTTCTTTTAATATTAGAACATGCTTTTAAAAGGTACACAGCACACCGTATACATGTAAAACAGCACCCCCCCCCACATCAAGGTTTCAAGACTACTATGTCTCTTTATCAGGAGAAAGAAGGGGGTTTTAATTAGTGTAGTGGTGCATAAATGCATACAGAAATTAATTAGAAAGGAAACAAGTTTTTTAGCATGTTTTCACTCTAGGGTGTGGTTTTGAAGCACTTTGGAGCAGGGGATGCATTGAGAGAAATACTTTGAAAATGCCTGAGATGGTGAGGGAGGTTCACTCTGTATTTCTCTCTTCTTGCATCTGATATTTACATAGCAATTGTGTTGGTGTATTAAGAGAGTAGGCACTTGCAAAAGATCACATTGGAGTGCAATATGAATGATTGTAAAATGAATTAGAAACACCTACGTATGGTTAGAACATGTCAATTAAGACTTGCTTCCTGTTGGTGATTTTTTTAATATGTGATGAGAAAGATGAGCCTTGAAATTGCTAGTGGGCTTTGTATCCCATTAGCATCTTGATAAAAGTCAAAGAAGACATCATTTACTACTTGGAGAGTAATAGTCTCCAGGATAGTAAAAAGCAAGAGAGGTCTTGTGAGACAAACCTAATAGTTTTCTTTGACCACGTGACAAGGGACTTGGGTAGGGGCCATACTGTGTATTTGTTCCACTTTAACTTCAGCAAGGCTTTCAACTCAGTGCCTCACAGATGCTTGCTGGAAGAGATGCAGGATCTGGGTGCAAACTAAGGTCATAGTAAACTGGGTAGGTAACTGGCTAAAGGCGAGGTAGCAGAGAGTTTGGGTCAATGGGGTGAAATCAGAAGATGAAGGTCTTGAGCAGCATACCACAGGGATCTGTCCTGGGTCCAGTTTGTTTCAACATTTTTATCAGTGAAATTTGTGATGGAATCTGGGTCAGGTTGTGCCTCTTTGTGGATTACACTAAACTCTGTGGGATGGCTGATAGTGATGAGGGAAACAGGGAAATGCATAGGGACTTACGAAAACTAGAGGGGTGGTTTAAGGTTTGGCAATTAAAATTCAATACCATGAAATGCAAGGTAATGCACCTAGGGAACAAGAATCCCAGGAGAGAGTACTGGATGGGTAGGGTGAGACTTAGTACTATACAGTAGGTGAGGAATGGGACCTTGGAGCTATCATCAGTGACTTCCTCAAACAATCAAGTCAGTCCAACAAAGCATATGGTAAAGTGAGTAGGATGCTGGGTTGTATCGAGAAAGGTACTGATAACAGAAAGGAAGAAGTAATTCTTCCCCTATATAAATCCTTAGTGAGGCCACGCCAGGAGTACTATGCCAGGTTCTGGAGTCCTCACCTCAGGAAAAATAGGGAAAGGCTGGAGATGGTGCAGTGCAGGCTGACAAAAATGATTCAGCACCAACAGGGCAGGTCCTACGAGGAGCACCTCAAGGCACTGAATGTATACTCACTGGAGACCAGAAGGAAGAGAGGAAATATGATAGACTTTCAAGCTACTAAATGAAATTAATAAAGTGAATTGCAGGGAATGTTTTAGCTTGAATACTAGCTTGCTGTCACATGGACATGAGTGGAAAGTAACAGGAGGAAGGTTCAGGAGGGACACAAGGAAATATTATTTTACAGAAAAGGTGGTGGAGCTATGAAACAGTCTACCAGAGAAAGTGGTAGGTGCAAAAACTGTTGATGATTTCATGCACAGTTGGGACAGAATGAAAGGTATAATAGTTACTCCAGGGCAGCAGAAACTGGGAAGAGAATGGGGGGAGGTTAGAGAGGGCTAGGGCCCTGCTGGATGGACCATGGGTCTTTTTCTGTCATAGAAACATAGAAATAGTTGGCAGATAAGGACCACTAGGCCCATCTAGTCTGCCCATAACCCTACACTTGTGTGCAGCTTCTGACCCTACCTGATTAATGGCCTTCTCCCTCCCCTTCCCGCCTCTAATGTTCCCTTATGCCTTTCCCAGGCATGTTTTAATCCTTACACCATCCTCGCTCCCACCACCTCCTGTGGCCGGCTATTCCATGCATCCACCACCCTCTCCATGAAGAAAAACTTCCTCACATTTCCCCTCAGCCTGTCCCCTCTAATTTCATATCATGCCCCCTTGTTCTTGTACTCATCCTATACTGGAAGATGTCTCCCCCCACCGTACCTTGTTTATACCCTTGAGGGTACTTGAATGTTTCTGTCATGTCGCCCGGGTCCCTCCTCTCCTCCAGTGAGTACATATTAAGGTCTTTTAATCTCCTCCTTGTATGTTTTCTGGTCAAGCCCTGCACCATATCTGTCACCCTTCTCTGAACTGCCCCCACCCTGTCAATGTCCTTCCAAAGGTGTGGCCTCCAGAACTGCACACAGTACTCCAGGTGAGGCCTTACCAGTGTTCTGTACAATAGCATCACCACCTCTCGCATTCTGCATGTAATGCCACTGCCCATGATCCCCAGCATGCCACTGGTCTTCCCTGCAATCTTTGCACTCTGTTTTGACACTATTAGGTTGTCTGAAATGATAACTCCCATTTCCCTTTTTTCTTTGGTGATAGTCAACACCTCCCTCCCCCATCCTGTAGCTCTTCCCAGGGTTTCCTTTTCCCAGGTGCATTTTTTTGCATTTCTTTGAACTGAACCATAGTTGCCATACCTCTGACCATTTTTCAAGCTTCCCTAGGTCCCTCCGCATTGTTTCCATCCCATCTGGTGTATCTACCCTGTTGCAGATTTCGGTGTCATCTGCAACCAAGCAGACCTTTCCCTCCAGCCCTTCTGCAATGTCATTAATGAAGACATTGAATAAGACTGGAACCAGGACTGATCCCATTGTCCTCATTGTCTATGTTTCTGTGAATCAGAGAAATTCAATAAATTATGGGGTGAGAGATGATTACATGCCAGGTATAACAGTAAAGCTAGAGGTAATATGATTCCTTTTTAAAAAAAATTAAGAGTAAAGAAGTGTATAAAGATCAAGGGGGAAATTCTTAATAAGCTGTGTTAATAGCAAATCAACAGAAATTACCATAACTAACATTGTGTAGATGGTCCTAATGAAAATCATCCCAACTTCTTTTTATAGACTTCTTCCTCTAGGTAGCAAAAATTCCCTGAAACTTATATAATAGATGGAGATGTCAATAGTCTTGAATCCAATAATGGATAAGACTGGACTGCAGTCCACCCTGTCTAAGGCTGCAAAAAATACAAAACAATAAAATGGAAGCATTGAATTTAATAGATCTTTCAGTGAAATGACAATTACAATGTACAGAAATTATCATTTTTCAAATAGACATAAAACTCATTCCAGAAGAAATATGATGGTGGGTCACTGTTTCTAAAACAGATGCCATAAGTATCTCTTATGAGGACGTGCTATTATCCAACCGCTTGACCATTACAGCCACATTGAAAGGGATTTATACAAAAGTAAATGGTCCGCTATGTATTCAAGATGCTTACTTTTATGAAATAATAAAGAAAGAGGAAAGTATGTACTTTCAGACTAATAAAGCATGTGATATATCCCTAATCACAATATGGGATGCTTTAAAAGCATTAGTAAGAAGGCAGATAATAAGCTGCACAAGTAGAAGGAATAAAGCAAGAAGGGAAAAAATAACATCATTGGAGAAAGGAAAGGGAAGGAAAGGAAAGGAAAGGAAAGGAAAGGAAAGGAAAGGGGAACTTGTTTAACCAGGAAAGGCACACTAAGCCAAAGCTTGTTTCCAGGTGCAACCTGGGAGCACAAGGAAGTTAACTGACTTGCTCAGGGTCACACAGTACGCAGATGGAGGCTGATGATATTCAAGCCAAGGTCTCCAGGTTTGTGGCACAGTGCCCTTAACCATTGCTCTATACTGACTCCTAAGAAGAAGAAAATTAAAAGAGCAGAAATAAGGTAAATATATGCAAGAATGAAATCTGATCTTAAACAGTAGGAAGACTTAAAGCAAAATTATAGTACACTAATGAATGAAAGAACAGAGAGGCTAATACTTCAAACAAGGGCTAAATACTATTTTCAATCAGATAAGTCCAGGAAGATACTGGCCTATTTACTCCAGAAGAAAAAGAATAGGTCATGAGAGATTAATATCACTGTAAATCAATAATAACTCTTTTTGACTCTTAGGACCAGATATTCAAAGCTTTGCGCTGGGCAAAAAATGTTTGCGTGGGCGTAGCGTGGGATTAGCTTAGGTCTGCTATATTGAAAAGGCCAAATAGTGTGCACAAACCGAATTAGTGCTGGGCAAACCATAATTATATGCAAGGGGCAAAGTGAACATGAATACAGGCGCAATGAGATATTCAGCGACTAGCTCCATGCTAAGGTGTTTAGCGCAACTTAGCGTGACTCATAGCGCTGTACAAATTACTGCCCAGGAAAAGCTGGTCTTAACCCTGGGCAAACAGCTTTGCACAACGTTGTTTTGTGCGGTGTTAGCGCAGCATTAGCGTGGCTTGCACAACCCTAACATATGAGCATGACACTTAGAAACTGCCAGACACGGAGGACACATGCCGCTCACTGATGGCACCACCGTGATGCCAACTGCTGCCACAGGTCCCAGCTATGCACAGGCAGTAAGGGGTGATCGGGCCCACAGGGGACAATATGTCCCATGTGGGCAATGTGTCCATACAGCACACACCTGCAGACCGTACATCTGTGGTGTCCGACAGATGCCAGCACACACAGGCAGCACTGTGGGCATGGTGGCCATTGAGGGGAGGGTGTACAGGTGGCCATACCTCACCACAGCCCAGGTGTGACCACAAGACTGGGACACAGCACACAATGCACATGGGCCAGTAGTGGGAATACCCCACCACCTGTGTGCCTGTCAGATCCTACATGCCCCCCACCACATACAGCACAACTGTACAGATGCCTCAGCACACACAGCCAGCCATGTATATGTCACTATGTGCATCCCATGCTACAGGTGCAGCATCTGTGGATCACACAACAGCGCAACAGTAATGTCCACAGTCAGTAAACACCTGCACATTGTGCCTGTCACTGTGTACATTGCAGTCAGCATCACTGCCCTACACACCATAGGCAGTGCTGTGTCCCTCACACTACTGGCCCCCTTGCTACTGTAGTGTCTGCTGTGCACTGTAGCATGCTCTACAGTGTGACAGTTGCACGCAGCATGACCACCACCTGTGCCTACACTGTGTTGTCCCCTGGGGCACAATATGCTATGCTATGCTGTACTGATTACATGTAGCCTGCAGCTATCATCATGCACTGCCAGACTGACCTACAGGTGGAGCTGTGGTCAGACCTGGCCATCCGCTGTTCTTCCAGACTGACCTACAGGTGGCTCTGTGGGACCCTGCAGTAACACTGGGCAAACTGCATGCAAATCAGGGCATAATGAGATGCAAATCTGGATGTTTGCCCAGAGACTACCTAAGTAGGCTCATTTGCATGGCCCTTTTGAATATGGCAAAGTTTAGCGCCGGGCAAACAGCTTAGCTCCACACTAATCCCATGCAAATGCATTAGCTCCACGCTAACAGTTTTGGGAATATTATACTGTTTTGCACACTCTACTTTCCCATAGGCCGCTCCCTGCAGCTGTACTGGGTCCACGCATTTGCTGGAACACACACATTGGCCACATAGGTCACCTCTAGATACCTGCACGTCGCTGTGCACTGTGCTGCTGTTGTGGTCTGCACTTCCTGGTTTCTATATTCAGAGCTGTCTTATTCCAGGGCTAAGTTTGCTCTGCACTCCCAGCCCAGTTTGCCTGACCTCATTCCCATGTTATATTCAGAAGTTGTTTGCCCTGGGCTATTCCTTTTGAATACAGCTTGCTTTGTGCTCCAGGCTAAGTTTGCCCATCGGGCAGCGCTAATTTAGCCCAGGGGCAAAGTTTTGAATATTTGGCCCCTAATCCTCCTTACTCACACAAATCCCACCCCTTTGGCTATCCTCTCTGTCATTCCAATTCCATGTCTTCCTAACTCCCAGATGCCACCACTCAGCTGGAAAGGTTGAGTTCTGGAGACTTTCCTCCCTCTAGAAAAACACACTTTTTCCCTGGTTTTCAAAATAGCTTGAATCTATTTTCAGTTTGTACTGTGTATGTATTCTTCACATGGAACATGAATGTTAATGATGTTTGCTTTATATTTCTAATCTGTTTTTGTCATTGCTCCATATGACTGTTCAGGACTTCAAGTCGTGTATTAGAAGTTAATTTGTAAATTAACCTGAATTGGATTGGATTACATTGGACTCCCTTTTTTCAGATTCAGACATCAGCCTTTCAGCTGACCATCAGGAGACTGGTCCAGGGGCTGACTAGTCCCACTTGTGACAGTATCCCAAACCAGCTAGCTAAAGTCCTGCATCGGGCTTCTTTCTTGCCTTTGCCACCATGATTGACACATTCTCCAACACAGGTTGGTTCCTCCCCTCCTATTTTCATTTTGCCAGTATTTTTGCAAGTGAAGCTTAGTTTAAGTGCTGACAGCAATTTCAAATAACTAAATAAATAAATAAATTAGACAATTATACCTCCATGCCAGACCTGGCTGTCCTATTCTACCCCAGTACTAGCTAAAGGTGATTAAATATGGAAATTGAGAAATTCAGTTCAGCTTCAGTTTGGACCTCCATCTTCAGTTTGTCTTCAATACCTCAGTGAAATATACTTCAGATCCTTGGTCTTGGGGCTTGTCATGCTACAAATAGAAGTAAGTGGCACCCCTTTACCACCACTCACCTACCTCACTTAAGCCCAGCCTCTTCCACTCTTCCCTGGTCCTCCCATTAGATCTTTTGAAAAAACTCAGTCCGCACCTGGTACAGCGGCAGGAGTCAGATATATTTTATTTTATTTTAAAATAAGTCTAGGGTGGGAGGACATGTTGCAATGAATGGGGCAGCTGTAGTGATGATTATAGGACTAGCACTGGCACCAGAAAAACTCTAAAGTGTTTTGTTTATTGACTGGTTGATGGTCGAAGTGATTCTGAAGGGTGGCCAGTGCAAACAGCTAAATAAAAACAGTTGAGTCAAAACAGCAAAGTCAAATACAGCAACTGAAAATTGCTGCCCTTCCCGAGTGCATCCCCACTGGGTTGGTATATATATATATATATATATATATATATATATATATATAAGAAAGTGTGCATGGAGGCAAAGCCCCAGAAGGGGGGGTGTGGGTGGCTTCTCCCAACAAAAACAAACTTGTTTTATTTGACTGAGCTGTTTTGTATTAGTTGTTTCTGGTGGCCGCTGTTTTTACTTAGCTGTTTTCACATGGCTCCATTCTGAAGTGACCCAAAAGTTTAACTGGGCCAAACTGAAGATAAAAGTTTTGAATTTCAGCTCATTCACCTAACACAAATTCAGCATCTTCTTTTCCTTAGTAATGGTTACTGTTTTGTTATTACAACACAGTGATGGGAAATGAAACAGTCTGATTAACTGACAGCGTTCTAATAGTGTTAGATAAATGGCTAGAAGCCTTACTGTACTGTACAATAGAACACTTAAAATCTCAACAATAAAAACATTAAAGAACTACGCACGCCTCAAAGAAAACTTTAAAAAAGTTAATAATTAGGTACAATACTGCTTGCATTCCATTTAAATTTTAATCATTTCTCCTCCTCATAATTTATTATGAAGGAAATGTGTATGAATATATGATTGTTGTCCTTTTCAGTAATTTTGAGTTTATCTGCCTCTATAGCTTACTCCCTACTCCAAGTCATAATCCTCTGTTGTAGCATCACAATCTGTTGTCATGGGAGTAACTGCGTGGTCACAGTGTTCTATGACTGCAGGTAGGGAGAAAGCAGCAGGAATACATGAACTCTTCAGGAGTAAAGACTCTGTTTTCATGCAAATGACCTCAGTAATAAATAATGGGGAGGAGAAATGCAGAACTAATGGGAAATACAAGCTGGACTATATCTATTATGTTTTGTTACTGTTCACCTGAACTTGTCACCAGCTCTTTAATAAAAAATTAAAAAAAACTGAAAGCATGTTAGCATATGAAATAGGCAAGAAAAATACAAGGATCTGATTGGTCAGTAGCTGCCCAGACCTGTGTGGTAATTGACCAATAACCTCATGAATCTAGAACGTATCCTTCAAGTCTTGGAACTTTTGTTTTCCAGGCTGACCCAACTGCACAGAGATATTATTACGCTGCTTCTGAATTCCCAGTAACTGTTAACAAAATCAAACAAAAAAGACAAACAACATAAGTAACGTACCTGCCAGCCAGTTTGAACTTTTTTGATGGGACAAGCCCAGCTGTTTGGTATGAGACCTGATTTATCAATGATTATGATTTATTTACTATTTTAAGAGTTATTTAACCTTGTATTTTTTTTTCATTTTGGTGACAGTTCATAAACGCAATAACACACTTCAGGGTTTGTGGTTATTGGGTAATTACTGCACTCCCCTCTCATCCTATAGTTGAAAGGCACTCAGCTAAATGCCTCATGCCTCCACCCCATGGAGTGGTGGGGCATGGTGTACTTACACAAAGACTGCATGCCCTGTTGTGTGTTATTGCTTACTTAATAACAGCAATAAGGCACTCTAGGGGAAGGGTTACTGTCATTATTATTACCATATGGGCATAAAGCACTTGGCTATGACTCATGACTCATGAGTCTGAACCACCTACAGTAGGTTAAGATTAACCAATGTTATAACACTTTTGATCATTTTACAAATGTTATAAGTGTAATAATCCACTGCAGGTTAGCATCAGTGTTGTAATAACCTCACTTCCTGGGTGACTGAAGGTCCTGAAATCACTCATTACAAGTATTTCAAGCAGTTTCACACCAAAAATGATGCAACTGTTTCACCTGCAATGGAAAAGAGGTTGAATTACTTTTCCAAAATTAAGTTTCAACCAGGTTCCTTTTGCATCTCTTGGTCCTTAAAACTGATATTCAGTTATTACTACGTCTTCTTGAAGTATGGTTTTATTTATTTGTTTATAAAAATGTGTTGTACCAGGCAAGCATACAGAAATGCCCAGGAAATATTATTTCCACATGTAGCCTGGGGAGGGAGAACAAGAGGAGAGGTAAGCAAGCAACAACAACATACAGCAGTTGTACAGACAAACATTAGACAATGGCACCTGAAAATTCTCAGTTTTGATTGGCTAACAGGGTATTTTCAATGTGAGTAAACTCCAGTATAAGTCCACAACACATTCCTGCAGCAGCAAGAAAAGAGGCCAGCACTCCACAAAGCTCAGTTGGCACAAATTTTAATTCAGGTTTTCCAATCCAAAACATGATTTTTCAAAGCAGCATCATAGCAGACAAGGGATCAAATATAAAATATTCCAAAAAGGTCTATAGCGGTTCCAATAATGCAAATAAACAGATAAACATTCACCATTATGCAGACCTAAGAATGCCCCATGCCAACATCCATATGGCCATTAACATTTCAATGCCTAAACTACCATCACCATAAGAACATGTGGTATGGAATGTTGATTGCATTTAAAAATACAATTATTTAAAGTGACAGTGCAGAATTGTATAAGTGCATTTCAAATAACATTTTTAAACACATTAAATATAGCGCAATTATCTACACAAAACCATATTATACATAAGTACATATAAATAGATATTAGATAGCAGCTAGACGGAAAACACATCAAAATGACTACAAACATTCATTTAGAGATGATCACCACAAGTACACTCTACAACTAACTACTAATGTCTTACATAGAGGACTGGCAAAACACTTTTTTTGTTCAATTTAGTTATCTCCCCTATGTTTAAAGTGCAAAATACACATTATTATTGATTACTTCAAAACAATCTATTTTTTTAAATAGCTAGTCACATTCCAAACAAACAGATGTAATGCAAAGCATATTGTACCTCTTTTCAAATATTATGCAGTTGTACAGAATCATTGAGTTCATGGGGTTTTACAGTATGTAATGTTACTGTCCAGAATGCTTCTCCTTTGAGTAGTTTGCTTTTCAGACTCCCACCTCGAATATCCAAGTCTATCTTTTCTATTCCAAGGAAGTGAAGAGCTGCAACAGAGGAGTGTCTAGCTTCTTGAAAATGTTTTGCTATGGCATAGCTTTCGTTATTATTTCTTATTGCTACTTTGTGCTCTGCAATTCTTAGTTTTAAGGCATGTTTTGTTTGTCCAGTGTAATAAATGCAGCAAGGACACATTAGAGAATAAATAACACATTCTGTACTGCAATTTATAAAGTTATCGATGGTAAATCTTTTCCCCATACTTGGTTGCACAAATGTGTTTATGTTTTTAGTATTGCCACAATGTGTGCAGTGCCCACGTTTTAGTTTCCAGTAGAAAGTTTAGGTAGCCAATAGCTGATTTTTTCTTTTCGCAGGTAACAATGTATGAACTAGTTTATTTTTATTAATTTTTTTTATTCAATATATTTTATTGACTTTACAGAGAAAGCATAGCTTTGACAGATCAATATATACATAACATCAGATTACATTTAATCATAGTTTGATATAATAAAGGTAATATTAGCAATCCCGGCAAGGCCTTTTAACTTTCAAACAACAAAACCTCATTAACCCACTCCCATAAGGGATTTTTCCCTTTCTCCCCCCTTCCCAGCATCTAACCAACTCGGATGAGTCACTCAATTGCCTTAAGGTAGGGGCTGGGTAAGTGCTATAAGCTCCAGTCTTAGTGATTCAGAAGGTCATAAAAACTAAGGTTTCCAGGCAGTCAGGACCGACTCTAGCGGCCCCCATTTAGCATTACTGTATATGACTGTACCTTATTGTTCATTTTTGCTATATGTAATTCTAATTGCAGTGCCATCAGACTCTCGCTATACCATTCAACCACTGATGGTATCTTAGCCTCTTTCCAATGTCTGAGAATAACTGCTTTTGCAGTTGCTGATATAATGGCCATAAATGCCTTCCTCTGTGTACCCATGTCACTGGGGAAAACATTTAGTAGGCATATTTTGGATATGAAAAAGGGCTCTAGTCCAAATACTGATTGTACAGAGGTACAGATAGAGCTCCAGAAAGGGAAAACTTTGGTGCAGGTCCATAATACATGGTATAAGTCACCCTCTCTGGTCCCATATCTGCTACATCTGGGTGACTCTAATTTGCCCATTTTGTGTAGTTTAACAGGGGTGTAATACAAGTTATGTATAATATTGAATTGCTGTAACTTATATCAATCCTGTCTAATATATCTACTATTATTCTCCCATAGTTGTTCCCATACTCTTTCCTCTTCAATCTTTAGTCTCTGTCTCCAATATGTACTAATCTTGATGGAAGTCCATTCGTCTCTAGTCTGGAATTCATGATATATCTTAGACACTGGATGTTTTTGTTCTGCTATCTTTAAAAGAGAAGATAGCTCATATCCTTTCTCCTCCCACTTTCCCATTTTTCCCAGGTGGGCTTTTATTGAGTCTCTGATCTGCAAATATTTATAAATTTTCCCTTTTAACTCCGGTATTTGAATGCAAGCTTGTTCATACGTCAACAGGTTCCCTTGAGGGGCTAAATCTCTCAATTTTAACCCACTTAGGGGTTCCAAGAATTTGGCAGTGATTGGGGTTCCCTGTATTTGAAAGTGTTTATTGTGTAAAATAGGTTGGTCAGGTGAGTTTTGCCAGTTCACCCTTAAGAACTTCTGCACCTGGTGCAGGGCTTTTATTGACCACCCTATAGGCGTATTTTGAAGTGCTTTAGGTAGGAGTCTGAAGGTCAAGAATGGAACTGAATTTAGTGCAAGTGCTGAATTACAGACCAGGTCCCTCTCTATATTAATCCATTGGGGGACATACTGCTTGGGATTCACTATAGTAACTGGTAAAGTCCAATGTACTAATTTGCTGACATGTAATGTCATGTAGTATTTAAAAAAAGGAAGGAAGTGCTAGTCCTCCTGATTTTTTTAACGCAGTAAGTTTCCTATACAATCGCCTGACAGCTTTTCCTTTCCATATGAACTCATTAAGGATCGTTTGTATCGGACCGAACCATGCTTTTGGTAGATAGGGGCCCAACATACTTAGGGGGTAGAGTATCCTCGGTAGTATATTCATCTTGATTATTTCAATTCTGGCCCAAAGAGATAGTGGTAATAGACTCCACCTATCTAAATCTTGTTTGATTGTTTTGACCTGACTGTTCAGATTTTCATTTATCATTGTGGTTATATCCCGTGTGACCCTGATTCCTAAATACAATAACACGTTTGGCTCCCAGCTAAACCCTAACTCTTTGGCTACACTCAGGAGACATCTAGGATTGAGTGGGAAAAGCTTTGTTTTGGAAATGTTAAGTCTGTAATTAGAGACTTTTGAGAATTGCTCAATTTCATGAAAACTATTGGGATACCTATTTGAGGATCCTCCATATGTAGGAACAGGTCATCCACATATGCTGATACCAGATACTTCCTGTTACCAATTTGTACACCCTTAATTCCCTGTGCCATGTGCATTCTGTAAATCAAGGGCTCCAGGTATAAATTAAACAGTAGTAGGGAGAGTGGGCAACCCTGTCTCGTGCCACATGAAACTGAGAAGGAGTCCAACAGTATTCCATTGCACCATATTCGTGCTTTGGGAGACTTACATAATAATCTGATCCACTTTAGAAAACTGTCTGGTAGCCCAACCTTTGATAGAACAGCAAATAAAAAGTCCCAGGAGACCCTGTCAAACACCTTTTCTGCGTCCAATGCTAGTAAGGCCAGTGGGGTCGGTACTTCTAGTGCCCGTCCTATTAAATAATGCAGTTTACGTATATGATCACTTGATGCTCTATCGCTCATGAAACCAACCTGTACATCACTAATCATTTTGGGCATAAATGGTCCTAATTGGCAGGCTAGGATTTTTGCCAGTATTTTAACATCCACATTTAACAGAGATATTGGTCTGTAGTTCCCCGGGAGAATTGGATCTCAACCTGGCTTTGTAATAAGTGTTACGAGGGCTTCTAGGAAACTATCCTCAGACAACCCCTCGCAATACCAATAGTTATATACCTTGGTCAATATAGGGGAAATTATATCTGTGAAGGCTTTGTATATATTGGAGGTGAGGCCATCTGGTCCCGGTGATTTGTCTGGAGCAAGCTGAGTTATCACTTGTTTCACTTCCCATACTTGAATGGGTGCTTCCATCAAGGTTACTTCAGTAAAATCCAACCTCTTTAAATCTGTTGAGTCTAGATAACTGTTAATGTCATACATGCGAGTCCTATCCTTCACCTGGATAGAGTACACTTTGCTAAAATATTCTCTAAACGCTGCTGCAATTTTATTGAGTCTGTAATGACAGGGTTGCCTACTTTGCTTTGTAAGGCACTTACGTATCTACTTTAGTCAAGTTGCTTAATCTTAAGCACTAAAAGTTTCCCAGCCCTATCACTGGACTCAAGGTACTTAATCTTGGTTCTTCGAAGGGCTAGTTCAGCCTTCTGCAACATAATGGAGGAGTGTTAGGAATGTAATTGATGTAACTTAACCCAATCAACATCTGATGCTTGCTTGGAAATAGTAAGCTCCATTTTTTTGATGGCATTAGTGATTTCCTCCAGCCTCAACTTGTCTTTTTTTAGTTTTGGTGGGTGGATGTAATTCTAATGCATTCCCCCCTTAAGGCACATTTCAGAGTTGTCCAAACAATATCAATCTTAGGAACTGAGCCCAAGTTCTGATTGAGAAAGTGAGTTATGAAATTGTTGAGGTGATCATATGTACGGGAGTCTTGTAGCAGTTGGTTGTTGAATCTCCACCTGAAGTCCCTCTTAAATCCAAGGTTTAACTCATATTTTATTGACACTGGAGAATAATCTGATATGACCCTGGTATGTATTTGTGCTTCAAGAATCAAGGAAAGTACCTTACTATTTACTAGCCAATAATCGATTCTAGAGCAAGTTTTGTGTGGCATTGAGAAGAAAGTATATTGCTTAACCCCTGGATTATTAAGTCTCCAAACATCCACGAGGTTCAAACCTTCCATCACCTCTCTCAGGCTTCTGTTAGTTGACCTGTCACCCATCAACTGTGGAGTTATATTCCAGTCCCCACCAAGCAACATAATCCTGGTAAATTGTGGGTTTAATTTGTCCAGTAGCTGCATAAAGAATTGTGGAGAATCTATGTTGGGACCATATATTGAACCTATAGTGATCAGCTGCACCAGTAAAATTCCAGTTATTAAGATGTGTCGGCCTTGTGTGTCCCATACTTCCTTTTCTAATTTGAAATTTAATCTTTTATGAAATAGAATAATGACCCCTCCTTTACTGGTTGAAATACCCGCGCCAAAAGTCTGACCAACCCAGTATTTCTTGAACAATTGAGCGTCTTCTCTTTTGAGATGGGTTTCTTGTAAACATGCCACATCGCAATTAAGGGTTGAAAGGTGTTTTAATATAATTTGCCTTTTGCATCTATCCCGAGCTCCTTTGACATTCCAACCTACTATGTTGTTAACACATGACATTGTGATTTATCTTAAGTAAGTGAAGATATAGCCTAAAAAAAATTCCCCTACTACATTTTAATTTAACTAAGGTAATCATACCTCTGAAAGCGGCTCTCACTCCTTTACTATTGTTTAAGTAGATGCTATCCCATCCCCCAACTTTCTCCACATGTAACAAGTAACCCCATAAAAGTGAATAACGTCCCCCAGTTTTAACAACTGTTCTACTATACCTAATAGTCATGTGATCTATATCAACCCAGCAGAAAGTCTATCTGCTACCCAAACCTAGATCCATTACTTATTGTACATTAATATGTTATATTCTTGCCCCTCGTATAGTATGCTTGAAACATACCATATTAAAGAAAACAGAAAAGAAGAAGAGCAGAGAAAAAAAAAAAAAAAACCTCCTTTATTTATTAAAAACCAAGGACCATTTGCTGCCCCACTAGCAGGGATCCCTTCTTGAGGAAGGAGCATCAGATTGTCCTTTGTAAACAAGCTGTTCCACCACTTTTTGTACTAGGTGTATCTAACACTAACCCTATAATAATTATAAGACTATTGCTTCAATTCGTCAGCTTTTATCCCCCTCTAGTGGAGGCCAACAGGTACTGCACTACAACATCTAGCATCAAATAGCCTATGCTCAAAATTGCCCAACACAGATGTTCGACTGTTGACTGAGTTAAGAATGTCCCTTTAAATCTGTATAATTGCTGTGCTTAACTCTAATTATGGCCTTCCCATGCCTCCCTAGTTAAGATTCAATCATTATAATTATTTCCTATTAGCGAGACACAAGTTAATCTTCATTTGCCCTCTCTGCTCGTCACTGCAATACCGAGATATTTCCAATGCATAGTCTTAAGTTGCAGTTCTATGCAGTCATTCCCGACTTGCAAACTTCGATACTCTAGAGCTGTATTATCGATAACCTTGGATTATATTCAGATCCCCCCACGTAGCAGTACTCTTTCTGGTTGGTGCTCCTTGATAGTCTAGTTTAGTATGACAAGGCTTGGTCTGCGATCATAGTTGTACTTGTTAATCTAGGATTCAGTATACTATCCCCAGAAAGCTAAGGTTTTCACTTACTGTGGACCTCAATTCATCCATTACTGTGTACCCTTGGTCTCTTGTAATTATAATGCAAGACATGACTGTTTCGTTATCAAGGTCCCAGGCATCACATTTTAACTTTAGTGCGGTTAGAAGATGCTTTCCCAATTCCTAGGGTGCTTCGTGCTGCTCTGGGTTTCTAGACAAAACTGATAATCTATTATCCAAGTTACCATCTATTTTTTCATCTTATTATGATCAGTCTAAAATATAAAAGTTCAGATTAACTAGTTGGCCATTATTCAAGAGTGCTGCAAACTGACTTTTGCTTTTCCAACTGTTAGTGTGTGACTTGCAAATTTAAAGCTCCTTTCTCAAAGCAACATCTATGAAATTTGTACTACAAAGCCAGTGAAACTCAGGGGTGTCATCTAGCCTGGGACTGTTTATTTGGCATCCATGTAAGTATCGCAAGGATTACAAACAAAGACTAGCATTCTACTGTCCATTGTTTCCATCGACATTGCCATTCTCTGTCCTGTGTGAACAGATGCACGGGCCAGCTCAGCATCTTCATCTAGGTACTGAGAAGTGACTGGACTGCACTTCATTACACCATCCAAGGGGAAAAATAAAAGGGAGCAGTGGTCACCATTCTCTGGGAATAATCCCAAAAGCAGAACTGAGGTATTAATTAAGACCTTTTTAACACCTGGATGCATGTTCAAGTCCGCTAGAACACTGTCCACATTAGTCATTACAAAGTTAGGATGTACTTGTGAGCAGAGCACACCGAAACATGTATGGTTTTCCAGTAGCTTCCTATCTTGTTAGAAGGGGGGTTCTCCATGATGTATGGCATTACTCCAAGGGCTTACCAATGATAAGTTGCGAGATATTAAATTATGAACATTCTGTATTTGTCAAGTAGTAAAGTCTTATGCATTCTACTTTACTTGTGTTGTAACATTGCCACCATCAGCGATATTTATTTGAACAACTCTGGGAAGGACTTTCTGAGGTTCTGTCGCGCAACTTCAATGGTTTCATAGGACTGCCACTGATCATTTATTTTAACGTGTAACACCACTGGATATTTTACTCGGTATTGGATTCCGGCTGCAATTAATTTTGAAACTACTGGATGCAGTTCTTGGCGTCTCAGTCTCACGGAGTGTGGCAGATCATGGGTCGCCCTGATTCATTTACCCTCCCAGGAAACCTCTTGTAAGGTTCTAACTTTTGTTAATATATGCTGTTTGTCCAAATAATTCAAGAGTTTGCAAATAATGGGTCTGGGCTGTGTACCTGTAGCTGGGGAGGGGGGGGCGAAGGGACCTATGCACTCATTCCACAATATAGCTGGGGCTGTTCAGGGATGGACCCGCTATTTTTTCCAAGAGCTTCTGCGTGAACAAAATTGGTGATGTCCCTTCTTCTTTTTCCAGAATACTGAAAATGATTAGGTTACTTCTTCTACTTCTCCCTTCCAAATCTTCTAATTTGTCCTCCATCTTTCTGATTCTTTTGCCATGGAGACTCGCTCCAAATCACATTTATCCATCCTTGCTTCTACTGATTTGATTCTGGTTTCGTTATCTCTGACTTTGGTAGCTAGAGATTCTATCAATGATCTAAAACTGCAGATTTCTGTTGAGATTTCTTCTATCGAATTTTGTAGTGGGGCAATTATCTCCAAAAAACGTTCCTCGGTTAGAGCTGGAGACTCCGTTGTTGATTTTGTAGCTCCCTGCCAAGGGCGCTTCGTGGCCTGTTCTTTTCTGGTGAAGGAGGCGGCGTGTGTTTGGCCGCTTGTTTCTTAACAAAAGCCTCCATTTTTAATATTTTTACAAACCAGGAGACTTCTTGAGAAACTAAAGTAGCTAGTTGTCTACAAATAAAACTGTGTTGAATTGAAACGAGGGTTATTTTCCAGGTTGGTAGCAGAGCTAGACGAGATGCTGCTTTCTCCTAGGCTGCCATCACATGACCCTCATGAACTAGTTTCTCTTGCAAGTTACTGCTTCTTCTGTATATTATTCTTGGTGCAGTATCACTGATTGCATCAAATTTTGTATCGCCCCTCAATATGTTCCAATGTCTTTTTATAATCTGTACAATTTTGTTAGGTTGAAGAATGAACAGAGTAACAAATGTTGTATTTGATTCATTATTATTATTGTCTGACCCCTTTTAGTTAATAAGTGTCTGTCTCTTAGTTTGCTTTGTGCTCACATATGCTTTTTCTATTACTTGATATACATATTTTCAGCCTAAAAATCTCTGTTTTATATCTATGTAACATGTTTTAAAATCGCTGTCTAAAGAGCAAGTATGTTGTGCTTTAAAAACTGTTCCTTTGGAATGTTATTAATGAGAGACTTAGGATTGCAACTGTCTGCTTGCAATATGGTGATTTTTGAAGCTCGTTTTCTATACATTTTACATTCTAACCTTGTTCCTTGCTTAAATATCAAAATATCCCAAAAAATAAATCTTAGCCTGATCCCACTCAACTGTGAATTTAAGATGTCTGTTTGTCTGTTTGTGGAGTTTATATATTCCATAAATAAATTAAGTGCCATTTTCAAACCTTTCCAAATTAAACAACAGTCATCTATGTAACATTTCCATTTGATTGTGTTTTTGTAAAATGGATTGTTAGATTCATAGATGATTTTTTTTCCCACTCTACAATGTATAAATTCTGTGGATTAGGGACAAAAGTAGTGCACATACTGGTGCCTCTATCTTGTGTGTAGTACTTTCCATCAAAAATTAAAAAAAAATTGACTCAAGTACCGTTTTGGCACAGTCTATTACAAAGTTACTTGGAGGGGTCATCTCCTCAGATCTAATTTCCAGTGCTTTTGAATTGGTTCCAGACCCCTTTCATGGGGAATATTTGTATAGAGGCTCTCCACATCTATACAAACCAAAAGATCAGACTCAATAATTTCACATGCTTTTAACAATTGACACATGTGATTTGAATCTTTCACATAGGATGCTAGTTTTGGCACATATTTCTTAATATATTCATCTACAGATTTAGAGAACAGTGTGCAGTTGCTCCAGTAGAAGCCATAATTGGTCAACCAGGTACAAGAATTTTATTCTTATGCAATTTAGGGAGAAGGTATAATGCTGGTTGTCTCAATTCGTTTACACACAGAAAAGCAGCTTTTTTTTCTGTTATCCAGTTGTCATCAGAAGCATCTGTTATCAGAGTATGGATACATGTTTTTATTTGTGGTGTGGGATTTCTCTCTAATCTTGAATAATAATCTTTATTACTTAGCTATTTACTTCAATTTTATAATCATTTACATCCCACACTACCAGAGTCCCACCTTTGACTGCCGTGCATATGATCACATCATTCAGATTTCCTAACTGTTTGAGCCCATCTCTTTGAATTGTACTGATATGTGGGTGCTGTTATAATATTGCTGTTTTAAAAGTTCATCTACTTCTCGTTCAGCAGCTTTCATATACACTTGTAATGCAGTACAGGTGGTGGTGATGGGGGCAGAATGTCTATTTATTATTTAAGCCAGAAGGTTCATGACTCACATTTGTTATACTGTCAGTTTTATTTTCATCTGTTGTATGATAACATTCTTTTAGTTTTACTAATTGAAATAATTTTTGCAGGTCAGTTTTGATATTAAAGGCATTAGAAATGTTTGTGGGGATGAAAGTTAAACATTTTTTCAAAACATCAGTTTGAGCAATAGTTAATGTTCTTTTGGTTAGCTTTACAGTCTCCAATTTGGACTCTTGTATCTTGGGGATCTCCACATTTGATTACTCTGATTCCAATGTGTATGTACTCATCCTCCTCTGTAGCCTCTCTCTCTCTTCCTCCTGCCCCTCCCTCTCTGCCTTGACCTTGAGCCAGATTTTGGCCTTCTCTTTTTGACCTTATTTTATCTATCTTATTTGTTGGTTGACTTCTAAAAAAGGTCCATGTTGACTAGCAGAGTTATTGCTGGAAGTATCATGTCCCATGCTTGATGAAATATTGCCATCTGTATCCTCAGTATACAGCTTTTTAATTTTAAACCTTGTAAGTTTACCGTGCCAGTTGTAAATAATACCGCCTAAGTAATCACCTGTGTTTCTGTTATATTTCTGCTGTTTGTATGTTTTGAGTTCATTTTTGAATTTTCCTAAATGTGTATCCATTTTCAGCTGCTGGAGCTCACAATACAGCAGGCTGAACACCCCAGACTCTGACAGTGCTCTCCCCACTCCTGTTCAGCTGCCAGCGCTCATAACCCAGCAGGCTGAACACCCCATATGACAACAGTGTTATCCCCACTCCTGTTCAGCTGCTGGAGCTCAGCACAGCAGGCTGAACACCCCTGATGCTGAAAGTGCTCTCCACCCTCCCGTTCAGCTACCAGAGCTCACAACACAGCAGGTACATTCAGGGAAAGACAGCATTGTGCTGCTCAGGGTTGAAGAAAATAAATGGTTTTGAGACTGTATTTTTCTGTTGGAGGACTGTGACTGATTGTTTTTTACTGCATTACTACCCTTACTGGCATTACTACCCTTATTACCACCATGAGTTGTTATGTGCTCTCTTAAGGGTTCTTCAGGATCATTGACCATGTTTATTTGTGCTGCATGTTTTGTGCTGGTCTTTAGGGGTTTACCAGGGGAGGTTTAGCATTGTTTTGTGGTGGTTTTTGGGGAAACTGTGTTACGTTCCACAATCCAGTTGCCCACCATTGCTCCTAACCCCACCGCCAGCCGTCTTTGTCCTATTCCTGCCCTGACTCCACTATTGTGCAATCAGCCTGCCCTTTTAATCCTTTACCATTCTGTTGCAGGCTGAACACCCCATATGCTGACAGTACTCTCCCCACTCCCTTTCAGCTGCCAGAGCTCACAGCGGAGCAGGTACATTCAGAGAAGGACAGCATTGTGCTGCTCAGGGTTGCCCACCAGCCACCATCCCACCTTGGGCAAGCATTTCTTATGTAGCAAGCCCCAATAACATATTCTTGTCTTATGAGCCCATCATCAGGAATTATCTCCCCAAAGTCCCATTAACCTGTTATATGCCTTGGCCACTGAAGGTCACTATTGGTCCTCACTATGTGATGTAACATTATACTTCACCCCTCTCTAACTTTGAAGCTAGCTAAGATGTGCTAAACTCCCTCCTTATTCCCTAGTCCCCTTGTACCCTATTACTCTCTCAACCTCCATCCTCCCCTGGTGGCAGTTTTGAACCTGCGTCTCCAGAGGTTATAAACCTGCTGAAGTCACCCTCTCTAATCACTAGGCTACTCAACCTGCTACAAAGCACCCTCCCACTACCTTTATTCATCCCTTAACATCTAGTGGCCACAAGTGTTACTACACATCATATGAGCCAGACTCGAGACATGCTCCTTACGTACCCATGGCTTCTCCTATTTGCACTCCTTCCCCCTCCACTCCTCCCCAAGGTACCCCTCCCCAACAATTCCTCTTCTCACCCCATCCACCCCCATCTATCCTTACCTCACCCACATACCCAACACCATAACAGGCTGACTAAGGCCTACCTCCATTATTAGCTCCTTTCCTCTTTGTAGCAGCCTCCTGCTACTTACCCCTTTCCTATCTCCTCCACCTGTCATCCAACAGCCATCCTCACGCAGACTTGAACTCATTCACAAGCTCCACCTGTCTTGCTGTCCCACCCACCAATGCACTGCAGTAGAGTACAACTGCATAAACCTTTAAACAGACTCTTCTTCTTCTTCTATCTACTCCTCATACTAGCTGGAGACATTCAGCATAACCCTGGCCCAACCCCTCTCTTGTTCCCTCCCTCAGAAGGCCTCACCATATACCATCTTAATGCTAGTGGTTCATTTCCTAAGATAGACTCTGGGTATTACAGCATTCTCCAGATATACTCTGTATTACCAAGTCATGGCTATCAGCTGAGTTTTCAACTCTCCCTACCTGGCTACCTTCTCCTTAAACAAGACCAGTCTAAGAGAGGTGGAGGTGTAGCAATCTATCACTGCCAAAACCTGCTGATCTCAATTGTTACAAATGAGGCAGTCCCTAAGTCTCATGAGATCCTCCTTGTTAAACTTCTTCTGCCCTCCTCTCTCTCCCCACCCACATTGGAGTAATCTGCTCCTCCCCCAAATCACCTCCATCCCTCATAATCAACACTGTCTCAGCTGTTTCTGCCACTGCCAGCTCTGGCAAATTCATTTTACTTTTACTTGAAGATGTTAACGTGAATTGGGCCTCCCCTACCCATAATATCACCAGCCAGCAAATTGAGACACTAAACCTATACCAGTGAACCCACTAAACTAAACCCCCATTCCCAAAACCATACCCTCCTGGACTGAATCCTGGCTTCCCACCCTCACTGGATCACATCAGCTGGTATGCTTCGGGCATTTTCAGCAACCACCTCATGACCTACTGCACTCGCAAACTCCATTTACCTTGCTCCCACCCACCTAACACTGGATCAGCTATGTTCACTCATTAAATGCCGCTATACTCCTGCATGCCCTCACATATTCAGACTGGTCCCCTTTCTACACCACAGATGACATAGGCACAGCTCTCTCTCCATTTTCTGTCACATATTAAACAATGACTGGAATCATCACACACACACACCCTCCCCACACCGCCAGAGACTGAGAAACTTCCACCATCTTTGGAAATCTGCTGATCTACTCAAGCTATGCAATTTCTGTGACTGTGCTTGGGCTCACTATAAAGCCTCACTCTTGCCCAATGACTTCTCCACCTACCATGCCCTGAAAAATGCTTGCACCAAAGCTATCAGGGCAGCTAAATCTAGACTCAGGAGTCAATTGAATGACCAATTATGATTGACTTACAACACATTATGACCGATTTTTTTCAATCAGTTTAAAATTTATGATTGCAACTGAATAAAGAAAATTCAACCAATTTTTTCAACTACCGCCATTGTGGAGTTTGGTGCCCAGGTACTTCCTAAAGTGGAATGCAAGAAGACATTATGAAATCTTGAACCAAAAACTTTGTCTAACAGTACTTATTCTGGTAGTTTGAACTGTCATGGTATTTGATACCAGTTGAGTACTATTATTATTGAACCATCCCATCATCCATATAATATAAATATTAAAAACATAAACCTTTCAAAACTAAACACAGCAACTGCACTGGTGCTCTGAACTGAGCAAGGAATCCTAATATGAGCAGAGGAATGAGCAGAAAATTACAGAACTTGCCAGGATTAATGTGCCTTACTGAATTTTACTGCAGTGTAAGACAAAGCTGCCAATTGCTTATGGGTGGGGGGGCACTGACTGGCAAGTACCAGGAGGAGCATGTAGCGCCATCATAACCACTGCAGTCTGTGGGGGATAATGGCTAATCCAAGCAATCAAAGGCAATATATGCCTGCCATAACCAAGCCTTCATCCTGCCCCCACTCCGGGCAACTTCCCTTTCATTATGACGTCTAAAAATGTGAAATATTAAAACAGAGCATAATCTTTTAGTTTCAACCACACACACCAGCACTGTACAGCAACTCTACCTGTGTAAAGATTGTCTTATGAAGATTTTTCACACACCTTAGGTGTATGGAAAATATTCTTAACACACACCTGCACAGGCATTATTCTCTGTATAACAACCATCTGCGGTTTCAAAGGTGCAATCATTACTGTGAAAGATCATTATCCTAAGATATATATATATATATATATACACACACACACACACACACACACACACACATACTCACAAGCACACGCACACAGACACATAACTAGGCAAGGAACATCCACTGTAGTGTAATTATGAGCAATTGTAATTATTATTTAATAGTTTCTCATTAAGTTTCCCGATAGAATGCTCTTTTATTTATTTATTTTTGCAACAGGCTTGACTAGATAGTCCACTTCAGGCTATTAAGGGAGCTGCACAGGAATGGGAATGCAGCAATTTTAATAAATACTGTACAAGGTACACTGGCCAAGACATGTCCATGGATTCGAGGCTCTTAACTTCCTATTTAGACATCATGGAGGTCTGTTCATGGAAGGAAAAGCAGTGACTGTTTAAAACTAGATACTTTCTGAAAGTTATTAAGGGCAACCTGTCCTTGGAACTTTACAAGCATAAATAATTCTCAGGAAAATGTATGCCTTAAATAAGTGATTATCAACATTTAAGAGAAACCTACAGCTAGGCCAGACCCACCTTCTATCCATTTCCTAGTGTGAAATTAAAAGAAAAGAGCAATTAAAATATGAAGCAACAACCAACGTTTTGCCTAGGCCAATCCAAAAGTCCCTGCCATTAGTATTGTTCCCCAGCCCGGAAGAGGAGAAAAATTAACCTCCTGCTTACTGGTCCAGAGTCAAGACCTTAACTTACAAGAAAGCACACTTAACATTTAACTGGGCTATATTAACCCCTGCTTGCCTGGTTTATTCCTGTAGCTCTTGGATTTTAAGTGACGCCATCACATTCATTTTTATGAGTGGAACCCCTACCAGATTCTTATTGTATAATCAATTAACATTTCCATGTTGTCCGTCATTCATGTATATGTTGCTTGACCTTCCAGTCTCAACTGATGAGCAACTGAACCTTTCATTTACTCTTGTAAACTAAAAGTACTCCGTAGCAACTTTCTCAAAACAGAATGAAATTGCATCCTAAACATTACTTAAAGAAGGTAAGATTGTGCTTTTGATTAGCCATTCCTTGGCTAGTATAAATAACACCCCAGGTGTCCTTACTGTTTATCTTCTGGTCCAATGGAGCAAGCCAGATAATTGACATGAGCCAGGCTAAATGAATATGATAGCAGTGAAAACTCACTGGTCAGCCTGATTTGGATGGTGAATGAGACCCCTTGACAGTGTGGAATGGCACCAGCCCATCTCAGAATTAGCAGTCCCTCTGGCAGCAACTGCAGCTTGGGGGTCCCCTATATATGTACAAGAGACAGTGCCCATGTCAGCCAGATAGCTACCTGCCTGGGCTCCTGTCACCACATGCAGAGAGAAACACTCAACCTGCACTCATGCCGCTCGCTTGCCACGCAATGATGGAGGTGTCCCTTCAAAAACAGCCTGCTGCAAAGTGACAACTCACATCATCAGACTAACAAGGCATCACACTCACACACACACACACACACACACACACACACACACACACACACACACACACACTCAGAGATCTGCAATTTAAAAAAAAAGGTAAAGGGGCAAAATGGCCGTCAACATAGAAGCACGTTGCAAACCAATAAAAAATGAGTTAAAAAAAAAAACATAGAAGCATGAAACACCCCATCTCAGCAAAAGAGCTTTCTGTTGGTGTGCATATAGAACTTTCTGATTCTCTCTCTCTCTCTCTCTCTCTCTCTCTCTCTCACTCTCTCTCTCTGCTGGCTGATAATGTTTGCTCTAAAGGTATATTCCTTTATGATTTCAGCAGGGCTGTATAAACAAAGAAGTGACAAAATAGTGCTTGAATCTAAGATAGGAAAAATATCTAGACGTGGTCAAATATATTAAATGCTAAAATAGCTGATGGCACAAAATGAGTCACATTGGCTAAGAAATTCACTTGTATAAATGCCGTAATGGCTTTTACGCAGAAATCTGGAAGACAGAATCCACCCTGATGAAATTCCTGTGAAAGCCTTTTGTGGCTAAGTCGTCTGGCCCCATTACTCCAGAAAAAGGATGGCATATCTTTATGGAACCAATGTATATGTCATGTTTCTATGTAGCAGAACTGAAAGGCAGCAAAATTCAAATTCAGAGGTAATGCAAGGGAGTTAAAATAAACAAAATACACCAAATGTACAGAATTAGACATACTAGGGATGAAGGGAGGTGGTTTATATATAAGGCAACTCAGAACACTTTTTAAAGAGTAGAACATAGATAAAGAAGGGGCAAATTTGCAAATAATAACAATTATGGGAAAGAAGACTATTCCATGCATCATTTAAAACAGAGGGCTACAGGGCACCAAGCCTAAATATTAGTCTACTCTCGCATCTCATTCTCATTAGAGTAACATTCTGCATTGATTTCACCCACTGGGGATAGCTTAGACATGATCAATGCCCATAAATTTAAGTGCATCAGTCCAAGTGCTTACAGTAAGTTGCTATACAAAATAAGTCCATTCGACACCCAAGCACCGTAAGCACCTAAACATTAGAGATTATATATATATACTTTGCAAAAAATATTCAGTACATATTATATTCTTTGCAAAACTGTAGTCCCCCTGCCCTCTTCTTTTCAGCTTACCATCTCCCTTCACACCAAACACTTTTCTCTGCTCCATAAATCATTTTAGTGAATGCATTTTATTTTAAAAACACTAATTCAGTTTTCAGTACCTTTCTTCTTTTCTTTCTGTTTCTACTAGCAACAATGGGTCCACTAACTGCTCATGCTGATGCTCACACAACAAACCTACGGTGATACTGAGGATCCTCAGCTGCCCTCCAGAACCCACGGTTCAGAACCACTGCTTCTTTTTTTTTTAAAAATGATGGCTCACCAAGCACATTCAGAGCCAGCAGCTACTCTAGTTTATTCTTTTCATTCCTTAAAATTCTTACCTCACCAACAGCAGTACTTCCACCTGGGATCTCTGCTCATTCCTTGATCCTCAAGTGACACTGTAACTTGGTAATAAATTACCTTTCTCAGGTTCTTGGTGGAACAGCACAAAGGAAGAGACAACAGACAAGTAGTGTCATGTAATAAATTAAATTTATTACAGGTGAATTGTAATGTTTGTTGAATTTTGTTGACCCTGTAAGCCCACTGGGCCTAGAAGTCCCTTTCTCAGGGGCGACTGGGGTGTTGGGGAATACAGATGGTAAGCAACTGAAATTGAAAAAGGTTAAGCTGTTGGTGGTATTTGTAGTGAATGAGGGAAATTTTGGCCAGAACACCGGAGAATTCCCCTACTCTTTTCGATAAGTGACATAGCATCTTTAACATCCACCTGAACTACCATCAATCCAGGCAGATGGGACCTCAGTTTAACATCTCATTCGAAAGACGGCACCTCAGAAGTGCAGCACCCCTCTCATGCTGCACTACAGTGTCAGTACTGGGATATTAACCCAAGTGCCAGATATGGGAACTGAACCCTACAGGTTTACTACCAACAGGAAATACACTGAGAGAGCTTCCAGTTTTCCTTATCTTGGTATGCAGTCTGTCGTCTCAGAGAAGCTATGTGCTACACAGTGTCTTATTCCCCAGTAATTACTATGGCAACAACTAAAGAAGATACATAAAAAGTATATAATTGGACAGTAACAAGTGGCCTGTGTAACCATCCTAACCAACATGAGAAGTCGCTTAGCTTGCATAAGATAGCCCAAACAATGGGATCTCTATAAATCCAAGGTCAGTTGCAATTACAGTGATGCACAAGCACTAAAGATGGCACTGTTGCCTTACTTATCATACTACAGCAACATTATAGTGGAAAGCATCTCCCAGGACTAAGATACATTGGAAAAAACATAATGGAGCGTAAGATGCAATAGTATAATACAGTAGAACACAGATCCTGACACCTATGCTTATACAATAAGTGTCTCTACTCTAAGGTTACTACATACACCAACATATATGTTGCTGTCCATGAGGTGGGGGTACAATCAGGGGTGCTGGACCATGGATGACATTCCCCCCTTGTTGCCTCAGAAGGGGCAACAATCCCAGGAAAGAAGTGAGATGGAGCTACAAAAGTAATTTGCAAATCCGATGCACGAGCCTTGTAAAGGAATTCAAGTTGTTCTTGGTCTTGTCTTAGAGTGCGTTGCAGACAACAAAGGTTTAGTATCAGAAAAACAATCAAAAATGCTTGGATAATAACAAAAGCTTTAAAAGTCATTTCTAACCAAGTATTGGACAGAGCAGTTAGAGCAGTGCTTAAATCACCATCATTAATAAGATGATTAAGCTTACTCAACTTTCCAGGAGGGTAGCCAACACTGAAGAGCGGATCAGCTCAGTGGAATGGAAGCAGGACAGAATGGAGCCCGAGGTAGTCACACTTAAGAGAAACCTATCCAAACTGGAGGAGTGCATAGACAACCTGGAAGATGGAATCAAAGGAACAATCTTGCCTTGCTGGGGCACCCAGAAGGAGAGGAGAGCCCCAATACCATTCAATTTCTTCAGAAATTCCTAAAGAAATCAGTGGGGCCTTTTCCTAATGGCCCTGAATTCATAATCGAACAAGTCCATCGATCACTTCATGCCAAACCCTCCCCAACTGAGCCACTGAGGCCTATCATTTTTAAACTTCTTAATTATTTAGACCAGGAGTTTTTTCTGAGGGAAGAAAGAAAACGTAAAGCTATTCTTTGGGAAGGTCAAAAATTAAGATTAGTTCCAGACCTTAAGTATAAAACTCAACAACTCCAAGCAGCGTTCCGCCCCATCACTTCAAAGCTTTGGGCAGCAGGTATAAAACACTGCATGTTATATCCAGCAAGGCTCCAAGTGACTCTCACAGAGGGTGCAAAGTGTTTTGATTCTACAGAACATGCTCTGCAGATTCTCCAGCTATCACTTCCCAATCTTTTTCCTGGGTGAACAAAGGAGAAGCCATATGGGGATTTTGATTTATTATGTATTTTGAACTCTGCAGAAACT
This sequence comes from Neoceratodus forsteri, assembly GCA_016271365.2. Lineage (NCBI taxonomy): Eukaryota > Metazoa > Chordata > Ceratodontiformes > Ceratodontidae > Neoceratodus > Neoceratodus forsteri. The sequence goes on along the minus strand of CM057456.1, from coordinate 167,895,880 downwards.
GTTTTGATTTACAAGTGCCTTTTCAGAACCTACCGACTGTTCAATAGGGAAGTAACAACATAGGTTATCAGGGACTTATCAGAGTTTCTTTCTGTTATGCACTTATTTGTATGCAGCCCCTCAATAAGCTAAATGACTGTAAAGCACAACTACAGCATATACATTTGTTTTTCCTTTTTTTTTGCTACATCAGGGGACTTTTTGCTTATAAAAGCCACTAGAGGGTGCTGAAGTTTAACTCTCCACGAGCACTGCAGGGGGGCTAATATGTGTTCTATTTAGTTTGCCTTTTGGTTTTCCTTTTTCCCTTATGTTTGATCTGCAACCTGCTTTATTTTTGTTTGTACAAGGCTTTATATTCCTCCACGTATGTCCCCCATCTGACCGGAACCCCCAGCTCCATCCCCCAGAATTACTGTGTCTTACTTTATGCCCAGTCCAGGAGTGGTGCCTGCGGAGAGTCAGTCACCATCCTGCTGCCAGTTTTTTTTCACGCATTTTCTCCTTATTTTTACCTGAAGGCCCAGGATAAGGATGTATGTGTGTGGAGGAACGCATGTACCTTACAGTCCTGGTAACGACCCTCCTCCACCCACCCCATTGGCCTATCGCCAGTACCCTGTTTACGCAGCCTCTTGGCCTCCACCAGGGGGGCAACTGTGAGCAAGGGATGCCATATCACCTCCCTTGAGCGGACAGCTGCTTATCAGCAGCTCCATCCAGCTCTGCCCTCCCCCCCATGATAACCTCCAATGACCCAGGCTAGTTCACAAACTCTGGTCACCTGCATGCAGAGAGGTGAGATGTCCAGTGCCTTAGCCCTCTGCACAACTGGGCCGGCCCCTGCAACCTGCTTTATTAGTAATCATAATAGAATATACTAGTAAAGTTACGAGTAACAATAAATATAATGGTTAGAGCGAGGTAAAATTTAATTTCTGAATTGAATCCTAGATATTACTTCATCACTAGGATACTACTTATATTATATGAGGTTACTAAGAAAAAAAGAGAAAACATTATTTAAATGTCATTAGTTTTTCATTCCTGTTAATCTAAACTCTAGTCAGGGATACTGGCTGTTTTCTTGTTATTCCTATTGGTACTGACATCTATTATACCGGTGATAGATAGTTCCATGGGTAGATGGAGCCCCCCCACCCCCTGAAGAGTGTTATGGACCGTAACATAAGGAGTGGGCCTAGGGTCCTGGTTATGATGTTTGTAAATAGTTGCATAGTTATAATCTTTTCTTCCTGGGTTAGGCAGTTGTTTTGGGATATTAAGAGGGAATTTGAAATGGGGAGGGGGGATGGGATTTGCCACGGTCTCAATAAAGGGTAAGACAGGTTAATATGTAAATTTAACTATGCATGGTAACTAGAGTAACAGCTCTTTCATGGAATTTAAAGGGTGGAAGGGACAATACCAGAAAATATGTTGTGCTTAACCACTTGGCAAGATACAACCCTAAAATAGTATTCCTTCAAGAAACCCATTTACATCTGATCAGTTAGGCTTCCTCTGTAAACGCTGGGTGGGCCAGTTTTATGGTGCTGGCCTTAACTCTTGTAAGCATGGAGTAGCAATACTTGTTGCAAATGGATTGCATTTCATGACTGTCTCAACAATCAGCGATCCAGAGGGCCGTTATGTGGTAGTCCACGGTAAGTTAGGCAATATAGATGTAGTGTTGGGATCCATTTATGGTCCAAACATAGAGACCCCATCTTTTTTTACTCATTTAGCTTCAGTTTTAGCACCTTTCTCACAATATCCTACCATACTGGGTGGTGACTGGAATATTATACAGTCGAGTGGCCTAGACCGAACATACTGCACGAGTCTTTGGGCATCGTCAGGACTAAGGACTTTAAGTGAATTAATATCCTCCTTAGGTATGATTGACTCCTAGAGACTTGCTAGGCCCTTAACTAAGGATTTTATCTTTTATTCACCAGTGCATAAAAATTATTTCCATTTGGATTTTTTTTTTGATAAGCCAACAATTAGCGCCTTTTCTCAGATTTACGAACATGTAATTTCTGACCTCTCCCTTATAGCTGTTACTCTAGACCTCCCAACTACTCCTCTTAGACATCATACTTGGTCTCTTAATACCACTTTACTAAAAGATTTCCAGATTACTTTGCATTTTAAATAATTTCTTCAACACTCCATATTGCATAATCTAAATTCTATCCCCTCAACAGATATGGTATCGGCAGCTTTAAAATCCACTTGTAGAGGTGAACTCATTCATATTGAGACAGTAACAAAGACAAAAAGAGCAATTTCACCTCACTTTATGTTTAGAAAGGATTCGGGATCTTGAGGTTAAAGGGATAGACAACTTAACTAATACAGAACAACAAGAACTTACCCTCTTAAGGTCATATTACTCAAGCATTCAGCTTTAGATAGTCGATAAAGCAGCATCCCTTACCAAAGCCACCTATATAAGACAGGGTAGCAAAATGGATAAGCTGCTTGGCTGGCAACTGAAGCAGCACTCAGCAGCAAAATGGATTACAGCTATCGAAAATCTCCTAAATGGGAATTCTTTTTACAAATCCTAAAGAGATGCTGCAGTCCTTCTGAGAATGTTATCATTCTCTAGATTCATCTCCCCCTTTAGCTACCTTCCAAAGTCAAAAATGCAAGAAGTTTTGCATTGAGCTTCCCTTCCCCCCTTATCTAGAGAGCAGCAATCCCTATTAATTGACCATATTTCTACCGAGGAAATTTCTCAAGCCATTCATCCTCTAAAACCTGAGAAAGCACCTGACCCAGATTGGTTTTCTTGTCTTTATTACAAAACTTTTAAGGACCAAATTATTCCATTGCTACAGCAGCTATTTAATTACTGGGAAACATCTCTAGTTATAGACTCCTCACTATTTGAAGCAAGAATAATTCTTCTCCCCAAACCTGGGAAGGATCCAATTATGATTGGTAACTACAGACTAATTTCATTGCTTAATGTAGATGTGAAAATATATGCAAAAGTTTTAGCTAATAGAATAGCGAAAGTATGGACTGGACTTTTGGGACAAGAGCAAACTGGATTTGTAGCAGGAGGTTCTTCTGCTAATCATTTTCACAAGCTCTGCCTCCTTCTTGCTACATCCAGAGAGCCTATCCTTGAAGTAGCCTTGGTGTCTGGATGAGGAGAAGGCTTTTGATAGAGTGACTTGGCCATATTTGTTTCTAGCCCTTAAAAAATCTGGCTTCCCTGACATTTTCATTAATCATATCCATACCCTCTGCCAATGCCCATCTGCCAGGATAATGTGTAATAACCATTTATCAGATCCCTTCCCATTGTGTAGTGTACCAGACAGGGATTCCCCCTATCCCTGTACTTATTCAATTTGTACATTGAACCACTCGCACGAGTGCTTAATCAAGAAAGGGAAGCAAGGGGCATAAAAGTAGGCAATCTAGAATTTAAATTATCCCTTTTTGCAGATGACTTACTCCTCCATCTGTCTAACTGTAACCAGTTTCTCTGTATAGCACTTCAAATTATTACTCAATTCACTGAATTTTCTGGTTATAAACTTAACATAAATAAAACAACAGTATATCTCTTGTCAGCTTTAGTGAAAATAAATCAGGTTAAAGCCTTATGATTGTAGTGGGAAAACATAGCTAGACTGTATTTAGGAATTAAAATCACCAAAGAGGTAGAGAAACTTAAAGCTTAATTTTGACCCATTCCTGAAGTCAACAAAAGAAGATTTAAGTAGGTGGCGAAAATTGCCACTATCCTTCTGGGGCAGAGCTAACGTCTTAAAAATGGCTATACTGAATAAATGTTTTTACCCCCTGTACAATCTTAATGTATATCTTCCTAAATCTTATTTCTTAGCAATCCAAAGGATGTGCTCTGATTTCATTTAGAAGGGAAAAGCCCCTAGATAGGCATATTAGAAATGTATCCCCCCCAAAGCCCAAGATGGACTGCAACTCCCAGACTTCTATTTAGTTACTGGAAAACATCACTAGTTACAGACCCCTCACTATTTGAAGCAAGAATAATTCTTCTCCCCAAACCTGGGAAGGATCCAACTATGATTGGCAACTACAGACCAATTTCATTGCTTAATGTAGATGTGAAAATATATGCAAAAGTATTATCTATCCATTCATGCAAATAGGTTTTTGTACTGGTCAGGCCTTAGTGGAAACCTCTCTTCTCACCCAGATTGGGTCTCTCTCGACCTGAGCAAAGCGCAATGCCATAAAGTTTATTTGCCAGCTATTTTATATACTCCCTGGTCTAAGGTGCCCCCAGAATTATGGGATTCCCCAATTTGGTGGGACAGGAAAGTATTTCAACAATTGTGTGCCTTCACACAAATTCTGCCTAGGAAAGACATCACACAGCCCTTATTTAATAACCTGAATTTGAAGATAGCTGGTGAATGTATCATTCCAAGTGGTGGATGGCCCCACCCTGATCCGAACCTAGCAGATTTCATCCAAGGGCAATCCATTCTCTCAATATTGACACTGCAGGTGAAATTTGCTACTCCACTGAAGTACCTGTTTTTTCTTTCACAAATCCGTCACTGTATAAAGGATTTCTTAGGCAACCCACCATGGTCGAACAAAGCAGGTTTATTCTTGGCTTCATTATTCACTATTGCTTCAAAACAAAACCGTTTCTAAACTATACCATGAACTGATAAATAACTTGGAATAATCCATCTCAAGTGGCTGATTACTGGAAACATAATCTGTCCAAATGCTTTTCTAACAACTCATGGAGAAGAATCTGGACAGGCATATATACTTTGATAAAACAAGACCGTCTCTGGAATATTCAGTTTAATATATTACATAATATTTACTACACACCCAGCAAACTATATAAGATGGGACACTTATCGTCCCCTATCTGTAAGGATTGTAGATCTGTTAATGCAAATTTATACCACAAATTGTGGACTTGTCCTAAGATCTTCAAATTCTGGGAAGCGGTGAAAAGAAATACTACACCTTACCCAAAGTTAACCCCATATTTCACAGAGGATACCTGTATTCTGGGAGACCATTCATCTATTCCCACATTCCCCCAAAAAGTGCAATTTGCTACAGTTTCCCTAGTTACTATGTTGCTAATCCTAAGACACTGGGTGGACAACTGAGAACCATCATTTAGTGAGTGGTGGGTAGAATTTCTCACTGCTTTAAATGCAGAACGGTGTGCAGCTAATGGCACCCATTCCTGGAAGACTTTTCAGAGATGCTGGAACTCCTTTTTTTCCTTCCTACGGAATACGTTTGGATATTAAAACCTTCCTTCCTCTCATTTCTAATTACTTTCTCCCCACACCTTTGTTTTAGTATAGCATTCTTACCTTATTAGAACCTGCAATTGTGCTCTGTAGGAACTGTGCCAAACCCTGTCTTACACAATCTATGGCTTAGTTAGTAAATAAAGACATGCCTGGGTATTGGATGAGGGACAGGAGGATGGTGAGTGTTTTATTTTATAGCTTCCTTTTATTCTTTATCTATCGAGCATGTATGTGTAAAAACTAAGCAGATATATGTAAGAGTTTTTTTTTGTGGAGTATATTGAAGATTTTTCAAATAGAAAATTAAATAAATTCAATTGCAAAAAAAAAAAAAAGATTGAACGGCAAATCATCATCCAATGTAAATGCCCCGTCAAGATGTTCCGGAGAATATCCATATACAGATTTCACAATATTGAAGACGTCACAGCTGTACAAGTAGTAATATCCCTTCTTGGTTCAACAATTCATGTAGGGTGCCACCCAGGCTTGGAGAACAGAGTGGTGGACCAATAAGAAGGGAAGGTCAGTTCTTTCTCAGTAAATGTTGTTATCAAGATGTCTGATGGAATTAATAGCAGCAAGTTTATCAAAAACAGAAGTTTGTGGATCAAAGCGGGGTAGTGACACTGTGAAAGTAATGAACATATTGTCAAGGATTGAGCATTTCTTAGTAAAGTAGAAAGGAGCTTTATTAGGATATTGTGAGACATACCCAAGATTTCTAGCAGTAGACATAGAAAATTAACAGAATTTGGCATACACATAGTACTGTAGCCATTCACTTTGCAATGAGGAAAATATCATTTAGCCATGCTTCTATCATGAATAATATTTGGGATGTGTCCTGTGTCTAAGTCCCTAAAGAGATTGTTAACAGTGGCTATTATGTAAGAACCATGGGTAGAGCATAGAAGTTCATGGGCAATATGTTGCTTGTCTGTCTCATTATTTTGAAAAATCAGTTCATTAATCTTATTTTTAGTATCATTGAACGTGTTGGCAATTTCCTGCATGTTATATACACTAAAACATTCTTCATTACTTAAACCATCTACACCATGTAACAGTGGGGGTAATATATCATTTTTAACCACTTGCTAAAAATTAAGTGTTTGTGCTTTATTAGCAGCTATATCGGCTCTATTTCAGATAGACATGCCTGAGCCAAAAAGCCCAGAAACGATGCCTGCTGCACCAGTAACATCTGCAGTGTCACTTCTAGTGCATGGTCTAGCTTTAGCATTGGGTGCAGGTCTAAAAACTCCTACATGATCAGTGGTATGAGGTCCACTAATTGGATCACTTTTGTGTGTTTGGTAAGCAGCTACAATGTCTGCAAGCATCATACTGAAACATTTAGAAGTATTGGTCATATGACAGAGACCAATCTCAGCCATATTCCAATGTATAAGACTGAAAATAACTGGGACATGCATAAACTGTACATTATTAAACAAGGCACCAGGAAGGGAAGTGGCAGTCAAACCACTAGGAGGATCAACCTCCTGGGGAGGGCAGTCAATCATTTCTTCTTTGGTGGGTGGGACTACAGAAATAAAAAGAGGTTCAGTAGCTACATAGTTATGAAGACAAAAAGCATGTGTCTCCTCAGAGATGAGGCGATCACAAAAGGTAGGATTTATTAAAGCAATCAAGTTATAATTACCAGTATGTCTAGAAGAAGTCTGTCAAATGGAAAGTGTACCATTCTGTGCAATATCTGTGTTGGGCCATCCGTGGAATGTACATTTGGATAGACGAGCTACAGGAAGTGTGTAACCATTAAAATTGGTTTCCCATTGTATCTGCAATGAGGATATATCTGGAGCTACTACCATGGCATTCAGGTAGTGTTCTACACATTGTTTGTGTGCAGTCGATAGGGGTTTGTTCTGAGAGTCAGTCAGAGAAAGTAGTCCCACCAGGATGAGTAGGAGCAAGATAGCCATCTTGCCAGTGTACCCGAAAGAAAACAGAAAAGGATTGTTAAGTGAGGATACTAATCTGCCCTAAATGGGTTAGGAAAAGTAATTAGTCATCTTCATACAACTTGAGCTGATTAGCATGGAACCACTTGTTGGTGGTCTGTTTTTGCTGTTTAACTCAGACCTGATTGACAGCAGTACTGAGTTTGTTGACAATGGGGTATGGGCCATCCCATTAGCTGGCAAATGAATGAGTTGGTTGTCTGTACTGCAGAAGCATGACTTGACCTCCAACTTGCCAGTTGTCTTCTTTGACATGCTAATCAAAATGAGCTTTGGCTTGTTGTTGAGCTTTACCCATTTGATTGGCAGTGAACAGGTGTGTTTTCATAATTTCATCTTGAAGCTGTTCAACATACTTATCCACATATACTCTATCTGCAGTAGGGGTGAGATCAATCAACAGGTGCTCAGGTAATCTCATGGCTCTGCCAGTCATAATCTCTTAGGGTGTACACTGGATAGTTGCTGCAGGAGTGCTCCTGATTGCCATCAGTAGTAGTGGCAAGATGGAATCTCAGTCCTTGGGATTGTCATAGATGAATTGACATAACATCTGTTTGATTCTTCAGTTTGCTTTATCTACCTGGCCTGAGGATTCAGGATGGTAAGGGATATGTAATTTCTGATCTACTCCAAGTAGTTGGAGTGCCTGCTTCATCAGCGAGCTGTAAAACTGGCTCCCTGAACTGAGTCTACCTTTAGGGGTAGGCCCCACCTGGAGAACAATTAATCCACTAGGATCTTGGCAATTGTCTTTGCCATGTTATTCTTAGTGGGAAATGATTTCATCCACATAGAAAACAAATCTGTGACAAGTGCAAACTTGTTGTTCTTGCTGGAGTTGGTTAAGGGGCCAATGAAATTGATTTGTATCACATTCCATTGCCTTTGTGGCAACAATTTTGCATTTCTTTTCACTGACATTTGATTGTTCTGAGCACACACTATGCAGTTTTCCACATAGTGTTCTACATCTTTGGCCATACCAGGCCACCAGATAATGGCTTAAGAGTCTGGAGGGTGTTGTCTGCCCCCTGTTGTTCACCAGTGGGGGTATCATGAATCACATGGATGAATTCAGTTCACAAAAATTGTGGTGCAACCCACAATTTATTACCTGTATTCTCTTTCGGATACGAGATGAGTTTCTGATCACTAGACAAATGTATGTTGTCAGAGTGTCTCTTATATGGACCACCAGCTGGTAGTGCCTGTTCAATCCCTTTATTCAGGAATTTGAACACATTTTTTAGCTCTGGGTCAGATTTCTGTGCAGCAGAAAGGTATATTGGAGGTTCTGGTACTGGTTTCTGCCTGGTGTTGGCAGCTAAGAAAATAGCTGCCATAGCTATTGGTTGAGTCATTGTCCATGTCTCCCCCACTCAGGCCCCTGCTTTGGCTAGCGAGTCTGCCTGATTATTGAATTCATGGTAAGGGTCAGTTTTACAGTGAGCCTTTAACTTGTGGATGTACAGTTTCTGAGTATACTGTTGGGTCAGGGTGTGTGTATATACACAGACACCTGTATTTGACAGGTGTGCCATCAGAGGATGTAAAGTTATTTTTCTCCCAGAATGGTAGGAACTCAGTAAGGGATGAGCAGACCCAGCTGGAGTCTGCAAAGATGATGGCATCCTTGTCCCATGGAGCATGACCTCCAAAGCACAGGCCACAGCTGCCAATTTGGCATACTGTGAGGAAATAGTGCATTTCCTGGAAATGCTCCTGAATTTGCCATCTTGATCTAATATGAGCACACCAAATCTTGCTACCTGCTCTCCTTCCACATAGGAGGCAGAGCCATCTGTAAAGACGTGATACATTCTGGTATCTTGTAGAACATCTGGTGTAGCTGGCAAGAATGGTCCCGGCTCAGGTAAGTCAGGAGGTTGGAGTGCACAGTCATGGGGCTTACCTGTGTAGAGTATGCCATTGGCCAAGATGGATGGCATTTTTGAAGGTAGTACTTTGATGTCTCTGTCCTGCAAAAGCTAAGACCAGTGGATAAGTCTGGTGTTGGAAACTGAACCATCTTTTACTTTGTCTGAAAGTAGAAAGTTGGTCGGGGTGTGACAGGTATGCAAGACAATAGGTGAATACCCAATGATATACAAGAAATGTTTGATAGCCCAGAAGGTTGCAAAAAGTGTTCTTTCACAGAGACTATACTTTCTCTCTACTTGAGACAGCATCTGAGAAGCATAGGCAATGGGTCTGTAGTACCCATTGTAATTTTGCGCCAGCACTGCAGACGTGGCTACATCAGAAGTGGAGGTTTCCAAATTGATTGGGAGATTTGGGTTAGGATTAATCAGTGCTGGGGCTGAGGCTAAGGCCTGCTTGAGCTGCACAACAGCTTCAGTGTGAGTTGGGCCACATATCCATTGGACATCATTTTTCAGAAGTTCATACAAGGGAGCAGCCTTCAAGGCAAAGTCTGGGATAAAATCCCTGGAGTAGTTTACCATTCCTAAAAAGCATCTGAGTATTGCCACACTAGAAGGAAGTGCCAGATCTTGCAAGCCCTGGATCTTCTTGACAGCTGGGCTTCTGCCTTGGTCTGTGATACTTAGATCAAGGAAGATGACCTATTTTTCACATAATTGTGCTTTAGAGGGGTTGCACTTGAGGCCTGCTCTCTTAAGGTGAGACAGAAGTTTGTCTAGAAGGGCCAAATTATCTTTCTTCATGGTGATTGTTAGGAGCAAGTCATCCACATACTGCAGGAGACACTGGGGTGTGTAAAACCCCTATAGGGCATCCATCATGTGGAGATGGAAAAGGGAAGGGCTGTTGTGGAAGTCCTGGGGAAGACAGGCCCAGGTGTACTGGTGTCCATCAAAGGTGAAAGCAAATTTATATTGGCTTTTCTGTGCTAATGAGAGTGACCAAAACCCATTAGCGATGTCAAGAACTGTGAAACACTTTTTGTCAGGTGTCAACAGCTTGAGCACATCAGATGTTGATGCTGCTATTGGGGTGCAACTGGGGGTAACTTGATTAAAGTTCCCTGTAATCAGTTGTGAGTCTCCAAGCTCCATTTGGCTTTTTCACAGGCCAGATAGGTGAATTAACAGTAGAGAGGCAGGTCCTAATCACTCCTTGTTGAAGCAGTGATTGGATGGTCTCCCTCAATGATGGCAAGGCTTCAGCTGGGAATGGTTACTGCTTCTGCCTCACAGGGTTAGGCCCTGTGATCTCAGTGGTAGTGTGCATGCTTCCACAGTCATGCTTGTAGGTAGCAAACACATCAAGATGTTTTTGCAGCAGAGATGCAAGTTCAGAAAGCAGTCATGACTTTTGAAAAAGGCCATAATGTCATACTCCTTGTTGTTATAGGAGATGGCTGCCACCACATGTGAGTCTGGAATGGAGACAGCATGACATTGTCATTTGATCTAAAGGAGTAGCCAACTGACTAGGTCCACTACACAGCTGTGTAGTGCTAGGAAGTCAATTCCCAATATGCTGGGGTGATGATGTAAGACCATGCGGTTAAAAACAAAATCAGTTCTGAGGTGACCTACCACCACAAGTAGAGGAACTGATCGGTAGATGTGTAGCTGGATATCATCTACACCCTGGGCACTGGTCTTCCAGCTGGTAGACCAGTTAGATGAGACTGGATCCTCATCATGGAGGACAGACATGGCTTCTCCAGAATCCAGAAGCATGGTAAGTTGATGGCCCCCGACCATGGGCTTTACACAGGGCTGTCCGTTTGTGTCAACAGTCAAGTCACTCATAATCTGAACTGGGGCTGTAATTGTCAATCATTATTTTCAGAATCCTCATCATGATCCTGTTCCTGGAAGCTGAGGCCTGCAGGATATTTCAAGGCCTCCTGTATGTCTTGCACAGGATATAAATGTGCTTGTGATGTCACAGGCCCTGCGATGACATGCACGCATGATTCCTCCTTAGTTGTTGCATTGGTCTGACTAGTAACTGATGTTACAAAAGGATATTTCCCTCAGCAGCTCGTTTGTTTGGTAGCTGAGGCAAGAAAAAGGCTCCCCTGACTGCATGGCTGTCCAGCAGCCAGAGCAAGAGCCACCATAGTGCGTTTGCCCTTGGCTTCCCTCAGCATGGATTTCCTCCAGCAATTTGCAGAGGGTCTCATTTTTCTCGTTGAGACTTCAGTAGGTAGGACCTTTGTGGATGTAGTTATTCTGTTGGGCGTTTGGATTTTTCCAATTGCTCTTGTCCCTGTTTCTGTTGTTTTGTAGTTCTGGTCCTCCTCCCCTTATGTGACTGCTTGTTGTCAGAAGGGGTGTCAAGTTTCTGGTTGTTACCCTCCATGGTGTAGTGGGTAGGTGTATCGGGGGTGGGCTGCACTACAGCCACTTGTGCTGTGGCAACCTTGTTAGTTTTATCGGAAGCAAGATTACAGAGGTAGACCTGGTAGGCATGCTCTATTTTGGTGAGAATATTCACAAAAGATATCAGTACTTAGGTAAACATTAAGCTCGATCTTGTCCCACAGGGCTGGAGTCATGTTCCAGATGTACAAATCCTTGTACTCCATTTGGTCTCAGTCTGCAAGTTCCCCTGCTAGGCCTCTGCCAGTGCAGTATGCAAGCCGTAACCATTGATGGTAAGCTGCTTAACCTTGTAGGCCAAGAGCCACCAATGACACCCGGTAAGTTGGCGCTATGAGGGCCGCAGCAGTGTTGTCATAGACGAGAGTTTCTGAGTTGCATACTGTCTCTGGGAGTTTGGCCCAGAGGTAAGTACGATCGTCTGTCGCAATATTTGAACCTGGTATTCAGGTTGGAGAGAAAGTTTCTCACAGAGGGATTGCACCTTCTCCAAATTGCAACTGAGATTGTCAGTTGGGCCTATCTGTCTGATACTTTGGGCAATTTGCTGGACAAAGTGAGCGACCTGTAGGTGATTGGAAGCATGCATACTTGCATTCAATTCAGTATGCTCCATGGCATTTCCAAGAGCAGCTTCCACTGCTGCGTCAACAACTGCCTTGTATACATGGTCTTGATCAACTGTTTCTCTGAACAGTTTGTCAGTTTGGACGTGGATGTCTCTCCTTTGGTTCTCCAATACAGTGATGTTACTGATAGCTTCTTGAATTAGGCTGTGAACCTCCATGGTGTCTCCTCTGGTGAGAGGAGTGATCGGCGGCACACCACAGAATACAGGTCCTCTGCCTGTGTCATGGGGGCCACCATCTTGGTGGTGTACGTGGCTTCTGCCATGTTTGTGTAGACATGGTGATGCCAAGTGCATGCTGATGTAGTCTCAATCTTGGGGATGGCTGGTGGAAGTTGCTCCACCATGAGGTTTAGACTTGTGTGTGACATGGCATGCCTCATCATCAAAGTCAGAGTCATCATTGCTGGATGATGCAATATCAATGGGCATATACTGAAACCCATTCATGGCCTTAACATGGCTGGCAAGAACCTCCTATTGATGGCAAAACCTTGCCATCTTTTCTCTACACTCTTGTGACAAACTGTTGCAGTGCCCTGCTCAATACCTTTTTCAACCTCACGCTGCAACACTCCATATGTGGTGCACAATTCAACATTTTCCCTAAGTTCTTTGTCTACCTCACGATTCAACCTCTGATACCCCTCTTTCAACTCAGCATTCTCCTCTCCCAAACCTTCATTTGTATCACTCAAAACATAATTCAAATATGTTGTTTCTTACCACATTTCAAACTTTCACAATCATCTCTCAACATACAAATTTCACATTCAGTGTCTTGAGCAGTACAGTGCAACAGTCTGTTATTGGCATCATGGAGTGACTGTGTCTCTTCCGCTAGTTTCTGTTCCTTTTTCTGTAACTCCAATGCCTGCAAGCCCATCTCTTTTTTAGAGATGCATTTTGCCGTTCAAGGGATGAACACCTCACTGTGAGAATCTCCACAGCAGTATGTAGAGCCACAACCAAAAGACCTTTAAGGTTGCATTTCTTGGTTGTTTGGACTCTGTGTATTGCTCTGATATTAGCAGCAATGAGTTTTCTGTCCTTGATAAAAGGTGTCAGCCCAAAACATGTCAGATGGAGATCTCTGTTCCATTTTTGTGTCTTCTTTTATTAAAGTAATCACTGTTTAAACACACTTTTTGATGTAGTGCCCTTCTTAATGGGCTTGCTTGTGCTTGGAACTTGCATGTTACAAGCAAGAGTTTTCTGCAGACTTTGTGTCCAATGCAAAATCTGTCCATCTTCCATGGGAGGTGAGGTAGGTAGAGACTTTGAGTCTTAGTTCAGTGCAAAGTTCAGGCATAACAAATAAGGGGTAGATAAACAAACAAAGAAGCAGTTGGAAAACTGGACAGACTCCCTGGTGCCATTACTCAACCACTTTCTGGTCCCCAGTAGGGGAATGGTGATGCCAAGGTGGTATGCTGTCACTCACAGAGGGCTTATAAAGGGATCTGGTGTGGGTCTGCCATGCCCACAAGCAAGACTGTGTTGATCCACCACAACCATTACCACTGTAAGTACGAATAGGTCCAAGTAGGAGAAAAATCACACAACACTACTCGATATTCAAATAAATTCATAGGATTCATAGGATACAATGAGCTCAGAAGGCAAGATGCCCTTATAGAGCTCGCCACCAATATGGTGGATTGAAGTTTATCAGAAGTGAGATATTTTTCTATTGCCCATATAAATGTCCAGATGTCTTTCAAATAAATCCATGGTGTTACTCATAACTATTTTACTTGGTAGGGCATTCCACTGGGACACTACCCTTTGAGTGAACTAATGGCATCTTTTATGGTTTACAGTTATCTCCTCTTAAGTTAAGATTATGTGTCCTAGTATTGGTACAAGAGATGATTCTTGTTAAGCCCAATGTTTCAAAAAGGTCACCGCGTAATTGTCTGTATTCCATAGAGCAGAGATCCAAAGCTTTTAGTCTTTCCTTACATTCAAGATTGTTCATATCCCTTATTCATTTTGTTACTTTTCTTTGTACTCCCTCCACTAGTTTCTTTCCTTTATTTGTAGCTGGTGCACAATGAGACAGCAATAGTCTTGATGTGATCTAACTAGGCTTGTATAAAGCGGAAGAATGACCCTGGAATCCATACTTTTTATGTGTTTAAAGATGCAACCAACTATTGTTTGGCACTTTTTAACCTTCAGTAGGGTATGGGAATTGAAAGTCAATTTGTTATTTACTAGAACACCCAAATCCTTTTTCTTTTATTATTTCTGTATGTTGCACATTATTTAATTTATAATTAAAGTTCAAATTGTTATGACCCAAGTGCATAATCTTACACTCCTGTTCATTGAAAAACATTTTAGTATCGATAGCCCAGGCACTAATCTTGTTTAAGTCTGTCTGAAAGTTATTTGTGGCCTGTTCATTATTGATTATACATCCTAATTTGCAGGTATCTGCGTACTTAGACATCCAAATGTTGCTAGACAGCTGCATTGTTGAAATCAATATATTAAAGAGAATGGGGCCCAGAACAGATCCCTGTGGTACCCCACTACTGACTACTATCCATTCTGCATGGTGGCCTCTAATAACAACATGTTGACGTCTATTTTGTAACCAAGATGTAACCCAATTTATTATATTGGGATGAAATTCAAACTTGCACATATGGCTTATTAAAGCTTGATGAGAAACCTTGTCGAAAACTTTAGAAAAGTCAAGGAAAACTATATTGACTGGAAGTCCCTGATCAAGGGATGCACTAACATTATTAAAAAAGTTCAACAAATTAGTTAAACAAGATCTTCCCTGATGGAATCCATACTGAGTGAGATCCTGTAGATTATTACTTGAGATATGGACTTCAATTCTGATGAGCAGTAATCTTTCTAATAGTTTGCCTATAACTGACATAAGGCTGATAGGTCTATAGTTTGATGCAGCTTTTTTACAACCTGATTTGTATATTGGTGTAACAGATACTTCATTCCATGAGTTAATAGTTTCACCCTGATTTAAAGATGCATGGAACAAAAAACCTAGAGGACCACTAATAACATTAGATGTCTCTTTAAGAAACGTGGGGTGAACATTATCTGGCCCAGGGGAAGAGTGAAATTTAAGATTTGGTAATAATATTTTTACCTCCTCTATGATGATTGGCAAATATTGTTTGTCCTGTGCATAAGATGTGTTAGTTACAATAGTATCTTGTGGTAGGAATATGCTTGTAAAAAATTCATTAAATTCAGTTGCCATAGCAAGTTCATTACTTATTATCCCTTTACTGGTTTCAATTGGGCCAACTGTAGAACTCTTTCCTTTTAATGAGCCAATATAGTTATAGAAGGATTTACAACTGTCTACAGTTTTGGTGGCCAAATTTAGTTCAAATTCCCTCTTTTCTTTTCTTATTCTATATTTTACCGTTTTTGGTTTTTTCCTTATATAAATTCCAAGATGTTACTGTAGGATTCCTTTAATATTTGTTGAAATATTTCTCTTTTTTTTTGTTGCCCTCTTTATACATTTATTCCACTATATCAGTGTTCTAAGGTCTTTATTATATTTTTCTCTTTTTGCGATCCAAACAGAATGGTATCTTCTTTTTTACCTTCCAACATGCACACGGTCACCAAAAGTAACTTGATAATAAATTACCTTTTTCAGGTTCTTGGTGGAATGGCACAAAGGAAGAAACAACAGACAAGTGGTGTCATATAATAAATGAAATTTATTACGGGTAAATGATAATACAGGCTTACTACCAACAGTTAATACACTGGGAGAGTTTTCAGTTTTCCTTACCTAGGTATGCAGTCTCTCATCTCAGAGAAGCTACATGCTACACAGTGTCTTATACCCTGATAATTTACTATGGCAACTACTAAAGAAGATACATAAAAAGTATATAATTGGACAGTAGCAGGTGGCCTGAGTAACCATCCTAACATAAAAAGTTGCTTAGCTTGCATAACATAGCCCCAAAAATGGGATCTCTATAAGTCCAAGATCAGTTGCAATTACAGTGATACACAAGCACTCAATAGGGCACTGTTGCCTTACTTATCATAATACAGCAAACATATAGTGGAAAGCATCTCCCAGGACTAAGATACATTGATAAAACAAAATGGAGCATAACATGCATTAGTAAAATACAGTAGAACACAGATCCTGACACTTATGCTTATACAACAAGTGTCTCTGCCCTAAGGTTAGTACATATACCTACATATATGTTGCTGTCTACAAGGTGGGGGTACAATCAGGGGTGCTGGACCATGGATAACAATGCACAAGGCCAATATCAGCCAGGACTGGGCTGGCACTGGGCACTAGTTACCATCAATATGGTGCAAGGTGAGCTGTGTTCTCTTCTGGCACTCACTCACCCTCAGAAAAATTGTGGATTTAGGATGAAGGTTAAGGAAAATGCCATTGAAATGCAGCAGCCCAGTTCCACCTGCAGTGCCACCCATCCTGAACAGTGAGTCACTCATTCACTCACTCACCACAGTGCATTCCCACCAGTGGCATGTACCATCTGCTCAGCCAGGCGCTAGCACTCCTGAGGCCAGACCCACTCTGCCGGACCACTGCTCCATTTTCCTGCTGTTCCAGTCAGTGCAGTAAGGTGGTGGTGGGACCCAGTAGGGACCCCGCACATTGCATAACAACCTACCCATCCCTATTCCTCCTTCTGAACTCGCTCCTTTGTCCGCTTTGTGCTCACCAGGCCCACACCAAAACTGAGCTCATGTGCAGCATACACGACTCCTGGCTGCTTCCTCTCTCCGACAGCAACACTTGGCATTGTTTGGGAGGGGATGAAAGAAGGGCTATGACCAGGGGCGCTTGCAAATTATGTCTCAGCTTCTGTATTGCTGGGAAGGGGAGCAGGGCAAACAGCAGCAAACTAACAATGACAGTGAACTTTAAGCAAAATATGACTACACTCAATTATGGCTGTAACTTAGGGCAATTCCAGCTAACTGCAATTGCCCTGAATTGGGGATCATGATTCCGATAACCAAAAGCAGCTCGGGGCTCTAGTTAAATCCAACTATTGTAAAAACACGTTGCAAGAAAATCTAAACTCTCCCCATAATTCCAGGCAAACCCTCTCCTCCATACTCAAACCAGCAAATACCTTCTCCTCCTTCACCTCCCTCCAAATCAACAACAATCTAGTCTCAGACCCTCACACCATTCCCTCTACCCTAAATAAGTTTTTCACAACATGTGCCTTCCTTCTTCCCCTGCCCATCCCTCCACCCCAGCACACCCCACTTCCTCTGACTCCTTGTCATTCCTTCCCCCAGCACTGCCACCTACTCCAGCCTCACTCACATGTCAACTTGACGCCATCACAGCCCAGGAGGTCCTCAGGGCTCTCCAGTCCCTAACTCCATGCAAATTCAGCCCTGATGGACTTGACCCCCTCATATTAATGGTCTCAGAACCAGCTATTGCCCATCCCCTATCCCATCTACTCAATCTCTCTCTTCCTCCCTTGGCAAAGTACTGCAGGCCCGAAAAGAGGCTAAAGTGATTCCACTGCACAAAGGCAGTGATCGCTCCCAACCTGGTAATTACCACCACATCTCCCTCCTCTCAGCTTTAGCCAAACTACAAGAATCTCTTGTCCTCTCCAGAATCACAAACTTCCTTACTTCCACAGACTTGCTGTCCCTTTATCAGTCAGGCTTCAGGAACAATCACACAACTGTCTCCTCCCTACTTAGGGTTACTGATTCCTGTCTCACTGGTGTGGACCAAGGCCACCTCATCTCAGCCATAGTTATAGATCTGGCCAAGGCATTCGACCCAGTATCCCATCCCATCCTTCTCACCAAGTTTCAACACACAGGCCTCTCCCTTCTTTCAGTCAAATGGTTCTACTCCTACCTTTCTGACCACTCTCAATGCATCCAATCTGGAGATGTTCTCCTCCTCCATACTAGCTGGAGTACCACAAAGGTCAATCCTCAGCCCCAGCCTCTTTTCAATATTCCTCAGTGACCTCCCCTCATATGCTCTCCTTCTACATACATCTCTATGCAGATGACACTATACTCTATAACTCTGGCCCCTCTGCCTCAATGGTGACCTCCTAGCTGTAGTCCAGTTTCACCAATGTCCTGAACTGGTTTGAGGTAAATCAACTGAAGGTCAACACCACTAAAACAGTCTCTATGAATTTCACCTCCTCACAGAAACTAGTCAAACTCCTCTCACCCCCTCCCTTCACCACCCTCAATGGCAAAACCATAGAAATAGTTTTGGCCTACAAATACCTTGGAGTCTGGCTGGACAATCACTTGGATTTCTTGACTCATATCAACCATATTCACTCCAAGCTCTGCCCTAAACTTGGGGCCCTCTATAGAAACAAATATGCCTTCTCCCTTCTTGTACCCTGGACTCTCCTTTCAAAGACCATCCTGCCATTTTTCAACTATGCTGACATTGTGTACAGGTCTGCCTCTGCACTCACCCTCTCCAGACTGGACATTCTCTTCAATGTCTTTTGTAGTTTCACCCTGAATGCCCCCCCCCAAAAAAAACCCCATCACTGCACTCTATACTCCTCACTATAACTCCCCTTGCTTTCTTCTCGGTGAAACCTCCATAACTCCATCCTCACTCCTAAATATTGGTTTGGCTCTCTCCCACCCTACCTAGCCTCCCTCCTATCCACCACCACCCACACCTCCTATAGTATCCATTCCCATGACTCACATTCCTTTGCCCTTCCCTGCACTCACACAAACCATGGCAAGGCTGCCTTCTCCTTCCACTTCCCCCAATAATGGAACACCCTGCTTGCCTCACTGCACACATTGCCATCCTTAAGTCTCTTTAAAAGAACCCTCTACCTGTCCCCTCCAGCACCTTGCTTGTGCCCCCAAACTGAATAACTTCTAGGTAGTTCCTTGCCCATTCACAACTCATTTACCTGCATACCAATGCATCAGGTCCTCTGCTTCTACTTAAGATAGCATCTGCCCAAGTTTCCTGTGGGTCTCACCGCCTATCCAGACTTCAACAAAAACCCGTCACTCCTCTGTTGCTAAATGTGTCATTGATATGCATATGTTATGTACCAGTTTCCTACCTGCTTACAACCACCTACTGCTATTTTGCTTATTGTGTTGTTGTTATATACTTATGTACAATTCTATACCTGCCTGTACCCCCTGTACATCCTGTATACTCCTGTTGTTTTGCATTTATGAATCTGTAATGTATAATCCTGTTATTTTTGCAGTCATGTTTTTGTAATTCTGTATTACTGCTCTGTACCACCTTCCCCCCTCCCCTGGGTCTCACCTGGAAATGAACATCGATTCAGTGTGCCTTTCCCAGTTACCAATCTTTAAATAAAAAAAAATAAATAATTTTAAGTTATTTTAGTTGTTCTGCTGAGAAAGCAGCAGTGAATTTATTTTCTAATTCTTGAATTTTGGCAAATAAAATATTACATTCTTTCTTTGCTTTTCTAATTATTAAAATGATTATTAGCTCAGAACTCCATTTATATATAACTTTTTCCCAGTCAAGCATGAATTCCTTGTCTTGTAAACCAAATCATGGGGGTTTTTGAATTCTTAACACATGTGGTATCCATTTGTCTCACCAACACTGGGACAATGAAATGACATGTATTTGAAATCAAATGTGTTTTTTCTTAAGATCTTCTAAGGTGTCAGTTTCTTTTGAAATGCTAGAACTCCCACGGTGATTAAATAATTCTTGTACTTGGGCCAAAGAAAACACAATATGCTCTCCTTCCCCATCAGTTAAACTGAGGACATCTGTGTTTACTGGTGCTGTTGCCATATATGGAGCTCACCTAGTAGTCACGTAGAACAGAAGCATTCTGAATAGTAACATTAGTACAGTAAAACCCCGTGGACTCAATGATTCTGTACTGCTGCATAATATTTGAAAAGAGCTGCAATATGTTTTACATTTTATCTATTTGTTTGGAATGCGACTAGCTATTTTAAAAATAGCAGATTGTTTCAAAGTAATCAATAATAATGTGTGCTTTGTGATTTATACATAGGGGAGATAATTAAATTGAACAAAAACTGTGGTTTGCTTCTCCCCTATGTAAGACAGTGAGCAGTGCAGTGTAATTGTGGTGTTCATCTCTAAATGAATATTTGTAGTCATTGTTGTATATTCCATATATCTGCTATCTAATGACTATTTATATGTATTTATGCATAATCTGGGGTTATGTAGACAATTGGGCTATATTTAATGTGTTTAAAAATGTGTTTTCAATATGTACTTATAGAATGCTGCACTGTCACTTGAAATAATCTTATTTTTTTTAAATGCAACCAACATCCCATACCACATGTTCTGATGATGATGTCAGTTCAGACATTGAGATGTTAATGGCCATGTGGATGTTCGCGTGGGGTGTTCTTACGTCAGCGGAATGGTGAATGCTTATCTGTTTGTTTGTATTATTGGAACCAGTATAGATCTTATTGGAATATATTGAATTGAACCAATGCTTGCTATGATGCTCCTTTGAAAAATCATGCTTTGGATTAGAAAACTTGGATTAAAATTTGTACTAACTGAGCTTTGTGGAGTGTTGACCTCTTTTCCTGCTGCTGCAGGAATGTGTTGTGGACTTGTCGGTTACCCCGGTAAGATGCACCCACTTATCTTTCATACTTGATGCCCTCTAATATATTGGGAGAGCCACTATATTTTTCACATTGTTTATAAACTCCAGTATAACTCACACAAAAAGAATAAGTTAGTTGTTTCACAAATCCAAACAAAATCCCTCCTACAACAGTATATTTGAAAAGCAAAATATTACGACGCCATCTTTGTTGCTGGTAACACTGTCAGTAAATCCGATCAAATACAGAAACATGGCAGATTTAACCCTTAAGCTGCCAGAAGATTTAGAATGTATAGGTTTTTAGAACATGTATACATGCTGGAGGCACAACAAGGGTTAAATACAAGTTACTGGAATGTTTAAAAACACCATACCTCCATTTTCTAATGTTTTTACTGTCACCTAAATCCTGCTCACATGGCATTTCTGCCCACTCACACTGCCGCTCCCGCTCACTGATTCGGTCAACTCAAAATCATTGCCGAGTACCCCCCAAAAATCAAAACAGAAAAAACCTCACATACCCTTCAGCTGCTATACCTAAAAATCACAGACACCTGTTCAATGGTTGCATGAAACTGTATCTGAAATACACAAGCAACTCACAATGTTCCCACCAGGCTGTCTGATTAAATGATATATCCATCTGCTCACAGCTTGCAGCTCACAGCAAACTTCAGCCCCTACAAACTCCAGCATACTCTCTCCCTCACTATAAAAAAAGTAAACTGAAAAAGTAAATAATATACAAACACCCCACTATTAGTGTGTCTGTGTGAATGTGTGTGTGTGAGGGGCACAGGGTCCAGGGTGAAGTCTCTGACAACCACATTCTACCTAGCAACTGGGGACTATGTAATCTAGTACGTAATCTACAGAGGAAGGATACTGTACTACAAAATCAATAAAAAAGTAGTAGTAGTAGCTTAATTTCTGGGGTTCACCCATGTTGGTGTTAAAAACATGTTGCCAATGCTAATTATGGTGCAGGCAACATGCCACCCTACATTACAGCACCAGGCATTATGTCTCCCAGGAGTTACTGAGCCAAAGCACCATCCTGGGAAACAATCAGCTTGAAGTTCCCTGCACACTGCAAAACTAAATATAACCTCCTCTGGGGAGGGCATGCTCTGGAGGGGGGTAGGAATTGTGTGGGCACAAAGGGTGCCATGACTGAGGGGAGATCTAAAATCAAGATCGCCCCTGTCATTGTTGCCTTTGTTATGGTGCCCTAATTGCGGTGACAAAATTCAGTCACTGTTCTAATGGTATACCAGTTTCTGGTTCCCCTCTCCAGAGGCCCAGGATGCCATTACAAAAAATAATGTACTCACCTACTACATAAAATAAAATGCACAGCACAAACATTCAGTTAACTAATATCAATTAAATATGCAATAAAACCAAATATGGACCTCAAATATAAAATTCACAAATATTCGTAAGTTAAATAATGAAGCAACTAAAATTAAAAGTCCATAGTAGAGACAAAAGACTAAGCAAAGTTGGCCCAGGTGGCACTGAGGTTTGAAACATTGGATGCCACACCTCACACCATGCTGGCGACCTGAGTTTGGGAGTGAGCTCGAGCCACAAGAGGAGTCAGCCAGGAAGGGAGGGAGTTGGATGAGCAAACAACAGACAACTCTCCTCTCCTCTCCTGGGGAGGGAGACACCTTCTCCTCTGCTCTTGACTGACTCCAAGTCTAGGCTTGTTGGTAGCACCAAGCCAGTGGGAAGAGTGGCGTAAGGTCAGGTGGGGGAAGGAATTATTTCCAGGTTCTCGGCATGCATGCACACCTCCACACCATATGCACTCATAGTTGCCATGGGTCCCGGGTTACCTAGGGAGAAAAATCAGGTGGAAAAGGGAGTTGGGGGTGCCACAGGCTATATGAAGCCCATGAGGGGGCACAAAAGAAGGACCTCTCTGTGGAGAGAGCCGAAGCTGCCTAGCTCCCCCAAAAGGAGGATAAACACAGGGGGAAAAGCCTGGGCAAAGAGATAGGTATTAAGGTTCTTTTTAAATATTTCAGCTGATGGAACCTCTCTCAGTGCCCTCGATAATGAGTTCCAGGCTGTCTGACCAGCCACCCCGAAGGCTCTGTCACCAAATGTTTTTAATTGGGTTTTGGGGATTATCAGGAGGCTGTCATTGGTAGAGACAAGCAGGACAGAATAGGTGCAAGAGATCATGCAAGTAGCCAGGACCCAGGCCATGCAGGGACTTACTGGATAATAACCCTTTCTTATAAGAGATGTGCCACTTTACCATCAGCCAGTGCAGATCCTGCAGAGCAGGAGTGATATGACTGGATCCAGAAAGACTGGTTAACAATCTCACAGCTGCATTCTGCACCAGCAGCAGGCATCGTAGTGCACCTCCACTGAGCACAAGATACAGGGTGTTGCAGTAGTCAAGGCCCAGAGTCACAAAGGCATGTAGAGCAATGGAACAAATCAGGCTGATATTTTTGAGATGATAGACACCACTCTGGATGACTGCAACACATGAGCCTCCAGTGTAGCTCTTCATCCAGAATAAAGGCTAGATTCTTCATCTGATGGACAATGTCAAGATGAGAGGCAGCTTTTTTAAGCATTTTAATCTTTTTTTTAGATTCTTCTCTTTCTACCCATTTTATAACTGGAATAATCCACAAAAGGATGTGGGATATGCTTGTATTTATCCAGTTCTGGTGTGGGTTAATCCCAGCATAACCCATATCCTGTTGTGGATTATTCCTTAAATATAGAGCATTACACAGTATTAAAAATAGAAACAAGTGGTGCAGGATTAGAAATGCTACCAGAAGACTATGCAGTGAACAAATCAAACAGATAGAAACAGCTGTGTGTGTTTTAAAATTTATAAAAAAATATGGAAACTTAACATTAAAGTAGCAGCTTTAATTAAACCCTGGGGAACATTTCCTTGGGACACCAAAAGAGTCAGTTTGGGATATTTGTGGACATTCTATATGCTCTCAGCCATTGTTGCTATCTCATTAATAATAAGCAAAAAAAAGGAAGGTCACAGCCAGCTTTGCTCTACAGTTAACACCTCTATTTGCCATTTCCAAATCAAACATATCTTTCTCACGTGTCACCCTTTGCTACCTATCATTACAGGATACACCCAATTTGCTCAACTTCTCTAACAGAATGTTGTGGTTAATGAGATTAAAAGTGTTCTTATAATCAATCAAGCCAGTTGCATAGCCTGTCCTTGAACCAAAGCTGCTGGAATGGAATTTGCAAACACAAGTAGGTCAGCAGCATAGCTGGCCCTTTTAAAGAGCTTTATTGATTTTCATTGAGGGATGGCTTAACTGGCGCCTAGATCAAGTTAAACACAACCACCTCACAGATCTTATTTTTTGTACACAACAGTGAAACTGGCTTAAAATTGTCTTCAAGGCTAGTTGGATTCACCAGTTTAGAAACAGGAATCTGGATTTTTTTCTGTTGGGTTGATGTGTATTTTGCTTGATATAAGCAAGAATGGCATATGGGACACAATCAGTGGTTACTGAAAGGAGTCTGCTTTCAACTCTTGAGCTCTTTCATCACTGTTTTGCATCTAATGAAGTCACACGTCTGTCCACCAGTCACAGAGATGTCCTGGCATGGTAGTGCGGGAGAAAACTGAGGCGTTCTTCAGAAAACCTAGATTTCTGACAGATATAGAGGGTGGATGTCTTGCTTTATCTTTACCAACTATTTTTTATGTGTTTGCAGTTCCAGTGAAAATGTTGTTGGATGAAGTGAAGGAAGAGTCTTTTGATAAACAGAAAAAGTGGTTAAATAGTGCCTGCTTTAAGAAATTATTCCGTCCCACTCCAAGACCAACATAATTACTGATGCTGTTCTGCTTGCCATTTATGTTTCTAACTGTAGCATAGAAATAGCTGAGAATTATACTGAGCAACTTTTGAGCTATTGTTTTTAGATATGGTCAGGGTGTTTTTTTGTTAACATTTATTCAGTCCACAGATAGACTAACTGTTCATTTGGTTTATCTTCTGTTATTTTAGTTTTACTTTATTCTCTGGTTTCTACCTCATTTCTATATACTTATTTATACAATGCATGTGATAATCAAAACTAACTACTAAATGCATTAATTTTCATTGATGATGCTCCTGGAATGGAATTACATAATCTATTTCCACTCCAGGAGCATCATCAAATTCCAGAACATCTGGCAGTTATCATACTTGTCTCTATTTTTGAAGTGAGTTTTATTGCCAATGTAAAATGAAAACTGACAGCAGTGATAAGTGATAATTCTTTTCTCTATATTTTCTATTATGGATTGATTTGGAAATGTTCTGCTTCCTGATTGGCTAAATATGCTCCAAGACCCACATTTTAATCCACAAGAAATGTACAGACTGGATTAAGTTCAGGAAGTGAGATTTGGAATTTAGGCAAATCACATACAGAATTCAAAAAGACACTGAAAGGTAAAACTCCCTTAACATTTAATAAATAAATAAAACATTCTTTCCTCCCTTGGTTCCCTCCTTACACATGTAAACACATTTTAAAAAATGTACTATTCAGTTATAATTCATTGTGTTTCCTTGGTGACCATGAACGATAAAAACATAGAATGATACAGACAGAAAATGACCTGAGGGCAAGCCAGTCTGCCCAAAAGGCATTAATATCTGGTGGATGATCTGGCCCATTTATTTATTTTAGATGGAGAATCCTGTAGATGTTTCTGCTCTAAGACCACCATCCCCTCTGGAATCACTGATATTGCCTTGCAACTATCAAGGTCCACCCAGATTCTGATTATAGTTCCACCATTTAGCATGTTGCTAGGCAAGCTGTTCCATTTGTCCACAACCCTCTCCATAAAGAAATGCTTCCTCACACTGAGCTTCAGGACCAGACTAACCTTTTGTGGGTCCAACATCAAAAAGTTTTGTGGGCCCCCATTTTCATAGGAGGTGGCAGGGTTCAGATGACCTACCCGCCTAGGATAAGTGTAACACTGGTGAAACCAAAATACTCAGAGCCATGATAACCAGTGGTGGGTGCTACTTCAGATTTCAACAGGGAAAAGGGAGGAAAAGGGGAAAGAACCATTGGGGGCAGGTGCCAGTTAGGATCCTCACACATTTACACATGAGCACTGTGCACTGACTGCTATGTGCATGTTCAAACAGCCACCTGCCTTCTTGAACATGTGAGCTGATTCAGTACAGCAGAACTTCTGCTGTACTGAATCAGCTCACATGTTTGCGATGACAGGTGGCTGCTCAAAGATGTGCACAGTGTAGAACGCCATGTTAAGATTCAAGTAAATAAACACAACCTACAAGTGTAGATTGGGAATGTGACAGGAATGGACACTGATTAGAGCATTGCTTATGTTAGTGAAATTATTTTTTTACTCTTCATTATTTTCACTAGAGTGGTTTTGCCTGTCATGCTAACAAAAAGGGAAAATATTGGGATTCTATGTCACTATCAGCAATGCCTCTGTTCAGTGTAATAAATCTCAGATAGTGTCCAAGGTGGGCACACCCACCCAAACACACACACACACACACACACACACACACACACACACACACACATACTCTACACACACACACACACACGTACTTTTTAAGGGATTGGAGTATTTGAATAAAAATGGGTGCAGAACTGACCTGGCTGGACATACACAAGTTTTAGACAGATTCGAGCAACTGAACACAAACTTGTGTGGAATTTAAAATGTTTGGTGGAATTTAAAATAGCCTAATCAGAGGGGGTTTCAGCCTTAGGCTATAAATCCAGAGGTCTAATTACAGACATAGCTTTTGCAGAGTGTTTTGTCTTGAGGAATGTTCCTGGTAAGAAAAAGCTTGCATTCCAGCTCATGTGGGGGAGACATAGAGATAGATTAGGAGTCCAGTTCTCTCTGAGCATAGTTGGAAGGCAAGTATTTTGTAAACTAAATTAGTCTGTAGTATTTTCCTATCTGACACCTGTAAATAAAGACCATTTATATGGTTTTCTTGTAAAAGTACATTTTCTCTCCTTTGTACTGTATGTATTCTTTTATATTAAAACCTGAGTTTTACAGTAAAGAATCTGTTTACATTGAAGCAGCGGCTGTGACTTATTTTGCAAAGGTAACTGTAGTATTTTTACTGGCAAAGAGAGATCCCTGTCTGGCATCCATCAGCCAAACAGCACTCTACCTGATCTGACTTGTAGTGACTTCCTAACTCTGCGCAAGGGAGGGTAAATGTTCTTGGTGACCCAGGCAGTGGCAGCCAAAAGAAAAGATGCAGACAACTCTCTAAAGCTGTTACATCCCAGAAGTGAGAGTTTGTTACAATTTGGTGATCAGTGTTGTGGGATCAGGTGCATAAATTCAAAGTCAGAATTTGTGGACTGTGGACTTTCTAGCACATTGAGAGACAGAGGTTGACAGTAAAAAATTCTGCCTTAGCAGTTAAGAAACAGGATATACAAAACAGTACCCTTTTACAATTTGTTTTTTATTTCTAGCAGCACAGCACAGTGTAAGTAGGTAGAGAGGTTGAGCTCCCAGGGATATGACAGGCTCAGATTGGCACAGATTCAGGAGAGTTGCCAAGAAAATGGGGTCCAATGCAATGGCTAGACAAAAAGGACCTTATAGGAGCCCTAGAGGAGCATAACCAAAGGCAGAGGGTCCTTGAGAAAGAGCCAGGAGCTGTGGTTACAGACTCTCCAGCTCTGCTCAAGATCCTGAGACTACAGCTGAGGCTGCAAGAAAAAGGACTGGAACTCACAGCAAAATGACTGGAAAAGAAAATGAAACTGGAGGCAAAAAGACTGGGGGGCAGAGAGACCGACAGGACAAGACCCAGAGATAACAGCATGAGAAGGATATGATGACACTGTACCAGCAAAATGTAAGTAATGACAGAGGGAGTCCACCCTACAAAGCCAAAATGAATTCTAAATTATTTCCTCAATATAAGGAGGGAGATGATATTGATTAATTTTTAAAGTAATTGGAGAGGGTGTGCATACAGTTTCAATTGGACAGGGCTAAATGGATGACTCACCCCATGCCCTTACTTATGGGACATGCTTTGCAGTCATTTACCAGAATGAATGATGAAGATTGTGTAGATTATGACAAGGTTAAAATGGTGTTATTAAAACAATTTGAATGAATTCCTGAGGCTTATAAAACAAAATTTAGGGAGTTAAGGAAAAACCCAGAAGACAGTTATTTAGAACTGCATATTCAACTGTTCACTTATCTTGACTGTTGGGTCAATGGGGCAACAACAGACACTGTGGAGCTAATAAAAGATTTGTTTGTGAGGGAGCAATCTCTTAAAATTGTACCTGAGGACCCAAATGTATGGCTGCTAGACAGGGCATATGGCTTCTCGAAGGTGGTGGCAGAAAATGCTGACTTGTACATTGCCAACAGACCATATACACAGCTCAAGCACACTGGGGGAGGGGTAGCACATTGTTGTGAGGGATCCCAGGGTGGACAGCCTAAAGGAAACCAGCCTACATCTGAGCCCAAAGCAGAACCCACTGGTTACAAAGGGAACCAAGAGCTGGGGAGCAATAAATTTTATATTTGTATTAAAATGGGGCATTTGAGGTATTACTGCCCAGAGCGAATGGTAAAGGGGCAAAGTCTGGGGGGGATAGGGTGATCAAGATAACACCGAAAAGCTGGTGGGTAGCATGAAGACTAGAGTACCACATGCCTCCTCTGAGCATATTCACCCTATTGTAGTTAATGGGACAGTAACACAGGGTTTGAGGGACACGTGTGTGACCATCTCTCTGGTGAGGCAGGATCTAATTCAAGTGGAGGAGATTCTGCCAGGGCAATTCTCCATGATTCAGGGAGTCACAGGTCAAGCTGTCCAAATACCAATGGCTCAAGTCTTCCTGAGCTGGGAGTGTGGCCATGGAGTAAAAGAAGTGGGAGTTGTACCTGATCTTCCTATGACTGTAATCATGGGGAATGATTTTGACCACAGGAAATCTCTGGTCTATGTTACTACCTGCAGTTAGGAAAAAGTGAAAGCTTCTGAGGATGCGAAGAGGGTGACCCAGCCTATGCCAGCCCCACTCTCTGCAGTTGAGGAGGTGGCTAGTATGGCTAAATGGCCTGCTAGGAGTAGCAACCCTGAGCCCCAGTCACAAACAGAGGAGGTCTCAGGACTTCCTTCTGAATGGAAGCTAGGAGAAGTTAGATGAGAGGAGCTGGGCAATGTGCAGCTGGCTAATCCTACCCTGCAGAAACTAAGAGAAATAGCCAACAGGGCTGACGGCTCTCAGGGGAGTGAAGAATCAGTCTACTGGGAGAATGGACTGTTTTACAGGGAGTGTACACCAGAGGGGGGCTAGATTTAAAGGTACTACTGCAGCTGGTAGTCCCTAGGGTATACTGCCAGCAACTCTTGACCCTGGCCCATGATATCTCTTTTTCAGGACACTTGTGTGTGAGGGGCATGAAAAAGTAGCTTGTCAGCAATTTTTTGTGGCCTGGTATATGCAAAGATGTGTCAAATTACTGTCAGATGTGTCCACAGTGCCGGGGGGGGGAGATAGGGGACAAGGCCAAAGCAGCTTTGGTGTCCCTGCCCATTGTTAATGAACCCTTTAAGAGGGTAGCCGTGGACATAGTGGGGCCACTTAGCACCCAAAGTTGCACTGGCAAGTGGTATATCTTGGTGGTGGTCAATTATGGCACAAGATACCTGAAGGAAGTCCTTATTGTTCATTGAGGCGGAAAAGGTGGCTGACACACAGTTGGGGCTATTTAGGCAGGGTGGGTTTTCCCCAGGAGATACTGTCAGAGCAGGGCATCAGCTTCATTTCTGAGTTAATGAGTAGTTCATGGGAGAAGTCTGGGTTGAAACAGCTCAAAACCTCCCCATACCACCCTCAGACTAATGGTGTGGTGGAGCAATTTAATTTGTCCCTTAAGACCTTGTTAAGGACATTCACTGACCAGAACAAGAGGGAGTGGGACAAATACTTGCCTTATCTCCTTTTTGCATACAGAGAAGTCCCATAGGAGTCCACAGGGTTCTTACCTTTCAAGCTCCTATTCGGCCATATTGTGAGGGGGCCCCTAATTTTAGTTTGGGGTGAATGAGAGGGTGACTGTGCTTCCCAAAGGGATTCTGTTGTGGAGTATGTCCTGAACTTCAGGACATGGCTTAAGGTGCTCAGGGGGCTTGCTCAAGAGAACCTAGCTACTGCACAACAACAGCAGCAGAAATTCTGGTATGAATGCAAGGCCAGAGCCCGAGAGTACAAGGTGGGATAGCGAGTAATGGTATGCATCCTGTCCGACAGAATAAACTGCAGACTATATGGAAAGGGCCATTCTCCATTTTCCAAAAAGGTGAGTGATGTTAATTACATGATAAATCTACCTGGCAAGAGGTACAGGAAGAAAGTGTATAATGTTAACACGATGAAGCCCTACTATGATAGAGATGGAATGGTCCTCGCTGTGTGCAGTGCCCAGAAAAAGGAACTGAGGCTGATCCATTGGAGGACCTTCTTAGGTAGGCACGAGTAGGAACCTCTGTGAACAACCCTGCCCTCTCAGATCATCTGACACCACCCAGGGGCAGGAGATCCAGAGTGTGTTGAGAGAATTTGGGGCCATGTCCACAGGGACACCAGGGTACACCATGCTGGCTGAGCATCATGTGGACACTGGCACCAAGGTGCCCTTTGGACAATCCTGCTTCAGGGTACCAGAGCAGCTTAGGCAGACCATGAAATAGGAGCTCAACAAGATGCTGGAACTTGAAGTGATCCAGGAGTCCAGTTGCCCCTGGACCTCACCCATGTTCCTGATCCCTAAAATAGATTGTATCTCATGGTGTTCTGTTGCCTACCAGAAGATTAACAACTGCACAGAGTCAGATGCCTACCTCATGCCCAGAACAGATGAGACCTTGGAGCAACTAAGTGGGACCAAGTACCTGACCACAATAGACTTAGCAAAGGGATACTGGCAGATACCTCTGACCCCTGCAGCCAGAAAAAGGTCAGCTTTTGTCAGCCCATTTGATTTATTTGAGTTCAAAGTAATGCCCTTTAGGATTAAGAATGAACCCACAACATTTCATCTGCTTGTAGATCATATTTCTGTCAGGGGCAGGTGACTTTGAGCTGGTGCATATGAATGACATAGCCATTTACAGCCAGACCTAGGAGGAGTACATCAAGCTTGTGCAGGAGGTGTTCTGCCAGCTGAAGGCTGCATGGTTGACAGTCAAGGTGGAAAAATGCCAGATAGGTATGGTAGAAGTGTCCTATCTTAGGCACTGAGTGGGCAGTGGATGCATTCGTCCAGAGCCTGCCAAGGTCGATGCCATCCTGGCCCACTCCTACCATTAAGAAACAGGTAAGGGCATTTCTGGGGACAGCCAGGTATGACAGGAGGTTTGTCCTCACTATAGTGATATGGCCAAGCCCCTGATAGACCTAACAAAAAAGAAAATGCCTGAGAAGATCTGCTAGATAGGGGACTGTGAGTTTGCCTTTCAGAAGCTGAAGAAGGCCTTAAGTGGGCTGGCTTTGCCAACTAGCCCCTATTAAAGTCTAAAGTTCATTGTTCATGTGGAAACCTCAGAATATGGGCTGGGTACTGTGCTCAGCAAGATTACGGTGCAGGGGGAGGAGCAATCTGTAGTGTATCTGAGCCAGAGGCTGCTGGCCAGGAAGGGAGCATATGCCATGATTGAGAAGGAGTTCTTAGTGATAGTGTGGGCCCTTCGGAGGCTGCAACCTTATCTGTATGGGCAAGAATTTAATGTGGTCACAGATCATAATCCCCTGCTCTGGCTTCATAGGTCAAGTGGGCAAAATGGGAAACTACTGCACTGGAGCTTGGTACTGCAGGCCTATAACATGACCATCCAGCACTGCAGCGGTAAACAGAATGCCAATGTGGATGGGCTGCCAAGGCAGGGCTAACAGCATGGTTGGATACTTTACACACTTTTCAGTCTCTGCATGAATAGCCATGTCTCTTGGGGTGGCCCAATGGAGACTTGCCTTCATCACGGGGGGGGGGCTAGATGTGACAGGAATGGAATCTGATTAGAGACTTGCTTATGTTAGTGAAACTATTTTTCTACTTTTCATTATTCTTACAAGAGTAGTTTTGCCTGTCATGCTAACAAAAAGGGAAAAAAACATTGAGATTCTATGTCACTTGCAGGCAATCCCTCTGTACTTTAAGGGACTGGAGCATTTGAATAAAACTGGGTCAGAACTGACCTGGTTGGACACACATACTGTAGGTTTTAAGCTGATTGGAGCAATTGAACACAAACTTGTACAGAATTCTGAAGTTTGGTGGATTTGAAAATAGCATAATCTGAGGAAGTTTCAGCCATAGGCTGTAAACTCAGAGGTCTAATTACAAACAGAGCTTTTCGTGGGGCTTTTTGCCTGGAGGAACAGTCCTGGTAAGACACAGTCTGCATTCCAGCTCGTATGGGGGAGACATAGAAATAGATTAGGTGTCCAGTTCTCTCTGAGCATAGTTGGAAGGCAAGTATTTTGCAGACTAAATTAGTCTGTAGTATTTTCCTATCTGACACCTGTTATTCAAACCATTTATTTGCTTTTTCTGTAAAAGTGCATTTTCTCTCGTTTGTACTGTAGTTTTGCTGTAAAGAATCTATTTACATAGAAACAGTGACTGTGGCTTATTTTGCAAAGTTAACCATTATTTTCACTGGCAAAGAGGAATCTCTGCCTGGCATCTGTTAGCTAAAGGATACTCCACCAGATCTGACTTGTGGTGAACTCCCAGCTCTGTGAAAGGGAGGGGAAAATGTTCTTAGTGACCCAGATGGTGGCAGCCGAAAGAAAAGACACAGACAACTGTCTAAAGCTCTTACAGCCCAGAAGTAAGAGTCTGTCACAGGGAGCAACTGTGGTAACTTACTTACTCAGCAATCCAACTTGAACCTGCGGCCTGCCACTTGCCACCAGCCCAGTGAGCTCACCAGTTAATACCTCGTCCGTGAGTCTTCTCCTTCTCCTGGAATTGAACCATCCCAGCTCCTGACCTTGACCAGAATGGTCCTGTGCTTGCTTACAGCCAGACCCACTGAGCATCCGAGTGTGACCGGGAGACCCAAAATCTTTTTGATGCCACCAAGCAAGAGCTCACCTCATCACCGACCAAGCTATAGCCTGTCTGTGGTGACTGGAAAATGTGTGTTTCACAACCTGTGCGCTCTGCTCCTCCATGTCATTTGATGTCTCTGACAACTAGGCTGCAGCATGAGTGCCCACAAGGGCAGGCAGGGCACTTATTGTGCAAAAAAAAAAAATGCCACACAAAAGAACAATCCACACCTTCCACAAGACATTCGGGCGGCGGCTGCCCCTGAGCCAGTGGGCCCCATTCTGAGTGTGGGCCTGGCTCCATGGAGCCATTGGAGCCCTTGTTAATCTGGCACTGCTGAACTTGAATCTACCCCCTTGCAATGTGTAATTGTGCCCACTAAGTTCAACCTGCCATTTACTGAAATCAGATCTACTGTAGCTATACTACAGATCTCCTGCCGAAACCTGAATGTTTTAATCATTTCCCCTCTCATTATTCTGTCTTCCAGGGAGTACATGTTCAAACTTTGCAAACTTTCTTAACATGTTTTCCTTGCTGTGTCTTTATCATTTACTGTAAGTCACCCTCCACTGGATTATTTCCAGTCTGTCTCTACTTTTCCAACTGTTTGATCGAGAGTTCTACACAGTATTCCTGATGAGGACCCACCAGACACCTGCACAGGGAGAGGATCACCTCCATCTCTCTGCTGTCAAAGCCCCTCCCTGTACACCCCAGCATTCCACAGGCTTGCCTGCATGTTTAGTGCTCTGTGAAGTGAATTTCAGGTTGTCACTGATGATAACCCCCTAGTCCTGCTCTTCCATTGTCCACCCTAATCTCACACTATAAATCCAATGCTCTTTCTCTTTTTTTAATTTTATTGTGCCTTAGGGGTATAATAAGTGTTTTAAACACTTACCGTATCCCAGTTGGCACAATTAGTTCACTACTGTAATGCATAGCCACTGCTGTTCATTCACAGCAGTGGTGGAATCTATGTAACTAATCATTACCATTTCTTTTCCCAAAAGCTTTTTCGGTGCTCTGTCACATGCCACAGGGGTCATCTTTCTTCTTTCCAGGTTTGGCATCAATGTATTTTAGTAGCTCCAGACATGAATCTAAATTGTGTATTTCTGCCCAGATCTGCACTGGAGTCTATTAACATAGAAACATAGAAATTGTCAGCAGATAAGGACAGCTAGGCTTCTCCAGTCTGCCCGTAGGACCTATACATTGTATATGGCAACTGACCCTATGTGATCAATGGCTTTTCATCACTCCGTCCCCTCTCAAGCTTCCCTTGTGCCTGTCTCAGGCATGCTTAAACTCCTCCACTGTGCTTGTCCCCACAACCTCGTATGGCAGCATATTTCAAGTATCGACTACCCTTTCTGTGCAGAAATACTTCCTCACATTACCTCTTAATCTACACCCTTTCAATTTCATATTTTGCCCCTTGTTTTAGTACTTTTCTACATGGGAAAAAGTCCCCCACCTGCACCTTGAGGTACTTGAAAGTTTCAATCATGTCCCCCACTGTTTCCTCTCCTCCAGTGAGTACATATCGAGGTCCTTTAGTCATCTTTATATGTTTTGTGGTGCAAGCCCTGCACCATCTTTGTTGCCCTTCTCTGGATAGTCTCCACCATATCTACGTCGTTGCACAGGTGTTGGCTCCAGAAATGCATACAGTATTCCAAGTGAGGCCTTACCAATGTTTTATACAATGGCATCACCACCTCCCACCTCCTGCTAGTGATACCACTGCTTATGCACCCCATCATGCCACTAACCCTCCTTGCTACCTTTGTGCACTGCTTTGATACCTTAAGGTCATCAGACATGATAGTCCTTAGGTTCCTTTCTTCTTCGGTGACAGTCAATTCCTCCCATCTCAACCTGTAGCTCTCCCCAGGGTTCCCTCTCCCCAGGCCCATTATTTTACACTTCTTTGCATTCAACTTCAGTTGCCACATCTCCAACCATCTTTCAAGCTTCTCCAGGTCCCTCTTCATTTTCTGCACCCCTTCTGGAATATCCACCCTGTTGCAGAGCTTGGTGTAATCTGCTAACAAGCAGACCTTTCCTTCAAGCCCCTCTGCAATGTCACAAAGGAAGACATTGAACAGGACTGGTCCTAGTACTGATCCCTGTGGTATCCCACTGGTTACCCCCCTCCCCAGATTGTACCCTATTTACCACCACCCTCTGTCTCCTGTCTGTTAACCAGCTCTGAACCCAGTTCACCACCTTGTCTCCCATGCCCAGACTACCCATCTTATTTATCAGCCTTCTATGTGGGACGGTGCAGAAGGCTTTGCTGAAATCTAGGTAGGTGACGTCTATTGCCCCTCCCTGATTTATTTCCCTAGTCACCCAATCAAAAAATCTATTGGATTCATTTGACATGACCTTTCTGCTGTGAATCCATGTTGCTTCAGATCCTGAGCATGTCTGTATTCCATATGTGCCACTATCCTTTCTTTCAGCAGTGTCTCGATGATCTTTCCCACCACTGAGGTGAGGCTGACTGGCCTGTAGTTCCCCGCCTCCTCCTTACTGCTGCTTTTGTGCAGTGGAACTAGTTGTTCCCTTCCTCAGTCCTCTGGAATGACATCCGTGTTGAGTAACTGTAAACAGGGCCTCCAGAGGCACTGCTAGTTCCCTTCGTAAATCCTTTAATATCCTCAGGTGGATGCCATCTGACCCCATGACCTTATCCACCTTCAGCTTTTTGAGTTCTTCCAGAACTCTCTCCACTGTGAATGGACTTGTGTCCTCTTCTCCCCGTCATTGCCTATGTAACCCAACTGTGGTCCTTGACCTTCCCCCTCTTTAGTGAATACTGAGCAGGAAGTATTTGTTCAGTATTTCTGCCTTGTTCAGATCCCCCTAGAAACATAGAAACAAAGAAACATAGAATTTGATGGGAGATAAGGACAGTTTGGCCCACCCAGTCTGCCCATTTCCAAACCTACTGGATAAGCTGCAGATCCTAGTTAACCAGCAGCCTACTTCTTCCTACCCCCAACCCCTAGAACTGCCTTATGACTGCCCCATGCATGCTTGAATTCCACCACTGTTTTTGACTCCACAACCTCCTCCAGAAGGCCGTTCCATGCATCCACAACCCTCTCTGTGAAAAAATACTTCCTTAAATTACCTCTGAGCTGCCCCCATCTTCAAATTGTGCTCCTTGTTCTTGCACACCTCTTTTTGAAAGATGCTACCCTCTTGGACTTTGTTGATTCCTTGAGGTACTTGAAAGTTTCTATCATGTTCCCCGCTCCTCCTTTCCTCGAGGCTATACATATTAAGCTCATTAAGTCTCTCTTCATATGTCTTCCAGTGCAGACTCTGCACCATTTTAGTTGCCCTCCTCTAGACAGCTTCCATCCTGTCTATGTCTTTGCGGAGATTGGGTCTCCAGAACTGCACACAGTACTCCAGATGGGGTCTCACCAGCTGTCTGTACAGAGGGATGATAACTTCCTGTTTTCTACTGGTGATGCCTCTCCCTATGCATCCCAGTATCCCCCCAGCCCTCCTTGCTGCCCTCTCACATTGCTTTGCTACCTTTAGGTCATCTGATATGACTACCCCCAGGTCCCTTTCCATTTTTGTTGTTGTTAGTATCTCACCCCCATTGTGTACTCTTCCCCTGGGTTTTTGTTTCCCAGGTGTATTACCTTGCACTTCTTAGCACTGAATCTAAGCTGCCATACATTTGACCATTCCTCTAACCTTGCCAAGTCCCTTCTCATCCTTTCCACCCCAACTTGTGCATCAACTCTGTTGAGATCTTTGTGTCATCTGCAAAGAGACATACTTTTCCTTCCAGTCCCTCTGCAATGTCACTTATAAAGACATTGAAGAGGACCAGTCCTAATACTGAACCCTGCGGTACCCCACTAGTAACCCCCCTTTCTTCAGAGCGGACTCCATTTACTATTACTCTCTGTGTCCTATTCTCCAGCCAATTCTTTACCCAGGCTGTCATCTTGGGACCCACTCCCAGGCTGGCTAACTTGTATATTAATCTTTTGTGTGGGACTGTGTCAAATGCCTTACTAAAGTCTAGGTAGGCCATGTCCACAGCCCCTCCCTAATCTATTACTTTGGTCACCCAGTCAAAGAAATCTATCAGATACATCTCGCATGACCTTCCCACTGTGAATCCATGCTGTCTTGGGTCCTGTGCCCCTCTGGCCTCTAGATACTTGACAATTCTTTCCTTCAGAAGTGATTCCATCATTTTCCCTATCACTGAGGTTAAACTAACAGGTCTGTAGTTTCTTGCTTCTGCCTTGCTCCCACTTTTGTGAAGGGGAATCACATCTGCCCTCCTCCAGTCCTTGGGCACCACCCCATCCTCCCATGATTTCTTAAAGAGGGTAGTCAGTGGTGTCACTAGTTCTACCCTTAGTTCTTTTAGAATTCTGGGATGAATCCCATCAGGCCCTATTGCTTTGTCCACCTTCAGTTTTAAGAGTTCTTTCATAACCCTTTCCTCTGTAAATGGGCTGGTATCAACTTCTGTATCCAGAGTGTTTCTACTGTTTGTTTTAGATACCTCCCCCTCTTCATTTGTAAATACTGAGCAAAAATATTTGTTTAGTATCTCTGCGTTTTCACAGTCACCCTCTGCCCACCCTCCCTCCCCTTTATTAAGCCTCACTATCCCTCCTTTGGTCTTCCTTCACTCCCTGATGTACCTATAAAAGGTTTTATCCCCCTTCTTAACTGAGTTGGCTATCTTTTCCTCGGTTTGGGCCTTTGCTGTTCTGACTGCCTTCCCAGCTTCCTTTTGCTTTAACTGATACAGTTCTCTGTCCTGCTCCTTCTGTGATTCCTTGTACTTCCTGAATGCTTTCTTTTTCTCTTGAACCTTCACTGCCACTTCCTTTGAGAACCATAGTGGTTTCTTACATCATTTCGTTTTGTTTATTTGCTTCACACAAAGGCTTGTTACCTCTGTGATGGCAGTTTTTATTATTCCCCATTGTTCTTCCACCCCTACTTCCCACCCATTTGCTAGTGCATTCCTTAGGCACTCACCCATTTTGGCCAAGTCAGCCCTCCTAAAGTCCAGTACTTTTGCCTTTGTATGGCTTGACTCTATTGCTGTGTTTATTGTGAACCATACTGTTTGATGGTCGCTAGTTCCCAGATGGCTACCCAATTCTACATCTGTGATCCTCTCTCCATCTCCATTTAAGAGAACCAGGTCTAAGATTGCTCCCTCTTGAGTGGACTCCAATACTAGTTGTCTAAGGCATGCCCCCGTAGGGCATCTAGAATAACCCCACTCTTCGAAGTGGCTGCTGCAACTGCACTCCAGTTAACATCTGGAATATTTAGATCACCCATCAGCAATATCTCCCCTTTTTTTGCCATTGTAAGTAAACTTTCTATCATTTCCTTGTCCATTTCCTCCCCCTGAGAAGGGGGTCTGTATACAACCCCTGTGCGGATTGTGGTGCCATTGCTTGTCTCCAAATTTACCCACAGTCATGGTTTTATGTGTACCTTGTTTCTGTGACTGCCATGATATCCAGATGTTCCTCCTCCATCAAGGCCACTAATTCAGGAACCATTCTGTCTGCATCTTTGCCCTCCTAATAGCCTTCCCTGCTTCCTTTAGAAATTCAAGGTACACCTTCCTGTCTTCCTCCATTTGGCTCCCCTTATATTTCCTGAAAAGCAGCCTTTTAGCCCTGACTTTATCCCCCACCTCTTAGGAGAACCATAGTGGTTTCCTTCTTCTTTTCCCCTCCTTACACTCTCCCTTCTCCCATTTGAGCCTCACTCCCCTCCCTGTTTTTTCTTCTTTCACTTGATGTACCCATAAAATGCCTTATCCATTTGTTTACAGACCGTGCTAAACCCTCTTCTGTCTGCACCTTTGCCTCCTAATAGCCTTCCCTGCTTCCTTTAGACATTCAAGGTACACCTTCCTGTCCTCCTACATTTGGCTCCCCTTATAGTTCCTGAAAAGCAGCCTTTTAGCCCTGACTTTATCCCCCACCTCTTTGGAGAACCATAGTGGTTTCCTTCTTCTTTTCCCTTTCGTCACTATCCTAATGCACTGGTTTGTTATCTCCACTATGGCTCCTTTCAGTTTCTCCCATTGTTCTTCCACACCATCTACTACCCCTCTCTTCCTCAGGACTGCTTTTATACATCTACCCATTTCGGTGAAATCCACCCTCCTGAAATCTAATACTCTTACCCTTGTGTGGCTTAACTGAGTCCATGTCTCCATGCTGAACCACACCATGTAGTAGTCAAAGGATCCCAGCTGCCCTTCCACCTGTATTTCTTCGACTCTGTTCCCATTGGTCCATACCAGGTCCAGAATTGACATGTCCCTGGTTGGCTTCTGCACCATCTCCCTGAGTCCAACCCCCTGCAGCGATTCTAGGATAGCTGTGCTTCTGGCCAAAGCAGCCATCTGAGTGGCCTAATCCATGTCTGGCATATTGAAATCCCCCGGTAGCAGGATTTTGCCTTTAGCTGCCATGTCATGTATGTTCTCCACTAGTTCCCTGTCTTCCTTCTCCCTATGTGATGAAGGTCTATAGATTGCACCCTGTGCATATTACTGTTACATTACCTGGCTCCAGGGTGACCCACATTACCTCAGCCTCCCCTATCTTCCCTGAACTTCTGTTGCCTTTATACCATCTCTGATGTACAGGGCCACTCCCCCACCCTTTTTTCCCTCCCTGTCCCTCCTGAACAGTGTATAGCCTAGTACACTGACTTCCCAGCCATGATTAGAATACCAGGTCTCTGTTATTGCTGCTATGTCAAGGTCTGCATCTGCCAACAAGACCTCCAGGTCTGGACCCTTATTTCCTAAACTATGGGCATTCGTTAGCATGACCTTCCATGTTAAACAGTCTGCCCTCCTTCTGCTTTTGTTCTTCCTCTTCAGCATCTTCCCCCACCCCAGTTCCCTTTCCTATGCGCTCTCCCCATATCACTCATTGTGCATTTTTCACCTGCCTGCTCCCCCCCACTTGCTGTGGTTGTTCCTGTAGTCAACTTATGTTCCTGCATGTTCCCATAGGGGATGTTCCTAAGCCTCCTGACCCTCCTGGCTCTCCCCCCTTGGCCAGTTTAAATACTCACAGCTGAAGAATTTAAACATCTCACAAAGGACCAAGGTCCACTTCTTGGATAGGTGCAGTCCATCCTCCTTATATAAGATTCCATCTGCTCAGGTCAGGCCCCAGTCACCTATGAATCCAAAACCGTCCCTTCAACACCAATCCTTCAACCAGGAATTGAGGGTAAGGAAGTGGAGTGTCCTAGCTTCCCCTGTGCCCTGGACAAGTAGCACATCTGAGAATAAGATGGAACATGCTATCTGTTTCAGGTTTCCCCCCAGCTTCTTGAAATCCTCCTGGACACTGGCTAACTCCACCCTTTTCCTGGCCTGGTCATTGGTCCCTAGGTGAACAATAACATCTAGCTGCTCCCTCCTAGCTATTTCCATAGTGATCCTATGGATCTGCTTCCCATCCCTCCATGCAATGCTTCCTGGGAGGCACTTGACCTCCCTCTCTCCCCTGCTAGGTGTCCTTAACTCCACTCCAAAGACAATAGAATTCCCCACTAGGAGAAGCTTTCCCACCTCTAGGGTAGGAGTTACTAAGTGGGACTGGTTGGGTGGATGTGCTTTTGACCCTCCTCCCTCATCCTCCCTGAACCCACCATGGTCCAATCACTAATCTTCCCCAGCATCCTTTGAGGTACAAGTTGTGGACCCAGTGGTCTCTGGGTGGGGGTGGATGCTGCCTTCAGCTGGGACAACTCTGCTTGGAGACAGGCAACCTCCTTCCTCAGCCCAGAGGGGTGCCTGCAGATAGGGCAGCATCACAGCCTCCAGAATGTCTCCCTAAAGACAGATGCTCATCAACCACTGCACTGCACCTCTCCATCATGTCTGTTTCCTCTTCAATCTACTGTCTGCCTAAGACAACTATTTGTTATCTCCCAAATATTTGTGTTTTTCTTTTGTTTTTTGTTATGCTTTCTCTTTTCACTACTTTCTGTATGGATGCTGGATGTTGCAAGGCCCTATGGGGCCCACCCTATAAATGTAGGGTGAGCCCTGGGGTGGGTGGGTTGTTGCTTGGGAAGGTAGGGAGGTGGGACTACATCAGAGGCTGAGTCCAAAAACAATCAGCCCAGGAATCCTCTGGCAATGGCTCCTCACCCCACTGACATAGCCAATTACAAACACACAGTCACAAGCTTATCAGCTAGAATCCCTCAATCCTGCCCAAACTAAATGGAAAAGCACACTGAAATGGCAGTTAAGAAAGTTCCTCAAATTCAATTTCAAACACACAGTCACAAGCTCACCAGCTAGAATTCCTCAATCCTGTCCAAGAGCTAAATGAATAAGCACACTGAAATGGCAGTTAAGACCTTCCATTCAAACTACATTAATCACTGTAATATGATGCCTGCACTTAAAGTTCAGATGCAGCCAATTACACACATGGAGTCACAAACTTATCAGCTAGAATTCATCAATCCTTACCAAACTAAATGGAAAAGCACACTGAAA
Organism: Neoceratodus forsteri; assembly: GCA_016271365.2. NCBI lineage: Eukaryota > Metazoa > Chordata > Ceratodontiformes > Ceratodontidae > Neoceratodus > Neoceratodus forsteri. The sequence goes on along the minus strand of CM057456.1, from coordinate 167,854,259 downwards.
TGGCAGTTAAGAAAAGACATCAAATTCAATTTCAAATACACCTTGTTCTGGTAGTTACTGTAGCTTGTGAGAATTTTTAAACAAACTTTTGCTGGTCATCTTTAACAAATGTCCACATTAAAACATAGAAAACACCTTTGACATACAAATGCAGATTATATCACCTTATGAACAAGAAGAGAGCCTTGTTAATGTTATGGTCTATATAGTCTTAGCAGCCTGAAGCAAGACAATTGAGAACAAATTGCTTGTTCTAAGAGGAATCATATTGTACCGTAAAGAAAATAACTGCATTCTGTTTCTAGGTCTTAACAACAACAACGATGCCCAGTGTCTTCTATACAGCTCAACACGATCCTGGCCAGTATGAGCAATTTGTTCTCTATCTCCCCTTTGCACAGTACTAGCTATAAGACTACAATGCAAGCATAATACCAGTCCTGTCCACCAAATGGATACTTCACACACAGTAGCTACTTAAAAAGTATATTTCTATTGTTTACTGAAATATTTTTGCTAAATCTATTCCAACAATTTAATTCAGTGGTCACTGTTGTAACTTTTAAACTAATGATATAGGCACTATACCAGATTCCCTTTCTAACAGATGGCGTTTTCAGCACATCTGAGTACATTACATAATCAATTTTATCCTATATTGTTCTTCTTCCATGAAATACCCCTCTCACTAAGTGCAAGGAGATGTGTTGAGCAGATGATTCTTTTTGCTATTGACTGCAGTGATATACTGTAGTCTATGGTGAAACTGCTGAAGCTCAACTAGCCAAACTGTATATTTTACACAATTCACTTTGCAGATTTATCCTCAGATGCCCACCCCGTACTCATCACTGTTCTACATATGATCAATTGGGCTAGACCTCCTTTGAACACAGGCAAATTTTGCACCTCCTTAACTTGACATACATTTTGGCATGGTTCTCTTCCTCCCTACCACTGCAGGCTGGTGTTCCAGCTGCCAGCCCAGGCTACCAGTTTAGGTCCCAGTTTCTGATGAATTTTCCTAGTCTCCAATGCAAGAAGAAGCAGGCCAAGCTGCTTTCTCTTCTGGGTTGCCTTGCCTCATGCTTGGAATAACCCTCCCCCTTATTGTCTAGATACAAGTTTTACTTTCCCTCTCCCTGTTCCTGCCATTCCCCACTTTGCTCACGTCCCTCTTGCTCTTAGATACTGTCATGTCTCCCTAGGCTGTCCCCTGGTAGCCCCTTATACCCTCTGTAAACTTCCCTAGTATGCCTTCTATTCAAGTCCTCCATGTACTAATCTCCACTGAATTATTTTGTGCTAGTAAGTTGCCTGTTACTGTCTTACTGCCCCATTACCCAGTATGTACCAATACCGTACTGTTTCTGTACTTTCAGTTCTTCTAATTTATTGTTGGCACTGTCTGTAATTTCCCCGTGATGCCTGGTATTCTCTGTATCCTGTACTTACTGTAATCCCTGTGATGCCTGTTTTTTTCTGCTTGATGCATTGTATCCCTCACTGTACCTGTATTCACTTTACTTGTAACACTCCCGGGTCGCACCTGAAAATAGGCACTTGGTTGTCTAGTGTGCTTACCCGGTTAACAAAAGCAAATAAATAAATAAATAAATGTTGCTTTTGACTTTGTGGTATTTTATTTCAGTGTTTATCAAGCTTATATAGTGTATGGGTTGAAATTATTGTGCCTAGAATTCAAAGAAGTCAAAAACCTTGTTGTGCACATTCTTAAAACCTTATTGTGCATCTGCCAAAGTTATTGTGCACATTATAAAACCCTTATTGTGTACGTTCCAATTTTACCCACACCTGTGATTCCCTCATGCTCACTCCTGCTGACTGCTGTGCATTGTTTTCCCTCACTGTAGCACACGTTACCTCAGCAAAAGTGGAACAGCAGTACTTTACAAAAAAATGTCAGCCGCAATTCACTCTAAACGAGTGTAGGAACATGAACAGTTTATCCTTGAGCATGAAAACAAGAGGACATCCCAAAAAACAGCCTTAGACATGAAATTCAAGAATTATTTTCCCCTTGAGAAGGATGAAACAACAGACATTTCAACCATACATGTATCTGAGTTAGATCCATTCATAGCAGAGTTCATTTTTAAAAATTAAACATATTGACAATACAGAATATGATCCCACAACTAACAAATAGGTCCATTCCTTATTTTCTTCACACACTGCTCACCATGTGCAACAATTCTTATGCATTGTTCCTGCTAAATGACATCAATGAACAATGTTTTTACATATTTAATCTTAGACAAAAATCATGAAAAAAAAACAAAACAAAACAAAAGCAAATAAAATGCTGCTTATTTAAATATTTTACTGTTCAATAGTTCTTGCCTATGAATCTCAAACAAGTAGGACAATCACTTCCTTGTTCTTGCCACAGCATTTATTACAAACAAACATTTGGCAATGCCGAATGTTGCTTGCTTGTATGTGCTGTTTAGGTATTTGGAAGTCATTGGAGTGCAAATATTGAAAATTCGCAAACTTATGAGCGTGTGTAGGAACTGCGCAACGCACACTCGTAAAGCAGTCATTTTTAGGAATTTTTTCACCAAATTTTCAACATAGCCATTTTAAGACCTCTGCTCATGAGCAGTGTCACTGTGATTTTCTTAATGTGTCCCAAAAATTGATTTTGCACACCGACTGCGCCATTGTGCGCTACTCTGGCGGAAACACATTTTTGGTAAGATGTGAAAAATGACAGCTGTACTGCTCATAAGGAGGTGTGGTAAAATGACAATGTTGAAAATCTGGAATGAAAATATTGAAAATTCGTGAACTTACGAGTGTGCGTAGAACTGCGCAACGCACGCTCATAAAACAGTCATTTTTAGGAATTGTTTCACCAAATTTTCAACATAGCCATTTTAAGACCTCTGCTCATGAACAGTGTCACTGGCATTTTCTTAATGTGTCCCAAAAATTGATTTCACACACCGACTGCGCCATTGTGCGCTACATGGGCGGAAACACGTTTTGGGCGAGATGTGAAAAATAACAGCTGTACTGCTCATAAGGAGGTGTGGTAAAATGGCAATGTTGAAAATCTGGAGTGAAAATATTGAAAATTCATGAACTTACAAGCATGCGTAGGAACTGCGCAATGCACGCTCGTAAAACTGTCATTTTTAGGAATTTTTTCAGCAAATTTTCAACACAGGCTTTTTTAGAGCCCACCTTATGAACACCAGCAGTGTCATTTCATTAATGGGTCCCGAAAGGTGATTTCATGCAGTGACTGCGAAATCACCCGTCGGGCCTGATTAACGCCATGACAGTGCAAGAAATCATGAGGAGGGGTCCCAAAAAAATCAGGTTGAAAATTTGGGCCAAAAATTCCCCAAAATGACTGAGATATGCAACAAAGTTGAAAAAAAACTATTTATTCCGTTATACAGCTTACCGGCATTTCCTCATTTCGTGGTCGGCTTTGAAGAGTGCAGACGTGTTCTCAGTCCACTGATGATTGTCGCGCCGAGCTCCAGAGGTAAGTATGCAGTGAGGGGGGGTGTGGGAGGCAGGGTGCACAGTGGGTGGAGTGCGGGTTGTGGGTGGAGGAGACTGCGATGGAAGGTTTTCTTCTTTACAGGTTTTTAGATGACGTGGGATGTTTGACACACTTGAGTGGGCTCCCAGCATGGCAGCTGGAAAGGCTGTTTGGGGGGCTGGAGCTGATGGGGGATTGGGCACCCCCATTGGCCATAACATGCTTTGCCACACTGGGGTGGGCTCCCAGCGTGGCACATGGAATGCTTTTTTGGGGGGGCGTGCATCCGTGGAGCCGATGGGGGATTGGGCACCCCCATTGGCTATGACAGTTCTTGCCATGCTGGGGTGGGCTCCCAGTGTGGCACCTGGACAGCTGTTGTTGGGGGGGAGGCATGGAGCTGACAGAGGATTGAGCACCCCTGTCGGCCACACAGTGTGTGCATGGGGGAAGGAGTGCATCACCACGCAATATGCGTGTTTGCATGTGTGTGTGTGTGTGGGGGGGGGGAGCTCTGCTCATTGAAGCAGAGCTCTCCCTTTCAACTGTATGCCACTGCATTTTCCTGCTGTCATAGACAGCTGCAGCAGTCATTGGAGAACTGGGGCCACCCTTGCAAACACACTGACTGAATTGGAAGAAGGGTGCCACACCTCCGAAAACTCAGATGATGGCACTATGTTTCTTGTACATGCATGCAAGCAACATAAAAAGTAACTAAAAAACTGTATTACACTGTTTGGGTCTTGATTTCTATGAACCATACACTACAGCAAACAGAATATGGGCAACCGTACACAACTTGCCTTGTGTTTCCATCTCCAGTTGAAATACCAGCATGGACCTCTCAAGCTTCACTCTGGATATCCATACACTTGTTACTCCCTCAATGGAAACACAGGTTTGTTGTGTATGGTCATCCATACATTATTCTTTGTTGGTAATTTAATACTTACTGTATTGTTTCTTTTATGCTCCCTGTTCACCATGCTGGACTCTGGTGAGCAGCTAAGAAGTGAATGATGTGCTTTACAGTATTATGTTATGCATTAAGTGTATCTGTTTTCCTACATCTGCTCATTAGTAACCTTCACTCCCCCAGGTTGCAGCTGAAAACAAAATATTTGTATTTTATTTCTGTTTGCCTGCCTGCCTGGATTACAGCAATTTCAATAAGTAAATAAGCCATTAATGATACAGCAGGCTAGAGTAGGGATGAAAAGAGACACACACAAGCCTGATTGTGTTGTTAATAAATCTGGATAAACTCCAAAATGCAAATCCAGAGGCAGTGAGAACAAAGACAGCAAACCAGTCACCGCCATTGAATGAATTTTCTCACTTGTGGTGCACCATTGACCGGTGCAGGAAAAAATAACATGCAGTAGGCAAAAGGAGCATATAAAACCTTGTCATTGTCCTTATACTTTTCTTCCATCCTATGTTCGGCATTGGATTTTGTGTGATAATCATCAGTTTTTCCATATACAGTTCCCTACTAGCCTCTGATTGTTCAGTCTTGTGCCTTCTTCACTTCCTTGATTCCATCCTCCTCCACCTGTCAAGCCAGTGGTTTCTTATGTAGCTCACTCTAATGCAGATTTTCTTTTCTTCATCTCAGTTGCCAGGTGCCACAGTGACTTCACTCCTTCCACCTCAGAAAGGGCTTTCTACTAACACTGCTACAGATACCTTCACATATTATGCCTCCCCTTTACACCCCCACCCTGGCAACCTCTCTGTCTTTCCTAACTGGTGCATAGTCGGGAATTCATAAATCCAAGCTGTTATTTTGATTTATCCATGTTTCAGTAACTGCCACTATGTAAAATTTTTAGTCCACACTAGATGTCTACAGGTCATCCACTTTGTTTCCCAGACTCCTATCCTTCCTTGGCCCTTTGTCCGGATCCCCTTCTGTTTCCTAATGAAGATGTCTTCTTACCCTTGGCTGAATTGATTCTGCCACATTCCATCCTACCTGCTCTGTGTGTTTAGGATAGCCAGTGTGTGTGTGTGTTTCAGCCTAAAAGTGCTATCCTCACTTTATTTAAATACCTGTTAATTGCCACATCTTCATATGCCATGGTTTTCTAATACCTTTTCTGCTCAGGTGTAGGCCATCCCTTCTGAAACTTAGAAAAGTATGTCTGAAAATGGCCTTTCAACTTATCTAGTCTGCCCAGCACTATGTGATGATGCTTCCAACCAACCACTCCCCCTTCCTTTCCAGATATTCTTACCAACCCATGAGTCTGCCCCACACATGTTTGAATCCCTCTTTAATATTGCACATATGACTTTCCTTGGCAGTTAAATCCACTTATCAACTATGCTCTCCAAACAGAAACATTTCCTGACATTATTCATAAAATTCACACACCAGCATCATTGAGTTTCCCCTAGCATCAGTGTTCCATCATAGTTATCTTATAAAGGAATGTATAGAACCCAATCATGTGCCTTCTCTTCCATCTTGCCTCCAGAATGCATTACTCCATGTAGAATGTTCCTTGCTGTCCCGGAATCATTTTGGTTTCTCTTCCATACACTGCCTACACCCTGTTGCTATCCTTCCTCAAGTGTTGTTTCCAAACTGCACACGATATTCAGAATGAGGTTGAAGCAGGGCTCTGTAGATGGGCAGGATCATTTCTCTTCTCCTACTGCTGATCCTCTTCACTTATGCACTTCTGCATCCTATTCACCATCCCCACAGTCTTGTTGCTTTACACTGATGCTTTTCAATTGTCTGCAATTATCACCCCGAGGTCCTTCTTCTAAACTGATCTCTCTACCAAAGCCCTCTTCATCCTGTATTGTGTTTTCACATTCTGAGATGACCAGACAACTTTTGCTGGTAGTTTGATATGTTTTTGTCAAATACTAGTACCTTTTGTAGCAGTGTGGGGTCAGGCGGCAGAGTTCAAAGCTGAGAAAAATAGTCTACTTGGGATTTTATCAATAGCCCAGCAGAGTTTCTTAAGTAAGTGTGGACTTTTATTGTATTGGCTTCTTGGAAGTGGGTTAAGTTTGTTAGTACACAAAGGAATTTAAGACAGTCTGTCTCAGTGGCATCTACACATAAACATTCAGATGCTAAATAATCTGCAAAAGGAAAATGGGCCCCAGAGACACCAAGGACAGCTAATATTGCAATGTAGGCATCACCCAAAATTCTAGCTCTGAACAAGTTTCAGTCAAATGGATGAACCTGGGTACTGGGAAGTGACATCAGGCTCACCTGACCAAGGCACCTGTGGTGGGGGGGAGGAGAATGCCTAAAGTTTTCAGCCAAGACAGTTTCATCTTATTTCTGTTGGGCTTTTTGTGTCCAACAAGAAAGCCAGACTGTGTGTTTGCAGAGAAAGGCTGAGGTAACAAAGCTACTGGATAGTGAGATATAAAGTGCCTGTAACTTGAAGAAAAGACAGAGGCATTCACCTGCACCAGTGTGCAAGCTTTCTTTTATAATTCTGTATGTGTACGTTGTTTTATTATGTCTAAATAGTAATATACTTCACTATTACTGTTATATTTACACAACCAGTATATATTAATAAATGTTATTTTTCTAAAGTTTGGAGTAACTGATTGTTTGTGACTGCATCTCAGAAGGAAGGGTAGCTGGATAAAAGGGATGCATAGTAAAAGGTCTCTGAGAGAGTACAGTGTGTCCTACCCAGAGTAGAGACCCTCACAATGGGGGGGGTCTAAATGGTAGATGGTGGTGGAAAAGGGGTATCAGAGCACCAGGAGTTGAGCTCTTGATAAAGAGGGGACCTTGGCAGCAGTGGTGTTGGTCCAGATGGTCTGAGTGGCAAAGACCTGAGACAGAGAATGAGGCTTACTGGGGACTGCGGGACACTCTGACTATGATATGTCCTAGACTCTAACTGCATTACCATACACGTCTTTTTTTTAAATTTCAACTGCAACACCCATGACCATTTCTTTTGTCTTTCCAGCTCAGACCTCATTACTCTTACACCATCTTCACTGTCCACTCTCCGGAAGAACTCTGTGACATCTGCAAAGTGGCAGATCATGCTCTGGATTCATTCCCTGATGTCACAATTAAATATATTAAAGAGGACCAGCCCAAAAATGGAAAACTGGGGCACCCCACTGGTGACTTTCCTTACCACTGAGTACCTCATATTGACGATAACACTCTGGGTTCTAACACTAAGCCAATTCCTTACCCATCTTTCAGTCCTATCCCCCAACCCAGGATCACTCAGCTTCTTCACCAACCAGCCATACAGAATGGAGCTGAAGGCTTTAATGAAGTTTAGTTATAAAATGTCTTTTACTGGACCATTGTCCATCGCTTTTGTCACCCAAACAAAGAAATTAATCAGGTTTCTCTGACATGATCTCCCTGCTATTAACCAATGTTGACTATCTGTCCAGAAGTCCATTCACCTTCAGGAACCCCAAAAGACTCTCCTTTATTATGATCTCAAGCAATTTCACCACTATGGACATCAGGCTGACTGGTCAGTATCTTGCTGGTTCATCCCAACACTGCTTTTGAGAAGGTGAACTTCATCTGCTCTCCTCCAATCCCTTGACACCTTTTTCACATCTACTGATCTATTGGGGAGAGCTGCCATTGGTGCAGCCAGAAGATGCCCATCTTCTTCAGCACTAGAGGATCTAGACCATCTGGGGCCATTGATGTATCTACTTTAAGGGCATTTAGTCTTTTCAATACACGTCCCTCTGTGAACAATCGTAAACTGATTATTCCACCCTCACCCCCCAAAACAATTGACCTTATTGACACACTAAGACAGTGGACCTTTATCCTTCACTGTGAACATGGAGCTGAAGTACTGATTTGCTATGTCATCTGTACCTTTTCCCCTGTACTCCAACCCATTGGATTTTCTAAGTCTTTCTATCTCAGCCTTTTTTTTTGCATCTCTACAGCATGTATTGGAAGAATGCTTTGTCCCCTTCTTCATTCCCTCAGCTAATCTCAAATTAGAGTCCAGTTTTGCTACCGTTATAGTCTTGCTGGCCTCTCTCATCATATTAAGATATCCTTCCCTATTATTATCTGTTGGCTAGTTTAATAATAGTAAAGGCCTTTATTTTCTTCTTCCCTGCATTCCCCACCTCTCCCATGTGCCTTTTGTATGCCATTTGTGTTTTCCTATTGCCCTGATACAGAGCCTAGTCACCTCCAATATCTAATGTTAAATAAATCCTGCTTATTATCCACTTCTCACTGTGCCTCTTTTTCTTACATATTCTCCTTTAATACCTTCCTTATTATACATCAGCCCTTCTAAAGTCTAGAGCTTTTGTTATTGATTGATTTCTGCCTGTCTCCAACTGGATATCAGACCACAGAGTCTTACATTGCTAGGTTTCTAATGGATCCTGAGCTGTGACTTCAACAATACTGTTCACATTTCTCCATTAGCAGCTCGCTCATTATGCCCAAATCTGTCATTATGAAGTCAAAACCCTTGTCATTAAATCGTTTCCATCAGCTATCAATATTTTGGCAATTGATGGTTACTGGTGAGTCTTGAACTATGAGTTCACCAAAACAGTCCTTTGCTATAGCCAAATTAAGTAATTTTCCTTCCCTAGTTGGTTCATCTAGCTGTATTAGAAGTGCTTCCTGACATACTTCCACCAGCAACAGGTTCCAGTGTTTGCTGCCACTTGAATGCTCTGGTCCATGTCCGGTAAGTTAAAGTTTTCTATTGGCAGCACCTCCCCATGCTCTGCCACCCTTATAATATCCTCCTCAGTTCCTTACAAGAATTTTTTTTCTGTTATGTTGGCCTACATATCACACCAATTTTTGTATTCCTTCCTCCTACCCATAACTGCCTATACCTACACTGTTTTGGTTTTATTGCCATCCTCTAATTTCTTGACCTTTGTGTTTTTTTCTCACCTTCAAACTGACTGGCACTCTAAACTTCTCCCCTGTTCCTTATCCGTTCTGAACAATGCCGAAATGTACATAAGATGATGATGGTTCTCAAAAACAGCCCTAACAAAACTCAAATAATTTCTATCACAGAGTGTATCACCCACATATTTATTGCTGCCAAAGTCAGAGTATTCACCAGGTTACAGCAAAATTCCCTGAGGGAGAGACAGAGCATTTCAGATCTGCAGGGATGATGTACAGTCTCCCATGGAATATTTTTGATATTGCTGTAAATTGGTGAATTTTCTTAATTTGGCTACAATAAATGTGTGTCTGATACATCCCAAGATGGAAACTATTTCAGTTTCTTTAGTGCTTATTTTGAGTGCCCTCATCATTTTTGTACTGTTTCTGTCCATGAGGTTAGATACTTCAGAGAAGCATCACATTTCCCAATGCACACCTAATGATTTGAGCTGAACAGTGCAGAGTCTGGGACAGTTAAGTATTAGTCAAGATGATGTGTTGTCCACAACTCTATGATTACTATCAAGTACAACTGTACTGCCACAAATACCTGCAGGTTGCTGATCTTATTACCCAATCTCCTTTATTTGGGAACATAACCCTCTAGACTTCCTGCTTTGTTCCATTGCCAGAACTGCTTGTACTTGACTTCCAACTGCCCCCTTTACTGTTCCATACCCCTTTGTATACTACCTCTTCTCCACTGTCATATCCAACATCCTTTTCTCATGACGCTCTCTCCCCCAGGTTGTGTTTACATGTTCATCCCCTGTCTATGTTTGCACTGGGGAGAAGTCTACTAGGTTTCCATCATTTAAGTGAACCTATTGCCCAATTTTCTGCCTCCTTCTCTTCCTCACCTTTAAATATGCCCTTATGCGCTCTACAAATTTTTGTCTCAGTACTCTGACACCTTCCTCATTAGTGTGCAAATAATTCTGTTTTCATGACTTTTTGTCTTACCAAACATGACACCAGCTCCCTACAACCCAAAGCTTCCATCTCTGCACCACTCTTTCAGCCTAAAGATGAAGCAAATAATCAGGGAAAGACTTTCCTCTCCCTCGGAAAAAATGTTGTTTCTCAGAAAAGGGTCTTGAGGATGCTAGCCATTTGAGCACTGTACCCAGCTCCAAACAGCTGTCTTTCACCTACCCATGGATCTCTCAGCCTGTTCATTATTTCCTAGGTGGATGATGGCATCACACCCCTCTTCCCCATTCTGTGGACTAACCTCCTGATCATGTCTGCATCCCTTCCGACTGAAAAGTCCAAAAGGCAAGTATTCATTCTGCTTCCCTGCTCTCCCCCCACACAGTACCCTGTCTAGGGTGACCCATATTATCTCTGTTTCCCCCCTCCTCATCCTGCCCTTCCATGGCTCCAATCCCTTCTCTGACATATAATGCCACCCCTCCCTCTCTTCCCCTCCTGGTCCTTCCTAAACAAATGATACCCTGGGATCACCATTTCCCAGGCGTGGTGCTCATTCCACCAAGTCTCACTCACTACTACAATGTCTAGGTTCTCCTCCATCATGGTGGCCTCCAGTTCTTCCATTTTGTTCCCCAGGCTCCTTGCATTTGCAACCAAAGCCCTCCAACATGTAGCCCCATCCCATCCTTCCCTGCTACTAACTGTTCCCTTGATGAGTGCTGTGACTTGGGGTGCGCTGATAGCCTCTCTGCTCTGCCTTATGTAAAGATGGCCCTGTCCTTAGCCCCCCCTTAGCTTAAATTGAACTTCCTTGCCATGAAGTCCCCCAGTTTACTCTTTAGTACAGCTGACCCTGAAGAGTTCTGGTGCAGCCTGTCTTAGGCATACAGCCCCTCGTCCTCCCATGTAGAGCCCCAGTCTCCTATCCAGCTGAACCCCATCTGACTGCAATGACCTTGTAGCCAATTGTTGAATTCCTTTATCTTCTTTTTTCTGGGTGTGCTCGCTTTTGCTACTGGCAACACCTCAGAGAAGGAAGTGGAAGGAAAAACAGTGTTGATCCTACAAAACCTAGCGAGTTCCTTGAATCTTGCCTGTACCTCCATCAGACTGCAGACTGTTCCCCTCCAAGTCATTTGTGCCCAGGTGAAACACCAGATGTGTCCATTCATCCTGCTGCTTACCCCAGGAAGGAAGGAATATGATGCCTCACCTCTAGTGCCATCATCCCTGTCATGCACTGTACCCATACTGCATTGTTTTTTGCTACCTTTCCCATTTTAGCCGCTTAATTATTGAGTCCCCCAAGAGTGCCACCCTACTGCCCCCTGCTTCCAACGTGTCCTTTGGGCCTCTAGCTTTGTATCGCGGGGTTGGCTCCCTTTTGACTCCTCCATCTGTTCCATCCTGACTTGGTTTCTGACCCTGCTCATCTTTTGTTCCCCATCACCTAACCTATCCTGATTTTTACCCATACCCAGCATCTGTCCCTCTTCATCCTCTCCCTTTAGTCTTTCCTCAGACACTCCCCCGTACCTCTTCATCCCATGTACTTCCGCCTGGATTCCTTCATCCCTGCAAATCCCTCCTGCATCACTGCTTGAGCATGAGCCAACTTCACCTGACCCCCTCTTATCTGCTCCCGGCCTTCCCCATCTGCATCACTGTGCGAGACTGTGCCAACTGTGCTTGATCCCCTTCCAACTATTCCTGTCCCGCCCATCTTTATAGAAGGTTTTGAACACAGTACCACACTTGGGGAAGTCTTCCTCCTCACCACCTGCCCTGTCTGCATATTTCCCCTCTCCTGCACCCTGCTCGGTGCATGCCTCAGCCTCCTACTGCAGGGTTTCCACCCATTCATTTTCAGCCTCCCAGGAGCTCAACTCCAGCTCTTCCAGTGCTTCCTTCCTGTCCCTTTTCTTATGCCACAGTTCCCCTAGTGCCACCCTCTGGTGTGTCCCTAATGTGCCTGCCCCCTCCTCCACCCTTCCACTGCACCTCAGATCATTTCTCCCACACCCCCCAGCTGCTCTGCCCCCCCTTCTCTGATGGCCACTGTCAGACCCCTTCCTCCAAAATGTCCTCAACTAGTATACCTAGGGGGGCCAAACTATTTGTTACTTCCATCCTCTGGCCCATTTCACCTATGCCTACGTCATCTTCTATTCTGGGCATCTGTCTGCCTTTTCCTGAGCTTACTGTCTTCCACTCCTCCTGATCCCCTGCTGACCCCTTTTCTCTAGCTACAGGCATCATTTTTGTGCCTCTAGATCTCCTGCTGTCAAATCCCACTGACCTCTTTCCTCTTGTCTAAGGCATCCCTGCCCCAGCTCTGGACTCACTGCTGTCTGTTACCACCTCTGGTCCATCCCCTCTGGATCCCCTTCCATCCTCTCCCTCCCAGGCCCTTGACTTCCAGAACAGTGTATCTGTTCATCCAATGAATTCACTCAGCCCTTCCCACTCTTTCCTTGGCTTATACCACCCCTGTCTCTCTAACTCCTTTTTCCCAGCTTCCCCCCATTTAACCCCCACCTTAGCCTCACCACTTCCTCCCTCACCTGAGTGAGCTGCTAACACATCATACAACCCCCCATCCTCCAAGCTCAATTTAGGATCATAGTCATTCCACAGCCACTGCACCCCACCACCCTGCCAAAGATCCCCCTCCCTCGATCGCCCCTCGCTGTGTGCTGCCCTACCATTTCTTCTGTGATACTCAGATACAGTCCTAAAATCACACCTTATGTATTTTTGAGCCCCTGACCCCCATTTTCTCCTCAGCCCCCAACCACAGTCAAGACATTTTAGAAATAATAAAGCATGTGCAAACCATAGGCATCAAGAATTAATAACCATAGTCCCCCAGTTCAAGTCCAAGACACCAAGTTCAAGTCCCAGTCCCCAGCACCTCCAGCATTGGTATTCCAAGATCAAGTGACCTATAGACCTGTGACCTGTTAGCTCCTCCACCTGTAGACCTGTGACCTGTTAGCTCCTCCACTTTATATATGGCTCCTCCTCCCCTCCGTATTTATTAGGGGTTGGGGAGGGAGGATGGGAATAAACACAGCTCTCAGCTCTGCAGACTGGCTGACTTTTTAAAGCCTGACCACCTTGGCACCTCTCTCCCTGATTGGCCCAATCCTACACCATGGACTGTGGTTGGCTGGCTGTACTTGCTTCAGTCACCGAACTGCCACCTGTGCCCCTTGTTAGTTCAACTCCAAACAGCTCAGCTCTCCTTCCTCTTGTTGCTGACTGTGATCCCACTGCTGACTGCAGCCACAGCTCAACACAGCTCTCCAGTCTCCTTATTCTGGTCACCAACTACAACCCCATTGACCATCCCCCACTGCCAACACAGCTAACAAAACAGCTGTCAGCTCTGCAGTCTAGCTGGCTTTTTTAAAGCCTACCACCTTGGTGCATCTCTCCAATTGACCTGATCCTACACCATGGTCTGCAGTTGGCTGGCCGTCCTTGCTTCAGTCGCTGAACAGCAACCTTCACCCCTTGCTAGTTCAGCTCCAAACAGCTCAGCTCTCCTTCCTCTGGTCTCTGACTGTGACCCAACTGGTGACTGCAGACACAGTTAACAAACATAGAAAAGCACAGTCTGATTTCTTTCTGTGCCACCTTGTCTATTGGTACAATTCATGACAGAGGTCACCCAGGGTCACAGCTAGGCAGGAATTTGAGAAGAGGCTTTGGATATGCAAGAGCTTTCAGGCATGCACTCCCCTGCCCCATTACATTGATAGCCTGAGGCACACTTACTCAAGTGCAGGATGTGAAATAATTTTGTTCTTATGCTTCCTATGTTATTTAAAGAGGTTGTTTAAAAGCCCACAAACAGATACCTTAGGAGCAAGCCAGATGAAAATGTGGATTCAAGCAGGACCCAGAGACACTGAATTTGTCAGACTTAGCTGTATGACTTCTGTTTTGCTTGGGATAGCTTCCAAAAAGTTGATTTTAAACTGAAAATGCAAATACCAGGTGGTGATGTTTTACAGAAATCCAGTCCATTAGACATTCACAGATGTAGTGAGCAAGAATGGTACAGTAACTCCAAGCAGAAAATCTTGTAAATCACCCAAAATAAGCTACAGATAAACACAAACAGCCACCCACACCCAAACCCTAGTGAAGGGACAGTCTTAAATGGCTTATAGCCTTCTTCTGTTTCTACAGATCGAATATTTAACTATATAATAATGCTTTATTATTTAACTTACTTAAATGTCACTGCAACAGTACTGACACACAATTAATGAACATTACAGGGATGAATAGTGGAAAACACTCTTCTACGCTCACTTCCACACCATATGCACATGCTCGCAGTAGCCATAAGAACAAGCCAGCAATTTTCCTATAGAAACATAGAAACATAGAATTTGATGGCAGATAAGGACCGCTTGGCCCACCCAGTATGCCAATTTCCCTACCTACTGGATAAGCTGCAGATCCTAGTTAACCAGCAGCCTACTTCTTCCTACCACCAACCCCTAGAATTGCCTTATGACTGTCCCATGCATGCTTGAATTCCACCACTGATTTTGACTCCACAACCTCCTCGGAGAGCCATTCCATGCATCCACAACCCTCTCTGTGAAAAAATACTTCCTTAAATTACCTCTGAGCACTTCATCTTCAAATAGTGCCTTCTTGTTCTTGCACACCTCTTTTTTTGAAAGATGCTACCCTCTTGGACTTTGTTGATTCCCTTGAGGTACTTGAATGTTTCTATCATGTCCCCCCTCTCCCTCTTTTCCTCCAGGCTATACATATTAAGCTCCTTTCATCTCTCTTCATATGTCTTCCAGTGCAGACCCTGCACCATTTTAGTTGCCCTCCTCTGGACAGCTTCCATCCTGTCTATGTCTTTGCGGAGATTGGGTCTCCAGCACTACACACAGTACTCCAGATGGGGTCTCACCAGCTGTCTGTACAGAGGGATAATAACTTCCTGTTTTCTTCTGGTGATGCCTCTCCCTATGCATCCCAGTATCCCCCCAGCCCTCCTTGCTGCCCTCTCACATTGCTTGCCCACCTTTAGGTCATCTGATATGACTACCCCCAGGTCCCTTTCCATTTTTGTTGTTGCTAGTATCTCACCCCCCATTGTGTACTCTTCCCTGGGTTTTTGTTTCCCAGGTGCATTACCTTGCACTTCTTAGCATTGAATCTAAGCTGCCATGCATTTGACCATTCCTCTAACCTTGCCAAGTCCCTTCTCATCCTTTCCACTGTGCATCAACTCTGTTGCAGATCTTTGTGTCATCTGCAAAGAGACATACTTTTCCTTTCAGTCCTTCTGCAATGTAGCTTATAAAGACATTGAAGAGGACCGGTCCTAATATTGAACCCTGCGGTACCCCACTAGTAACCCTCCTTTCTTCTGAGACACGACAAATCTCAGCTGCTACACTGTAGGGTCTGCTTACTATATATCTGTATTAAATGCATAACTAATAAATAATTTGTTCTCACTGTGAGATGCCCTGCAGCCCTCTGGCAACTAACTCTGCTACACTATTGTAATATCTATGCTGTATTTTGTAATGCATCTTACACCTCATCATTGTATGTTGAAATGCATCATTTCGTCTCACCATTGTATCTACCTATACTGTATAAAAAAAAATGTATGTACCAATCAATGTTTTCCTATCCCCCACTCCCCCAGGTCGTGTCTGGAAACGAGTGGTTCTCCGCTCAGTACGCCTGCCTGGTTAAACTCTTAAATAAATAAATAAATAAATAAATAAATAAATAAATAAATAAACACAGTCCACAACATGAATATGAAGTGTAGTATATCCATGATTTACAATAAGTCTCTTGGCTTTGACTTCCTTCTGTGTACCCAAATCATTATATTGTTATATGACCTGCTTTCTGATGGGCTATTGCTTACATATACATGCACAAAGTGTTTCAGATAAGCATAATTTGCACATGTAGTGCATGAAAAAACTATTTTAAGTGTTTCATGCAGGAGATGATAAAGTAAGGGCAGGCCTGATGAATCTCAATCTTCTTTTGCCATCAATTTATGTCTTTCTATGTTTCTGTTAATGCTATATTAATAATTATTTGCAAAAAAGAAAACTATGTCAGACATCAGTTAAGGCTGAAGAACAAAGCAAAGCACAAAGCAGCAAAAGTAGGAAAATGTGATATGGGTGTGAACTGTCCACTGAATCTTCATTATTGTGGAAAGTGGAGTTCTTTGGGGTTTTAACACTGGCTCAAAGCAGCAATGACTTTACCCTGACTGGGGAAGGTGAATGGACTTTAGGAGGCAGAGCAGGCTCAAGCCTTTGGGGGGTACAGGGCACTCAAACTCTGGAAGTCTGTGGAAGTCTTCACTCAGCCAGTACAGAATGAAGCACTGCACCCACTGTTGTAGCTGAAGGGATATAGTTCTTTGTGACGTCTGGTGGATGGATTGTAAGCAGATAGACATATCAGTGAAGGTGCTGAGAAGGGGCTAGATGGAGATGCACTATACCCAGATCTAAAAAGGGAGCTGGCATATTTGGTGGCTTAGCCCTATGAAGGTAGGACCACTCAGGAATAAGTCTTAAAAGCATTGGCGGCCTGTTTGCTGTCAGCCTGAATAACAGTAGCAGGCATATGGAGAGAGAACCATGCTTCTCTTGAGTTCAAGAGGTAAAAAGAATCTGTGCAGCAAAGGGGTGATGGGATCTAGAAGGCAAAACAAGGCTACCATTGACTAAAGCATGGAGAAAACAGAGTGATACGGAGAAGGTGTGCCATGGGAGAAGCAGTCTGTGCTTATGAGCTGGCTACAGTTTAGGGGAGTGTCCTCCTGTGATGGGGATAAGGGAGATTTAACAAGGCCACAATAAACCCAAAATCTGAATGAGTTTAACTACAGGATGCCCCCTGAATGAATTCAAATCATAAAGTTTGCAACAGCATCTTAAACTAGGCAATAGGAATCATGACAGCCCTAAGCGTTCAGGTGTATCAGTACCATACAAGTTAAGACATTGCTGCAGACTATATCCAAAAGAAACATATGAAGAACATTCAATAAGACAGTTAGGTTATAGGCAATTTCAGTAGTTGTAAAGAAAGGTAGCAGTCAGGCTAGTATTCAGAGCAGAAACAGTCACGTGGCTCTGTAAAGCAGAGTCATCGGCTAATGGTCAAGGAGGGTATGCATTCTGAGTGTTCCAAGGAGGCAGATTCCTGTGTTGAATAGGACATGCTGGCAAGGAAAGGCTTGTTAGATGAAAGGAATGCAGAGATTTTTTTATATTTTATTTTGCATTTTGATGACTGGTGTAAGCCCACTGGGATATACATATTTCTTTTTCAGGGGCAACCTGAGGAAATACATTTCCATCAGGAGCAGTTAAGATAAATGGTTACAGAGAAATCAGGGTAGTAATAAGTTACATGGAACAGACATACAATGATAAGTTGATTACACATGTTCAGGCAAGTGAGGGTCCAGGCATGAGGTCCAATGAGATCAACCAACACAAAGTAGGTGGGTAGAATACCAGGGGTTACTTTTACCTATGGGGCAACAAATAGTTACCCTAACAAAGCCATTCTGAGTGGCATTAAGCCTTAGCTAGAGGAAAATTCATTGAAAAATCCCCCCCTTATTGAAACTGTTCTGCTCTCAGTGTGGGGTGAGCAGATGGCACTCTGTGTCATTCTAACTTTTTGTATTAGCTTCTTTTTTCCTGCTATTTAATGCCTTTGGCCAACAATATTTTCATGGGGGGCCCATCTATGTCGGGGAGCCCAGGGCATTTGTCCCATTTGTCCCCCTTTTAATCTGGCCCTGCTGGGAGGGGCTTGACCAACACATTGGTAGACTGACACCTCATAATAAGTTTTACAGGCAAACTTTTCTAACAGCACAGGGCGATCCCACCCTCCCATTGGGTGCACATTCTGGGGCTGCTGTAGGGATTTTGCAACATTGATGTGGATATTGTGGAACTATTGTCCTAAGAGGTACTGTTTCTCCTACAGTAGATGTTAGTTTCCTGCCCCCAAAAGTTGTCTAGACCATTCCACTAGAGTTTTATGTAATCCCCACCACAGAGTGAACTGCAGTTCCTCAGCATGCGTCACCAGGCAGATATTTTTCTTTATTGTTCTACTGAATGCTGCAAACCAAAAGAACATACTGTATTTTTGTTTATATTCTATAGCCCCTGTGTTGTTGAGAAAGCATGCCAAGAGTTAATGATTGCATTGCAGCACTGTGTACACCCCCTACTGTAATGCAAGTTACACAATTGTGCATAAGGTAGCTTTACAGAAAAGCAGAGTAAGGCACCCAGAACTGGCCTGAAGGTCCCTAATGTACTGCACCAGTACTTCAAAAATAAGCCCTCTAGCACAAAAGTACAGGGCAAGAAACCCACCTCCCCCATTAGTAGCATGCACATCCTGTACTGTAATTCATGCAACACTTGGCAGACAATGTACAAACTAACTCTTTTACACTATAGAACAGGACAAGACACACAGAAATGGTCTGAACATCCCTTAATGTACTGCACTAGTAGCTAAAAACGTAGACGCCTAATACCAAAGGGCAGGGCAATGAACCAACCACCCACATTAGTAGTCTGTGTAAACCCTAAAGCAATGTGTGTGACACTTAGGAAGCTGTATGAAAATGTGCCATTTGACAATGAGTGTAAGGCAATGTACATAGAGCTTCTTTGAGCCTCCCTTAATGTACTACACAAGTACAGTAACTAAAAAATATAGACCTCTAACACTAAAGTTTGGAGCAAGGAACCTGCCCCACACACAGTAGTAGTCTCCACATGCCATACTGTAATACATGTAACACAGAAAACTATGCAAAAATTTTCAATCTGGCACTACAGCACAGATAAGGCACTCAGACCTAGTTACAACATTCACAATGTACTGCACTAGTAAAAAAAAATTAGACCACTGGCACAAAAGTGTAGGGCGAGTAACCAGCCACCCGACCTGTTGTAGTTTGCTTGTTCCTTACTGTAATACATGAAACATTTGGAAAAATGTACACAAATTAGTTCTCTATCACTACAGCACATAACCAGGCACCTTGAACTGGTTTGAGCATTGCCTAATGTATTCTACTTGTAGCTCAAAAAACAGCTCTTTCACACTAGAGTGTAGGATGATGTACCCACCACCAACAAAGCAATAATTTACTGCCTTCCTCCTATCACTAAAAAATAGAGTTTTGGGGATATGATCACAAAAACTACAAAATCTGAACCTGAAAACCAAAAATGCTCAACAAGACACCTAAGGTGAGTGCACTGCTGCAGCTACTGCTCTGCTGCTTTTCTCCCCATCCCACTTTGGCCTTTGCTCAGCTTGCAGTTTAATTTCTGCTTCTGCAGAAACTAGCCTACCCCCAAACACACTCACAAAGTGTCACACCATGATGAATATCTACTCTGAATCTACCACTAGTAGCACTTAAACGTGCTTTTGGTTTGAGGTTTTCAAAGTTTGTTTTTTCAAAGGTTTTAACTTTCCCCTTCTGATGAACGTTTGAGCTGCTACTACTAAAGAAAGTCAGCACTGTTTAAGATACCCCCAATAGTTCTTTGACATGCAGGGGATGTCCTACCTCTCCCTTTCCAATCCCCTAGATCTGTCCTTTCCTTGGACACAGCTGCAGGCCAGTGACTGAGGAGTACCCTGTAATGACAATCCATAGGCCAGTACCAGCTCTTTCTGGCAGCTGTAGGAGTCCACAACTTTTCACAATGCACCATATTAGTTAATGCCATCCATACACTCCCACCCTTATCAAATACAACATGTTTATTCATCCTAAAAAGAATGCTTCTGTGCATGGATGGTACAAAAATAACCCCTAAAAAAATAGATTATTTGGAAGGCTAAAACATGCCGAAGTTACTAAGGTTACTAAGGTTAGATTGAAATAGGAATAGACCAGAGGTCCTTCTTGCCTATTCCTCTACTACTCAGTGGACTATTATGACACCATAAACATGTGATCATCTAACAATCTTTTGAAATCAGTAATATTTTTAGATTGAACAACTACATCAGTCAATACATCCCAAGGTCCCAACACTCCCTGTGTAAAATAAGATCTTCTGTGCTCTGCATCTTAGTGGAGATCAGAGGCACTACAAGATGCCAAGCCAAATAAAGGGAGAAGCAGCGGCGGACATCAGTGTTATGCCTGTGCAGAATTCATTGCACAACTGTGCTCCTGTGGATAAACTACCAGGGAAAATCCCCGGTCTCGGGGATAGTTGAAGGCTTCTCCGGTATCATGGCCACACTCCCACAGTCAGGCTTGCTTCACCAGGGGCTTCCCTCTGACTCCAGCCTGGTGCGTTAGATTGTAGATAGAGCACCAGGGCAAAGGTGGCCCAGCCTCAGGGGGTTCAGAGCTGGGGGATCCATCAGGCTGGGGCGGACCTGGTAGGAGATGGCTTCAGATGGAAGGTAGAGCTGTTGGTGTTCAGGGAAGTTGGAGAGTGTTCCCCCGAGTCTGGAGCAGAAACAAAATATACAAAAAAAAAATGTTTCCTTGGATTCTGTTTGCTAAAATTCATAACACAGCATTTATCGTTACAGAAATTCATGCCCCACATATCCCACCATTTTAATATTTTATTTAGTTCTTCTTGTATTATTGCTGTGTTCTCATCAGTCAAAGCTGGTCCCCCCATTTTTGCATCATCCACGAACTTGGTTATATTGCTCTTAATCTCATCATGTGAATCTGATTTATATGTAGTGTAAATACTGCAGCGTTGGTCCCCAAACTGAACTCTGTGGCACTCCACTCATGACATTGATAGTATTAGATACAGAAATATCTATTCTTACTACTGTACCTGGCTGTGGGGCAGCAGTTTTCCAGGAGACATTCTGTAACATGTGTTGCTGCCCTATTTGCAGGCAACTGCCAGCTCTGAGGGAGGAGGTTGCCCACCTCCAGGCTGAACTGGGAAGAACTAAGGAGGCCTTCCCCACCCAAAGAGCACCCAAAGACCAAGGAGGTCTCTCCCACCCAAAGAGCACCAGTTCCACAACCACTGCCTCAGAGGTTGCCATGTGTGAAGAGCAGATGAACCACAGTAGGTTCTGGGGGGGTGAGGGTGGTGGAACAGAGGTGTAGCCCCCTAGTTGTACCTCTACACAAATCATATGTCAGTCTGGCAAATCAAGGTTCCTCTATAATGACACCCTCAGTGGAGACCAAGAAGAATGCTGGGGACATCCACAATGGAGACCTACAAAAGAGTGGCAATGGACACCACAGGGGAAAGAAACAGCTTCTGATAGGGGACTCAATTGTTAGGGGTGTAGACCTGGGGAAGGGAGAGGAGAGGGAAGTAAGGTGCCTGCCTAGTGCCATGGCTTGGAAGGACAGGAAGCAAATCCTCAGGATTGTAGGAGCAGCATCACAGGAGAGGGGAAGTAGATATCATTGTTCACCTCAGGACAAATGACCTAGCTAGGCATGAGATCAGTGCAGTGCAGAATGAATTTGTGGAGTTGGGAAGGGGACTCAGACAGGGATCAAGCATGGTAACCTTCTCAGAGGTGCTGCCATTCTATGGCAGGGGTGAGGCTAGGGTACTGCACACCATGCAGTTTAATGAATGGTTGCAAAACTGGTGCAGAGCACAGGGCTTTGGCTTCATTGGGACTGGGGGTCCACCTGGAGAGATGAAGGTCTGTACTGGCATGATGGTCTGCATCTGTCCAGGAAGGGAAACAAGCCCCTAGGTGACAGGTTAAGAAGCTTTCTTGGCAAGCTTTTAAACTAGCCAAGAGGGGAGGTGCTGATAGGAAACAGGAAAGTTCAAGCCTCCCCCCACAAAACATGGTAGGTAGTAGGGTAAACACTGAGGTACAGAGCTTGACACAGGGCAGGAAGGAGGTAAATGGAAAAATAGACAAGGGCAATCAGAGCAGGGATGGGGTAAAAATGATAAAGCCAACATTAAATGGAGGGCAATGTGTACCAATGCCCATAGTCTTGGAAACAAGCTTCCAGAATTAGTAGCCCTGATGGAAGAGGAACACTTGGATATTGTGGCAGTCACAGAAACATGGTACACGGAGAACCATGACTGGGATGTCAACATACCAGGGTACACAATCTACAGAAGGGACAGGGAGGGTAAAAGAGGAGGTGGAGTAGCTCTCTACATAAGGGAAGGGATCAAAGCTACAGAACTAAAAAGTAAAGGGGGAGGACAAGAGGCACTCTGGGTCACCTTGGAGACAGGGAATGGCATCACAATCCGCACAGGGGTTGTATACAGACCCCTGTCTCAAGGGGAGGAAATGGACAAGAAAATGATAGAGGGCATTCTCAAAATGGCTGAAAAAGGGAAGATACTGTTGATGGGGGACCTGAATATGCCAGATGTTAACTGGACGACATTGACTGCAGCCACATCCAAGAGCAGAGTCATTCTCGATGTCCTACAGAGGGCATGCCTTAGACAGCTAGTGGTGGAACCCACTCGGGAGGGAGCAATATTAGACCTGATACTCTCAAATGGAGAGAGGATCACAAATTTAGAAGTCAGCAGACATCTGGGAACAAGCAACCACTGTACAGTGTGCTTCACAATAAACACAACCATGGAGACAAGCCATACAAAGACAAGGATACAGGACTTTACACGGGCTGACATTGGCATAATGGGTGAATGCCTGAGGAATGCATTAGCAAATGGCCAGAAAGGAGGAGTGGAAGAACAATGGAGAAAAATCTAAACTGCCATCATGGAGGCAACAAGCCTTTGTGTGAAACAAATAAAACAAAGCGGAATAAAAAACACTATGGTTCTCAAACGAGGGTGTCAGGGAAGGTTAAGGAGAAAAAGGCTGCATTCAAAAAGTATAAGGAATCACAGAAGGAGAACAACAGGAAACTGTATCAATTAAAGCAGAAAGAAGTGGGGAAGGCAGTCAGAAAAGCAAAGGCTCAAACCGAGGAAAAGATAGCCAACTCAGTTAAGAAGGCGGATAAAACCTTTTATAGGTACATTAGGGAGCATAGAAAGGTTAAGGGAGGGGTAGTGAAGATTAATAAAGGAGAGGGAAGGTGGGCAGAGGGAGAAGTGAAAAGGCAGAGATACTGAATGAATACTTTTGCTCAGTATTCACAAAAGAAGAAGAGGAAGACTTACCTAAACCAAACAATAGAAGCACTCTGGGTAGTGGGGTTGACGCCAGTCCATTTACAGAAGAAAGAGTCCTGAAAGAACTCCTAAAACACAAGGTGGACAAAGCAATGGGGCCTGATGGGATTCACCCTAGAATCCTAAAAGAACTAAGGGAGGACCTAGTGACACCACTGACCACACTTAAATCATGGGAGGATGGGGTGGTACCTGAGGACTGGAGGAGGGCAGATGTGATTCCCCTTCACAAAAGTGGGAGCAAGGCAGAAGCAGGAAACTACAGACCTGTTAGTTTGACCTCAGTGGTGGGGAAAATGATGGAATCACTTCTGAAAGAAAGAAAGAATTGTTCAGTACCTAGAGGCCAGCAGGGCACAGGACCCAAAGCAGCATGGATTCACAGCAGGAAGGTCATGTCAGACAATCTAATCGATTTCTTTGACTGGGTGACCAAAGAAATAGACCAGGAGGGGCTGTAGATATGGCCTACCTAGACTTTAGCAAGGCATTTGACACTGTCCCGCACAAAAGATTAATAATCAAGTTAGCCAGCCTGGGAGTGGGTCCCAAGGTGGTAGCCTGAGTAGCAAACTGGCTGCACAACAGGACACAGAAGGTAATAGTGAATGGAACACATTCTGAAGAAAGGGGGAGTTACTGGTGGAGTACCTCAGAGCTCAGTACTGGGTCCAGTCCTCTTTAACGTCTTTATAGGTGACATTGCAGAGGGTCTGGAAGGAAAGGTATGCCTCTTTGCAGATGACACAAAGATCTGTTACAGAGTTGATACGCAAAAGTGGGGGTTAGAAAGGATGAGAAGGGACTTGGCAAGGTTGGAGGAATGGTCAGACATATGGCAACTTAGATTCAATGCAAAGAAGTGCAAAGTAGTGCACCTGGGAAATAAAAATCCAGGAGAAGAGTACACAATAGGAGGGGAGGTGGTAACAACAACAATAATGGAAAGGGATCTGGGTGTAGTCATATCAGATGACCTAAAGGTGGGTAAGCAATGTGAGAAGTCAGTAAGGAGAGCCAGGGGGATACTGGGATGCATAGGGAGGGGCATCACAAGTAGAAAAAGGGAAGTGGTTAACCCTCTGTACAGACAGTTGGTGAGACCCCATCTGGAGTACTGTGTGCAGTTTTTGAGACCTCATCTACACAAGGACATAGACAGGATGGAAGCAGTCCAGAGGAGGGCAACTGAAATGGTGCAGAATCTACATCAGAACCCATATGAAGAGAGACTGAGCGAGCTTAATATGTATACCCAAGATGAAAAGAGGGACAGGGGGGACATGATAGAAACTTTTAAGTACCTCAAGGGAATCAACAAAGTCCAGGAGGGTAGCATCTTTCAGAAAAAGAGATGTGTAAGAATAAGGGAGCACCATTTAAAGTTAGAGGGGGGACGGTTTAGGGGTAATGTGAGGGAATTCTTTTTCACAGAGAGAGTGGTGGATGCATGGAACTGCCTTCCTGGAGAGGTTGTGGGGTCTAAAACAGTGGGGGGAATTCAAACATGCATGGGACAGACATAAGGCAATTGTAGTGGGGGGTTGCAGGAAGTAGGCTGTTGGTTAACTAGAGTCTGCAGCTCATCCAATAGGTAGGGAAATAGGCAGACTGGGTGGGCCAAGTGGTCCTTATCTGCCATCAAAGTCTATGTTTCTATGTTTACCTGAGTTCTTCCCTCAGACAGTCTCCATAGAAACATAAATATTGTCAGCAGAAAAGCTGGCCTTGGCCCACTTAGTCTGCCCTAGAGTTCCCTACCTAATGTGTTGCCGCAGATCCTACTCACTCTCCAGCTTTACCATCCCTCTTAATGTCCCCTTGTGTCTATTCCATGCATGCTTGAATCCTTCATCCATTTTGGTACCCACCACCTCCGCTGGGAGTCTGTTCTAGATATTTCAGTGAAGAAGTACTTCCTCACATCCCCTCTGAGCCTTCCCCCTTCCAGCTTCATATCATGCCCCCTTGTCCTTGTGTATTTCTTTATATATAAAATGCCACCCTCCTGTACCTTGTTAATATCCCTAAGGTATTTCTCCAATCCATCTCACCAGTCTGGTGTCTAGACCCATTCCTTCTGTCTTTCCAGCAGCTTACCATGTGACACTTGATCAAAAGCCTTAGAAAAGTCCAGATAGATCAAATTCCCTAGGGATGTTTAAGTTCAGTAGCTCACCAGTTGGCTCATAGAATGTTTTTAGATTTGAGACACATGACCTTTTCAACACAAAATCATATTGGGTGTTATCAGTAATTCTGTCTCTTGTTACTTTATCAGTGATGTGATCCTTCAATATTCTTTCCATTATTTTACTCAAGTCAGACTAATTTGTCTGTAATTGGAAAGCTGTACCTTGCTACCCTTCTAATAGATTGATATGACAATCACGTGTTTCCAATCTGCTTGCATTTTCCCCATCAGAAATTATGATACATATATATATATATATATATATATATATACACATATATTTCTCAAAGGCCTACAGATATTCTCTGCTATTTTTCATAGCAAATAGGGGCTTAAGTCCTAACTCCCTGGTGATTGATTGGGGTCCAATTTCTTCATTTCATCTCTAATCATTTCTATTGTATATATATCCTTGGCCATAATGTAAGTTTTTACATTTGGCTCTGTTCTCTTATCTGCGTAAGTATCCTCATTGTAGACTGTAGTAAAGTAATTATTACATATATTAGTCATTTCCTTGGATATATTAGCTATACTGCCATTATGTATTAATGGGCCAATGGAAGGAGCATTCCCTTTCAAAGAATTTATGTACCGATAAAATTGCGTTTGTGTGTGTGTGTGTGTGTGTGTGTGTTTCTTGCCAAATTACATTTGAATATTCTCTTACTCCTTTGTATTGCATATTTGCAGTTCTTTTACCAATTCTTTATACCTGATATTGGTTATTCGGTTTTGTCATTTATCCATAATTTGTACAACTGCCTATTCTGTACTGATAATTTACTTATTTTAATATTTAACCATTTCAGTTTTATCCCTCTACTGTTGTATTTGGTTACAGCTGGGATCCATTTTTGTTCTATAGAAAGTATTTTTGACTTCAATATATCCCACTTCTCATTAACTGACTTATTTTGGAACTCCAGTTCCCAGTGATATGATGACATGTGTTTTATTATTTCTGAGTAATTTCCCACCTTGTAGTTGTACAGTATGTGATTGTTTTGAAGGTTTAGGTGTTTAAAATCTGGATTGATTTTAATCATAGCATGATCACTAGATCACAGCAGATCCTGGTTTTCACATTTATTGTTTTTTTTCCATTTACATTTGTCATTACTAAATCCAGTATATCATTCCCTCTTGTTGTATCTATAACCATTTGTTCTAATCTATATTCATTCATATAATTTGTTTTCAAACTTACCACTTTTTGCGCCATTAGCCCAATCTTACGACCAAAATTAAAATCACCCATAATAAGAATACGCATGTTTCTTTCACATAATTCTTTGATCTCTTTCATCAGGGCCATCTTGTATTCCTTATTGCTATTTGATGTGTGCAACATGTGCCAATTGTAAGTGTTTTGTGTTTAGCTATGATATCTACCCATAGTGTTTCCACTTTTTCCTCTGTGAAGGTTAAGGTACCCATGACCTGCAGGCATTTTAGGAAGTTACTGACATATAGGGCCACACCGCCTCCCTTCTTATGTTGTTGGTTATTTTTGGAAAGTGTATATTCCTCTAGTTCCTGACCCCAATTATCATCAGCATTCCACCATTTTTCTACCATGGATGTGCTTTTTGTGTTTGTCTACCATGAATATGACATTGTACAGGTATTTGTTATTTGCCATTGCCAGGTTTAAATTATTTACCCAGTTAGTCAGTGATCTGGAATTCAGATATAGGATTTTTAAAGATCTTATATTGTATTTAATATTAGATTTTTTGTCAGTTCCTACCCCTTCTGCAACTACATTTGTGGTTGAGCTTGCTTTTGAGGAAATTATTTGTCTATTGTCCCCTCCCCCTACACACACTTTTTAGTTTAAATGTAAGTTTATTGCAGCTTTAATACTTTTTTCCCAGTAATACCTCCCCTTTTCTATTTAAGGGAATAAAGAATAAATCCCATCTGTTGGCAAATGTATCCCAGTGTCTGATAAATTTAAAATTCTCCTTGTTTACCCATATTCTTAGCCAATAATTATTGATCTTATTTTGTCTCTATGCTCTTTACTGTATGTGATCTAGGCTCTGAAAGTATTTCTGAGATTATAGCATGAGATTTATATTATTTAGGTATTTTTCTGACCTCAATAAATTCTTACCATATATCAAACACTGTGATTTTGTTTATATTGTTGGTATCCACATGAATCATATGTGGCAATGTCTTTTGTGGTTCCACAAGTTTTCTCAGCTGCTGCCTTCTGTTCTTGGTTTTGGCCCCTGGGAGACATGTGACTTGTATGTTTTCCATGTTTCCTTTGCTTATTTTACTATCGGTGTGTCTTAAAATGGAGTGTCCCACTATTATTGCTTCCATAATGATACTTTCTTTTTCCCCAATTTCTTCTTCCTTGTAAACTCCTGATATTACATCAGTAGTTGCACTTTCCTCTTTATTCTGTAGTATGCTGAATCTATTTTTGTCTTCAGTGTTTATAAGATTAGCTTCTGCCAGCTGCCCTCTCCTCACTCTTTTGGTGGCTCTTACTAAACACCAGTTCTGCTCACTGGCTTTGTCCTCGTCCTTCCATTTTCCTTTACCCTGGCCAGCCATCTCAACCTCATTTGCTATATTTTCAATGGAGCTGTTATAATTATCATTATCCATTGGAATTACTGGTTTCCAGTTTTTCACTGCTGATTCAAATTTGCCCAGATTTGCCTCAACCTTTTTGAGTGTAATTTGCATTTTCTGTATTTCTTCTAGGAGAGCTATATTATTTGTGCCTTTGTTAAAGACATAGTTGTTTTTCTCATATGGGGGTTTACCTATTTGATAAATGTGACATTTCTTGCATTTAACACCTAAATCCACATCTGACATTAAAATCATTTCTATTCTGTAATTGTATATGTATCTTCCCAACAATCTCACCTAATGCATTTCTGGCATGCATAGATCCTCCTTAATAGAAGAGGTGATGTTTCATGCCTTGAGATCTGCTCCTGTGGGCTGATGAAAGGGCAACATTTAAAAAAATGATGTTATTGTTGGGCAAAGCATGTTGAAATAAATACCTTTGTTCCTGGTATATATTAATGAAAATGTTGCAAAATGTTCTATTCCCTGAGCCCCCTAGGATTCCAAAATCCTCACCCCAAAGAAATCCTACCTCTGCCCCTGTGTCACTTGATACAACTTGAACACTTCTGGAAGTACAGCTATCTGGTTGGTCACATCATGGTGATGGATCAAGCCTTTCTCTTCCTGACTGTTCATTGTACTCTGGGTGAGGGTTAGAGTGTGATGAGGTGCAAGATGAATTGGATATTGTGTGTGTGCAGTCCATAGCTCCTTGTCTGAATATTGCCTGCTGCTGCTGGATCATCTGTTTTGGGGATGGGCACAGAACGATGATGAGAGAGGGACATGAAACAAAACCATGGTGGGGGGTCACAAACTATGTTTGCCTGTGTGGCACATCTGGGTTATTTTTTTTGGTTTGTTTTTTGCTGAGACAGGCAGCAGTGTAGGAACAGGATAAATGTGTAGTATCAGAATATTTTCTGGCTTGCTTTTTTTGCTGTATAAGACCACCAAGTACTCTTTTATAATTGTGTACTAGTGCAAACAACTGTGAGCTAGTGCAGTTGTGTATCAACTTGTCCTTTTCGTTAGTGCAAAAAATACTCTTTTCAGTTTCACTGGTGGTACATCCATTATCCCTTGCCCCCTCAAATACATAGATGCACAACAGAAGACCTCTTATGGAACCATGGCCTCAATTTTATCTGTGGGAGGGCAAGCAGCACAAATTTTATGCAAACTGGTGGCTGGGTGGAATTTTCCACAGACATCAAAGAAACACTAGAAATTAAAACTGTTAATCATATAGTACTATATTTTCTAAACTTAAGTTTGTGAAAGCAAGGAAGAGTAGGGGCTTCAGAGTGAAAAGTGAAACATTTACAAATGTGATTAAAGGCATAAGATGAACAGAAATTAAAATGCAAACCACATAGTATCTAAACTTGAAAATTCAGGCTACTCTTGATTCTAGACTTGAATCCAAATTGTGTTCATCTTGGGTCACCCAAATGACTTAAAATACACATCAAACTCAAAAAAAATTGGTGATACTCCCAATATTCTTTATTTTATATTTCAACTTGGACATCCATAACCAGAAGGGTAAGGTTGTGTGGCCCCTTGCCACTTTGTCCTGGATTCGGTGTTTTAAGTACTTATTTTCAGTGCTGAATCTATTAACAAATTCTTTAATTTTTTTGCCATTTTACAGTTATTTCCCTTAAATGGGAACTGCACTTACTATATCATGCTGCAATATCCCTCTATAACCTTGGGAATTGCAATGTACCTCACTTCTTCCCGGGGAAATCACCTCACAGCAGAGCCTTCTCCTATAGTGTTAGGATCTTCATACCTTGGTACCTGTTCTCCTGGACCAATGAAAGGGCAATGTTTAAAAAATGCTGTTCTTGTTGGTGCAAAGCATGTTAAAATAAATGCATTTGTGCCTTGTATATATTAAAGAAAATGTTGCAAAATATTCTATTCCCTAAGACCCTAGGATTGTCTAACCTTGCCCCTAAGAAAATCCTAGTTCTGCCCTGTCTCACTTGATATAGCTTGAACACTTTGGGAAGTGTAGCTTTCAGGTTGGTCACAGCATGGTGGCTGTGCATTCTCTGCCTGAGTCTGTTCATTGCACTGTGAGTGAGGGTTGGAGTGTGATGAGGTGTTAATAGTGTAATACTTTATTTTTTAAATGTGTATGAAAGCAAAAAAGACTAGAGGCTTATAGAGTGAAAAGTGAAATTTTCACAAATGTGATTCAAGGCATAAGATGACTGAATATTAATCTGCAAATCACACAGTTTCTAATTAAATAATATATAGTATTATAAACATTTAGAAAACATAAAAAAGTATTCATATTTTTGAAAAGAAAATTTAATAGTCTTAAAAAATGTCATGTAATTTTATGAATTGCTACACAAAATAGCATCAATTAATTTCATGTAAATTCATGTATTGCTACACAAAGCAGTATCAATATCATTACAAATAATAGTATCAACATATAAAAACTGTATCGATAAGAAAGATTTGTAACAACCAAACTCCAAAATTTCATTAAAAAATACATTTCTAACACTAACATTTCCAAAGTTTGAACTTTCAAAATATAAATAAGTAACCTATGTTAAAATTAATTGTGTTGACCTTTATAATCAAATGCAACTGTATATGAGTATGGTGAATATCTCATGATATGTGTATTTGTGAAAATGTCTCAATAAAATATAAAAGATAATTTCATTAAAATCAGATAACTTTGGCACCTTTAGAGCTAGAAACTTAAATTGTTAAATTATCATTTGAAGTCAGCTGAATTAATACATCAATATATGATGTTGCTAAATCTTCCATATATCAATGTATAAAAACATAAAATAGTTCAAAACATTTGTTAACATCCTGTATTTTTTTAAGATATTGTCACATATGTGCATTTACAGAGATATATTAACACATGAGGATTGTGTTGGTATGATCTATTCATTTCAAACAGACACTGATTTTTCATTTAAAAAACACAAGTTTCTAAGACTAACAATTCAAAAGATACAGTTTTCTAAATGTGCAATTTCAAGCATTATAAACTATAATATAAAAATATAACTTTCCTTCCACTAATGGATTATGCCAATCTTCTTTACAGTCATTGCCCTGTCTCTTCTCTTTTCAAACTGGACACCTTATTCCACAGAGCACTTAGATTCATCACTAATATGCCATACAACACACACCATTGCCCCATATATGCTCTACTTGGCTGGCAATCACTAAAAACAAGGAGGTTGAAAATACAGTAGTATGGACCTACAGATCTCTAACAAGCAAAATCCCCCAATATACTTCCAAACTCCTAATTCATTCCATGGGGAACCTACTCCCTTAGAATATATTCTTATATCATACTCAATATTCCTAGGGTCAGAACTTGCTATGGTACTTCTTCCTTAAAGATCATGTGCAACGGTTTTTACATATTTTTTATAAAAGCTTGAAACACTGAAATTCAAGTCCCTGTGTCATGATTAGTGTTTCCTGAAAATTTCATGCTGTTTGGTAGTGTGGTTTTCTTTTAATCAGCATTTGTTAACTTGCTCTACAGTGTCTGAAAACAGTGGAGCTATTTCTGTCCTTTCAGTCAAACTTAAGAGTGTGATGACATCATTTTGGAGTAGCTAGCTGTTTCAGATTCCCAATCACAGCAGTAGTTTGTAGAGTTCATGGTTTGATGAGTTCTCAAAATTTCTTACAAACTTACTGTCTGATTTGTATTTAGATAGATCAACTTAAAATATATAATTATCTTCTCATAAAAAGCTGATCATTTCAGTTTCAATGCTGAATTGAAGAAGTGGAAATCTTTCTCTGTGAGAAATCAGCTTGACTGTCACAGCTCTTAGTTTTTTCTAATCCAAACTGATTTTTTTCTAACTATATAACACTGGACTATTAAATGACTATAAAACAAATCTAAATTTTGTTTATTCACAGAAACAGTCTGTCTTTGATGTAGCCTTCATAAATACATTACTGTAAGAACATTTTTTTTCATGTCAGATTGACAAACAGTACATGTGCTTGAAATACTGTAGCACAATGTGACAGGCAGCTGCCTGAACTCACAAATTTCAGTTATTTGGTGGTTTCTGTGTGAAAATACATCATGTATGTGTATAACTAGAAACACTATGTGGCATCCCGATGCACCATGTCTTCCCCACTGTTGAGGTAGCTGCAGTCTACTTCCACCTGTCCCACAAGCTCCCTGCCTTCTGCTCCACAATCGAGGCTGCTGCACCCTGCTGCCCACTGTCTTCTCCCACACAGTCGGGGATTGTACACTCTGCTACCTCCATCTCCTGCCTAAAGAATCAGGGCTGCCGCACCTTTCTGCCCCCTGCCCAAAGAGTTGGCATTGCTGCACCCTGCTACCCTCTCTCCACCACCCTCACAGGTAGGGACACTGCACCTGTTGCCCCCTGTTCCTGTCTCCATAGACAAGGCTGCTGTGCTTTGCTAAGCCCCAGTGTGCCAGGTTCCCTGTCTCCACAGCTGGGGTGCTGTACCATGCTGCCCTAGCCACCAGAGGTGGGGCTTTTACTACACCCTGCTACCCACATCCATTGCCCCAGATAGGCAGGGCTGCTGCACCAACTGTACCCCATCACACAGTCAGGGCTGCTGTACCCTGATGCTCTATGTTCTGCACCACAGTCAAGACTTTTGCATCATGATGTCCTCTATCCCGTGTCACCAGGGACAGGGCTGTTGCACCCTGCTCCTTTCTTCACAGTTGGGGTTGTTATGGCCTGCTGTGCTCTAGAGCCCATTGTCACTGCAGTTTGGCCTGCTGCACCATGCTGCCACTGGCCACAAGATTCAGAGCATTTGCTGCACCCTGTTGCATGCCTCCACAAATGAGGCAGTTGCACCCTGCTGTTCCCCTGCACCAGAGTCAGATCCTTTGCTACATCCTGCTGCCTACATCCCTTGTCCCAAACAAGCATGGCTGATGCACCTGTCCCACAGTTTGG
Organism: Neoceratodus forsteri; assembly: GCA_016271365.2. NCBI lineage: Eukaryota > Metazoa > Chordata > Ceratodontiformes > Ceratodontidae > Neoceratodus > Neoceratodus forsteri. The sequence goes on along the minus strand of CM057456.1, from coordinate 167,820,853 downwards.
GCTGCTGTATCCTGATGCTACCCCTATCTCCTGCCTGAACATTCAGGGCTGCTGCACCCTGCTGCCCTCTGTCCCCACCATAACAGCCAAGGTCATGGCACCCTGTTGCCCCCTGTTCCTATCTCCACAGTCAGAGCTGCTGTACTGTGCTACAACCTAGAGTCTCATGCCACCTGCATCCACAGTTGGGGCTGCTGAACCCTGCTATACACTTCCATTGTCCCCAGATGGGCTGGATTGCTGCACAATGTGCACCCAGTGCTATTGTTAGGGCTGCTGTACCATGATGCCCACCTGTGTCCAGCCCCACAGTCAAGGCTTCTGCACCATGGTGTCCTTTGACCCCTGCCACCATTGTGCCCAGCTGCACCACAGAGCCCCTTGCCTCCACAGGTAGGGGACAGGGTGCAGCAAAAGCCCTTACTCTTGTGCTCCACCCTTCCTGAATGGTTGGGGATTGCTGCATCCTGCTACCCTCTCTCTCTCATCCTCACAGTCAGGGACACTGCACATATTGCCCCCTATTCCTGTCTCAGCAGGGTGTAGCAAAGTATCTGACTCTGGTGGCAAGGAGGCAGCAGGGTGCAACTGCCTCAACTGTGGAGGCATGCAACAGGGTGTAGCAAATGCCCTGAATCTTGTGGCAAGTGGCAGCATGGTGCAGCAGCCCTAACTGCAGTGGCATGGTGTTCTAGGATATAGCAGGCCACAGCAACCCCAACTATTTTGAAAGGAGTAGGGTGTAGCAGCCCTATCTGTGGTGACATGGGATAGAAGACAGCATGGTGCAGAAGCTTCAATTGTGGAGCAGGACACGTGGGGCATCAGGGTACATTAGCTCTATCTATGTGATGGGGTACACATGGTGCAGCAGCCCTGACCATTTGGTGCAATGGAAGTGGGCAGTGAGTGCAGCAAATGCCCCACCTCTGGTGGCTTGTGCAGCATGGTGCAGCAGCCCCAGCTGTGGAGACAGTGAACCTGGCACTCTAGGAATTAGCACAGCAGCCTTGACTGTGGAGACAGGAACAGGGGCAACAGGAGCAGCATTACTAACTGTGAGGGTGGGGGAGAGAGGGCAGCAGGATGTTGCAACACCAATTGTTTGGGCAGGGAGTAACAGGGTGCAGTAGTCCTGATTCTTTAGGCAGGGGATGGAAGCAGCAAGGTGCACAATCCCTGACTGTGTGGGAGAACACAGAGGGCAGCAGGGTGCAGCAACCCTGAATGTGGAGCAGAAGGCAGAGGGCTTGTAGGACAGTGGACTGGTGGCAGTAGATTGCAGCTGCCTCAACTGTGGGGCAGAGAAATGTTGCATCAGGATGCCATCTAGTGCTTCTAGTTATACACATACATGATGTATTTTCACACAGAAACCACCAAAGAGCTGACATTTGTGAGTTCTGACAGTACATGTGCTTGAAATACTGTAGCAGAGTGTGACAAGCACTTCTTTGTCAATCTCACATGAAAAAAATGTTCTTACATGATTGTATTTATGAAGGCTACATCAAAGAACAACTGTTTCTGTGAATGAACAAAATTTAGATTTATTTTATATTCATTAAACAGCCCTGCATTATATACAGTAGTTAGAAAAAAAATTGAGGTTTGATTACAAATAACAAGAGCTGTGATACAGACAAGCTGATTGTCACAGAAAAAGATGTCCACTACTTCAATTCAGCATTGCAAATGAAATGATCAGCTTTTTAAAGGAAGAGAGTGACATATTTTAAGCAGATCTAAACACAAACCAGAGACTGGGTTAGTAAGAAACATGGAGCTCTCAACAAACCATAAACTCTACAGAGTGCTGCTCTGACTGGGAATCTGAAACAGAAAGCTACTCCAAAACGATGTCATCACACTCTAAGCTTGACTGAGAGGACAGAAATAACTTCACTGTTTTCAGCCACTGTACAGCAAATTAACAAATGCTGATTTAAAGAAAACCACAAAACCAAACAACATGAAAATTTCAGGAAACACTAATCAGGACACAAGGACTTGAATTTCAGCTTTTTAAGCTTCTATAAAAAATATGTAAAAACCGTTGCACATGATCTTTAAGCTACTCTCTCCCCTCCATCTGGAACAGTATAGAAAAGTCCTTAAAGCTATTGCATATTGTTAATTTGGCAACCTTCAAAACATTGCTTTGTCACCTATTGGAAGTAACTTGTAATTGCTTCCTTAAGAACTAATACTCCAAGCCAGTCAAGTAGTGCTGAGAGTTGAAGCACTGGACGCCACACCTCATGGAACTCCGGTGACCTGGGTTCGGAAATGAGCCCAGGATATCAGGGGTCAGTAGGGGAGAGAGAGGATTGAGCATCTGTAGACTGCTGTCCTCTCTCTGTGGAGGGACCTAGGGAATTGTCCGGTACAACAGTGGCTCCTGGTGGAAGCCAGAGGAATGTGCGCACATCAGGGCACAATGTAGAGGGGTGGAGCTGCAGTGAATGTCTGCAGACCTCATTGCTACAGGGGGTTGGGCCAAGGACACATAAGAAAAAATTCCCTACCTTTGGGGAGGAGGCGGAACCACCAGTGGCCTGTGTCCACACTCCCAATGTCAGCATCAGAAACTTGACAGTGCCCTTGGGGACTCTGGGTCTCTTCTGCGAGCCAGAGAGACTGGAGTCCTGAACTTGATATAGTAGTCTGGCAGACACGGTTCAGACAGGTGGTCAGGTACCCAGCACCAAGAGTGGATTCCTGAGAGATGCCCTGATAGGTGGCAGCATAAACAGAGTCTCCAAAAAACAAAAGAACTAACACTCCAGCCCAATCCTTTGCAGTCATATTCTCACTTACTGTATTGAGTTTGCTAGAGGGGAGATTGAAATGTTCACATCACAAATAAGGGAGTACAATGGATACACATTAAGTTGCAAACTACACAGTTTCTTAATAAAAAAAGGAGTAGCATTACCAAAATTCATAGAAAGTAACAAACAAACAAAAAAAACTGTCATGTAATTTTGTGCATTGAGACATGCAACATAATATTGATGTAATCTATCGATATGAAGAAATGATAGTGATATAATGTGTTTGTCATTTTTTGGCTGTGCCCAAATAAAAAAAAATAACATGTATCAATAATGCAGTCAAAAAGCAGTTTGAAATGGTATCAATGCATATAGTGTGGTATAGACACACAAAAAAGTTAAACCAAATTAAGATTCCAGTCACATGGTTCCAAAGTTAGAGCTTTCCTAACATAAATTTTTTAGAATGGGATAATTTTTGAAATGTTAGGGCTAGAAACTTATTTTTTTAATGAAAACTGGGAGTTATGGTAGTTTATATATTGAAACACAATGTTGCTACATCTTCCATATATCCATATACAGTATAAAAACATCAAGTGTTTCAAAACATTTTCAAAATCCTGTAATTTTAAAGAGCACATAATCTGGATGAGTACTGTATAAACATGTATCAACACATCAATACTGTATCGTTATAATTGATTTTAGTTTATTTTTTACTAGTCTTTGGTAACCCGGTAAGGCCCACTAGGCACAAGTGCCTGTTTTCAGGGGTGACCTGGGAGCACTGGGCAGTTAAATGACTTGTTCAGAGTTACACAGTATGCAAGTGGAGGTTGTGAGAATCAAACCAGGGTCTGGTCGGCTGGATGTACCAAGCTCATTCATAGCTCGTTACTCTAACCTCTGGGCTATTCTGCCAGCCCTTTGATTTGACTCAAAACTTTTATTTAAAGAAAACATTATGTACATTTGTAAGCCTTAAAGAAAACTTTATGTATGTTTGTAAGCCAAACTGTCAAAAAAGCACAGCTTTTGGAATATACTGACATTTTAAGAATTATAAAATATCATTAAAATATTTGTGGAAATGATCAGATGATGTTAATAGTTATTTTGCTTCAGAAAAAAATATATATTATTTTCTAGTTTTTGGAAGTGGTTGAAAGATATTAGTGGTTGTTCTGTTTTTGAATAAACACATAATTTCCTATTTTTTTTTAATTTTTAAATTCCAGGTAATTTTCCAGTATATAGAAATGCACTTGAAAATAATTTTCAACTTAATACAGCTTATATTTTTTAATGTTCTGTAGTTATCTCCCCATTTTTTATTTCAGGAAACATTTACATGACAACAGGATCTTAGTCCTCCAGATTTAACACTTCCTCTTGCCTTTTTCCTCAAATTAAGAGTTGTGCAAATACATAAATTATAAACAGAATAATGGATAAGTCACTGGGCATTACTGGTGAGTAATACCATCAAGAGGTTCTGGACATGTAGGAACCTTGAGGGTATAGCTTGAGAGGTTCCTGTGTCCAGAATTTTGAGATGATATCTCACCTATGTCAAGAATCTTGAGATGATATCTCACCTGTTTCCAGAATCTTGAGATGATATCTCCCTGGTAAAGCCCACCAACCTATCCATTATTTTTTAATATATGGATGCAATTTGGGGTTTGTTTTTTTTGTCATTTTGTTACAGGCGGTCGGCTTTTCAGTGAAGGACTCTTTCAGTCCTGGCCAAATGCTACACTTGCTTTGCTCCATCTCTCCCACCCCACCCCCACCGTAAGCATGCATAACACAATTTGTAGGAGTCCTATCTTTTGGTGAGCACAGGATCAAAAAGATAAAGCCATGGTAGCAAGAAGCTGAAGAAAAAAAAGCCAGGAAATAATGAGGAGGACAGAGTACTCTCTCTAAGTGAGAGAGGGAGCTGCCATGTCTTTACACTTGTTCTGCTCTTCCATACAGAAGAAGTGGCCAATTGGAAGGCACGCTTTGTCAGACATGGGCAGAGAGACTTGCGCTTGTGCTGTTGAGCTTCAGTGATTCAAGTCCTGAACAATACTATTACGGGACCTGAATGATAGTATTATCACTCTTGAACTGTGCTATTATCATTTTGTGAGAGATCATATTATTGAGATTTTTATGTATACTCTAGTACAGTATTAATTTTGAGATCCATATATTAAATATTAATTAAATATTCTTTGAATACAGCCCTGGTATTTGAGTACTCTACTGTATTTCGGTATTCAAGTATTTGAGTATTCAACCATAATGTAGTACATTTATAAAAATTGATGCAGATTTGTAACAAAAGAAAACAAAAAACCCAAACAGACAAATGAGGTGTTTTCTGCACAACATGGATAGACAATATTAGTAAGATTTGGAAATTGGGTATATTGAAGCTAGTTGCACAGTGGAGCACGTCTTAATGGATGATTATATATGACGTTTTCTTCTGTCTGAAAGGCATACCAAAAACTAAATTGAGAACATCTATTTTGAAGACTGGGATGGATGCACAGAAGATGACACTTACAGTAGTTGTAGTGGAACCAGCAGAAGCAGATGTTTGTGGCAAAGCACTTATAATGGTGGTGGATGGTAGTGGCAGCACTATCCACAGTACAAATATTCATAAACTGGACACCTGTATTACTTGTGGTGGCAGCAGCAGCTGTGGTCACAAAAACAATAGTAGTGGAGGTGGTGATAGTGACTGTTGGCATGGCATGTAACAAAAGCAGCTGATAGCGATATTTGTGCAAGAACAGTGCAATGGCATGGAAACTAGTAGTGTTACAACTAGCAGCAACAGGTCTGCTGGGAGCATAGGGGAAAGCAGGACCACAACCACTAGTCAAATGTCAACCAAGGCAGGCGTGATTTTGGGAGGGGCTGTACCACAAATAATTTTTCACTGCTGGCTGTTGATATTTTCCTTCATAAGATTAATTGGTGATTGCCAAAAGATGGTCTTTATTTATTCTAGCATACAGAAAGAAAAAGCATACACCAGTCTGCTGCAGTGTGCCAAGATGAGAGCACTACACAACATACAAATGGCAAGGGGCAGGAAAAAAAAACTGAAAACATTTGTATTTTGATTTTATACAACTATGGAATACTAAATACTAAAACAAAACAAGCAGAGAGCTGGCAGTGCAGACGTCCACAAGAGGTTGCCTTATTACACAGCAGAAGTTTTTTTTTCAGCCCCAGTGTCTGAAAATCAGAGTACTATGTAGCATATAGAATCCATGGGCCCAATATTCAGAAATGCGCAAAGTGGAGTGCAAAAATTTGAACTCTGCCTTGTGGTTGTCTGGGTGGTCAAACGTGCTATATTCAGTGGAAAAGCACACCAGCAGTATTCAGTTGAATACAAGGCCATGTCAGCCCAATGCTAAGCCACTTAGTGCTTGGCAGACATGGCCTCTGCAATAGGGCACCACAATGGCTTGTGCCCACATGAAATTTCAGATATTCAAATGGACCCATGCAAATGAGCTCATTGGGCATGCAAGGTGCTAAGGGGCCATTTGCATGCCTATTATGAGCTCATTTGCAAGGGTAGTCCAGCAATTTACCATGGCATCATACCCCACTTGCCCTGTCCCAGACCTATCCCTGGTGCTAGTGCCCCCCCTCACTGATCCCAGGCCTGATGTATGAGAAAACCACTTTCCTTGGTGTTAGTGCCCCCCTCCACCGATCACTGGTCTTATGTATAGAAAACCACTTTCCTGGTGCTAGTGCCACCTTTGCATCTGCTGATTGCTGGCCCAATGTGTTGAAAACCACTTTCCTTGGTGCTAGTGGTCCCTCTCTCTCCACCTGCACCCATTCCCACTGTTTAAATATGTACTCACTGAAGTCCAGTGATCCCTCCTCCACCCGCACCCATTCCTGCTGTTTAAATTCTTAGCCTCTGGTCTCCAGTGGTCCCACTCCCATGCCAATCCCCCATATATTACTGTTTATCCAGTCCCTGGTGGCCAGCGGACACCCCTCTCTATCTGTGATCCCCTGTATATTACTGTTCAGACTTTCTCTGGTGGCTAGCGGCCCCACTGCCCTGCTTCCCCAATCCTGAGCCTAGGCTGGTGACTGGCATGGCCCTCTGCTCTCCACCATGGCTGGCCATGGACTGAACTGTCATGGAGCACATACCGTATACTGTACGTGCTCAGTGATAGCTCAGTCAGTGACTGGCTGTGGTAGAGAATGGAGGGCTATGCCAGATGCCAGCTCAGGATAGGGGGAAAGCAGGGTGGTGGGGAACTATCTGCCAGGGTGGGAGTCCACTAGCCACCAGTGAATTACTTTAATGTTCAAAACAGGGGGATCAGGGATGGGGGGTCCACTAGCCACCATGGAAAGGTTGAACAGTGAAATACAGGGGACTGAGGATAGGGAAGGGGGCTCACTAGCCACCAGGGACTGGATGAACAGTACCATGGGGGAATCAGCATTGGGGGGGCAGGACCATTGGACACCAGGGACTAGATATTTATGCAACTGGAATGGGTGCAGGTGGGGAAGGAACCACTGGACACCAGGGACTAGATATTTAAGCACCTGGAATGGGTGTGGGTGGGGAAGGAACTACTGGACACCAGGGAATATGTTTTCACTGACTTACACAGCCAGTATAGTGTTATGCTTGTGTAACTGTGTTAGTTTTGGTTGTGGCCATTCACACTCTCTATTCCAGAGGAATTACCACTCTGTAGGGGTAAGAAAGCAAAGAACTCTCAGAGAGGGTTCCTCCCCTAGAGGTGTCACAGGATGTTTCCTGTGGCTATAGGTACCTTAGGAATCCCTCTAAGGAGAGAGCACTGCCACTGGAGGAGTAGGGGAGGATGGTGAGGCAAAGAAAAAATGCTTCACAGTGAGGCTGAGAGGAACTGCTTATACAGCTCAGGAAGTGGGAGTGGCTGGCTACTTGGCCACCGAACTACAGGCAAAGCCTTTCAATTGAAACAGCAGAAATAGGTGTGAATTGGTGGGAGGGACCACTAGAACCAGGGAAAATGGTTTCCCATACATCAGGCTGGCAATTGGTGGGTGTGACCACTAGCACCAGGGAAAGTGTTTTTCTCATACATCGGGCCAGTAATTGGCAAGGGGAACACAACACTAGGGATTACTGTGCAGGGTTTGAGGGACATCGCACATCCTCCACCAAATGTTAGGGTTGTGTAGGAGTAAGTCGGCGGTATGTGCGCTAGGCATGGGGGCTAAGCCAAACACCCTTGCATGGTGCACATGCTCTGAATATTGTACTGCACCAATATTCGGGTCCCCACCCCTTCATTTACATTGTGCCCCCCCTCTGAATATTGCCTGGGTGCAAATTGTATTTGCCTGAGCTAACCAGGCTTTTCAATATTGCACATCTGTGAAAGACACAGTTTGCATGGGCAAACTCAGATTTGCACTAGGGTAATCTTTTGAATATCAGACCTCAGGAGTCGGGAGAAAAATACTTAAAAGTTTTATATTTGATTTAGGCAACAGCTATGTAACATGTGATACTAAAACAAAGCTGGCAGCTGGTATTGTAGTTCTTCACAGTAAAAGCTTGCCTTATTTTGCAAACCCAGACTCTAGATCTGAGAAAAAAAAAATACTTCTTATTTATTTTTTCCAGCAGGCACCACTAGGTGCAAGTAACACAGAAACAGACAATGAAAACAGAAAAAGATCAATGGTCCATCTAGTCTGCTCGTAGATACCAGTTATTGATTTTAGGCAGCAAAAGCTGCGGCAAAAGTGTACAACAGGTAGACAACTTGTAAAATTTAAGATCAGTCACAGAGCGGAAGACAAAAAATCATGAAAGGATGAAGATATATTTATTTTCTGTATGTAATCAACAGCTAAGTAATGAGTATTACTAGTAAAGCAGAGCTGCAGGCAAATGCAGATGGTGCACACAGCTAAAGATTGCCTTATGCAGTCTGCTAAATCTGCAGGAAAAAGAGTTTATATTTACTGTTTTCCAAAAGGAACTGGTAATAGCTGTTTTACACAGTAGCAGCATGCCAGCAGCTGAAGCAAAATCTTACAACATGGTCCAGCGACTTGTGAAAAAAAAACAAATAACCCTGTCAAGTGTGACAGTCAGTATCAGTAATATAGACACTCTGATTGCCACAGCAAAATAAAAGTCCTTAAAATGACCATGTTTGGAATGGCACGGTGGTGCTGAGGGTTGAGGTGCTGGCTGCCACACCTCGCGCTATGCCAGTGACCTGGTTTGGGAATGACCTCGGTTCACCAGGATACCGGCATGGGGGGGGAGGATGGGAGCAGGATTAAGCTTTGGCTCTCCTTTCCCAGGAGGTGGGGGGGTTACCCGTCCATAGTCCTGCCACCACTGGATGGAGGTCTGCTGGCTGGCACAGATGGTAACGGAGTGACTGATAGGGTAGGGCTTTCCACAAGGTGTGATGTGTGCATGCCTCCACACATGTGTGTTGCATCGGGACTGGGACAAAGTACAAAAATGAATGAAGTACCTATGGAAAAAAAATGACCATGTTTTCAGAAAGAAACAGATTTAGAAATGCACAGTTTTTAGAGCAGCAGCAAATCACAAACTCTCTGCTTGAGATTCTATCTGTGGGCTAGCACTGCAGGCAGATTACATGGTTCGTGGTCTCTGAGCAAACTTTGGGATTGGCTGGAGAGATCCTGCAAAAGCTCAAAGTCTTATCAAATAACTTTGGCTGAACACATCGAACATACCTTAGTATTTGGACATTCATGTATTCATCAAGTAGTGTACGTCTGACATTCAAGGTATTCAAAGATTGAATCAGATTTGATGCATGCCCCCACTTATAATGCTCTTTGTGGCATCATTATCTGTTGCTGTAAAAACTAGTATGTCAAAAACAGAGCACTATGAGGGAAAAACAGATGTGTAAGCAAAGTATGATATCACCAGTAACAGACTGGTATCATGACCAAGGTAGGCACTGGACAGATCGGATGGATCAATGGTCTTTTTCTGCCCATAAAATGAAAAGCATAAGCACGGTATGACATCTAGGGGACAGATCCCATTTTTATTTGAATGGCCTCAGTAATAAGGAAGTCAACTGCAGAACACTAATCACATCTAAGCTTCATTGTGTCTAAATATTGTATTTTCAAATGTTTCTTTGGATATTGGAAAATCACATTAATGGTGTGTTTTTTTAGGGCATAGTTGACAGTTGTCAGTGAGTAAAGTGGCAACCATGTTTGTGACGGCAAGCATGGATGAGTCAAGTCAGGCCCAAATCCCACAGCCTGGACTTGTTTGTACATTTGTGTGGGATAAACAATTATGAAAGACGATATATCCAACCAATTTTATGATAATAATTAACAAATAGAAAGTAAGAATCAGCGATTCGCCAAGGGGAGCACATGGGGTTTGTAATCCCCCCAGTGGTATTAACAAATTGGGGCTTCTCATGACAGTCTAGTGACTGTCATTTAAATTAGAAAAACTTTTTTCACTAGCTCAGGGAACAGGTCTGGGTAAGTGTGTACTTTTTCGGGGGGGGGGGTGCTTTGATTTAGTTGCAGACCAGCTCCTTGAGTTTTCAAAATGTCATAAGGGTTTAAAAGGAACGTAGCTGTTTGGCACTGTTTTCTAAACAGTCAGGAGATGCCTCCACCCTGCCCCCCAAAAAGCATAACATTCCTGTTTGTTGGTGTGACAGACAGGCAATCACACCCTGAGTGCTCCACTCTTTGGTCAGCATTTGTGAAAATCAGTATGCATGAGAGACTAGTTTTGCCACTTCATCAGATGGGAAAGTGGTGTAGCTGGAAGAAGGGGGGTCAAGTGTAGATGAAACATAGAAACATAGAATTTGAAGGCAGATAAGGACCACTTGGCCCACCTAGTCTGTGCATTTCCCTACCTAATGGATAAGCTGCAGATCCTAGTTAACCAACAGCCTACTTCTTCCTACTTCCCTTTAGAATTGTCTTATGTCTGTCTCATGCATTCTTGAATTCCCCTACTGTTTTTGACTCCACGACCTCCTCAGAAAGGCTGTTCCATGCATCCACAACCCTCTCCATGAAAAAATACTTCCTCGCATTACCTCTGAGCCATCCCCCTCTATCTTCAAATTGTGCCCCCTTGTTCTTGCACGTCTCTTTTTCTGAAAGATGCTACCCTCTTGGACTTTGTTGATTCCCTTGAGGTACTTGAAAGTTTCTAGAATGTCCCCCCCTCCCTCCATTCTTTGAGGGTATACATATTAAGCTCCTTTAGAATCTCTTCGTATGTCTTCTGGTGCAGACCCTGAACCATTTTAGTTGCCCTCCTCTGGACAGCCTCCATCCTGTCTATGTCTTTGCGGAGATGGGATCTCCAGAACTGTATGCATTACTCCAGATGGGGTCTCACCAACTGTCTGTACAGAGGAATAACAACTTCCTGCTTTCTACTGTTGATGCCCCTCCCTATGCATCCCAGTATCCCCCCAGCCCTCCTTACTGCCTTCTCACATTGCTTGCCCACCTTTAGGTCATCTGATATGATTACCACCAGGTCCCTTTCCATTTTTGTTGTTGTCAGTATCTTACCCCCCATTGTGTACTCTTCCCCTGGGTTTTTGTTTCCCAGGTGCATTACTTTGCACTTCTTCACATTGAATCTAAGCTGCCATACATTTGACAATTCCTCCAACCTTGCCAAGTCCATTCTCATCCTTTCCACCCCACTTTGTGTATCAACCCTGTTGCAGATCTTTGTGTCGTCTGCAAAGAGACATACTTTCCCTTCCAATCCCTCTGCAATGTCACTTATAAAGACATTAAAAAGGACCAGACCCAGTACTGAACCCTGTGGTACCCCACTAGTAACCCCCCTTTCTTCACTGTGGTCTCTGTTTACTATTACCCTCTTTGTCCTGTTGTCTAGCCAATGTTTTACCCAGGCTACCACCCTGGGACCCACTCACTGGCTGGCTAATTTGTTTGTTAATCTTTTGTGTGGAACTGTGTCAAATGCCTTGCTAAAGTCTAGGTAGGTCATGTCCACAGCTCCTCTCTAGTCTACTACTTTGGTCACCCAGTCAAAGAAATCGATTAGATTCATCTGACATGACCTTCCTGCTGTGAATCCATGCTGCCTTGGGTCCTGTGCCCCACTAGCCTCTAGGTACTCAACAGTTCTTTCCTTCAGAAGTGATTCCATCATTTTCCCTACCACTGAGGTCAAACTGACAGGTCTGTAGTTTCCTACCTCTGTCTTGCTCCCACTTTTGTGAATGGGAATGGGAATCACATCTGCCCTCCTCCAGTCCTCAGGTACTATACCATCCTCCCATGATTAGTTTAAAAGGGTAGTCAGTGGTGTTACTAGTTCCACCCTTAGTTCTTTTAGAACTCTGGGGTGAATCCCATCAGGCCCCATTGCTTTGTCCACCTTCAGATATAGGAGTTCTTTCAGAACCCTTTCTTCTGTGAAAGGACTGATATCAATCCCCCTATCCAGAGTGCTTCTATTGACTGGATTAGGTACCTCCCCGGCCTCTTCCTTTGTGAATACTGAGCAGAAGTATTCATTCAGAATCCCTGCTTTTTCTGCCCACCCACTCACCCTCCTCTTTATTTAGCCTAAGTATCCCTCCCTTTTCTTTTCTTCGCTCCCCAATGTACCTATAAAAGGTTTTATCCCCCTTCTTATCCGAGTTGGCTATCTTTTCCTCAGTTTGGGACTTTGCTATTCTGACTGCCTTCCCCACTTCGTTCTGCTTTAACTGGTACAGTTCTCCGTCCTGCTTCTTCTGTGCTTCCTTATACTTCCTGAATGCTATCTTTTTCTCCCTAACCTTCCCCGCCACCTCTTTTGAGAACCATAGTGTTTTTGTCTTTCATTTTGATTTGTTTATTTGCTTCACACAAAGGCTTGTTGCCTCTGTGATGGCAGTTTTGATGTTTCCCCCTTGTTGCTCAACCTCTCCTTCTTGCCTGTTTGCTAGCGCTTTTCTGAGGCAGTCTCTCATTTTGACAAAATCAGCCCTCCTGAAGTCCAGTACCTTCACTTTTGTATGGCTTGACTCTACAGCTGAGTTTATCATGAACCACACTGTTTGGTGGTCATGTGTTCCCAGATGGCTACCCACTTCTAGATCTGAGATCCTCTCTCTGTCCCCATTTGAGAGTACCAGGTCTAAGATTGCTCCTTCCCGAGTGGGTTCCAACACTAGCTGTCTGAGGCATGCCCCCTGTAGGGCATTGAGAATGGCTCTGCTCTTGGATGTGGCTGCAGCAAAGTGCCCCAGTTAACATGTAGCATATTCAGGTCCCCCATCAGCAATATCTCCCCTTTCTCTGCCATCCTAAGGATGCCTTCTATCAGATGTTAATATGCCATTCTGTGTTCCCTTCTTGAGTCGCTGCAGTGTCCCTCTCTGTCTGTCTGTCTCTCTCTCTCTCTCTTGCTGATCTTGAATCCTGCCACCTGGCCATTCTTGTCTAGGCTCAGCCCATATGATGATTCAATTAACTAATGCTCTGGCTAGTTGGTGCAAGAAGAGGAAGAATACGAAGAAGAAGAAGAAAAAGAAGAATATGAAGAGGAAGAAGGAGGAGGAGGAGGTGGTGAAGAAGAATGAGAAGGAGGAGAAGGAAAAGGAGGAGAAGAAGAAGAAGAGAAAGAGGAGGAAGAGGAAGAATAAGAAGAGGAGGAAGAAGAAGAGGAAGATGAAGAAGAGGAAGAGGTAGAGGAAGAAGAGGAAGAGAAAGAAGAAGAGGAAGAAGAGGAAGAGGAAGAGAAGGAAGAGGAGGAAGAAGAGGAAGAGGAGGAAGAGGAAGAATAAGAAGAGGAGGAAGAAGAAGAAGAGGAAGATGAAGAAGAGGAAGAAGAGGAAGAGGTAGAGGAAGAAGAGGAAGAGAAAGAAGAAGAAGAGGAAGAAGAGGAAGAAGAAGAGAAGGAAGAGGAGGAAGAAGAGGAAGAGGAAGAAAAGGAAAAGGAGGAAGAAGTGGAGGAAGAAGAGGAAGAGGAAGAGGAGGAGGAAGAAGAGGAGGAGGAAAAAGGAGGAGGAAGGGGAGAAGGAGAAAGAAGAAGAAGAAGATGAAGAAGAGGAAGAAGAAGAGGAAGAAGAGGAAGAAAAAGAAGAGGAAGAAGAAGAAGACAAGGAAGAAGAAGAAGAGGAAGATAAAGAGGAAGAAGAGGAGGAAGAGGAGGAGGAAGAATAGGAAGAAGAAGCATTAATATAGCATTTTCCATATATATATATTATGTCCAAATTCACTTTACAATCAATGAGAGACATGTAGACTAATTGTAAATGTGCAGTGGCAGCCATTTCACAGAAGAATACCTACACAAAGCCTTGGAAAAATTGCATGAAACAGTTTTATGGAAAGGGGAATGTTGACCAGGACACTGGGGAAAATCCCCTTCATTTGCCAGTAGGGAAACCTGGAAGATGGCCAACCCAGATGGAGGAGATGGAGGGGAAGACTGCCCTATGCCTATCCCAGGTTCCAGCAAACTGCACTTTGTTATGTTTATGGAGATTCCAGTTAGTTTGGAAGGAGGCATTACTCTTAGTACATTGCCTGCATTTATGCAAATGGAAACTGACCCTGTTATTTTGAACACTGACCCTGCTATTCTAGACACTGAACTTGTGGTGACAGACACTTCTATGGTCGCTGCTCCAAATGACTCCCCTCGATCTTACCTGGACAAAACTCAGAGCTTGAAGCCTGTTTGCTGTCTGAGTTATAGTCTGTTGCTGACAGACAACACTGAAGAGTGCTGCTCCTTAAACTCCATGCTGAGGGTGATGCTACTTTACAGCCTACAGAAGTATGGAAGTGTCAGCCACCCCACACTGCAGTTGCCACCTCTCTGATTATTCCTCCCCATTCTGGTCCTGACATTTCAGTTGCTTCTATTTTTCCTAATCCCAGGTCAGCGACAGATGGACTGTTATGGGTAAACCTTACTAGTGATGGGCTAACTGGCCCCAATCGCTCCGTAAAGTGATTTGCAGAGTGAAGGAGAATTTTCGGAGTGCTCTGCAATGTGAAGTGGAGTACTTTGTGTTATTAATGGGTAATGCGAAGTCCTTTGAAAACACTGACTTTGCTTTACTCCACCTTCCCAAACCACTACTCCACCAATTCTTAAGGCAAAGTACATTGAAAACAATGTACTTCGCCTCACTTCGCCTTGTTTTTAAGCTCCAAAGGTGAATTTTGCTGTGATTCATGGGATTTCAGGTCACATGGGCTCTAGACTGTTCTGCACAGCCTCAGTTTGGGGTAGTGTGTGTAGGAAGCTGTAAGAGACAATCTGCTCTGAGAGCTCTCTGTGATTCAAACCTTCAAAAAGCTGTTAAAAAAGCCTTTTTGAGTCATTTTTTTTGCTGAAACTTTAGTTCATCAATTATAGGAAACCCTCCTGTGCACATATCATCTAGCTTTTATTGTTTGTGCATGGATTTTGAATGTTATTGTACAACATTCAGTCTGTGTACTGAGAGACAATGGAAGTGTGGTTTGGGGAAGGGGTGTATCTGTGGTGTAGGTAGATCAACTTGGAGAAAAAGACAGTGCTTTCTGTTTTGGTGATATTTTTTCTTTTATAACTGTGTTAATGTACACACAGTAATATTTTCAATATTTCTTGCCATTTTTTTGCTGATTGTTGTGGTGCAGCAGTGCATAATTTTAGTTTGTTTAAAATATATGGTTATATTACTGAAGTTTTCAATTTGCTATGCATTACTTATTGTGTGTGTGAGTATGTGTGTGACGTGTGTCAACAAATCAGACACCTTTTATTGTGCCACATAATAATTTCAGCAATGTGAAGCTGCTATCTGCTGCAGCTGTGTGATTTTTGTACTTCTTTGTGGTATCTTTACTGGTACTAGTACTAGTGATTGTTACTGTAGCAGTGCATAATTTTAGTTTGTTTAAAATATGTGGTTATATTACTGAAGTTTTCAATTTGCTATGCATTACTTGGTGTGTGTATGAGTATGTGTGTGACGCGTGTCATCAAGTTGGACACCTTTTATTGTGCCACATAATAATTTCAGCAATGTGAAGCTGCTATCCACTGCAGCTGTGTGATTTTTGTACTTCTTTGTGGTATCTTTACTGGTACTAGTACTAGTGACTGTTACTGCAGCAGTGCAGTACTCTGCCCCACCCCCCGCGGCCCACTCCAACCAGCAAAGGTATTCTTTTCCAGATTTGAATTTCTGATGGTGAGCACTGGTTAGGTGTTTTGCCTTTGTGTCTGCATCTCTTCAGTGCACAGTGCAGTCTTAATCTGTCTGTGCATTTGCATCTCTTTATGGCCCAACTACATCTGTAACTTAAGTCACAGTTGTTTCTTTGGCTTCCCTTCAGAGTACTGGACAGGTGTGGTGCTTAATTCTTCATGAACATTGTATTCATTAATTTATGTTTTTAAGTCAGGACCATCATCACAAGTCACTTGTGATACAAATCACGTTCTTCATCATCATGGTCACAAATGCAGTCACAAATCACGATTCATGATCTTTCACGTTACGAATCACAACATTAATTTTTTTCTAGTTACTTGGATGTATTGTAAACCTGTTTTGTAGTATCTCTCCAGGCTTCACCACCCCACCATTGTACTCATTGATATGTGTTTTTTAAGTCTGGGAGTTTTAAGCTACAGCTCATCGGGGAAGTACAGCCGTAGGCAGTAGGCATTCATGTTTCTTCATCATCATGGTCACAAATGCAGTCACAAATCATGATTCACTATCATCATGAATCACAACATTAATTTTTTTTAATAGTTACTTGGATGTATTGTAAGTCTGCTTTGTAGTATCTCTCCATGCTTCACCACCCCACCATTGTACTCATTAATGTTTGTTTTTAAGTTAGGGAGTTGGACAGTGTCTGCAGTACATACACAGACTGGAAAGAAGACTGACTGTACACATGCAGTTTAGTACAGTATACTTGCACTGCTCAGAATACAAAGTGTCACACATATGGAGACAACAAAACAAGGGCATAATTACATATAAGGGTCGGGGGATGGTTTAGGAATACATTTTATAACACAGCAATGAAGGTGTGGGGGAGCACATGGTGTGAGGGAAAAAAAACTAATGTGGGATCCCATGGTGATCCAGCAGGAGTTTCAGCATGGACATAATTTGCAACTGATGTCCCTCTACGTGATCCAGCCACTGCTCCACAGCACTTACCCTCTCATTGTTATCCTCGACAGCACTCCAGAGAACTGCCAAGTCAGCCTGTGTTGCATGCAGTTCTCTGGGGTCCACACGTTCTACAGGCTGACCTGCTGGTGGTGGTTGTGGTGGTGGTGGGGGGGGTGCTGGTGGAGCAGCAGGTGCTTCTGTGGCCCTCCTCTTCTTAGGGATGCCACAATGCACAGCTGCACCCTCTGCCACAGAATAGCCAGCAGGTGCAGGCATGGTCCATTCTGTGATAGCCTGCCACTCCAACTGCTGGTGATTGAGCATATGGGTGTGCTGGCCTCCAGTCCCCAGGTGAGTCCCCCGGGGGCCACGGAGCACCTCCACCTCACATAGGTGGCACTTGACCACACTGCTGTCCCCACCAACAAAGTCAAAAAACTGCCAAACAATGGAGGTGCAGGGAGGACCAGGCACAGGCAGGGGATGGCCAGATGAACTGGCAGCCGGCTGGTCACAGTGCCGAACAGGCATGGGATCCATACCTGGGCCCAGGGAGAAGGCACATCCTGCTCCAGAGGACCTGGTGCTGGACTTGGTGGTGGTGGTGGTGGTTCAACTGCCTCAGAGTCAGGACAGGAGGCAGTGCTGGACCTGCTTCTGGGGGGGGCACTCACAAGTTTTGAGTGGTCCAACAGGAATGGGCGTCCATGCCCTCCACACATGCACACGGTATGAAGCTTACCACTACCATGATCTCCCAGAGCTGCCCCCACCCCAGACATTCCCTCACCCTGGTCCATCTCTCCTACTGAGCTCCATCAGTCTGAGCAATCACTAATCACACTGTCACACAACACACACACAGAGTCACACAGACACAGACAAACAACTACTTATAAAGGTAAGAAAAATAAAATTTACAGAAAGAACAAATTAAGTAAAAAAGAGTACAGAAAAGACAAAAAATGTAGCTTTTAAAAAAGCTGTTGGGTCTAAATCAAAGTTTAAATCTCCTCCTCGCTCTGATCTCAAAGTATCAGCAGTCGCAAAACACATTACTCTCTCTCCATCTGCACAGGAGAAAGTAAAAGTGTCTGCTTGTATGACTCACTTTCTTCCTGCCTAGCTAAAGAGCATGTGACTTACAGAACTCTAAGCCATGTGATGTGTGGGGGGGCTGCCAAATCTGAAACACCAAGTGGATCACTTAGAATCATAATGAGGAACGCGAAGTCCATTAAATACAATGACTTCACCTTACTTCGCATTGCCATTCTGCCTTAACGCGAAGTGGCAATGACAAGGCAGAGTGAGCACTTTGCATTGCCCACTCCGCATAGCGGAGTGGCAATGCGAAGTGCCCACTTCGAGTTCACTTTGCCGGTGGAATTTATATTTGCTGCATCTCTAAACCTTACCCCAGACACCGCTATGGCAGACAAAGCCCCCTTGTCCCCCTGAGAAAGCCTTGCAGGCTGGACTAAATCATCAGATGGAACCCGCTGGGAGATTGGAGCATCTCTGTCTGCTAACATGATAATTACAGAGGCAAAGAAATTCCATGGAGTCCCCATGGAACACAGCTTGTACAGAAATTGGTGGTTACTCCTTTTTCCATGGGAAACGCTGACCTGCCAAGCGGTTGAGCCACATCAGCAGTTGTGGGTGTCAAGGTAATGTCGAGTGCAGGAGCAGAAGCAGGATAAGCTCAGGCACACTTTTCTTTGCATAAACCCACTACCAGTAATGTTTTCAGCATGGCTGTTCTCCGCATTGTGTACTCACCCTTGCACACACCTCATTTCAGCACTGTGCAAAATTATTCTGGCAGTTTGTTATGCTCTGTAACAGATGTCCCTGCACATACTGTTTTGCCTGCCACTTTTTCAGACATAGTACACTACATCAATGCAGAGTTGAGTAATGATGGGCACCAGCCAGTATTGAACCTCACCACCACAGCCACAGCCAGTGAGCATTCTCTTGCTACAAAATCTTTTCCTATTGACCAGCATACTAGCTGTACAGTACCCTCCTCAGACCTTCCTTCTACTGTGCAACCTTCTGTTGCATGGGCTGACTTGATGGATGATTTGGATGCTGGGCCTCCCACTCTGCTTACTCCAACTTGTGCTGACTAACACCAAGGTCAGCCTTCTAGGCTGCCCCCTCCCATGGCTGGAAACAATGAACAAACTGGTCTTTCATGCCCTTCCCCAAATGACCATCACTGTAATACTGTTTGGAGAAATTTTTAAATGTCTCATTCATCTAACAATTTGGGAACCGCTGCAAAAAGACTGCTGTCCACTTGAGGTATAAAGGAGGGTTGTAAGAACCCCCAGACTGGGTCTATGTGGTGAAGCGGCCACTAAAGAACTCCATGCAATTTCTAGCCATGGACATATTTGCTCTGATGCACATTTCGGGGGATACACAGTTCGATGTCAGTTTTAACATGCCACAATTGCTGGAACTGTTTTGGAAACGGTTTCAGCAAATGAAGTATTCCCCCTTATGGGCCCATTTTGTGGCAATCCCTTTAACTAAACCCACAGTTGAACACATCATGATTCTTTTTCAAAAAGAGGGAGTGCATATTTCGGACATCCTATAGTGGGTTAAACAAAGGGCCAATGTGATTGACAGCCCAGTTCCTGTCCTCAATACTGAAAATATCTGGACTGTCAGTTGTAAAATTAAAATCCGTTAATGAACTTCGGATACAGGAACACAACACCTCCCAAGTAGCTTCTACATTAGGCAGGATAGGGCTCCTGTTTCTATACTGAGCAGCCAAAACATACTACTAAGTTTCATACTACTAAGAGTATTTGATGTAGAGAAGGTATTTTTTTAAACCCATATAAGTACATCTCCAGAATCTGGATGTCTTTATATGTTATTTAATAAAAATTTGTCAAGATTGCATTTGAAGGTTTCCACATTATCTGTTTCTAACAAATATCTTGGTAATTTATTCCATATTGATATAATTCTTTGTGTAAAGAAGGAATGCCTAGTATTTACTTTAAGATAAGTTAATGCCAGTTGAAACCCGTGGCTCCTGAGGTTATATTCTCTCATATTGAGGCACATTCCTAATTGTGTCATTAAGTCATTATCTCTAATGATATTAAACATCAGAAGGAGATCTCCCCTAGTTCTTCTCATTTGCAATGAGTACAAGTCTAATTCCCTCATTCTAGCCTGATAATCTCTGTTTTGCAAACCATCGACCATCTTGGTGACTCTTCGCTGAACCCCCTCCAGTACATTGATATCATGTCTAAGGTTTGGGCTCCATAATGGTGAACAGTAGTCCAGATGTGGTCGCACATACGCTCTGTATAGTGGAAGTATACATGCCCTATTTCCGGTAACGAATGATCTTTTTATACACCCTATTATTCTATTTGCCTTTTTTTATGTAGTTACAGTGTGATGTAAATGTGAACTCTGAATTTATAATAATACCTAGGTCTTTCTCCTCTTTAACTGATACTAATATAGAACCGTTTAGCATAAATTGTACATTTGGGTTATTTTCTCCTAGATGCATTATAACTGTTTTATCGACATTAAAATCCATATTGTTTTGTTTGCCCCAAATTTCTAGGAGTTTAAGATCTTTGGCAGCATCTCTTATTTCATCCAATGTTCCCACTTTAAGTGCAATTTTGGTATCATCTACAAATTTGATAGCTTTGTTCCTGAGATTTTTAGTCATATCTGACATAAAAATGTTAAACAAAATAGGTCCAAGGACAGATCCCTGCGGAACCCCACTAGTCACTGCACCCATGGTTGAGGTATACCCTCTTATACGTACTACTTGTGTACTATTTGTCAGCCATTCATTTATCCAATTTATTAAAAGAGGATGTATCCCACATGATGTCATTTTATTTATCAGTGTTGAGTGAGGAACTTTATCAAAGGCCTTACATAGATCCAGGTATACCATATCTACAGGTAATTTATCATGAAGCAAACTGCTAATTTTTTCATAAAATACCAAATTACTAGTCAGACAAGATCTGCTTTTTTTGAAGCCATGTTGATCAAGATCTACAAGTTGTTTCATAGCTAGGTCCTCTTCCAGTCTAGTTTTTAGAATGCTTTCAAATATTTTACCCAGTATGCTTGTTAGGCTAATCGGTCTATAATTAGATATTTTACTTTTATCTCCTGTTTTGTGAATCAGTGTTACTAGTGCTGTCTTCCAGTCACAAGGTACTAGTCCAGTTTTTAATGACATGTTAAATAATTTGTGTAATGGATCAATTAACCATTGTGCGATTCCTTTTATCATTCGTGGGTGGAAATTATCTGGGCCTGGGGATTTATTTCTTTTAATTGTGTACAGTTTATGTTTTATTTCTTGTTTAGTTATTTCTGGTATGGTATATTCCTGATTATTTTTTGTAGTATCCACCAGTGTTTTGGATTTTTGAGAAGGATTAAAGACTGAACAGAAGTATTTATTAAATTCCTGTGCCATTTCTAATGGAGTCTGGATTGTATATTTATTTATGAGTAGTGGACCAATAGTTATAGTAGATTGTTTTTTATTATTTATGTAAGAGTAGAAACCTTTGCCACCATCATTTAAATGTGCTAACTTAAATTCCAGTTTTTTTTCTTTTTTAATTGCTAGTTTGCATTCCTTTAGTATTTCCCTATATTTTTTTTGTTATATTCATTATTACATATGGATGCTGCTCTATAGGCTCTTCTTTTTTTTTTAATTAGTTATAGAATATTCGGGGTAACCCATAGTGGCAACTTTCCTCTATTGTTGTATCCAATTTTATCTGGAACGTATTTTTGTTCTAAGGTTAGTATTTTTTTGGTTAACAGTTTCCAAAAATCATCAGGAGACATAGTATCAGTGTCCCATTTCCATAATGTTAATTCTTTGTTAATGAGTCTAAAGTTTGCCTTACCATAGTTCTTAAAGATTGTTTTACCAAAATTTCTAACTAGGTTTATTTTTGTTTTGAAGGTAATTATACAATGGTCACTATTTTGAAGTGGTTGACGAACTACAATATTATGAATTTGTTGAGGTATATCTGTTAATAACAAATCTAAAATATTATTTTTCCTAGTTGAAGTCTGAATAAGTTGGACTAAATCATGTGATTCACAAAAATCCAAAAAATGTTTTTCCATTTTATTGTTTGTTGAATAATTTACCCAGTTAATTCCCTAATAGTTAAAGTCACCCAGTAGGACTATGTCAGATCTATTCATCCTTAACTCTAAATTATTCAGACATTTGTAATGTTCAGATAAATCAATATTAGGCGGTCTGTAACATAATCCCACTGTGATTTTGACTTGAGTATCTCTTATTATTTCAATCCACAAGGTTTCACTGGATAATTCACTTTCATTAATATTTATAGATCTATATTCTATGTTATTTTTAACAAGGAATGCTACTCCACCACCTTTTTTCATTAATCTATTTTTATATATTGTACTATAACCAGGTATGTTTAAATTCCAACTGGTTTGGTCTCCCCACCAAGTTTCAGTAATAACTGCTATATCAATGTTTTCCGTATGAAGTAATATCTCTAATTCATCCAATTTGGTTAAATAAAGACTTCTTGCATTTTTAATTAAAAAGGTTAACCCATATTTATTTTGTTTAATAGGATATTTTGTGCATTTTTTAATCGGCTCCCTTTTCCCCCTAGAATTTAGTTTTTTGTTTGTGTTGAATTCTTATTTATTTTGTTGTACATAATGTACCCCAGAACTCATGTACCTTTTTTATTTAAATGAAGACCGTTGTAACAATATAAATTGTCACGTCCCACAAATGTCTCCCAAGTGTGTACACATATGATATTGTTTGTAAAACACCATCTGCGTGACCAGTTGTTATAAACTTTTATTTGTTTTGTCCTGAAATAGCTTGCTCTTGGGACCGGTAGGACTTCTGAAATAATTGGCGTCACATTTAATGTTTTTAAAGTATTTATAGCATCCATCACATCTTTGGTAATTTTTTCAATATCCTGTTTTCCAAAATCATTTGTTCCAACACGTAATAGGGCAGTTTTTGAGTTTTCCGTATCTTGAAAAATGCCTGGAAGCATACTTGTCACATCTTTTATTGTTGCCCCACTACAACTACAACTGGTTACATTGGCTTTATTTCCCCTAGTGGTATATCTGTCAGTGTATCTAATAATTGAATCCCCCAAAATACAAATTTGTTCAGGCACTATACTTGATTTTAAGGCTTCATTTTCCACCACATTTGTTTTTGGTTGTAAGGCCAAAAGAGTATTACCATCAGTTCCTATGTTTTCAAGGGGATCCAATGTATTTACTGTACTGATTTTATTTTTATGAGTAGTAGGTGGCTGGACAGTGGGAGACTGATTTGATGGCATAGTAGAAGAAGTGGATAGTAGGTCATTAATCTTTTCTTCCTCAATATGATTTAGCAAGGGATCAAAACTATTTGATAAAGGTAACTTAAAACCCTCAGCCTTTCTTCCCCTTTTCTTTAATTGTTTTGTACCTTGTATCGTATACCAATTATCATCACATGTGTCATCAGAATCTTCCAGTCTATTACGTTTTCTGGTGGAATTTATCTTTGTATCTATGAAATTTCCAATTTCCTTGTTTGTTATATCATCACTGTTTTTTTGATGATGTAGGGAAGAAGTACTTAATTGTTTATTTTGTTCTTTACTGTTTTCGTCTATGTGAGGTTGATGTCACATGTCACAGATGTGGGTCCCTGTCACATTTAAGCAATGTTTGTGATACTTTGGTCTGCAATTTGGAGACATTCCAGTATGTTCTGACTCAATCCTGTTAAGATCAACCTCTGTGAGGAACGGGGACATTTGTACCTAAACTGTCAATGGGCAGTACATAATAAGGGGTCCTTCTATGATCAGGACTATATGGTCTGTGAAGCTCAAAGCAAAAGAGCACAGGACTCATACCCACATTCTCACACAGAGGCCCAAAATTCCGATATGAATGCTGATCCAGAGACCCACACCTCTCAAGCAGGAGTAAATGACACCAGAATTGTGGATCCTACTACCACTGGGGAGACACAAGAAGAAGTGGTCATGCAGAGAGTGGCCTCTGGTGCTCAAAATAAGTCTTTTCCAGAAGGTTAACAAGGTCATGACAATCAGGAAGGTCCTCTCAATGCTGCTGCTGCTGCTGTTCAGCCTGCACAGTCTTATTCTATTTAAATGCCCCCCCAGCTCCATCTGAGGATTTCCAGGTAGTTGGGGGAAGAAGACACAGCATGAGGAATCAGTCTAAATCTAAAGTAGCAAAGACTGATGCTGTGGAAACCAGTAATGCTTTCATGGCTCTTTAAGGGCAAACTGATGATGATAATGGGGATTCTGAAACCTCTTCAGTAGCATGCTCCCAAAAGGACTTCAGACATACAAGGTGATCAGACAGATGCTGCTAGACCCAGGAAATGAACTAGAAAGAAAAGGTATATGTAATGTCTACATAAGGTTGATTTTCTTTCTTTCTTTTTTTTTTAGGCCTAATGACTCAGCACTCTACAAATCCCATTAAAATCATTACACCCAATGTTAATAGCATATGGAATTATAAGAGGAGATTGATTACCTTGGCTTCCCTCAGCAGTTCCGATGCTCATGTGATTTTACTGCATGATACCAGACTATGGTCAAAAGCATCCATACATAATGCCCAAAAAGCATGGTCATGGGCGGCCTTCAATCTGGTCCATAGGTGTAGGTCATTGCTCTGGAGTAGCTGTTCTGTTCAAATGGCAAGGCAAGGCAAATTTAATTTTTCTGGTGCACAATCCCTGAGGATCTGGGCACCGTACAAAAAACACACTCAAATTTATACAAACAAGCCTATATCCTTATACAACTCTCATAAATATATAAAACTTCAAACTTTAAAATGGACTGATAACCCTAATATCAAACAGTGTCTGAAAAAGCCTGATTAAACAAATAGAACTTCAGGCTGGTCTTAAAGACCTTTACCAACGGGGCCTACCTCACCAAAAATGGGAGCAAATTCAATAGGACAGGGCTGGCAACACTAAAAGCTCAATCACCAGCAGTTTTTAATCTTGTCCTAGGAATCGCCAGGAGGCCCCTTGAGGAGGACCAGAGGGGTTTTACCGAGGCAGCAGGTGTCAGAAGGTCAGCCAGGTAACAAGGGCCCAGTCTATGTAAGGCCTTATAGGTGAGCAAGCCCACCTTGAAGAGCACCCTCCATCGAACTGGCAGCCAGTGCATTTCACGCAGCACTGGGGTGACATGGCAGTATTTTGATTGGCCTGTCAACAACCTGGCAGCTGCATTCTGCACTAGTTGCAGTCGATGGAGGGAGCCTCCAGAGACCCTGAGGTAGAGCACATTACAGTAGTCTAACCTGAATGTGACAAATGCATGTACCAAGGTGGGGAGGTCCAGGGCAGAATCAGGTGCCTAATCCTGGTGATATTTCTCAGATGAAAAAAGCTTCCTTTAACCATGGCAGACACCTGATATTCCATTGTCATACCACTGTTAAATACCATGCCAAGATTACACACCTTAGAAGAAGCCTTCATTGGGACAGACCCTAGAACAAGTCCAGAGTCTGCCCCAGGGGGCAATCCCACCCACCTCCTGTTTGACTCCACCACCAGTACCTCCATCTTATCAGGGTTCAGTCACAACCAGCTGGAGGCCATCCAGTCATTGATCTCTGCGAGAAAGTTGTTTAATACATCCGCCGCATGTGGTGTTCCAGGGGCAAAGGATAAGTACAGCTAGGTATTATCAGCATAGCAATGAAATCCCAAGCTGTACTTCCTAATGATCTCTCCCAGGGGTAGCATATACACGGTGAACAACATGGGGGATAACACCGAACCCTGAGGTACCCCAAAAGACAGAAGGCTAACTGATGAGGAAAAATTCCCCATCACCACCCTCTGCCTCCTTTTTGTCAAAAAGGACTCAAACCAGTGAATGACAGTGCTGGAGAGTCCACAGAAGTCCTTCAGATGGTCCAGTAACATCCGATGGTCTGCCGTGTCAAAAGCTGAGGAGAGATCGAGTAGAATGAGAATTGTCCCCTTCCCTCAATCTCTCGCCCTAAGGAGATAATTTTGCACCTGAACTAATGCAGTTTCTTTTGAATGTCCTGCACGAAACCCCGACTGGAGTGACTCATAGATATCAAATGCCATGAGGTGATCACCCAACTGACGCACCACAATCTTCTCCACCACCTTTCCTAAAAATAGAAGGTTGGAGACTGGTCGATAATTCGCCTTGATGTCAGGGTCCAATGATGACTTCTTCAGGGGGGTCTCACCAATGCCTCCTTCAAGGCATTCTGGGACAGCCCCCTCCAATAAGGATCACCAGACAATCAAGGTGAATGGTGGCCCAACAGCGTCGATGCATTCCACTGAGAAACACGTTGGTGCTGGGTCCAGTTTACAGTATGTGTGCCTCAATTTTGAGATCACCCCAATGACATCAGCCACCTCCACTGGTTTAAACTCTCCACAACCAGGCGGAGTGCTCTGTTGACCATCCTGGCAACCACTGTCGGCCGTGGTAAGGGCCACTGGTGGAACACCCTGCCTAAAGGCAGACACCCTGTCTGAGAAAAACCGAGCAAGCTCATTGCATAAAGCCTCAGAAACTGCTATTTTCAGCTGAAGACAAGCAGGATGTAATAACCTGTCCACAGTCCAAAAAAGCATTGCTGGTCAGTTCCTCCCAGCAGCAATCTCCCTGGACAGGAACACTGCCTTCTTATGGTTGATTGCCCCCTGTTACACACCATAGTGTGCACACAGGGCCAGTTTGTCTGCCTCCAAGCCAGACCCCTGCCAGTAGCGCTCCAACCTCTGACCCTTGATCTTCAAAGCCTTGATCTCCCCATCAAACCATGGGGACCTCAAGTGTGAAGATCTGTGTTGTACACGGATCGGTGCAAGGGAGTCAAGTGCCTTAGTCACTGCCTTATTATAGGCATCAAACTTCCTCACCCACACCTCCCCTGCATGCACTGTCCATGCTAGATAGGTTTGCCACCACCAAAAAACCCTCTGGGGTCAAACCCCTCAATGGGCCGTAGCTCGCTATCTCTGTAGGGGGAGGGATCTCGGAGGGGGCCCTGAGCAGAAACTCCACTGTGCAATGATCGGACCAAATGGCCCGATCAGTCCTGAGATTCTTGATCTCAAGCCCCAGTGAGAAGACCAGGTCCAGCATGTGTCCACCCTGGTGAGTCACAGTAGTAACTGCTTGCGACAGGCCCAGTTATGTCATCAACTGAAGGAAGTGATAACTCAACCTGGATGACTCGTCGTCGGCCCAGACATTGAAGTCCCCAAAATTAAACATCTGGAGGACTCCAATGTCTCACTGACAACAAAGTCACCCACTTCCTGCAAGAATTCTCCAACTGTCCCAGGAGGATGGTATATCAATATAATTCTGCAGCCTATGCCCAGACCCCCACGGATGGCCACACATTCAAATTAACCCGGTGTTCTCACTGGGTGCACGGTGAAGCCTAACCTGGGCTGGCAGTATAGCCTAGAGGTTAGAGGAATAAGGTGTGAATGAGCTTGATACATCCAGCAGACCAGATCTAAGTTTGATTCTCACAACCTCCACTTGCATACTGTGTGACTCTGAGCAAGTCACTTAACCACCCAGTGCTCCCAGGTCACCCCTGAAAATGGGCACTTGTGCCTAGTGGGCCTTACCCAGTTATCAAAGACTAAAATAAAATAAAATAAATAAAAAACAGCACTAAAACAGATAGCCACACCTCCGCCCCATGTTCCACTCTGGGGCAGTGCACTACGGAATAACCTGGGGGGACAGCGGCCTCTAATAATGGCCCAGCAATGTCTCCTAACCAGGTTTACATAATGCAAGCCAAGTCAACCGAAGCAATCAGATCTGCAATAATTGCAGTCTTATTACTGATCCACTTGGCATTGCATAGCACTGCCCTCTTTCCATCCAAATTTTAAAGGTTATGGATATTGACCCGGGGTGGGCACTATTGTTAGATATAGTAAGCCAAGAACAGCCTATTCATATAGGGGTGGTATATGCTACTCAGACCAAAACATTGAGAATTTCCCTCTTTCACTTAATTCAGCCATATCTGTATACAGGAAAACTGGTAATATTGGGTGGTGATTTTAACTGTCCTCAGGATTTGGAGATAAATCTGGATCAACGTTGAAATTATATTGCAACACTAAGTTTTTAAAGCAGATCGTAACTACAGCTGGCCTGAAAGATGCATATTGGATGTTACACACCATGGGGGGGTACCTACCATACAGGCTCTTTGTCCTCCCAGATTAATTTCCTCTTTGTTTCTAGCCGATGGGAGATTCTGGAGGTAATAACAAGGGTGGTTTCCACATCAGATAACTTTGAGGTGCAGGTCACAATAGGGAGCCTTCATCATAAGGGTATGGGTCCCGGCCATTGGCTTATTAATAACTATCTTTTGGGACACAAGGACGTTAAATTACAAAGTTAGGAATTTCTCAAAGCTAGAATAGCCAAAGTTGTCTGTTTTGATTCTTTATTTGACTGGTGGGAGGACACAAAGCTAAGACACAAACTGAAACCGGGGAAATCAATCAATCAATCAATCAAATCTTTATTTATCCAGGCGAACATCGTTGAGCACAGCTCATTTGCAAGATGGACCTGGTAAGGTCAAGGTTCAATTTACATAGATACATAAAAAATATTCAATATACACACACTGTAGGATACTACATAGAATATTCAGTATACACACAGTCTAAGGATACATTCTAATCAGACTACACATTAAATTCAGGTGTAGTGGTAATAAGGGGTGAGGGCAAGGGAGCGGGAAGTGGTGTGCCTGGCTGGTGGGGGAGGAGGAAGATGGTGAGGGCATATACTGTGGAACGGATAGACTGTGGGCCATTATGAAGAGGGCAGGAGGGTGGCACTGGGGGTTTTGTATAACAGGGTATAGGGCTGTGATATATGACAAGGGATTAAGGGAGGCAGATGGAAAGGAGGGGTGCATGGAGTGTGAGGGGTGGTGACTCTTAGTAAAGGTGGATACCTTCTGTGAGTTGGCTATCTGGGG
Organism: Neoceratodus forsteri; assembly: GCA_016271365.2. NCBI lineage: Eukaryota > Metazoa > Chordata > Ceratodontiformes > Ceratodontidae > Neoceratodus > Neoceratodus forsteri. The sequence goes on along the minus strand of CM057456.1, from coordinate 167,791,695 downwards.
AGGGAGATGGATAAGATTAGGAATACTCTACTGTTTGTGGAAACAATTACATTTTTCTTTGATAAGCCTCGAATACAGATATTTAAAGTATGTAAATGAGATGTATCTGTTCATTTTCAGGGTCTTCTGCATCGTATTCCATAAGGCAGATAAGGCATAGCTGATAGCAGATCTACCATATCGAGAATTGAATTTGGGCACTTTAAGCATGATGTAGTTTAGACTTCTTAGGGCATATTTACTTGATGTGATTTGTGTGAAGCAGTCTGAGATGTAATTTGGTAGCATCTTTGAAATCGCTCTATAAGTCCATAGTGTGGCATTCCTGTCTGTTCTAAATTGGAGCGAGGTCCATCAAACTGCAGCATAAAGCGAGCAGTGGTGAGTGCTGAGAGGAAGATCTGTAATAAACCTCAAGGTTCTATGGTAAAGTGTGTCCAGTTTGCTCAGATATGAGTTGGGGCAACGACCATATAGGAAATCTGCATAATCTAATACTGATAGAAATGTGGCCTGGATCAGCTTCTTTTTAGAATCACTTGTGAGAAAGTGCTTTATTCTGTAATAGAGCCCAAGCCTCTGACAGAGTTTTTTTAGAAGATCTTCCAGATGATCTAAGTAGTCGAGTCTACTGTCTACCCAGACCCCCAGATATTTGAATTTTGTAACATATTCAAGATTTTCACCAAGGACAGTGGATATGTGGGGGAGATTGTTTGGGAAGGAGTGTCTGGCTTGTGTTTGGGGGGAGAAAAACATTGCCTTTGTTTTTTTTGCATTTAGCAGGAGTTTTTGTTCCAGTAGCTGGTGTTGTAATAGGTTGAATTCTGCTTGTAGCTCTATGCATGCTGTTACGGGAGAGGGGTGACTGACATACAATACTGTATCATCTGCAAACAGGTGTACAGTGGCTTTGGTGAGGTTATTGTCGATGCTGTTGATATAGATGGCAAATAGGATTGGGCCGAGGATGGATCCTTGGGGAACTCCTCTTTGGAGAGATTTGAGTGGTGATAGGTCTCCTTCAGCCTTCACCTGCTGGGTCCTTCCCGTGAGATAGTTATTAAACCATCTAATGGAGGTTGAGTCGAGTCCTATGGATTTCAGGGAGGAGAGGAGCAGTTCGTGGTCGACCGTATCGAATGCCTTACTCAGGTCTAAAAATACAGCACAGACACAATTTTTTTTGTCCAGTTCAAGTTGCCAATCATTGATTACTTTAGCCAGGGCTGTGATGGTGCTGTGGTTGGTTCTAAACCCAGATTGCACTTGATTTAAAAGATTAGCCTCTTCAAGATATCCTCTTAGTTGGGTGCTTATGATTTTTTCTAGCAGCTTGGATAGCACAGGGAGGATAGAGATTGGCCTGTAGTTGTTGAGGTCCATGGTATCCCCTACTTTCAGTAGCGGGATAACTTGGGCTGTTTTCCAGATCGATGGAATAGATCCTAGTTGTAGTGAGAGGTTAAATAGGTGTATTATTGGCACTGCTAATACTTGCATGGCAATTTTTAAAAAATAGGGATCAAGGGAGTCTGCACCTGCACTTTTTTTGGTGTCCAGCTGTGATATTAATTCTTCCACCTGCATCGGGGTGGCGGTATGAAGGAGAAGGTGGACTCCGTTACCCGTAAGCTTCAGTGTTCTTGATACCTAACTGGGAATGCATTTGGTTAGCGGAGGTGTCGAATGCTAGACCAGCAGTTGTAAAGTGATTGTTGAATGATTCCAGGACTTCCAGTCTATCAGAGATGGTTCCCTTGCCATTGTGTATTTTGGCTGGGAGTGTGTTACTTGGATCATATCCTGTTATGTCTATTATGGTATTCAAGAACTTGGCAGGGTTGTGGCAGGAGGAGTCTAGTTCAGACATATAATAAGCAGCCTTAGCATCTCGTACTTTCCTGGTACAGATATTCCTGGCTTTTTTGAACAGCTCCCAATCAGTTGATATCTTAGTTTTTCATGCCTTTTTCCATAACTTGTCTCTGTCAAGGAGGGTGGCTTTAAGGTCAGGAGTGAACCAACAGTAGGTTTTATTTTTGATGCGTACTTTAGAAATTGGAGCATGGATATTAAGGGCACCTGTAATAATGTCATTTAACACCTCGTATGCTATCTCCACTGTGTTTGCTAAGTAAAACTCTTGCCATCATGTGAGTGGTTTATCTCTTCAGATATGCCTCAATGTTGAATTTTGCTTTGATCTTCATTGTGAACTTGGTGGGGATGATGCTTGCATGCTCATCTTATTCCTAATAAGGCAGTGGTCATTGATGTCATTGAATAGTACTCAACATGCGAGAAAAGGTGGGGTTTATTCACTAGTATAACATCTAATAGTGTGCTGTTGCTTGTATTCTTTTGTTGATTCTGGTGGGTTCATTTATGAGCTGTAAACCCATGTGTATATAGAATGATATTAAGGTGCAGCTGCCTTTGAAGAGCCAGTTTAGGTTTAGGTCTCCTATGATTATAGTTTCTTCTGTTCCTTTTGATTAGGTCACCCAGGTGGGATAATAGCTTCAGGTCAGCTGAGGGGGGCCTATAGCAGCCGATTAGCTGCAGCGATGTGGTGTGGGAGAGGGCCACTTTGAGGGATAGGCATTCAAATTCCTTTACCATGGATAATGAGTCGAGGCAGGTTACAGATAGGCTGTCCTTCACATATATCGCTATGCCCCCACCCCTAGTTTGTCAGTCAGCTCTGAATACTTGATAATTAGGTAAGTTTATGTCTTTGTCAGCTGTGACAGGCCTGAGCCACGTCTCAGACACTACTAGTATATCTGGTAGAGTCACGTTAACCCAGGCTTGGATCATCGTGATCTTCTTTAACAGACTGCATACATTAATATGGAAAGCTTAGCCCTTTGATCTTGGCTAAGTCTGTTGGTGCAGTGATGACCTCTGGGGTCCTGGGTTAAGTTCTACATTTCCTGAGCATATTAATAATAGTATCAATAGTTTCATAGTTGCCGCAAGAGATAGGTTAAAGATTCTTGCCGTTGTCCTTTGTTTTTATTCTGATACCACTTTGTTTTCCATCCAGATATGGAGCTTTGGCCTCTTATTAGAGCGTTCATTAGTAGTCTTGCAGACAGGCGCAATGAATAATTTTCTGTACAGAGTTGAAGCAAGGTCCCATAGGATAGTAAATCCACCTGAGTCCCTCCATGGCAACTGCTCCATGGGTTATGTTGTAGCATTGGGAGGTCATATATACATACCCAGTCCCTTGTGACTGTTGCAGTAATGCAGTAAGTCGAGTAATGTAATACATCTCCCTGTGTGGCATCCTCTGAGAGATATCCTTTTTCACTGCACTCAGGATACAGTAATAGAGCTAGCAGAATCCAGAGAAATCCCCCCATTATGAAAAGCATAACTGGTATGCAGAAGGTACTATATCAAATGTCTTTCATGGTGCCCTCAGTAGATTACTAATATAAACGACTTATTCAGCTACTGTCCGGTGAGTAGAGTTTAAAAAAAGGGAATATAAATTAGAGGGAAAAGGATAGAGAAACACAATCGGGGGTGCCTATAATATGTATCTCTCACTGTGATGTTTAAGGGCAAACAATGGTCAAGCTTTGGCTCATGGGCAGCATAAGCGAGCAGAAAGGGAGTCTGTTGATTTGGTAGCTAACAAGGGGATATAGAGCAGGCTACAGGGCAGCGAGATGCAGGGGGTGTGATTTATGTTTTGGCGGGAAGGTGTCTATATAAGAAAGGCTACAGAAGGGGGAAGGGCAGGTGGGCATAAAAATTGTGGTTTTGCCATACCTTTCCCTGGCAGTCCGTCCCGTCTGGCTGTTCCGAGCGTTGGCTTGTGGCTGCCGACCGCCCGCTGGCAGAGACTGGCCCCGGCGCTCAACTGTGGGCACTTAGCGAGGGTCCTCTTCTGAGGAAAAAAGACAGAGCACAGCAGGTTAAACGTTTTGCAATGGCAAGCGTCAGCAGTGCAGCAGGGGTTCGCAAATTAGCACTTTAAAGCAATGACAATGATATTGAGAATGATAATGCAGGCCATATTGCCCACGATTGAGTACAGTGATTTGCATAGAAAGACCAAGAATCCCTCTAATGGCAGGTCTGTATAACCTACTAATGGAAAACTAGCCACTTAAAAAAAAAAATATCAAAAGGGAAGGATGATTATTTTCAATACCTACAGTTATGGGCTTAGCGGTTTCTCCTTATTTCTCTCCAACATTCTAAAATATCCTCTTATGCAGATCAGATAATTGGTATAAAAACAGAGATGCAGACTTTTTTATGTGATAGGGCAAAATCTTTAAGTGTAGAGCAATCCTTGATAACACAGGGTAAGAAGAAGTCCATTGGTGTTTTCAAGGGGTGTCAGGATAGAGTTCACAGAAAGTGAATTGGGAGGACAAAATCAGGGAGGGAGAAAGGAAAATCAATATATGGAATGCTATGCAGTTATTAAAACATAAACAAGTCTACTTCATAAAAAACTTTGATACCTCCAATCTCCTTGCACCTAAGCAATGTATTTCCACCCCCACAAGAATTGGAAACAAATTTGTAGTGTAGTTTTTCAAGCACTTAGGGGCAATAGGCTTAATCCAGTTCATAGGAATTATACATCTCTCCCAGTGCACAAAGGTAGTCTGGCAATTGTTAATCCTTTGTTTTTTTTCTGCTTCTTAGTTTTTGGGTTATGTTCTCGTCAATCTGGTTTTCAGAAGAACCACTTCACTACCACCTCCCTACTCAGGCTCACTGACTCCATTCTCACTGGGATGGATAACGGCCTCATTACCTGTGCCATCTTTGTTGACCTCGCCAAGGAGTTTGATACAGTCTCCCATGACCTACTTCTTGACATCCCTTACGGCTGCTGGGTAGACTACTTCTGCCCAAAACCAGTTTAGAGCTTACCTCTCAGGCAGAACACAATCAGTCAAGAACCAGGATACAATCTCTCCCCCCCCTTTCTATTTCCACAGTAGTCCCACAGGGCTCAGTGCTTGGACCCATTCTATTCTCCGTCTTCCTAAATGACTTGCCCTCAGTATGCTCCCCCTCCTCTTCTATCCATATGTATGCTGACGACACCATCCTGTTGTATCTGGCAAATGCCCTGCCAATGAAGCACTCACCCTTCAACTTGACTTCCACCAGGTTCAGTTATGGTTTGCCTCACATCAACTATTCCTAAATGCCAAAAAAACTGTCTCCATGACCTTTGGCACTAGGCAGAGACTCTCTAGGCTCCACCCTTCACCGTCTTTCCATACCCTTGATGGGACAAGCCTAGAGGACACCTCCTCATTTAGACACCTTGGGATCTGCTTGGACCAACACCTCAACTTTTCTGGCCACATTGATGCCATCCTAAAAAAATTGTGCCCCAAGCTTGGTGCCTTATTCAGAAACCAGATTTGCATCCCTCCTACAGCGCAGCGTGAACTAGTCCAGAAGATGATCCTCCCCAATTTCGATTACTGTAATGTAGTCTATGGTGCCACTCCCAAATCCTCCCTAACCAGATTGGACACTCTATTTAACTCCTTCTGTCGATTTGCCCTTGATGCTCCATCACGCACTCATCACTGTGATCTCTACCATACCATGTCCCTTCCTCCGCTTGCCAACAGGCGCCTCACTCATTGTGCCAAACTCACTTCTAAATTTTGGTTAGAAGAACTTCCCTCCTACCTTTCATGCTCACTCTCTTCCCCCCTCCCCCTTCCACTCCCTCAGATCCTCTGACACTCGCACTTTGTTGGTCCCCTGTCAAATCACTCTCATCAGTCAGTCAGTCAGGCTTTACCCATCATTTCCCACAAATCTGGAATGCCTCCTCCCCAAATACAGCACTCCTTCTCCTACTCCCTTGCCTCTGCCTTACATAGCTTTCTCTCATCTAACTGCTTCTGCTTTAACCCTCCTTAACTGTCCTCCTATGCCTCTGCTCCTCTCCATGACTCACATCACCTATTAAACCTTCCACCCCCCAGCCTGCATCTCAGCACGCTCTCCTCTCCCTTCACCACTATGTACTATGTTCCTCAGATATGCCACTTGTAATTAAATGCATATTGCACAGGTATGATATATTTAATTTTATGGTACGTCACAAATGTGACTGTATGATTATTTACGATATTTTTTAACTGTATGTCTTGTTACAAATGTAATTGAATGTTTAATTTCTCGGATATGTTAAATGTTAAACTGTATGTCTAATTCTTCTTCCAATTGTACCCCCCCCCCCCCCAGTTCACACTAGGAGATGAGCAACTTGTTGTTCAGTGTGCTTTCCTGGTGAAACATTTCAGTAAATAAACAAATAATTTCCTCTACAGGCAAAGCTGGACACCATGAGTTCTTGAATGACTGGAACCAATTTTAGTTCTTTGGGAAGCTAACACATGGACATTTCATACCAGACTGCAATGGGACCACATGCCCCAGTATATTTCCTTGGTACTTAGGAAAGTAAAGTTATTGCACTTAATGCCACAACTTCTTCATAATTTACACAGGAAAGGTTTGTATCAGTACATTATGGAAGTCCATTTTTCTGACCCTGTAACTTTCCCATATGGTTCCCCACAGAAGACATGTGAGACAATACAACTCACAGACTCCTGGCTCCCAAAACATTTATGGGATATAATCTGGTTGACCTCTCATGGCAGATTAAGGGTTAGAGGCATGCATAAACACAAACAAGTCTCTGAGCGTTATTGCCCCAGAGATACCTGTAGTGGTACATTTGAGACACAAGAACATCTGTTTCTTATCTGCCCTTATATAGCCTCTTTTTGGAAGTTAATGGCCCGAGTTGCAAAGTGTCCTGCATACCGATCTATGCAGTGTGAAGTACTCATTCTAGGTATTTATTCAGATATATGGGTACATTTTCATAAAAGTACTTTGAGAGTCTTTTGTGGCATAATTAAATATTGTATCTAGCAAGCACAATGCCATGAGGTGTTACAGCAACAATATTGGAAAGAACAAAAACTCTTTATATGTCTATATATATATGTTCTTTATATTCACTAAAAAATGCCACCAACAGCTTCATCTGGTTCAATTTCAGTTGCTTACCATCTGAACCTCCCCTCCCCTGGTCACCCCTGAACAAGTGACTTCTAGTCCCAGTGGGCCTACTGGGTCAACAAAATTCAATAAATAAATAAATAAAATGTATCCAGAGACACAGCCAGTCTGTGCATTGTATAGCACAGCAGAACTTACCACACAAACAGTTGGTGCTTTACTGGAAACATTGCACAGGATGAATCTGAAGTGCTAGCCTCCTATGATATGTTCTATGCCTTTTTATGTTGATTGCACGTTTGTGCAAGAAACATGTTGTGACAGGTTTCTCCAGAAGCTGGTTGTGGCGGCATGGCACTGTTGTGGCCAATGCCCCCACAGCCTGCAAAGACTTATCCCGCTTCCCCCAATGCCGTGGCACACTGCTGCTGACACTAGTTCAGCCAGCGTGCCACAACTTTCTAAACAATCAGGCGCTGCAATCAGGGGCCACCTCGTCGTGCAGTGTCAGCCATCGCTGCAATGAGGAGTGAGCCCGTCATTGCAGGCGGAATGTAAAACCCTGAGTTGTTTGTGAAAATGGTAGCTTGCGCCATGTTCTAAACAATATTTCCACCATGTTTAGTTGCCGACGGGGCCCAAATCCTGTTGGCTTTGGTGCTCTTTGTTGCCGATAGAGGCCCACTCCCCGTCGGCATTCTAATGCCCTGCGCTTTTGTTCCTGCTGACGAGGTGCCCAATCCCCGTCAGCTGTAGTGCTCCCCTGTTTGTTTTGTTGCTGACAGGGGGCCCCTCTCGTCAGCATTCTGTTACCCCACCTTCTGTTCCTGCCAGCGGGGTGCCCAATCCCCATCGGCTTTAGTGCTCCCATGTTTGTTTTGTGGCCAGCCAGGGCAGCCACTCCCGTCGGCATTCTAACCCCCTTTTGTTCCCGGCTGGCCAGGTGCCCAATCCCCATTGGCTACTGCTGCCCCCAGACAAGAAAACTCTGCTGGCACACTGGGAGCCACCCCAGTGCCAGATGCTCCTGAAATTAAAAAAGCGTTCCATGGCGTCTGTTTTTTTTATCCTGGAAAAAGGAAACCGTCTCTGGCTTTCGCCCTGCCTCCCCCATACCTGCCACCCACCCACGCCCTGCCTCCCCACACCCCTCCTCACCCCATACTTGCCTTAGGAGCTCAGTGCGACGATCTTCGGTGGACCGGGAACATGTCTGCACTCTTCAAAGCTGACCGTGAACTGAGGAAATGCCGGTAAGCTGTGTAATGTAATACATAGGGTTTTTTCAACTTTACTGCATATCTCAGGCATTTTTTGGAATTTTTTCACCAAATTTTCAACATGGGGTTTTTGGAACCCCTCCTCATAAATTCTTGAACTGTCATGGCGTCAACTGGCCTGGAAAGGTGATTTTGCGGTCGCTGTGCGGAATCACCTTTTGGGGCCGATTAACAAAACGACAGTGCCAGTGTTCATGAGGTGGGCTCTCAAAAAGCCTATGTTGCAAATTTGGTGGAAAAAATACAAAAAATGACTGTTTTATGAGCGTGTGCTGCGCAGTTGCTAAGCACGCTCGTAACTTTGTGATTTTGCAATATTTTCATGCCAGATTTTCACCATTGCCATTTTGTCGCACCTCCTTGTGAACAGTACAGCTGTCATTGTTCACATCCTGGCAAAAAATGTGTTTTCGCACTTCCGGCGCAGAATAGCGCGGTTGCTGTGGGAAATCAGTGTTTGGGACAGATTAAAAAAATGACAGTGACACTGTTCATGAGTAGAGGTCCTGAAATGGCTATATTGAAAATTTGGTAACAATACTCCATAAAATGACTGTGTTATGAGCGTGCGTTGTGCAGTTTGCATGCACGCTCGTACCTTTGCGAATTTATAATATTTTCACTCCAGATTTCCAACATTACCATTTTCCCACACCTACTTATGAACAGTAAAGCTGTCATTTTTCCCATCCTGGCCGAAATGTGTTTTCGCACCTTCCGAGCAGAATAGAGTGTCACTGTGGAAAATCACTGTCCAAGACAGATTAAGAAAATGAGAGTGCTACTGTTCATGAGCAGAGGTCCTAAAATGCCTATATTGAAAATTTGGTGATAGTAGCCCATCGAATGACTGTGTTACAAGTGTGCATTACACACTTTCCTCGCACCCTTGTAACTTCTCAGATTTGTAATATTGTCATGCCACATTTTCACCAGTGGAAATTTTCCACACCTCCTTATGAGCAGTACAGCTGTCATTTTTCACATCCTGACCAAAATGTGTTTTCACAGTTGCGGCGCAGAATAACGCGGTCGCTGTGGGAAATCACTGTTCGGGACAAATTAAGAAAATGACAGTGGCACTGTTCATGAGTAGAGGTCCTAAAATGCCTATGTTGAAAATCAGGTGACGAAGCTCCATAACATGACTGTGTTACAAGCGTGCGTTGAACTGTTTCCACGCACCCTTGTAACTTTGCAATTTTGTAATATTTTCACCCCACATTTTCAACAGTGGCATTTTTCCACACCTCCTTATGAACAGTACAGCTGCCATTTTTCACATGGTGGCTAAAATGTGTTTTTGCACTCCTGCCACAGAATAGCATGGTCGCTGTGGGAAATCACTGTGTGGGACACATTAAGGTCGAATGAGTGAGGGGGGAGTGACCATGCTCAACTGAGCTCTGTCGGGACTGCTTCAGATTTGTTTGTGGGCAGAGAAAGGGTCCAACGCAAGAGCCCAGTACAAAAGGACAGCCTGCAGCACTGGGAGAAACAGAACAAGAGACTGAGTGAGGGAGGGGGATTGAGCGAACTCACCGGAGCTCTTTCAGGACTGCTGCGGATTTCTTTGTGGGCAGAAAAAAGCATCAGTGCAGGCAGGGGCCCAGTACAAAAGGCCAGCCTGCAGTGGTGGGAGAAACAGTACAAGTGAGTGAGACAGGGGGACTGAGTGACCTCAATGGAGCTCTGTCAGGACTGCTGCGAATTTCTTTGTGTGCAGAAAAAGGTGCCAGTGCAGGCAGGAGTCCCATACAAAAGGGCCACTTGCAGCACCAGGACAAACAGAATGAGCGTGTGTGAGAGAGAGAGAGACTGGGCGACCTCAACAGAGCTCTGTCGGGACAGCTGTGGATTTGTTTGTGGGCAGAGAAAGGGTGCAACATAAGAGCCCAGTACAAAAGGGCAGCCTGCAGCACTGGGAGTAACAGAACGAGAGAGTGAGTGACGGAGGGTGAGTGAGCAAATTCACCGGAGCTCTTTCAGGACTGCTGCAGATTTCTTTGTGGGCAGAAAAAGGCATCAATGCAGGCAGGGGCCCAGTACAAAAGGCCAGCCTGCAGCGGTGGGAGAAAAAGTACGAGCGAGTGAGACAGGGGACTGAGTAAGCTCAATGGAGCTCTGTCAGGACTGCTGTGGATTTCTTTGTGGGCAGAAAAAGGCACCAATGCAGGCCTGAGTCCTGTACAAAAGGGCTGCTTGCAGCACCAGGACAAACAGAATGAGCGTGTGAGATGGGGAGACTGAGCGACCTCAACAGAGCTCTGTCAGGACAGCTGTGGATTTGTTTGTGGGCAGACAAAGGTGCCAGTGCACACAGGGGCGCAGTACAAATGGGCAGCCTGCACTGGTGGGCAAACCAGAATGAGCGAGTGAGAGAGGGGGAGTCAGACAGCCGAACAGCGCTGTATTGTAACTGCTGCAAATTTCTTTGTGGCCAGAAGAAGGCAGCAATGCTGGCAGGAGTCCAATAAAAAAGGGCAGCCTGCAGCACCGGCAGAAACGGAATGAGTGAGTGAGAGAAGGGGAGTGAGCGAGCTAAACGGAGCTTTGTCAGGACTGCTGCAGATTTCTTTATGGGCAGACAAAGGCGCCAACAGAGGCAGGAGCCCATTACAAAAGGGCAGCCTGCAGCGCCAGGACAGACAGAATGAGTGAGTGACACAGGGGGAGTGAGTGACCTCAACATAGCTCTGTCATGACTGCTGCGGATTTCTTTGTTGGCAGAAAAAGGTGCCAACACAGGCAGGAGCCCAGTACAAAAGGCCACCCTGCAGCGCCGGCAGAAATGGAATGAGTGAGTGAGAGAGGGGGAGTCAGCAGGCTCAACAGACCTGTGTCGAGACTGCTGCAGATTTCTTTGTGGGCAGAAAAAGCCACCAACAGAAGCAGGAGCCCAGTACAAAAGGGAAGCCTGCAGCACCAGGAGAAACAGAATGAACGAATGAGAGAGGGGGAGTGAGCCACCTCAACGGAGTTCTGTCGGGACAGCTGCAGAATTCTTAGCGGGCAGAACAAGGTGCCAATGCAGGCAGGAGCCCAGCACAAAATAGCAGCCTGCAGCACCGGACGAAACAGACTGAACGACTGACAGAGGGCCAGTGAGCGTGCTCAGCAGGCCAACACAATCAACATTCGACATTGACAAATGCTTGTTTCATTTAGGCATCTCCTTTATTGTTTATTATTCTGTTCAGTCCATAACCTGTGATTGTTATCCTTATGTGAACTATGATTTTTTTTCAATAAAAATTTCCCTACACTTGCAAAATGTGTTATTTTAGAAAATGGGCTTTTTATTTCCTGGGCTCTGATTGGCTACCTCCCATTACACAGAACATTAACTTTCAATAGATACCCAGGAAATATAAAGTGCCAGTTGACAGTGCCATATAACCCACAACATGTCAATGGACACCTTGAACTTTCAAAGTCAGCTGGCAGCCTTTTTTTTTTTTTTGCTCAGTTAGCAAGCAAGCAAAGCCCTGTGCTGGATTCCCTCAACTATTAACTGTCTCACTTTTAAACAACTGTAAAACACAAAAAGCAAATTTTTGTAAACACATTTATTTTTGCTCACTTAGATTATATCCCTCACTTGATCATGAGGGAAATCACTCAGCTGCGATCCCTCGCCTGCTCCTACTCCATCTATCACACGCGATGCCTGCTTCACTCTATCCCCATTCCATAACTGACTTCCAGACCACGGACTCTGAGAAAACAGACACCACATTTAAAAGTAAAAAAGATGTTTACAAGTAGCATAAGAAACACAAACTTTAAACCTTACCAGTAACAGAACTACCGCATGTAACTTCTTCACCTGGCATGCCATCGCAAGGCAGTTGTTGAACTATTTTCTGACCATGCTGCACTGAAAGCCATTTCCGTTCCACATTAAAATGAAAAATGGAGCATTGCCATTGTGTGTGTGTGTTGCAGGGGGAAGGGGCAAAGCACGGGGTAGGGGGCAGTGGCAAAAGTTAAACAGCCCCACAGAAAGAGAAGTCTCTAGAAGGAAGCAACTGTAAAAGACTGCATTGCTCTCTATTGGCAAATATACCAGTGGAGGGACTACTTTACCAAACAAAAACCCTTACAATATTTTTTACTAATTTTTGTACTTTTTTCTAATTTTAAATTGTCACATAAAATGCCACATGTAGCCCATTCTCTAAGCCCAATAATACCCTCCAGGGTGGGTGGTATTGGGGAATATTAGACCTTGTAGGGGCAATAAGGCTCTCCATCTGTGCACTGGACCTCATTATGCCCCTGGGTGGTATAGTATTTCCCAGTAACACACATCCTGTCAAGTATTATTGCTTCCTTCCTTCCTTCCACTTGGCTACCTACTAGTACAGCTGGGCAGCAGGGACCTTAGTTGAACATCTCACCTGAAGGACAGCACACCCCAACTGTACAGGATTCCTCCAATACTGAACTCAGGTGCCAGTGTATACGGTATGACAAAAATCCCAATATGAGACTAAAACCCACAACCCTCTGGCCCAAAGGCAGATATTCTATGAACAGCTTTGCTGACACCTGGATAAGGAGGTGTTTCCTCAACTGCCAACTGTGACACCAATGCCCAGCCCTACTAATCAACCACATGCCATCATCAGCGTTTTCTCTACCTCTGGGCCAAATATGAAGTAATTAGGTGTGCAAATAAAAGAAATTATGAGAAAACAACACAGCAAGCATTAAGTAAAAGTAACGTATACTCCTACATCTTTTGTCACCAAAATGTGGGACATTGGTATTTAAAATGTGGGGTCACCAGCCATTACCAAATGAATAAAGGAAATCCTGAGTCTTGATTTATCAGGAGCTGTGTCCTTCTAGGAAGAACCCTGAAATTGGCAGGGTAAATGGCAGTTGCCAAGCAGGATGCAGCGCATCCCTCATATTCCTGCCTGACAGAAACTTTTGAAAATAAATATCTATCAGCCTCATTAAAAACATTTAATACCTTTACACCAACTACTTGCCTGTACTGTATATAGAGAATTCCATTTTTTACACAAAGAAACAACTCCCCAACCCCACACTGCACCTAAGAAACATGAAAAGAATTTAGAAGAATAATGAAACTCATCATCTGACCTTTACTTTATTTCACTTTTTGTTTCCTGAAGGCCTGTAATCCAGAGGTTTTGCATCTCCTTCCATGCAGATTGGAGCTCAATATGGCCCACTCACTGGTAGGCTGGCTGCCTGACTGTTTGCATTGTGCTCACCAATGCCACATCATGTTTTGCTCTAACAGTCCTCTCCCACAATCTACCAAACCACAACAACGTTATACATCTTGGGGTAGCACCAAGTGCCAAAAAACAAAGTTAATATAGACATCAAACGTGACTGCCAATCAAGACCGCTGAAACTGGAAGTACCACACTGACATAACACTTGGCAGATTTCACTCACGTGCTCTGTCAAAGCAGCTGTAAAACACTAGATTCAGAGAATGAGCCATGGAGCCATCACAAGCAATGGCAAACAGTAGCACAGTTAGGGGAGTGGGAAGGAGAGCTCATGCAACAGCAAAGAGTAGCACAGTTGGGGGGATCAGGGAGGAGAGCTCTTGCAACAGTAAAGAGTAGCACAGTTGGGGGGATCAGGGAGGAGAGCTCTTGCAACAGTAAAGAGTAGCACAGTTGGGGGAGTGGGGAGGAGAGCTCATCCAGCAGCAAACAGTAGCACAGTTGGGGAGTGGAAGGAGGCTCATGCAACAGCAAAGAGTAGCACAGTTAGGGGATCAGGAGGAAGCTCTTGCAACAGTAAAGTAGCACAGTTGGGGAGTGGGAGGCTCTTGCAACAGTAAAGAGTAGCACAGTTGGGGAGTGGAGGAGAGCTCATCAGCAGCAACAGTAGCACAGTTGGGGAGCGGGAGGAGAGCTCATGCAACAGCAAAAGTAGCACAGTTAGGGGAGCGGGGAGGGAGCTCTTGCAACAGTAAGTAGCACAGTTGGGGAGTGGGAGGAGAGCTCTTGCAACAGTAAAGAGTAGCACAGTTGAGGGAGTCTGGAGGAGAGCTCATGCAACAGTAAAGAGTAGCACAGTTGGGGGAGTCTGGAGGAGAGCTCATGCAACAGCAAAGAGTAGCACAGTTGGGGGAGTGGGCAGGAGAGCTCTTGCAACAGCAAAGAGTAGCACAGTTGGGGGAGTGGGGAGGAGAGCTCATGCAGCAGCAGCAAACAGTAGTAAAGTTGGGGGAGTGGGGAGGAGAGCTCTTGCAACAGTAAAAAGTAGCACAGTTGGGGAAGTGGGGAGGAGAGCTCTTGCAACAGTAAAGAGTAGCACAGTTGGGGGAGTGGGGAGGAGAGCTCATGCAACAGTAAAAAGTAGCACAATTGGGGAAGTGGGGAGGAGAGCTCATGCAACAGCAAAGAGTAGCACAGTTAGGGGAGTGGGGAGGAGGCTCTTGCAACAGTAAAGAGTAGCACAGTTGGGGAAGTGGGGAGGAGAGCTCATGCAACAGCAAAGAGTAGCACAGTTAGGGGAGTGGGGAGGAGAGCTCTTGCAACAGTAAAGAGTAGCACAGTTGGGGAAGTGGGGAGGAGAGCTCATGCAACAGCAAAGAGTAGCACAGTTAGGGGAGTGGGGAGGAGAGCTCTTGCAACAGCAAAGAGTAGCACAGTTAGGGGAGTGGGGAGGAGAGCTCATGCAACAGCAAAGAGTAGCACAGTTGGGGGGAGCGGGGAGGAGTACTCTTGCAACAGTAAAGAGAAGCACAGTTGGGGAGCAGGGAGGAGAGCTCTTGCAACAGCAAACAGTAGCAAAGTTGGGGAAGCGGGGAGGAGAGCTCATGCAACAGCAAACAGTAGCACAGTTGGGGGAGTGGGGAGGAGAGCTCATGCAACAGCAAAGAGTAGCACAGTTGGGGGGAGCGGGGAGGAGTGCTCTTGCAACAGTAAAGAGAAGCACAGTTGGGGAGTGGGGAGGAGAGCTCATGCAACAGCAAAGAGTAGCACAGTTGGGGAGCAGGGAGGAGAGCTCTTGCAACAGCAAACAGTAGCAAAGTTGGGGAAGCGGGGAGGAGAGCTCATGCAACAGCAAACAGTAGCACAGTTGGGGGAGTGGGGAGGAGAGCTCATGCAACAGCAAACAGTAGCACAGTTGGGGGAGTGGGGAGGAGAGCTCATGCAACAGCAAACAGAAGCACAGTTGGGGGAAGGGGAAGGAGACCTCATGCAACAGCAAACAGTAGAAAAGCTGGGGAAGCGGGAAGGAGAGCTCATGCAACAGCAAACAGTAGCACAGTATGGGGAATGGGGAGGGAGAGCTCATGCAACAGCAAACAGTAGCACAGTTGGGGAATGGGGAGGAGAGCTCATGCAACAGCAAAAAGTAGCACAGTTGAGGCGGGAGGAAACTCTCATGTAACAGCAAACAGTTGCACAGTTTGAGGAGCGGAAGAGAGCTCATGCAACAGTAAACAGTAGCACTGTTGGGGAGTGGGGAGGAGAGTTCATGCAACAGCAAACAGTATACAGCTGGGAGTGGGAGGAGCGCTCACGCAACAGCAAACAGTATCACAGTTGAGGGAGTAGGGAGGGAGAGCTCACGCAACAGCAAAGAGTAGCACAGTTGGGGGAGTGGGTAGGAGAGCTCATGCAACAGCAAAGAGTAGCACAGTTAGGGGGAATGGGGAAGAGAGCTCATGCAACAGCAAAAAGCAGCACAGTTGGGGGACTGGGGAGGAATGCTAACACAACAGCCAACAGTTGCACAGTTGAGGGGAGTGGGGAGGAGAGCTCATGCAACAGCAAAGAGTAGCAAAGTTGGGGGGAGCTGGGAGGAGAGCTCATGCAACAGCAAACAGTAGCAAAGTTGGGGAAGAGGGGAGGAGAACTCATGCAACAGCAAACAGTAGCACAGTAGGGGGAGTGGGGAGGAGAGTTCATGCAACAGCAAACAGTATTACAGCTGGGGGAGTGGGGAGGAGAGCTCATGCAGCAGCAAACAGTTGCACAGTTTGAGGGAACGGGAAAGAGAGCTCATGCAACAGTAAACATTAGCACTGTTGGGGGAGTGGGGAGGAGAGTTCATGCAACAGCAAACAGTATTACAGCTGGGGGAGTGGGGAGGAGCGCTCACGCAACAGCAAACAGTATCACAGTTGAGGGAGTAGGGATGGAGAGCTCATGCAACAGCAAAGAGTAGCACAGTTGGGGGAGTGGGTAGGAGAGCTCATTAACAGCAAACAGTAGTACAGTTGGCAGAGTGGGGAGGAGAGCTCATACAACAGCAAAGAGTAGCACAGTTGGGGGAGTGGGTTGGAGAGCTCATTAACAGCAAACAGTAGTACAGTTGGCAGAGTGGGGAGGAGAGCTCATACAACAGCAAAGAGTAGCACAGTTGGGGGAGCGGGGAGGAGAGCTCATGTAACAGCAAACAGTAGCACAGTAGGGGGAGTGTGGAGGAGAATTCATGAAACAGCAAACAGTATTACAGCTGGGAGAGTGGGGAGGAGCGCTCATACAACAGCAAAGAGTAGTACAGCTGGGGGAGTGGGGAGGAGAGCTCATGCAACAGCAAACAGTAGCACAGTTGGGGGAGTGGGGAGGAGAGCTCATACAACAGCAAAAAGCAGCACAGTGGGGGGAGTGGGGAGGAATGCTAACACAACAGCCAACAGTTGCACAGTTGAGGGGAGTGGAAAGGAGAACTCATACAACAGGAAAGAGTAGTACGCTGGGGAGTGGGGTGGAGCACTCATGCAACAGCAAACAGCACAATTGGGGGAGAGCTCATGCAACAGCAAAGAGTAGCACAGTTGGGGGGATCAGGGAGGAGAGATCTTGCAACAGTAAAGAGTAGCACAGTTGGGGGAGTGGGGAGGAGAGCTCATCAGCAGCAAACAGTAGCACAGTTGGGGAGCGGGAGGAGAGCTCATGCAACAGCAAAAGTAGCACAGTTGGGGGAGTGGGAGGAGAGCTCATGCAACAGCAAACAGAGCACAGTTGGAGGGGGGAGAGCCATGCAACAGCAAAGTAGCACAGTTGGGGGAGTGGGGAGGAGAACTCATGCAACAGCAAAGAGTAGCACAGTTAGGGGAGTGGGGAGGAGAGCTCATGCAACAGCAAAGAGTAGCAAAGTTGGGGAGCGGGGAGGAGAGCTCATGCAACAGCAAAAGTAGCAAAGTTGGGGGAGCGGGAGGAGAGCTCATGCAACAGCAAACAATAGCACAGTGGGGGAGTGGGAGGAGAGCTCATGCAACAGCAAAGAGTAGCACAGTTGGGAGGCGGGAGGAGAGCTCATGCAACAGCAAAGAGTAGCAAAGTTGGGGGGAGCGGGGAGGAGAGCTCATGCAACAGCAAAGAGTAGCAAAGTTGGGGGGAGCGGGGAGGAGAGCTCATGCAACAGCAAACAGTATTGCAGCTGGGGGAGTGGGGAGGAGCACTCAGACAACAGCAAACAGTAGTACAGTTGGAGGAGTGGGGAGGAGAGCTCATGCAACAGCAAACAGTTGCACAGTTGGAGGGAGCAGGAAGGAGCTCTCATGCAACAGTAAACATTAGCACTGTTGGGCGAGTGGGTAGGAGATCTCATGCAACAGCAAACAGTAGCACAGTTGGGGGAGTGGGGAGGAGAGCTCATGCAGTAGCAAACAGTAGTACAGTTTGGGGAAAGTGGGGAGGAGAGCTCATGCAGCAGCAAACAGTTGCACAGTTGGATGGAGCAGGAAGGAGCTCTCATGCAACAGTAAACATTAGCACTGTTGGGCGAGTGGGTAGGAGAGTTCATGCAACAGCAAACAGTAGCACAGTTGGGGGAGCGGGGAGGAAAGCTCACACAGCAGCAAACAGTTGCAGAGTTGAGGGGAGCAGGGAGGAGAAGTCATATAACAGCAAACAGTTGCACAGTTGGGGGAATGGGGAGCAGAGCTCATACAACAGCAAACAGCTGCACAGTTGAGCAAGCGGGAAGAAGAGCTCATGCAACAGCAAACAGTAGCACAGATGGGGAAGTGGAGAGGAGAGCTCATGCAACAGTAAACAGCTGCACAGTTGGAGAAGCAGAGAGGAGAGCTCATGCAACAGCAAACAGTTGCACAGCTGGGGGAGTGGGAGGAGAGCTCATGTAACAGCAAACAGTTGCACAGTTGGAGGGAGTGGGAAGGAGAGCTCATGCAACAGTAAACATTAGCACTGTTGGGGGAGTGGTTAGGAGAGCTCATGCAATAGCAAACAGTAGCACAGTTGGAGGGAGTGCGGAGGAGAGTTCAAGCAAAAGTAAATAGAAGCACAGTTGGGGGAGAGCATGCAGGAAAGCTCAGATATCAAGTTTCCTCTGCTGGCATAGTAGTTTATGCTGAGTACACTGCTATCTATATACAAAACATATTGATTGATTGATTGATCGATTGATTGATTGATTGATTGATTAATTGATGTTGTTGGTACACTTGTCTCAGGAACCATTTTCAGGCATGGCTCGGGTCATCAGGATGGCACATAACACATTTTGGCAAGATTACATACAGGCAAGGCAAGTAATGCATACAGGACAAGATACAGCTGGAAAATGCAATACAAATGAAGACAGGTCAAAACGTAAAAAGTGCATAGGATATGGTGCAAAGCATGAACAACAAAGAGCACCTGGAACTTATAAATTCTGGAAACAAAATAATGCATGCAATATATACAAGTGTGCAACTTATATGACAGCATTACATGTCACAGGTTGTAACTAAAGACCAAGCAGAAGGAATAATCAACTCACGTGGAACTTCCGGTACGACAACTTTCTCCTGAATCACCCTCAAAACACATTAGTAACCCAATTTTCCATTTTTTTAAACAAGTTTATTCTTTTCTTTTAAAATATTTAGTAACTGAGACCAATATTAAAAGTGCAATAAGACACTCTGTGCACATTTATTACTTTCAATCATTCATCTCAACTGACCTACACAGTGAGGATTGTCCTTTGTTTTATGACTCAAAATTGTCTCAAACTGAAAAGCTGCTACTCACACAGAGAAGGTGGTGCCTCACATTCAACATCCAGACATCACATTCAACATGACACACTTTGATTTCCAACATATTTGATTTCAGTGTGGTGATGATATAGCTGCTGGGGAGGGATCTCAGAGCAATACAAAATGTAATTTTTACAGGCAGAAGTCCTGTCAAGTGGCCAGCATTCTGGCACAAAGAGAAACATCCAATGGCAACAGTTAACTGCTCCAGGAGAGTAAAATCTCCTCAGCTCCAGCATCATTGGCCCTGGAAATTACTTTTTTTTGCTTGATCCTCAAACTGGAGGGATCCAGGCAGTCCTAGTCATGGCACTCTCTTCAGGCATCTGGTTCAACTAGTAGACTGTGACCTTTTGAGAGTCTGGCACACTTCTTTTCTTCCCTCATCATGGGGCTCCAATTGGAGTACCTTTTAATGACACCCTTGTTGCCTGGCAGAGACCAGGCACTGGCAGTCTAGCAGAGATGGTTTACAGCATAGTGTTACCTGCCCTCTGGCCTCCTCTGGCTAGGCTTGTACTGGGCCTTAGAGACTGGCACACAGCAGGGGATCAGTATGCACAAAATTGGAACCAGGTTGACCAGACTTTAAACCACGTGCCTGACCACATCCCTCTCGGCCAGACAGGGCACTCTCCTCACTAGCTCACGACTCACTGTTTCTGAACCTCCAGCTTCTGAGCACTCCCCTTCCTAATGTATGCCCCTTTATATGCCCCTATGGACCATATTAGTCCAGCATGCCAACTCTCTCCAGGGGGCACTGGGCATAAGGAGAGATGCCCCAAAATAGAAGGATGGATTATGGATTATGTAAAACCCTACAGTTTATGGAAGCCTAGGCAACCTCCAGATCCCTGTTTTATGTTTCATATTTTCCTAAAAACAAAAGGACTTTTGTTGACCTTGACCCTCAAAACTTTAAGATGGCTGTCTCCGTATATCATCAAAATCTGAAAACTAGTTCTAGCCAACAGTCTTCTCACTCATCTAATATCCATCCGTGTCTCCTAAAGGCAAATGGCATCAAGAAGCTTCCTTCCACCCCTCTTACCTTCACAATTTAAAAAGAGGCGGTGTTGTCTAATGGTTGGAATTCCAGGTTAAGAATCAGAAAATCACAGGTTCAGACCCCACCAAAGCCAAAAATCCACAATGTGACCTTAAGCAAATCACTTAACCTCACACTGCTCCAGTCCACCTAGCTGCAGTAAAGGAAATGTAGCCACCTAGGAGGTTCAGCTCCCCCTATGTCTACTAGATTTTTAAAAAGTTAACTCCAGCAGCCTCATCTGAGCTCTAGGTCAGCTTGCCACTGACTGATGGTTCTGAAGGGGTGCCATTTGCTTGGCACTGAAGGGTGACTGGCAGTTAAATTAGCTTTAGTTTGGTATGGGAGCAAAAGCTGCAATATTCTCCAGGTGAGTGCTTAAAGTTCCTACTGGTAGTGACTCACAAAATCCTTGGGAATCATGGTGATATTGATCAAGTGCCCCCAGCAGGGTTTATCCTGATCTGAGTAGAAGATTCCTGAGGAAGCAGAAATTTAGAGTGAAAGAGAGAAAGAACAATTAAACAATTACTATAACAGTAGGTCTTCAAGAGAATCTCCTCCTTTGAGTCACACCTTTGGCTCTGTAAGCCACTGGTGTCAGGGCCACTCAGAAACTTTTGCTAACCAGGAACTTCCCATGATGACATAGCATATTGATGCCTGTAAAATATTGGTGGCCACATCACCCTTCATTTCCTCTCAGGAGACAATCTCAGCAGATACCTTTCTGGGAGGAACCAGGAGACCAAATCAGGATCAGGTACACAAAGAGAGGCATAGGACTGGAAAAAATATTAAACATATGGCATATGGACACCACCAACAAGGCAGTAGGCAATTCTGCCAGCTTATGGTATGTCTCAATAAGGGGGAAGGAGGGAGGGTAGACTGCAGCCCAATGGAAGTAGTTCACTTGAAGATCTACTGTCAGTGTACAGTAATTGTTCTTTCTTCATTGAGGACATCTCCTGATAGGACCGTACCTTTGAAACAGTTCCCCAGTAGTTCACTAAGTACCCAGGGAGGCTAGTAAAGTCTGATGTGACATCATGACAGGAGGCCTTGCAGTATCACAAGGCCAAAACTCACATATTTGTGAGAAACGATATCCATACTGTAATGGTAAGTGAAAGTATACAGAGTACTTCATGTAGCAGTAGCTCATATGTCCGCTGCAGAAACATTCTAAAAACAGGCAACAGAAGTGGCCATGTCATGGGCAGACTGGCCATGGATAGAAACATAGAAACATGAAACATAGACTTTGAAGGCAGATAAGGACCACTTGGCCCATCTAGTCTGCCCATTTCCCTACCTACAGGATAGGCCGCAAATCCTAGTTAACCAACAGCCTATTTCTTCCTACCCCCTACAAGAATTGCCTTATGTCTGTCCCATGCATTCTTGAATTCTCCCACAGTTTTAGACCCCACAACCTCCTCAGGAAGGCTGTTCCATGCATCCACTACCCTCTCTGTGAAATAATACTTCCTCACATTGCCCCTGAACTGCCCCCCCATCTTTAAATTGTGTCCCCTTGTTCTTAACACCAAGAAGTTCCTTGCTGTGCTTCCTATAACAAAACAGAATACAGTTGGCCAGCCATTTGGACAGACACTGTTCAGTCATGGGGTGCCTTCATTACAGGGGAAAATGAAACAAAAAGCTGTGAGGACTTTCTGAATTTTACAGATTAGAGACACATGTACAGAATGCCCTTAAGAAACATACGGGACACTTCTAATTGTGCCACAGTGCACCCATCAATGGGGGCACGAAAAGCTGAAATGGCAACCAAATCTACTGTAACTTAATAGACAAGTACTAGGGTCACTGTACTGTAATGATTATTAGACTCCTGTTAATATGAAATCTCAGATTTATCATTACCAGCCTGCTTAAAAAGTCTTGATTCTCAAGACTGTGGTGTACCTACAGTATAAAGGACTTTGAATTGCCACTAGCTTTGCAGACAATGTTTTGTTGATACAGGAGCTTTCAAACTACATTTCTACTGGAGATTGTACAATTGCTTTTGAACTTACCTCTACATTGTGCTTTTAAAGAGGACCTTTCCTGCTGGCTTTGAAATTCCCCTCTAGAAACACAATAGGAGCCTTACCTTCCCCAAAGTTCAGTGGTGCAGAAATTATCATTTTATTATTGTCAGAATTTGAGGGGGAAGGGATTGTAATTTGGCTCTGTGGAGCTAAGAGCCTGATCCCTTCCACTTCCTGATTTGGAGTCATGCCCGTTTTGCAATGTAAAAGTATAGAAACCACAGAGGCACACTCCATAGAGTTGTAGAGGGACGCATTTTTAAGTAATTTTTTTTCAAAATTTTAGGCTGCTGACGAAAACAAATCAAGGCCACCGCTCAACTAACAAGGTGCTTGTTAGTTGAGTAGTAGCCTTGATTTGTTGATGTCAGCACCATAAAATGTTAAAAAAAAGAACTTAAAAATGGGTCCCTATACCTAGGTACCCATATTTCTTCCACTGATTGGCAGCAGGTGTGGATCATGGCCCATTGCTCGGTTAGGAAGCTGCAGGCTCAATCTATTCAGATAAAAACATTGGCTGGACAACAGGACACAGAGGGTAATAGTAAACAGAGTCCACTCTGAAGAAAGCGGGGTTACTAGTGGGGTACCACAGGGTTCAGTACAGGGACTGGTCCTTATTAATGTCATTGTATGTGACATTGCAGAGGGACTGGAAGGAAAAGTATGCCTGTTTGCAGATGACACAAAGATCTGCAACAGGGTTAATATACAAGGTGTGGGGGGGGGTGGAAAGGATAAGAAGGGACTTGGCAAGGTTGGAGAAATTGTCAAAAATATGGCAGCTTAAATTCACTGCAAAGAAGTGCAAAGTAATGCACCTGGGAAACAAAAACCCGGGGGAATAGCCCACAATGGAGGGGTGGGGTACTAACAACAACAAAAATGGAAAGGGACCTTGGAGTAGTCATGTCAGATGACCTAAAGGTAAGGAAGCAACACGAGAAGGCAGTAAGGAGGGCTGGGGGGATACTGGGATGTATAGGGAGAGGCATCACCAGTAGAAAACAGGAAGTTGTTATCCCTCTGTACAGACAGTTGGTGAGACCCCATCTGGAGTACTGCATGCAGTTCTGGAGACCACATCTCCACAAGGACATAGACAGGTTAGAGGCAGTCCAGAGGAGGGCAACTAAAATGGTGTAGGGTCTGCACCAGAAGCCATATGAAGAGAGACTAAAGGAGCATAATATGTATACCCTCAAGGAAAGGAGGGAGAGGGGGGGAACATTATAGAAACATTCAAGTACCTCAAGGGAATCAATAAAGTCTAAGAGGTAGCATCTTTCAGAAAAGAGATGTGCAAGAGCAAGGGGCACAATTTTAAGATAGGAGGGATAGCTCAGGGCAACGTGAGGAAGTATTTTTTATGGAGAAGGTGGTGGACACATACAACAGCCTTACTGAGGAGGTTGTGGGGTCAAAAACAGTAGGGAAATTCAAGAATGCATGGGGCAGACATAAGGCAATTCTGGTGGGGGTTAGGAAGAAGTAGGCTGTTGGTTAACTAGTATCTGCAGCTTATCCAGTAGGTAGGGAAATGATCAGACTTGGTGGGCCAAGCAGTCCTTATCTGCCTTCAAAGTCTATGTTTCCATGTTTCTAGTTCAGGATCCTTCACTGGGTTTATCACACTCATCAATAGTTACATCATGCTGACCTTATAAGCGATAGTAATTGTTGGCCGTGTTCCTCTCCCCAGTCCTCTCTAACTCACATTCTCTGGTCCTGCCCTAGTATTGACTTGTACTAGACCAGGGTAAGGGCCACTTGCTCTCTGATTATCTCCAATCTTGGAGTTAGGGATCCTTGTTTGATACTACTGGGAATTCCTCAGGTAAATTTTTTTCTCTCCAATACTCAGATGCTGTGGCTAATATGTGCTCTGATTACAGCAAAAAGAGTCGTCCTGTGTCATTGGAGTGAGTCGGACTCCCCACAGTATGATGAGTGGCCGAACCTTTTTTCCCTCATGGCCCGTTATGAGAAGACCTCCCGCCTTATGTTGGGTAAACTACCCACCTACCTTCGGATATGGCAATCTTTTATTGCTAAATTCCCTAGAGCCTCTTTGCTTCCTTGTCTCCCAGATGGTTGACAGATAAGTTCCAGGAGACTATGCCCCCTCACCTAATATTTGGTGATTTTAGGGAAGATTCTGATATTTGACCTCAGAATGCGTATTTTTGTGCAGGCTGATTATCTGCCTATCTCCCCCCTCCATTCGCCCCCCTCTCCCTTACCTTTTCGTTTCCCTCCCCCTCCTCTTTTCATCCCTTCCCCTGCCCCTCCTTTTCTTAATACATTATTGCCTCTGTTAATCTGTTTTTAATTGATGTGTACTAGATATAGTGTTTTGTGTATTTTATCTGGTTTGCTTCTTATATATTCTGCACAATTTATATTTTGGATACAATGGCTAGACAGGGTTTAACTTCCTTCCCTTTTTCTTATCCTAAACCTGTTCAATACCTCTAAATGGTTGTATTTCTCTTAATGATTGTACTGAATGTATTTCTCAGTATATTTACTTTCATATTGTTTTTATGGACTATCTTACTAATTGACTATATTTTGTATGGATGTGACGTACTTTTTCTATAGTATTTTTTGTTCAAGTTGCTGTGGTCATAATTTTTGTTAGGTGATATTTTATGTTTGTTAACTTTAAAAATGTAATAAAATGTTTATGGCAATAAAAAATGGGTCCCTATACAACTCTGTGGAGTGTGCCCTCACGCTCTCTTTAATTTTACATCACAAAAAGGGAGAGCCTGGGGCAAGTCTCAAGATCAGGTAAAGGAAGGGATCAGGCTCTTGGCTCCATGGATCCAAATCATCATCCTTTCCCTCTCGAATTCTAGCAAAGATAAAATTATAATTTCAGTACTACTGAACTATGGGGCAGGTAAGACTCCAGCTGAGCATTCAAAATGATAACTTCCATGTGATGTTATAGAAACTACCAATTTCTTAACTTTTAAGGCCCGACTAGACAAATTTTGTAGGGAAGATAACTTTGGTTATCACCACTGAGTAGTGGGGACAGCATTCATGGGCTTAGGCCTTCTGTTGTCCTACAAACAAAGTATTAGCTGAAGTATTAGCAGAAGTATAACCAGGAAAGGCTCTTTTTAAACAATCTGATTAATCAGCAATGTACATGCTAACTGACTATCTGCTTTGACTATACAACATTTTTGGAATTTTTGGATCTTGAGTGTGTAACATGTAGTCCATATTGTGATTTGCATTTCCTGCATACTTTCATTGATATTACAAGAAAAAACTTAACAATTAACAATTTGTGTGCCTTGTTCTTTTGTTGCACTGTTTTGAGATGGAGTGGCCATTTTATGTGACTGTAGAGTCACACCACAGTGCTGATATCTTGACCTGCCGTGCCACCGTCATTGCAGGTCTGGGTGTATTTTGGAGGTTGTGGCCCCCGTGATAATTGATCAAGTGATGTAGCATATACCCTAATGTTTTCCCTGCATTAACGTGCTTTACTGATATTATAAATACATTTAGACAGTATTTTGGTAGTAGCCGCATCCTTGAGTTCTGAATTTCTGTAACTCAGTTTTTTTGCTGAGTACCCACAATTCCCATAGCAGGACCCACAACTGAATAGGTTGGCCCATACTGTACAGGGCAAAGAAGGGTAGCCTGTGATGATGGCGACTGCAATTCAGTGCCTTGAAAAAGGGTGACTCAATCATGGTGCCTGTGCACAGGGCTACCAGGCAGGGAGGGTGACTGGATAGGGGGTCAGAGAATATAGCAACAGGATGTCGCTATGTATACACACGCGGTAGGGAGGGACCACACCGTGTAATGGGTGTTAGGGGAGGGAGGGAGAGTTTGTGGTGTGTAGTACAGTGGTGGTCTGCTGAGCTGCCTGTGTGGCATAGTGAGTTGGTGGCAGGCTAGAGTTGGGAGGGCGCCAGGTTCGGTTCTGGGTGCAAGATCATTTTTGCACCGGTCTGGGAAATTTTTTTTTTCTTTTGCACTCCCCCGATATGCACTCCCCTGGAGTTGAG
Organism: Neoceratodus forsteri; assembly: GCA_016271365.2. Classification (NCBI taxonomy): domain Eukaryota; kingdom Metazoa; phylum Chordata; order Ceratodontiformes; family Ceratodontidae; genus Neoceratodus; species Neoceratodus forsteri. The sequence continues at coordinate 167,765,200 of CM057456.1, read as the reverse complement.
AATCCTTTAGTAGTGGGTGCAGGGAGGTGAAGCCCACATGGGGGGGTGGTGTGCAGCCCCACACATAAAAAAAAAACCTAAGTCTCCAGAGCCCTTTTGCTGTGTGCCGCAAGTGTACATTGCCAAAATTGATTTTTGGGGATGTATACTCACCCAAATGACGATCACCTTTCTGCAATCGCCGTTATGACATGGAACCCAAAGGACATGTGTACTTAGACCATGTATACACAGTGCTACAGTGGATACACAGGTAAACCATCTACAATGTCCACCAGAGTACAACATGGAAGGTTCCAGAATACTTGCTCCCATAAGGCTGTGTCGTGCTCTTTGTGGCTTCATTGCCCAGATCCCATGTAACGCTGTGAGTACAGCATGGCATATAGATGCATGCAGGCTCTGTTGTCCCATAGAGCTGTTGCACAGGTATGGAGACAGGAGTACTTTACATGGTTTGAGGACCCTGTACAGTACAGAATGCCCTGTAGATCTGGTACTCCTATGTAGTACATGCAGTGCTCCTAGGACTAAAGGGATTCCTGTATGTTACTGGGCTTTAGAGCCATCTACCAAGAAATTTGCCCCATAGAGCTGCAGTGGTTATACAGGACGATAGTGCATGTCAGCCCACATAGGACAAATATACTGTATACAGGAACACAAGGAAATCTCCTCTGAGTTACAGGGACGGTGCCAGATCATTCTGGGAGCATTGTACATGCCACATGCATCTGTGGGACATGCTGAGGCCAACACATACATATAGTTCTCTGCATGCTGTCCACATGTAATTCTAGGCCATTCCATTGGGACACTTACCTTTGTTTGCCTGCAGGTCATCTGTGTTGTCTAGGTGGTGCAGTGTGCACCCTTATATAGCTCAGGCACAATCTGGCATGCTGCTGTATACAGACATACTTGTAATGACATGTTAATGTGGCTCAGGTCCCTTCTCATATTTTCCACACACACCCTGTGGTGTGTCTACCCTATTGCAGATCTTTGTGTCATCTGCAAAGAGGCACACCTTCCCCTTCAGCTCCTCTGCAATGTCGCTTATGAAGACATTAAAGAGGACTGAGCCTAGCACCAATCCTTGAGGCACCCTGCTGGTCACCTCCCTTTCTACGGACTGAACTCAATTCACTACCAACTTTTGTGTCCTACTGCTCAGTCAATTTCTAACCAAGTTTACAACCCCGTATCCGACTCCCAGGCTGCTCAATTTGTTTATTAGCCTTTTATGTGGGATGGTATTGAAGGCCTTGCTAAAATCCAGGTAGGCCTCATCTACCACCCCTCCCTGATCAAACTCCCTTGTCACCCAGTCAAAGAAATCTATCTGGTTTGTTCGGCAAGACCTGCTTGCTGTGAAACCATGCTGTCTCGGATCTTGCTGTCCACTCGATTCAAGGTATGTCACAATCCTTTCCTTGAGTAATGATTCAATGAATTGGGCACTGCATGGGGTGCAAAGGTAGTGTGCAGGGGTCCAGACATGTATAGACCAGTGTGGGCACACACACATAATGTATCCAGGCCCCACAGCAGTTGTGCCAGTATGCTGTGCTTGCCCTAGTCATGTGTTACCTGGTGCACCATGCATACCCATGCCTACAATGCCCAGACTAGGTGTGTGGCTGGCATGTATTCTTGGTGATATAAGGGTCAGGGGAGCTGGCTGATAGTGGGCACAGCATGATATGGTGTACACCATGGCTGGGCAATACCATCTGCAAGCATTTCAGAGTATGCATGTGTGTAGTGCCACAAATGGTGCCATGGATAACTTGCAGCCCTGACCAGCCTGTCCACCTGAGGAAATTAATATGTTGTGTCTGGGGCATGTTATAGGCATATGGGCAGTTATACTTGGTAGTGTGTGCTGAACATAGAATGATGTACCACTGTGGGGGACTAACTATACCTCCCATTTCCTTGCCTACAGATCCCGATGCCCAACACACGCAGGTCAGGAACCAGACAACACAGGGTCAGTAGTGCCAGAGGGTGTCCTGGGAGGGGTCTCCAGACCATGATGGAGCTCAGCCCAGTACTGAAGAGGAGCAGTGCACAGGTGAGTACTCTGCATTGTGTATGACACTTGGGGTTACATGAGTTCATGTGTAGGTGCCTGTACAGGTGGCAATGTTTTGGCCATGGCCCTACCACTGTCATGAGTGTTGAGTCTGGGCCTCCCCATTGTTCACATGGCTTTATCTAGCTCTGGTGGAGTATGCCTTGCCAATGCCATACATGCTATACAGGTGATATGGACCCTGCACTGCCTGTGTTGCTTGATGGGTGGTAGCAGCATAGGAGACTGCATCGCCCCTGGGGGTGCAGGTGGGGTGGCTGTGGTCCTGCCCCACTGGGACATGGCACAATGGGCAGCCATTCACAGTGTCAACAGTGTGCCAGGCCTTGGGTGGTACAAGACACAAAGTACCAGAGTTGCATGTGTAGGGAATGCATCACCCATATTCACCTGCTCAGGACGGCCCGATGGGTAATGGTGACCCTATGCAGGGAGGGAGGGAGGCAAAGTGCCCCTTACACCCCTGGCCCAAAAGTGTGCTGAGCTATCCACCAAACATCCACACTATGCCACCAGTGTCAGTGTCTGGCAATGGGTGTCTCTGTGTGGGCAACCATGATGGATGCATCTCTGTGGGGACGTCATGTCACGGATTCTGGTGGTGGACACTCAGCTTGCACATGGGGCAGTGGGCCAATAGTGTCACATGGCTGTGTCACATTGTGTGCACTCCACTGTGGTACATATACTTGCCACCAGCATGCTGCTCTATGTCTCTCTACCATGCTCTCCCATGGCCAAGACCCTGTAGATGCGAGCAACATGTGCCACGGGACAGCTGACATGGGGGATGGTAACATTGCTCACAGGCAGGGATGTGTCTCCTCACAGCTGATCAGGCCTGTCCCTCCTTGCAGCCATAACTGTGTATTCTGACTTTCTTCAGGTGGCAGGCATCTGTCATTGTGGTATCGGTACACCACCATGACCAGCCGCATGCCTCGGAGAGTGGCAGTGGGAGTGCCTTTGCACTGCTGGCATATTCAGTGCCATTGATGGGTAGCAAACTGTGGGGCCATCAGTGGATGATGCATGTAGGGGACTGTGTGTGAGTGCAGCAGGCCGCAGCTTTGATGGTGGCTAACTGACACAGTGCTGACTAGGATATGGTGACTCCACTGCATATGGGCAGGCCAGCTATATAGTCAGGGGGTTGGTGACGTCGGGCAACCAGTGACCTGCGCAGGCCCAGTCATGCGAGACATATGCCTGGTTTGACCACGGTACAAGTGGCCCACCTGGATAATGGCTATAGAGACCCACTGGGGCAAGCAATGGGAGTGGGCCTGGGTTGGTACAATCATATGAATGGGTAGCATCACTGTGCTACCTTGGAGCTGTGATGGCACCATAATGATACCTACAGTGGCCACCAGTCAGGTAGGATATGGCTGATACATGCAGTGAGTCTCAGGGCATATATGGTTGTCAGGTTACCACCAGAGAGGGGCCTACCGGGACATGTCAGGCTATCCTGAAGGCCTAGTCTGACTCAGGCCACACTCTATGTAGGGTGCACCAGAACTGACAGAGATGTCAGACACATCCAGTCTGCAGAGCAGCATGCACCAGTGGTGTGGTGACTGGTGCACATTGTGTACAACACCCTAGAATGTACACAGCCACTGTAGTCAAGTGCACCATGGTTGATGCACACAGTACGGCATGCTGGTCCATGCAATGTTTGGCTGTATTGTATTCAACATGTGTACGTGCCTGTGCCCCATCCTGGCAGTGACCTGGGGAGGAACCTGAATGTCTGTGTCCTGCAGCATACACCAGTGGTGTGCTGACTGGTGCATTTTGTGTACAGTGACTTGCTATGTACACCAGCACTGAAGTCATGTGCACCACAGTTGATGCACACAGTACACCATGCTGATCACTGACATGTTCGGCTGTGTTGTGTGCAACATGTGTAAGTGCCTGTGAATCCAGGTTGAACCTGGATGTCTGTGTCCTGCAGCATACACCAGTGGTGTGGTAACTGGTGCACACTGTGTACAGAGCCTTGCTTTGTACACCACCACTGCAGTCATGTGCACCATGGTTGATGCACACAGCACAACATGCTGGTTCCTGACATGTTTGGCTGTGTTGTGTGCAACACTTGTAAGTGACTGTCCCCCATCCTAGCAGTGACCCAGGGAGGAACCTGGATGTCTGTGTTGCTAGGGTTGGCCAGTGCACTGGTAGCCAGCCAGTGGTGTGAGTTGTCTGGGCACCTCTACCTGCTATTCGGACATGACACTGCTTACCAGCCTATGGCATGGTGCTGCTGATGCATATGCCACAGGTATATGTCTGCCATGCCCACTGATGGTGTGTGTCCATGCCATGGCTGGGCCTGCTCTGGTGCTGCTTGGCATGGCCATTGCATGTTCACCTCTCCAGTGCATGGGCCCACAGTGCTGTCCTTTGTATGCCATGCCTGATGCATAGTGGATGTGAGACACCCGACATCCCTGTGTGGCATGGTGGCTCATGTGCTGGCTTGGAGTACCTTGGCCAGGGACATTAGACAACACCTACATGCCCTATTTCATGTGCACAGCTGACTGATTTCATTGTCTTTCTCTCTAAAGGTGTCCACAGGAGTCCCAACCACTGTCGGCAGCTCAAGACATATGAGGGGAGGGATCACCTACTGTGCCATCAGGAGCAGCAGAACTGACTGTTCCTCAGGTGGCTAGTCAACATTGCCAGTGCCATCCAGGAGCAGACAGCAGCCCAGTGCCAGCAGGAAGCACTGCCTCTAGCATCACCATTTCCATCACCAGTACCTTGAGTATGCCTGTGATGCAGGTGGTCCAGTTCTGTTCCACCCCTCCTAGACTTTTTTATCCCATTTTTTCTTCCCACCCCATATTTTCCTTCCCCTTCTACCTTTCCCCTTTTGTAGGACTTCTTTATGAAAGAGATTCTGGTTATGCCATGCTAGTAAGCTGTGGAATTAACTGCTTAACTCATTTTTATGTATTACTTCTTTGGTCACCAATGAAAATGGGCATTTGATGCACTCAGGTTTTGTCTGGTTACCACATTTTAAATAAAAATAAAAAATAAACATGTCTTGTTTATATGGCCTGTTTCCTTTTGTTATGATTAAAGTTTATGTCTTGAAAAAGAAGCAACTGTGGTGTGTGTCTGTCCTTAGTGCCCTCCCCACCAACTCACAGCAACCTCCAGTGTGCAGCCCCATATTTGGTGCCCTGGACAGGGTTCTGCCACTGCAGGCTTTCATGGGCTGTGCTGTTCATGGTGCTATAGTCAGCACAGTGACGGTGCACTGTGTTGCTCACTCACCTGTCATTTACATGGTGTGCAATCCGCTCTATATTCAGAGGGCATAGATATGTCACTATGCCTCTGAATATAGCAGGCTGTGGGACTGCCACAGGCACAAATGGTGGCTCAGTGTAAACACTGTGCCTGACAGCAGACCCTGACACAGAGGGAGCTGAACAGGAGACTGCACTCCCAGATGCTGCAGAATTAGAAACCGTATCTAGTGAGGCCAGAAGGGAGCCACCAGGAGTATTAGGGTAGCATGCTCTGCCTGCAGCTTGAGCTGAACCCTCTAAGATTAGAGAGATTGGAATAAAGGCATAAAGTAACATCCCTTTCCAATGGAGGGACAACACATCATGCCAGAGAACTCAAGGTCCTGGAATGAGTAAACAGAAATGAAACAGTTTTGCAAAGTGTGGGGACAAAAAAGGTCCAAATCAGGACGACTCCACCTTTTGGGGGTGTCAGTGTCAGTTGCTCAGTAGGTAGCATGCCCACCTCTGGGGCGGCAAGATCAGATGTGTGGGGGTTCTAGCACCACACCAGGTTTTTGGAGTAATAATTATAACTGACACTTTAGTGCAGTATGAAGGGGATGCTAAACAAGTGAGGTGCCATCCTTCAGATGAGATATAAAATGGAGGCCCCATCTCCTGATCTCTTGTCACTGTCCAGGTGGAATAAAAGATCACATAGCACTTGTCAAGAAGGGTAGGGAAGTTTATCAGGTGTCATGGTCAACATTCCCTGTTGATAAAAAACAGGTCCATATTATCCGCCACCCAGGATGAACCTGGAAGAAGCTATCACATCTCAGTGTGCCTTTCATGGTGAATATTGTAAATAAAAAAAAAATGTTTTTTAAGAAGTTGTTTACCAGGAAAGCCAACAACTCTCATTCATGAGTCAGGGACTGAGACCTGTTTAGCCTGTCTGCCAAGAAGTTTTGGAAACCCAGGAGAAACATGGCTCACAGCTATAGGGCATGAGACATGTCCCAGGACCACAATTTCATTGCTTCCCTGCACAGTGGATAAGAGTGAGCACCCCCTTGCTTGTTTATGTAGTGCAGTACACTGACATTATCTGTCTGAATGAGCAAGGGACTGGGCTGAGATGGGTTTGAAATGCCTGTTGGCCAAGTAGAACAGCCCTCATGTCTAGAATATCGATATGTAGAGTGGAATCCAGACTGGTCCATGAGCCGTGAGTCTTAACTCATTCAGGCCTAGATATGCCTGTAGGTGGCATCTGAAAGCATAGTCACTCAGGCCAATAATGACTATAGACATGCTCAGCTGACTTTAACTCAAGCCTGGAAACATCGGAGGAAGTCAACAGTTTTTACCTAAATATTAAACAACCCGAATTGATTAGAAGTGATTGCATAGCACCATTAGAAAGGTAATTTTGTGCTGAACAACTTTGCTGCTGATACTTTGTGTCTATCATGTATACTTTAGGAGTTATTCACATTTGTTTAAGGTATGGTGTGCATGGCTGACATTTGTCTCTCAAGCCTCACCTAAGCACCTTGAATAAATCTAAAAAAACTACAAATTTTTTTTGGTATTTCAGCTAGTATAAAATAAAAACCAAATTGACTACAATTGATTGCATAGCACCGTTAGAAAGGTATATTTGTGCTGAACAACTTTGCCCTGATACTTTGTGTCTATCATGTATACTTTAGGAGTTATTCGCATTTGTTTATGGTATTGTGTACATGGCTGACATTTGTCTCTCAAGCCTCACCTAAGCACCTTAAAAAATTCAGAAAAAAAGCACAATTGTTTGGTATTTCAGATAGTATAAAATAAAAACCAAATTGATTACAATTGCTTGCACAGCACCATTGGAAAGGTTATTTTGTGCTGAACAACTTTGCCACTCGTACTTTGTGTGTAGCACTTACATTTCAAGAGGTATTCGCATTTGTTTGTGCATGCTGATTATGGCTTGATTTTGCTTAGAAAGGCCCAGGATGTGTGCTAAGATTATACAGGACACAAGTCGTAGAAGTCTCAAAGAGCTCATGTGGTGTGAATGAGTTAAATAACTCTAGGTGGGCACCCCAACCAGACCCTGAGGCATCCATTGCCAGTATCTGCAAGGGAGCTGGGTGAACAAATGAAATGCCCTGTAACAGGGTCTGGTGGTCCATCAACCACACTACAGCATGGCGGAAAGTGGACATGTAAGCAATAATACCTGACAAGGTGGGCAGTATTGTGCTATACCGGACTGCCCATGGGGTGTAATGAGGCCTGACACCGCAGGCGGAGGGTCTTATTGCCCCTGGAAGGTCTGGTATGGCACAATACCACCTACCCTGGTGGATATTATTGCGTTTAGAAAATGGGCACTGTCAAACAAACTATGTTTAAAAAAAAAAAATTATTAAAAATTACTTTAAAATAACTTTTAGAATAAAATAATCCCTCCACCTGACTGCATTGGGATGAATGGCAGAACTATGGTGAGACTGTAAATAATGTCATTAGTTTAGCAGGTAGACTCCCTTGTTCACTTGATGATTCTTATTAATGGTATGGTCTGTCCCTTTGAATGTTTAAGCTCATGTTTTCTGATCCAGACAGTTTAGGCAATGCTGTAATGTTGAGGGGGTCATGATCCAGAAATTTTCTTTGTGAACGCGGTTTGAAAGGACATTCACCGTGGTTCAGATATGAGGAGTAATGGTGATTTTAGTTAACAGCACTGTGGTTGGGAGAAAAGTTTGGGTGCTCGCTCTCTCTTTCTCTCTCTCTCTCTTCCCGACCACGTAACAAAAAGTTGAGTGTTTCTTCCTGGTAGAGAAGATAGTGAGATACTTATCTCTGCAGTGCTGCAAATTAAAAGCTTTTTCATTTTCAGGAGCTAACAGGCGCCTGGCTGGAGGAGCGAGTGTGTGGTCGTCTCTCTCTCACAGAGCATCGTACTATTGGTAATCAGGGCCATGGAACAAGATGTTACTTGAAATAAAAATAAATAATTGAAATTAAAAAAAACATATGCAAGCAACAGGCAGTTGCCACTGAACTAAGGAGCATGGGGAGGCAGTTGCTCTCACTAAGCAAGAGAAAAAAATAGCAGATATTTAAAATTCAATCAGCTGCTCTCAGCCAATGAGAAAGCAAACTGGGCTCAATGCTATATGAATAGGTGAAGGGACTGGCACTTATTATCTACAGGGCTCTACTGTCTGATAGATCAGGGCTCAGACTAGGGAACTGGCCAATCAGAAGCCAGAATTTTCTATGCCCATTTTCTAAGACAAGAATAATTTGTTTGAATGCATCTGTCAGTTGGTCCCACTGCACACTACAAGTCCAATGTGGAATTTTCATTTGGAGGCAGGCAATAGGGACAGTAATGATGGCCACAGCCATCATCCCTAGTAGACACAACATTGTCCTGGCTGAATCATAATTTCCTGTGTTGCAGCTATGCCTTAGCAACAATAGCCTCTGCCCTATCTTCAGGCAGGAAGGCACTTCCCACAATCATGTCCTGCACCACCACAATATATTGGAGATGTTGACAAGGAGCTACAACAGATTTTGGTTCATTCACTGTAACACCCAGTTCCTCAAACAACTGTCTCATTCTAGACAGTGTTTATAGGGTTGCTTCCCTGGATGGGGCCTTGAGAAGCCAGCAATCATCCAGATATGTGTTAGACATCAAGCCCTTTCCTCCAGTGGGTGGCTGCCACAACTGCTAAGTGTGTGCTAAATGCACACACTGGCAAGGATAAGCCTAAGGGCCAGAATTGGAGCCCATAATGCCTACCCTCCAGCATGAAGCAAAGGTACTGACTGTGGCATTTGCAAATCTTGATACGAAGATATGTGTCCTTCATACCCAGAGCACAGGGCCTATCCTCCATTTGTGATATTGGTATTATAGCCTGATGAGACACCACTGGAAACTTTCTGTATTCATTGAACAGATTCAGGTCTCTTAGGCCCAACACAGGACACAGATCCTCAGTCCACTTGGGAACCAGGAAGTATCAGGAGTAAAACCCATTGTTTCTTTCCTGAGGGTCAATGGGTTCAATAGCATGCTTTTGAATCAGTGTTTGAACCTATGTCAGTGGAAGGGACAAGTGGTGCAGAGGATAATGACAGGGAGGCAGTGGATGTACTGCAGGGTGACAGCAGTTCCAGGGTATGCCCTCTTTCCACTATCTCCAGTACTGACTCATTTGATGAGATCTCTATCCATTCTTGCAGATGAAGGGACGTCCTACCCCCCCACCTGTATACCCAGAGGCAGCAACAGAGGGGTAGGAGGAGTGGACTCAGAAGATACCAGAGGCAGCAGGGCCACCACAACTGGTACTTTTGGGTGACTTAGCATGGGCACCTGATGGGAGGGGACCCAGGGTGGCACACTGACCCAGAGCACAGGGCTGCTGATGGGAGGTATGGTTACTGCGAGCAACAGGACTATGAAAGTCGCACCTACCATGCCCCCTAGAGTGTTACGGGGTAAGGGACTTAAGATTCATATAGGAGGACTGAAGTTGGCACAAGGCAGATTCAACATCCCCTCCCAACAGTCTGGAATCTCTAAAAGCAGTATTTAGGACAGATTGTTACACATCAGGAGCAAAACCTATCACATCTATCTAGGAATATCTCTGTAGGCAAACATCAGATGCAGCAGCCCTGACAGAGGCATTGGAGGCATCATATGCAGAACCCAACAGATGCCAGCCAGTGTCAATACCAGCTGAAGCATCTTCTAGCAAATCAGCTTTGACAGGATTGTCATGCAGTTTCTGGATAGTAGTCATGGCTTATTTCTGCAGGCTAATCTGATATTTCTTCAAGTTATTTTGGTAATTGGCTATTCTGAAGTCTAAACATGGAAAGGCATATTTTCTTTTGCCCATAACTGTCCAGCCTACTAGATTCCTTATCAGGAGGAAAGGAACTCATATGCCTAGGCCCTGGATCTATCATGAACAGCTATAATGTCCACAGAGTCAGTTTCAGGCCGAGAGGCATAATAAGGCTTGGCAGATGGAGCTAGGCACGGCTTATCATTCTTCCTTGGCACTGCAGTTAAAGTATTAGGTCTGTACCAGGCAGCTAGAGTAGCATACTCTAAGGCAGGATATACAGGAGGAATAACAATGGAGGGAGTAGTAAGGGCCTCCAAAAACTCCAGCAAATTCCATTTGGTGGCCTTCTTCATCAGCAGCAAAAGCATATATAATTTTGCATTTGCCTTAATAGTGCACAAAAAGAGGCATCTTCAGAAGACCATGGTTTGTAAACTATTGTATCCTCACTACAAGAGGAGAGGGTAGAACTGGAACCCAGACCACCAACTAAGGGATCATGTTTCCCTTACTTGTCCTCCAAATCTTCCTCCATATTAAAGCGATCATGATAATTCTCCTCATCATCATTTTCACTTTGATCAGGGGAACACTGAGGTTAGTAAAGGCTTTACTACAGCTACATTTATTTTATTTATTTATTTATTTAAGTGTTTCACCAGGAAGGCATACTGAGCAGTAATGCTCATTTCCAGATGCGCCCTGGGGGAAGGGGAATAGTACAAGTGCATAGTCACATGAATATATTGAGAGAAACTGATAAAACATAGAGGTGCATAGCAGACATACATTACAAAATATTACAACCAACTTTCCACAGTAATTGCATCATAAATAAATACAGGCAGAATAAGTACATGGTGGAAGTAAGTTCTCATATAATAGTCAGATAGCCAAGAAACAGTATAGGGCAAAAGTTGATTGGGCTAATTGGAGTAGCCCAGTTAAGGTCAAACCCTAAGGATTCCAGGTGGCTGATCATTCCGTGGGGTGGCAGTCCAGCCAGGATGATGACGTGGGGAAGCCATTGCCTGAGTCTAGGGGTTAGAAGGAGAATAGAGGTGGCAGTGTATGGTGTGAGGTTGGTAGGTTTTGGCAGGAACAAGTAAGGGTTGTGTAATCACGTATGATGGAGGAGAGAGATTTGTGTGAGACGACATAATGGATGGAAGGGGGGAGAGCATTCCACAGTGTTTTTTTTTATGGACTCACTTTCCTCTCGTTCACCTCTCCCCTGGGACCGTTGTCATGAATGCCGGCATACAAATCGGATTGCCCCTGGGGTGGGGTCTCTGTGATGGGCCAGACCCGAGTACCCCTCTGAATAGTGCTGTGTTGTCTAGTCCAGCAGTGTGGATCTCCAGGGCTTGACTTCATGGGGTCAGGCTACTGGATTCCAACATCCATTTTGTGTTCCCTTCGTGATGGGAGATGTGGCATGAAATAATATATGGGTGCACGTGCCCACATCCAGCACACCTCCTGGAACTGCCAAGTCTCACCTGCGCTGGTCACCAGCCTGAGTGCTTCGCCACATTCCCCCAGAGGAGGAAAGCAGTCTGTTACTCTATCCTTCTCCCCCCGGCTGGCCCTTTGATCCCCTGAGCTCACATCAGAACTTGGTTCATTGGGGTTGCAAGCAGAAATCCAATTGCTGCACTGGCAGGCCAGCAAGCACTCCACTGTTTAGGACAGTGGAAAGAGTAGGCAGATTTGCCAGTGGTGGTAGATCAGTGGGGGTTGCAAAGGATTTTAGGTCAGAATTACAGAGGGAGTAGGTGCATTGGGAGGAGGCGCAGATGGAGGAAGAAAGACTTCTATACAGTATAATCATAAAACAGAACATTTACGTAAGAACTTACTGTAACAGTCGATCTTCGAGGGGATCTCAGTCATCAGGTCACACTGTAGGAACACTGTAGAAACTTCACCATTGGTGAAGGGGAATCCACATGGAAGATTTTCAGCAGTACAACTGGGGCTGCCCACGCAATCAACATCCCCTGACATCATCAACCCTATAAAGGCGTGAGCGGTCCTGCTCCCTCTTCATTTCTTTCCCTTGGAGACAAAGGAAGCATAGCCCCAGCCATGGGGGGGCTGAGGAGAGAGAGAGAGAGAGGTGACTAGACCTATCTGAAAAATTGGATGCACCAGACAACCAGTTTCTAGACAGGAGCCCCAAAAAGGGAGATGGTGGGAAGGAAAGTAGACCTGATGACTGAGATCCCCTCGAAGAGCTACTGTTACACTAAGTTCATACGTAACTGTTCTATCTTCATAAGTGTTATTTAAGTCATCAGGTCAAACTGTAGCAATAAGTCCCATGAAGTTACAGGTACAAACAGACAGTCTGGGAGGAGGGCTCTCCATAAACTTAAGACAGGAGTCCATGCAGCACAGCCCTGCCAAAACCTGCATGGGTTCTAGAAGCAATGTCCAGACTGTAGTACTCCAGGTGGCAGCCACACAGATATTAGCAGCTAAGACCACTCAGAAACAAGCCACAGAGGTAGCCATGCCTCTGATAGAATGAGCTTTGACAGTACCATGCAGTTCTTTTTTATACTTGTAACAGAACACAATGCAATTAGCCAACCGTTTGGATAAACATTGCTTTGAAACTGAAGCACCATCTCTACCTGGGGTGAAGGAAACAAACAGCTGCTTTGAGTTTCTACATTCCTTGGTCCAAAGCAGGTAGTATTTCAAAGTTCTGTGCACATCTAACATATGGAGCAGTGCTTCCCCTGGATTGGCATACTCTGGAAAATAAACAAGAAGGTGGATACAGTAGATTAAGTGCAAATTCAGAAACCACCTTAGGAATAAACGTAGAATTTGTGCACAAAGACACCCTGTTTTTGTGAAAAATCAAATAAAGCTCTTTGCACCAGAGGGCCAGAAGCTCTGAAATTCTTTGAGCAGAAGTAATGGTAACTAAAAATAATGCTTTCTAAGAGAGAAAGCGTAAATCGTAAGTCACAATTGGCTCAAAGGGAGACAGGTCAGTTTCTCTAAAACAAATTCAAGTCCCAAGCTGGGACAGGAGAACCTATTTAGGGTTTCAGATGCAGAATGCCCTTTAGAAAGGTATGGGAAATATCCAGTTGAACAATCGTGAGGTCACCCACGGGCTCATGAAATGCAGAAATAGCAAAAAGTGCACCTTGAGGAAAGAGTAATGGAGGCCTGAGTTGAAAAGAGTAATCAGGTAGTCCAGGATATGGTTCACCTGGCAGGTGAAAGGATCTAAACAGTGTTTGGAAGCCTAGATGGCAAATCACTTCCACTTCATGGCATATGTGGCTCGAGTGTAAGGCTTCCAGGCAGCCACTAAGACATCCCTCACTCTATTAGAGACCCCGAACCTGGCGATGGCTATGTCCTCAGGAGCTTGGCATGCAGATGGAGGGATCTGTTGGGATGGACCAGGGTCCCCCAAGCCTGGGTCAGCAGGTACCTGCAAAGAGGGAGAGGGACCGGAAGTTCCTCTGTCATCTGCTGAAGCAGAGGGAACCAAATCTATCAAGGCCAGAAGGAAGCTACCAAGATCATGCTGTCTCCCATCCATCTGCAACTTGATTAGCACCCTCTGAATTAGAGAAAATGAAGAGAAGGCATAAAGAAACCTCCTGCCTCAGGAGAGGGGACAACACATTTCACCGGAAACCTCCAGGCCCTGGATCTAGTGAGCAGAAATTGGGCAGTTCTGCAATAAGTGAGGATGCAAAAAGGTCCAACTCTGGATGACTCCATCTGTTGAACAAGTCTTCTGCGATGGATGGGAGAAGTTCCCATTCATGAATGCTGGATTGAGTCCTGCTGAGACTGTCCACCAGAGTGTTTAACACACCTGGTATGTGGACTGTGGAGAGTGTCAGACTGTGATCCAGCACCCATTACCACACTCTCATGGCCTCCCTGCAAAGGGGGTACGAATGAGTCCCTCCTTGTTTGTTAATGTACTATACTATGCTTAGATTGTCTGCCTGTACCAGCAGTTGACCTGGAATTAGGTGCTTCTGAAAAGCCTGCATGACATAAAGCACCATCCTCATCTCCAGGACATTAATATGCACAGAGGCTTCCCACTGGGACAAAGAGCCCTGGGTCTGGAAGGGACCAAGGTGAGCTCCCCAGCCCAGACCTAAGGTGTCCATGGTTAGGATCTGCTGTAGGGAGGAGATCTGGAATAGGATGTGAGTCCATCCACCACTGCAGTACCTTGAGTACTGGGGAAGAGAACAGGACTGGTTGGTCTAACTTGTCTGTGTGCTGGTCCCACTGTACCAGGAGGGTCCACTGGAGGATATGCATATGGAGTATGGTCAGTGGAACAGTGGGTATCACAACTGCCATCAGGCCCGGCAATCTGAGGTATACCCTGGCAGGAATGTATCAACTCTGGGCAACTTCCTGAGCTTGAGCTATGAGGCACTCTGCCCTGTTTTGGAAAGGAAGACCTTCCCCTGTGCCAAGTCCAGAACTGCCCCTATATAATGCAAGCTTGGGATAGTATCAGAATCCACTTGGGCAGGTTGACAGTGATGCCCAGCAAGTTAAACAGCTGGAGCGGTCACTCCAGAGTCAGCAAAAGCTGTTCCCTGGACAGGCCTTTAGGAGCCAATCATCCAGATATGGTTAGACATATAGTACCTCCCTTCTAAGAGCTGCTGCAACTGTTGCTAAACACTTGGTAAAGACTCACAGCACACAGCACGTGCCAAAGGGCAGTACTTTGAACTGATAGTGCTCACCCTGAAAGGCGAAACAGAGAAGCATCCTGTGAGGAGGAAAGACTGAGATGTGCAGGTAAGTATTCTGCATGTCCAGTGAACAGAGCCAGTCCCCTGTCTTGAAAAGGGGCATCGGGCCTGGCAAAGTTACCATCTGGAACTTTTTGTACTGGAAATACAGATTGTGGTCAGTTAGGTCCAGAATAGGCCTCAGATCTCTGATCTTTTTGGGGACCAGGACAAACCTGAAGTAAAACCCCTTGTTTCTCTGTCAAGTGGGCACTGGTTAGATGGCCTGCTTCTGCAGAAGGGACTACACATCCTCCCAGAGAACAGACAGGTGAGCCAGAGGATAGCAGGAGGGTGGAGGTGGGGTTTTTGGAGTCTACTCGATGAGCTCCAAGGTGTAACCCCTTTCTATGATCTGCAGAATCCATGCATCCAAAGTTACAGTATGGTTCTCCATTGACTCAGATGGAGGGAGAACCAGCCTCCAACCACTGCAGCCTGGTCTGGGACAAGAAGAGGGGGGTCTGGCACAGAGTCAAGCAGAGGTGCAGGGGCTGATCCCTCACTTCTAGGGCAATTGGCCACTGCTCCAGCACCACAGGACAGCTAATGTATAGCCTGGGCTCTACATTTTCTCTGGGGCCAGGGAGCTATCATTGGCCTATTGTTCATTTTACAGAGCAGCAGCAAACCAGATACTCTGATCCAGGAGTGCCTATGTGAGCATATGCCCATGGCAGTTGCCCTGGCAAGAGTGTAGCCATGTCATACAGGGCTCTGAGGAGATTCTTACTAATATCCTCCACTGCTTGAAGGCACTGAAGCAGTTCCTGCTTTTGAGTGCCCTCTGGAAGGGCCTGGGCAGCAGCCTTGCCCTTCTTCCATTTGGCATGCTGGTATTTTACAATGTGCAAAAGATAGTTTGCTATCTTTAAACCTAGAGTAGAGGAGGCATAAATCCTTTTACCCCAGAGGTCAATTCTGTAAGACTTTTTGTCTTGGGGGGGAAGGAACTAAGGTGCTTAGATGCCTTAGACCTGTCATGAGCTGCCATGATGACCACTGTGTCTGTCTTGGGATGGGAAGCATAACAGGGATGACCCTGGGGGGCATGATAAAGTTTGTCTGCCATGCAAGGCATAGCTGGCACCATGTCTGGTCTGTGACAGGCTGCCATGGCTGCATTCCTCAAGGCTGGTAACATTGGAGGAATGATCTTAGGGGGGATTGTGGAATCTCCAGAAAGTTCACCACTTCTTTCCTGGTGACATCCTCTTCCTCAGTGTGGAAGCCTATGGCTGCGGACAGCTGCTTTATCACATTAAAAAATGTGGGGTCCTCAGGAGGAAACCTGGGGGTATGTTTCACCATGTCCTCACTGACAGAAGAGGCTGTAGATCTGTCAGTGAGCAGGATCTCTTCCACTTCTTCCTCCTCATTGTCAGGAAGAATGAGGTCTGCGTGGTACTCTTCCTCAACATTGACCTCTTCAACATCTGTGTCTGGTGTTGGATGCACCATTGATGGCCCATGGGGAGCTTCCCGGTGTCGATGAGTAGGCATCAATGATGAAGCTGCCATCGACGGCATTGACGAAAAGGGCCTAAGTGCCTAGACAATCACAGAGGTGAATTCTGTCAGGCTGTCATTCAAGTCGATGGTGTTTGTTGACGGGGGGGGGGGATCGATGGCACTTTTGTCAGTGACCCATCTGTTAAATCCTGGGAAACCGAGGAGCCTGTTGCCCCAGAGGGTGAAGGGGCAGGTCACAATGGGAGAATTGTCGATGACAACTCCATCGTCGATGAAGAAGGGGCCAATGACCCAGAGGTCAACTGCTGGCCACCCTAAGAATTGGGCAGAGGTGCTATTGGTATGGGTCTGGTGGGCACAGAGACCTGGACAGCAGATTTTGTCTCTGATTCTGCCACAGCTGATGAAGATCCCCCAGCAGAAAGAGAGGCCAATGGGTAATGAGATCGACATTAGCGGTCGCAGTCTCTGTCTTTTTTGTGATTTTTCCCTGAGGACTTGTCTCAGGCCTTGGAGCTTGAAGAACTAGTTGGCAACTGAGAGGCTGGGACCCCAGAGGACCCCTGCATAGAACTGGCTACCCGTTGATCCATCAGGAACTGTATGAGAGCCTTTCTATGTTACCTGAGTGTTGTTTGGTTAAACTTCTGGCAGGGCTCATAGTCAGAAGCTTCGTGACCAGGCCCAAGACAGCAGACACAGAGAGAACATTTGTCTCTGGAGGCAATCTTGTTTCCACAGTGGCAGTGACAGAAGACAGAGGACAAATGATTAACTCTCAACATAAACAAACTGAAGGAATCTCTTTAAAAAAAGAGATTCTAAAAAGTAAAGTTAGAAAAGCCGTAGGTGAAAAAAGGTGTGAATACTGTGATGGAGCTTCTGTGGATACCCATGCGAGTGAGTCGATAGCCAGAAAGAACTGAGGAGGGAGTGGGGCCGCTTATGCCTTTATAGGGTTGATGACATCGGCAGATGTTGATGGTGTGGGCAGCCCTAGTTGTACTGCTGAAAATCCTCTGTGTGGATTCCCCTTCACTGACGATGAAGTTCCTACGGTGTGACCTGATGACTGAGATAACTCCGATGAAGATAAAGTGTTTCCCTGAGGCAGCAGTATTAAGCCATGCTCTTGTATCTCTCTGCAGAGCATGTGTAGCCAACTACAGTCGTTGTGGTACATATCCCAGTGCTTAACATGGAATTTTTAAATTCAGCTGAAGATTTTTTAGAAATCCTATGCACTGAGGGTTCTGTAGTTCAATGTCACAGTTGTTTGCTATGCAATGTTTGAATATGATTCACAACAAGCTAGCTATGTTGCACTAAATGCAAAGAGCAGGGCAAACTTGCATGAACTGCACATTCTAAAAAACAGCTTAAATAACTCACTGGAAAACAAACATTAATTGTAAACACACAGGTCCCAAATATAAACAATCTGCACCGAAACAACACCAGGAAGAGAATTAGGGAAAGCAGTGGGGATTTAAACTTGGGTGAAAACTCCCCTGCGAAAGGAATAAATAAAAATGAAGGAGCAAGGGAACATGAGGAATGGTGTCTAGTTAAAACAAACCCTCATAAAAAAGGTAGAAGGGCATCAGGAAAATAAGACATAGAACTGTCAAATAGGTATCTAGCACTTTTAAATGAAACAGAATTGCATCCTGTTAATTCCAATTTAGGTTCAGAGCAGCCAACAAATAATTCAAGGAAAGGAAGCAAGTTCCTACCTATTGGGGATTCAATCATAAGAGGTTGCAACTCATAAATCTGTGGTAGGGATAAAGAGAACATGATGGTAATGTGCCTAACATGAGCAAAACAAATGATATTCTTACCAGACTACCCCAATTGTTAAAAACGATGGACATAGTCAAACTGTAGTGATACACATGAGCATTAATAATAAGGTCAGGGACCACAAAAAGGACATATACAAAGAAATTATTGAAATAGGAAGACAAATAAAGCAAAAAGAGGGAACAGCTATAATTTTAGGAATCCTAGCAGTTTTAAAGGGACATCAGGAAAAAAATAAAATGATTCAACGTATTAACACTGGACTACAGAACTGATGTAAAAGGGATGGGATGTTATCTGTAAACACATGGAAGTCTTTCTATGGTAAAATACAATGGTATGCCAAAGACTGGTTACATCTAAGTAAACCAAGAACTAACACCTTAGGAAAATTATTAAATGAAATACTCCTAAGAGAAAGTTTAAACTAGTGCAGAGGAGGGAGGGACTAGACAGACTACCACAATGAATCAAAAAATCCAAGCAACAAATCCATGCCCATGGAGATTAAATGTTGCATGTGAAATGCCAGAAGTTTTAAAATTAAAATGGTTGACTTCGAGCTGAGAAGAATATTGTTATAACCTTTAAAACCAAGACATGGTGGGGCAAGGAAGATACTTGGGGTAAATCAATACAAGGTTATCAATGATGTAGATTTGATAGAAAAGACAAAAAAGTAGGGGAGTTGCTATATTCCTATCTAATCAAATATCAGCAGCAGATGTCTCTGAAAAAGTCAAAGTGACTTATAGCAAAACTGAAACATTATGGCTCAAAAAAAAATTTCAACAAAAGTATAATATTTGGGCTGTGCTAAAGACCTCCTAATGCTAGCAACCAGATTACTGATAGCATTATTCAAGAAATTGAAGGAGTGTGTGACCTTGGAGAGATCATTTTCCTGAGTGACAAACTATGGAGACATTTACTGGGAGATTAAACAAGTCACTAGCTTAAATAGTAAGGAATTCCTGAATTCACAAGAGCAATTTAAATTAATTCAACATATAAACACACCTACAAGAGGACCAAATATATTAGATATATTACTAAGTTCCTCAAATATTAATATATTAGACTGTGAGGTAGGAATACCTTTGGCTAGTAGTGATCATGATAGTGTTACCTTTTGACGTCTGGAATCCTATACTAAAGTGAGGGTAAGCAGGGAAATTTACCTGTACCATACGGCTAATGAACAAACAATTCTTGATGAATTAAGTAATATTGATTAGGGTAAGCAATTAGAAAACAAAACTGTGGAAGAAATGTGTGTCAAGATAAAGGGCTAGATATTCAAAACTGTGCTCCAGGGCTAAAGTAGCACTGCCTGGCAGGCAAACTCAGCCCAGAGCAAAACACAAGCTATATTCAGCAGGAATAGTCCTGAGCAAAACCAGCTGAATATAGCAAGCAAAGGAAGCCGGGCAAACAGGGCCAGGAGAGTGCAGGGCAAAAACAGCCCGGGAATAAGACAGTACTGAATATAGCAAATATGACAGCACTGAATATAGCACCCAGGCAGGCAGTGCAAACATACAATGGAACACAGTGTAGAGGTGAGACAGCCTGACCCTGGGACACATGCAATGAAACACAGCCCGGAATGAGGTCTCAGGAGCAGACCGCATTGCAGAACCTGGAATATGACACGCATGCAAGGGAATGGCAAGCAACAACCAGGACCCATGTGGGAGACCCCCCGGTACAGTACAAACCAAGTGAAACCCCAGCACCCAGGAACAACACAGGACACAGTAAACTGTAGCAACTGCAATGTAATAGTATACAAATGAATGGAAAACCAACAGGAACAATACAGTGATGCAAAACAATACAAAATCGAAAACCAAAACCTGACAGTGAACTACAAATGGCCCAACCGCCACTGGACGACCCACCCCCAAAACAAAGAAAGACAACAGTACAAACCCTACAAACAGGAAAGCTAAGAACCCCCCCCCCAACATACAGCACTAACAAAAATAAGCCCTCTACGTGAACAACAAGAATACACAATAAACTACCCAAACCGTGATATGCAAAACATATTTACAAATTTACATTATGTACAGGAAGGTAATGGATAAGGGGGGGGAAGGGGAAGATGAAGCAAACAGGGACAAAGGAACAGAGACCTGAAAAAAACACCAGTGCAGAAAGGGGGGGAATAGCCAACAGAAAATGGGAAGATGGGTATGGCTAATTGCCCGTTGGATCCAGCAGATGAGCCTCCAGGACAGCCGCCACCCTCCTGGTCTCTGATATAATGATGGCCTGCTGCTTGATCAGAGTTCTCTGCTGATGGACAATGCAGCGCAGCAGGTCCTCCATGCCCTCTGACTCCTCTGGCCTGGCCGCCCACAATGATGAACAGAGTGGACCTACAAGAGGAAGGGGAGACCGTGGGGATGGGAAACCGGCCAGGCGGCATACTGCAGCCACAGGTGGCCATACAGGGAT
Organism: Neoceratodus forsteri; assembly: GCA_016271365.2. NCBI lineage: Eukaryota > Metazoa > Chordata > Ceratodontiformes > Ceratodontidae > Neoceratodus > Neoceratodus forsteri. Next base: position 167,744,397 of record CM057456.1, on the reverse strand, counting down.
GGACAGCATGTCACGACAGACATGCCTGAGTGAAGCTGAGGGATGCAATGGTAGGCCCACCTGGAAGGTACCCACACAGCAGGCCTGGGTGACACAGGCACCATCCCAATACCCAATAGACATGGTGACTACATGCCCGACAGAACCATGACACAGGTGATACCACCCACCCCAGCACTGCACACAGTGAGACAGGGCAGACACACAGGCAGTCCTCTGGATAACTGTGTGCATGGGCCACACCACAACATGCACAAGGGCACCCACACATCGGGACATGCTGCCCAAAGACGGATGGCAATGTACCAGAATGCAGAGCACAACAACAACATCCAAAGGTGCACCAGAGCAGTGCAATGCAGTCACAGTGGCCGGCCAATGACCGACCCACACCAGGGCCAAACAGGCATACAGGGTGCAGCAAGTGGCAGGGGTGGGCCGACAACTGCCACCAAGCAAGGCCCCCTGAAGGCATAGTGCACGGTGCCCTGCAGCCATAAAATGCACACGGACAGTGAACATCTGACCCTGTACAGTGAAGCCCGTGGACAGCAAGACAATGCCAACTGTGCACAGGTGTAGGAACTGTGGGGGGTGGGAGGACAGAGCACACCACACTGCAGAGGTGAGCATGGCAATTGACAGCATGTGTGCCTTACCAATCCTCCACCACCACAGCCCCCACCACCATCTAGCACCCTCACAGCAATGCATGCTGACACTGGCCCACAGCACCCCCCACAGGGCACAGCGGCCTGACAGCTAGATCCCAGCAGTGGTGTGCAACACTGGTGCACAACCAAGCACAGTGCCACAACACCACTGGCCCGACACCTGTGGCAGACATGCCACCAGCACAGTCACTGGCAGACCACAGAATGAACCACACATCACCGTGAATCACCACAGAGTAACAAGACAGGTACTCACGCAACAGGCCCCTGTCCTCAGGACTGCTCTCCTACACCCACTGCAGCATGGCCGGCACCCTCAGGCTGCCCCTCCGCCTCTCCTGGGACACCTCTCAGCCCTCTTCTGCGGTCCTGGGCTGCTTGATCTGCTCTACAGTGGACAGGGGAAACAGCAATGTTAGCACAATACACAGCATGCACCATGAGCAGCACAGCAAGATGCACATGCAACCCCCACAATACTGCACACACAGGGATGCCCAGGGTCCATGGCTGAACATAGGAGACACCCACACAGAGGGCAGCAAGGCCCATGGAGCATGTGTCAGGCACACAGGACATGTCGGCATAGCAGCAAAGTGGTGCGATAGTGCCAGATGCAGGTGCACTGAGACTGTCTGCACACCTGTGTTTGTAGGCCGTCAGTGTCCCAGGGACAGCACCCCTCCACCACGGTGGTGTTGGCTGCAGGCCAGTGCTGTATCAGGACCCACCACCAGCAATGTCCCTATCTGCTACCCACACACATGTCACCCCCATGGACACAGCATGCACCATGTTCCCACCGTGCATGTTGCCACACATCCTGTACCGTGATGCCCTCCCAGGTGGCCAACATGTGTTGCTCTGCCCATGCCACATACGCCCAAACACCATGCAGAGTAGCACACCTCTGCACACACACACACACGCACATGCACACACATGCAGTCCGACAGCCACATGATAGTGGTGATCAACGTGCAATGCCACTTACCCAGCACAGGCACAGTGCCCTCATGTACCATGCACTTGAAGTGCTCCAGTTGCTGCCGCTGCCGATGGCGCATGTCCAGGTAGCGATGCCAACACTTCTCGGCATCACAGGCAATGCCCGTGTGGGCACTCAGCTTCTGGGCAATGGAGTCCCACACCTGCTGGCATGGGAGGTCACCCTCCCTGACCTCCCTGAAGAGCCATCTGTGCCTCTGCTGTACTAGCTGCACCAGGTTGGCAGTCTCCACCTCCCCCCAACGCCTGCCTCTGTGCACCACAGCACATTGCTGCCTAACCCCTGGCATCACCCAAAAACCATAGGAACCCTGCCACCTGTAGAATTGCTCTGCCTGTACCACACCCTACTCCCTCCAGCATTGTGCTGTAGCACTGCACTATCACATGACATAGCGCAGCGCTACACGGAAGCTGCCATGCTGTGCATGCATGACCCCATCACGACCCTGAGTCACAACGCCACACATGCACGGACTGCCATGCTGTGTGGGCTAGCGTGGCGCTATGCCGCACTAAACTGGGGTGCTGGCATAGCACAGGGGACACACGTGCATGCGTGGGTGCCATGCCATGCCACATAGCGCTGCATCACAGGGACAGCAAGGCACTGGACACCACTTATCCTACGGCTAACATTTGCAAGGCACTAAGTGGTTTGCCTGGCGCTAGTCAGGCCCATATTCAACCAGCAGATTCAAATGAGGGTACTTGTGCATGCATGGTGCAAACACTGTAATTAGCATATCATTATCTGATAATTTGCATGCATAACAGGCTGGATTGCCCAGATGGGCTATAAAAGGACAAGCAATGCTCCACCGGTGTTGTGTTGTGGGAATGCAGCACACAGCTGAAGCTGCAGACGTACAAACACAACAGAAGGAGCCATGTCACAGGAGGCAGAGCAGCGAGAGGCAGGTCTGTATAGCAGCTGGAGACCTGGTGGAAGGGGACTGGTGCAACACAGGGTTGGGGCATACACACTGCATACCTGCAGAACACAGCTGTACAGGCCAGGGACAGGGCCGCTGAATACAGGCCCACAGGCCAGCACAGTGCTGCGTAATGGTGCACTTGGCCATTGGGCAGGCTGTTCAGCAGACTGGTACGTGTGCCGGGCCTGTACTCCTGCATCAACTGGCACCATGCAGGCACCACCTGCACACTGTGTGTACCAGGCATGGGGGGCGCCAACGTGGCCTGCAGGTATGCCCCGCAACAGTGGCTCACTGACATGGGGTCCATGGACCCTCGGTAGTTGCTCTGGATGTGGGAAGTGGAGGTTTGCAGATGCTCTAATGGTGGTACACGGCTACAGACCAGGGGTCACAGGGCCATGACTGTGTGGATCCCAATGTGACATCGAAAGCACTGTGTGGTCCTTGCCTGGTAGCCTGCTATTGTATGTGTGCCATCCACAGTGTCCATGCCCTGTGTGCCATGCACATGTCCCCTAGTTAGCCGATGAGGGTATGGTACACTGCCAGGTGGCAGGCATTGGGATGGCCCCGTCCCAGGGTACACATGTCTGTTATGGGTGTCAGTGGTGCCCTTGTGGGTCCAGTGTGTGCAGTCCCTACACCGACAGCCATGCAGTGGCACAGTGCACACAGGGGTGGCCCCAGTACACTGTGGCTGTGTGTGCGGTACATGCACATGCTGGCCAGTGCCACAACCATGTGACCAGTGCCACCTTTGGGGGAGGCATGCACATACTGTTCCCCATGTGCCACACACCATAGGCCCAGTGCAGCATGTTGACACATGTCCTGTACATCTCTCCCATAGGTAGTGCAGCACAACCTGAACGCATATGGGCACATCACTTTTCACAGGATGAGCTGAGGACTGTGGTGCATGGTGTGAAAGAGAGGGAGCAGGTGCTGTGGCAGCACAAGGAGACAGACGTGGTGGTGTGCCAGGCATGGGATGAGGTGATGGCAGGGGTGAACGCCGTCCGTGAACATGGCAGGACGATGGATGCAGTGCGAAAGCGCTGGAGTGACCTGCTGCACTGGGCAAAGGAGGAGGAGGCACAGCAGCTCCGCGATAGGTGGTGGCCCGCAATCCACACAACAGTGGGAGAAGGACCCACTCATGGCCGAGGTGGCATCCACACTTCGCCTGGTGGCTGTTGCTGGTGTTCCAGGTGGTGGTGTGAGATGCCTCTCACACCACCTAGGACAGGTCTGTATCTGCATGTGTGCACCCTGCATGGTTTGACAGCACTAGTGCTGGGTGCCGGTGTTGGTGTCATGCCTGGGGTGCACTGTGGGGGTGCTCTGCTGTGCACACTGTGCACTTGGGGCAGGATTGCATGTGAACAGTGCCCGGCATGGCTGCCAACACAGCTGATAGGTCAGGACATGTGCACTGTGGTGTGGGTGTGTGCATGTGGCCACAGTCTATGGCTGTGGGGCTGGTGTGTGGGGTGTGCATGCCTGCGGTGGGTGGCACGTTTCCTAGGGTGTGCATGTACTGGTGGTGGTGGGTCACACTGTGCACATACCGGTCAGTGACCCTGTCCCATTTTCTTCCACAGTGGTGTGTGCAGGGCCTGCAGCATGCCAGGATCAGGCTGGGATGGCTGCCTTAGGGCTGGAGGCAGAGGCAGAAGAGGAGAACTTTCTGTGGGCATCTGGATTAGGTGCCAGTCATGGACCCTCGGATGTACACCATGTGTGGCACTCACTTGGACATGGGGTACAGCTGCCAGGGGGGCTCCAATGATGGTGGGGACCTGGACCTCAGTGCAGTCCTGGAGGATGCCCAGGTGGAGGATCTCGGTGGTGGGCAAGTGATCCTGCTGACAGTAACCAACAACATGGAGATAGATGTGTCAGAGGGGTTACATCCTGCCCGTGGAAGGGTCTGTGGAGGGCACCGGGGTGGGGCAGGGCACAGTCCACAACACGGGTGCCAGGGGAATGGTTTGCCATGCCAGCATGGGTGTACCTGTGCAGCCGGTGGTTGGCCTTGTGGGGGATGGGTGTGCCCCACTGGACATGCGGTGCCCCCCCATGGGTTGGGGTGCAGGTCCCGCAGGGATCATGGCCCACCGCCAGTGGCCTGCAGTGGTAGGACAGGCCTACAGTGCAATGGTGTCCCCACACTGGTGAGCTGCAGGCACCAGCACCAGCTGCCATTGAGGGTGCTGCAGCCATGGAGCCTGGATACCCCGAGGGCCCACCCTCTGCTCTAGGCTGCACTCACATCCCAGCAGGAGGCACAGCTGGGCCTGCATGGCCTGCGGCGGGAGCTCAGGCATAAGCTCTCACAGATGCAGGAGTCGCTGTCCCTGGGCTTTGCATGGGTGGAACAGTGGGCCAAGGACAGATTTGGCTGCATGGTTGCCACACTGGACCGCAGCTTTGCTGGGATCACGGCCGCGGTGGTCGACCTTACCACAGTGCTTCATGGGGTGCATGGCAAGCAGCAGGCTGTGCAAGGGGGTCAGTGTGCCCATGGCACAGGGGCCCACAGGTGGGCCACTTGTGGCCGCAGTACTGGCACTGGCTCAAGCACCACTGCATCGTGCACATCGAAAGGCACCCAGCACCACTGTGGGCATCTGGCCACCCTGTCCGGCAGGGGCACAGATGGTCTGCCCTGCCTGCCTCACTGTGGTCGTCCCCTACTGTGTCCTCAGCTCAGAGCACCCCTGGCTCAGTGTACTGCACACGTGTTGTACGCCATGTGTGTGGTAGTTGTCACCAGAGATAGGCAAGGATGCCATGCACGTGTGCACAGTTGACACTCCCATGTGCACACTAGCACTCCCACACACCTGCTCACACTTGCACTCACGCTGACATACACACTCACACATGCCATCACTTGCCCAGTCTCACATGCACGGCCATGGTGTACCTCCCCACACTGCCACCACACATCAGGCATTGCCCACATCACTGTACCATGGTTGTGTGTCCTCTTCACATGTGTGTCCTGCACGACCCACCCATCGCACTGCCCTCCCACATGCAATCAGTGCCACTGTGTTGTGCTCCTGCTGTGTTTGTTGTCAGCACTGCTGTGGTTGTCTGTACATATTAAACTGTGTACCATTGTACTGTGTCATGTTGCTGTGCAGTCTGTACTCACCCTCTGGCTTGTGACAGTGTCCTGATGATGGTGGTCCTGTGCTCTATGGCCCTGTGTGCCATGCGAGGATCCCTCCTTTTGAGTTGCTCCACTATCCCCCTGACCGCTGGCTCTGGGTCACTGTCAGCCTGTCCCTCAGGTTCAGGTGCCTGTATCCCATGGTTCATTGCCATGTTGTGCAGCATACAACAGGATAGAAAGATATGGCATACCTTCTGAGGCCTATACTGTAGGTCACCGCCTGACGTGTCTAGGCATCGGAAGTACATCTTCAGTATGCCAAACACCCTCTCTATGATGTTTCTGGTGGTGGCATTTGCCTCGTTGTACATCTCTTTGACCACTGTGGCCAGCCGGGGTACCGGTGTCAGCAGCCAGGGTCACAGGGGATAGGAGCTGTCCCCTGTCAAGAGATGTGCACCTGTTAGTAATGTATTGCTGTCTACACCACCTGTGTTGCTTTCCCATGCCCCTTCCTTTGCCTCCCATGCCTATCCCCAACCCTACTGTGTGTGTGTGTGTGTGTGTGTGTGTGTGTGTGTGTACCTTGTTTGCTGCTACTCACTGACTAGGTGCCCACTGGGTATCCTGCCCTCCTCGAATGCCTGACACAGCCAGGACTGGTGCCAGATGAAGGCATCATGGGCACTGCTGGGGCACTGTGCATAGACATTGCTGATGTGCCCAGTCGCATCGCACACCACCTGGCAATTGATGGAGTGGTACCCCTTCCTGTTGATGTATACCTCACTGCCATTGCCAGGTGGTGCACAGATGGGGACATGGGTGCAGTCAATGGCATCAAGTACCGCTGGTAGGTGTGCAGCTCGATAGAATTGCTGCATGGTTTCTCTGCGCTCTGCTGCCATGCTGGGGAATACTATGAAATCCCCAGTATGTGGCAGGAAAGCCTCAAGGAACTGGGTCAGGAGGCATGAGGTGGCAGACTGCAATACCACTATGGTGCCCCCCGTTTGTTGTTGGAACGTCCCTGTGACAAGGAAGCACATCACTACTGTCACCTTCTCCTCTACTGTCATGGCATGGCTGCATCTGGGGTTGGGATGCAGCTGCTCATGCAGGAGTTCACATAGCTGCCTCAACATACCCCTGTTCATCTTGTACCGGACAGTGATGTGCTTATCTGGCAGGGTCTCGAAGGAGACCCTGGACCGGTACCACCTGTTTGCAGCATACCGTCTCATTGGCCTGCATTGCAGCCCATGTTGGGCCTGATCTCTCTCCTCCTCCTCCACTACTGCTACCATCAGTGGCAGCATCACTGCTATCGGTGCAGCAGACATTTCCACTTTCTGGTGTGGTCACTCCCCCAGGTGGTTTGCCCTGGGTTAAGACCAGCCTTTTATTAGAGATAGCTAGCACCGCGCTACATGTCGCACTATGAGTCCTAGCATGGTGCTATGGCTTTGAATATCCCATAGCACATGTATGCAGGCCACCCCCTTTGCCCCTTGCATACATTATCATTTTGCCCCGTGCTACTGCGGTTAGCACACATTAACCGGTCCTTTGAATATTGCAGGTCCACGCTAGTCCTGCGCTATTCCCACACTATTGGTTTGTGCACTAAGCTTTGAATATCTAGCCCAAAGGATGCTATTTTCATGGTTTGTAATAAACATTCTAAGAAAAAAAAATATAATCATCATGGTATTAAACAAAGATGGCTTACTAAGTCAGTTAAAAAATCAATAAAGAAAAAAAAAGCTATATAAGAAGTACCTTAAAGAAAGAAAGATCAGAAAGTTCCTGGAATGACTATAAGATAACACAGAGACAATATTAAAATAATATAAATAGGTACAAAAGGAAATTTGAATTAAAAATAGCGATGAACACTACTAAACATCATCTTAAGGACATATACAGTTACATAAACTGCCCTCAAAATACCGATACTAGCCTTTGCTCTATAAAAGATAACAAAATCACAATTGACAACCCAAATAAAATGGCTGACTTATTTAACAAATATCGTTTCATTTTTTTTCAAATCTCCACAGTATACAGGGAATATTTCAGATAGTAATGTAGTTCCCATCCATATTAATGAACAGGACATAAGGAGAATTCAGAAGATGAAAACCCTCAATTCTGCAGGCCTCAACAATATTTCAACCAGAATTTTGAAGTTAATGATGCCCGCCATAGCCAAACCACTTAAGTACTTATTCGAAGCATCACTGATTAATTGTGATATCCCTAAAGACTGGCTATCTGCAACAGTTATTCCTATTCATAAAAAAGGAAAAAAGAAGATTATAAAAATGATAGACCTAATAGCCTGACATCAGTGACATATAAACTTTTGGAAGGCATCATAAAAGATCATATAACTACTCATCTATAAAAGTATAATCTGGTTGATACTGAACAGCATGATTTTGCTCCGGGAGGTCATGTATAACAGATTTGCTGTACTAGATAAAGGCAAACGTATAGATTGCATATACTTGGATTTCTCAAAAGCATTCAGTACTGTACCACATGGCGCCATAATTGATAAAATGATGGATCTTATTATTAGCCCATGTATTATTATATGGATCGAAGGATGACTTGAGAGCAGGATACAAAGAATATCCATAAAAGGGTACCTTTCATCTATCAGTTCTATTACAAGGGGTGTCCTGCAAGGATCTGTGTTCTTTCATTTCATCATGTCAGATACGTATAAGGAAACAAAGAACTGGACATATCACTATGCCGATGACACTTAATTAGCTGGCAAACTGGATACAACAGAAGAAAGGACTTCTATTCAATCAGATTTAGACATCATGTATAACTGGGCTGTAAACAAGGGGTTGTCATTTAATTTTGAAAAGTGCTGTGTATTACTGTACATCTAAGAAAAAAAAATAAAACATTCGCACAAGCTCGGGAATAAGATTTTGAAGGAGTTAACACATGAACAAGATCTGGGGATAACAATCAAAAATTTGAATCAATAGGTCACTGTATAATACAGATAGCAAATGAAAATCATATATTGCATTCAATTAAAATAAAGTTTAACAGTAGGAAAGTAGATGTTATTATGCCTTTGTATTTAGTATATGTGAGGCCATTATTAAACTACGGCAGTCCGGTATGGTGCCCACCACATAAGGGAAAAATGTAGAAAATGGAGAGAGTGCAGCATAGAGCCACGCAAATGATACATGCATTAAAAGATTTTAGCTATTCTGATGGGTTCAAACATCTAAATATGATGTCACTGGAGACAAGAAGAAAAAGGGGAGATCTATAGTTATGCTTCAGTATTATGCAGAATGAATATCTAATTAGTGAGCTCAATATTGAATTCAAGACCGACAACATGTGCACTAGAGGGTACCCTATGCAAATTAGACCCTTAAAGTTCTGCACACTAAAGAGAAAACAATTCTATACACAATGTGTTGTAAATATGAGGAATCAATTTTTAATTGACATAATAATTAGCAGAGATAAACATGAATTCAATGTTAGACTGGACAAAGACATATTGGATGGAAGTGCACTTTTTTATTACAGATAATGGACCAGAGCATTTATGGGCATATTGCCTTCTAAGCTCCATACAGCCTTTAGTATGATCTTTAATATAACCCTGAGTTTGGCTATGAAAGCCCTTTTGTAATTACAGAAGAATTTTCACCTGTACCCGGGTTGCCTAGAGCCCCACAGTGGAAATGCATTTTGACCCTGCTGGAATAAAATTTCACACCTGATCTATGGACCCCTCCCCCTTAGAAATACATACCCTGAAGAAAAATGGACTTGAATATCTTGACACCTTTGCACTGTAATAAGTACATGATTGCAAATAATATGTTCATGAGTTTTGTTTATTAAATTGATCTTGGTTAGACTTTATTCATGTTCTGGATAATCTGTTATCATAAGGGAATGTTGTTTACTATCTCCCTTTTAATTACAACCCTGCAATAGCTTGGAGAGTGTCCCATATCTTGGGAGGTCACCACAATTCTGACAGGTCCAATACGTGGTTTTGGTAGTGTGCACTCCCCTCCCTGAAAAGGAGGTGCCATGTATATCTCTAGACCAGGTAGGAGGCAATAGGTGAGAGTAGGACTCTTCTGAAAACAAGACACAGTGCCTCAGCTAGACTAGTTATAAAACATTTCTTGAAAGCAAGCCATTTCATTGGCATGAAAAGTTCCACATATGTTAGTTGATCACCCAACAACAAAAGTAGCCACTCTAGTGGCATGAATAGCACCCCACCTGAGTCCCTGCCCCCAGTTGTGGCACTGTTTTTTTTTTTTGCTCCTCCTGAGCACCCTTGACCAGCTTCACCTTCCAGCCTCCTTGGACTCCCCTCCACTCCTCTACCCCATTCGCTGTTCTCATATTGGCAGCCCCCTGGTAAACCTAATGTATCCCTTCAACAGATGGGTTCCCCCCTTCTGAGGGAGAAGTGCTGGTAGGCGCAGCTCTACTGACCCAGGTGCTGCAGGGGTCAGTCTGGGTGATCCAGGGCTTTGTGGTGATGGGGACTAGAGGCCATCATCCAGTCAATCAGGAGATGATTTTTCCATTTTTCCTCCCACTCACCCTGATTGGGCCTTCTTGAGGAGAGCAACCTGAGGCAAGTACGTGCAGGAGCGTGTCAAGGCGTCACACTCCTTGCACGTCGCCCAATCCACTTACAGGTGCTGAGGCCCTGTTCACCCCCCCCACAGGAGAGAAGCATCCGATGGACACTCTGAATCCTCTCCCTGCCAATCTCCACTCCTGACACCCAGGCTTAGGGCATGAAATCAGGTTACAGGTGTGCCGGGCTAACTTCTTCGCTCGGCGTCACGGAGCCAGTGGTCCAGGTACTATTTAAAGTAGTTCATGCAAATTTGAGGTGTTCCTGTAAAACCTCCTATAGTTTCAGAATCACCAGGGTCAAAAGCTCAGCAAACTAAAACATGTATTGCAGGCAAGCTAAGAAAATGACTCCCACGTTAACAAAAAGTTCAGTTTATCCAGTTTATTACATAGATCTCAGTGTGTCTTGTAAGCAAGTCTCAAACACATAAAAATACACTCAATGTTTCAGTCTGAAATATTGGAGCTTTGTCAAGGGATGTGGTCCTAGAATTCCATACAGATTTTTTTTCAGTAGCCTTTTTTCATGCACCTGCTTTTAACACAGTGCATAGTTTATATAAATGTTCAATGTCCAATACATCTGGTCATACTGTAGTTTACAATTTATATTTACGGTTATTATTCAAAGTAAACTGTTTCTGTATTTAATAAAAATGGCTTCATAGACCATAAATGGAAGGATGTTGGTTACATTAATGCTGAAACTGCATTTATATAATTATGCAGCAAGGCATGACCAGGAGTTAGATTAATGTCCCAAAGGTGCAGTGTGACACAAGGCACAGCAATGTGCCATATTGCTCCAGGGGGTGATTACTGTAACTGACTATTATTCTGACTCATGTGAGTGCCTTATTGCTATTATAAAACACTTATTCAAAGCAGCTGTGCAATGAAAACATTCTTTTTGCCAAAAAGCTGCATTCTGCTACAGTTAATAAAAATATTACCATACATATAAAATCTAGTTTTCTAGGTACTATTTACAGTATGCAGTGGACAATGAGGTTTTTTCCCTCATCCCTAACCCTTGCCTGGCATACAATACTATTTCTAAGTCAAATGCAATGACCATCTTTTTTCTTAAAAAAAAAGCAACTACATTTAAACTTTTATAAAGTACTCACATATTAGTGTAACTAGAAAATGTTATCACCAAATAAAATAAGAAGATGTCTTGTGTCTCTTACAGTGAAAACATGGAAGGTCAAATGTTTTGCCCAATTTAGTTGAACTGCTGCTTTAAAAAGAGAAGTGTTAGAAGTGTACCTTTTGTATGTTTTCCTCACTAAAAGGGAGAATTTTAAAATATAGGATAGCATATGGTAGCCTCCACACAACAACACTATTCTTACAATGAGTGGTTACCATGATGTTAAGGACCTCGAGACCAAAGCTCGAAAGGTCCCTTTGTCGTTGTGGTTACCATATGGTATAAGAAGAGTGTAATTGTGTGTCAGGGCTACCTTACACCTATTCTTATAGTGTATGGTAAAAAACAGCCAGAATCACTTACTTTTTAAGTTAACACAAGCAGTCCTTATATACCACCAACCTCAATTCACCTCCATCCTCCCACTTGCCAGCTCGTGCAAGTGATGCTACAACAGCCCACTGTCCTATGAATAGTGCTGATGGGGGTGGTTGCATTATTATGTACTGTAGCTACTAATGCAGAATGAAAAGTCGTTCTGTTATAGTAGCTATGTCACTACTGAAGCAGAACAATTTTTTTTTCAAGTGTAGGAATCTTCATACACAACAGCGATCCATCATACATTATAAAACAGTACATCCACCAACTGCAGAAGAATATGTTAGTTCAGAATTGGGATGCATCATTCCAGCCATTCAGCAGTACTACAGGACAAAATGGTGGCAGGAATAATTAATGTGCCATGGTGATCAGGCTATACATGACAGCGTAACAGAGATTAATATAAGTCTGTCAGAATGCTTACAGTCAATCAGAATGAATAATTTCTGAGACAATTTTTATAATAAAGATTAATACAGTTTCATATCATTCAAAAATGTAACCATAATTCCTGCTTTAATAACCTACTGTGGCAAAATCCTGAAAAGGCTGCCAATGTGATCTAAAGCAAGCCAAAACTCAATGTGGCCACAGACCTTCTAAAAAAGAAAAGGCAGAAGTTTGCTCACATAACACCCATTACATGGGTCACACAAGATATTAATGACTCAGTCTCTTAGCAGTCATATCAACTGTATTTTATTGGTTCATTCTGACAGTAAACACAAAACAACCCAGTAGACCACCAATGTTTCATGGTCCCTCAAACCCATCCATAGGGAGGAGCAGAGCTATAAAATAGGAAATATAAAATCAAATTAGAATTCCTTTAAACAAAACATAACCTACTATAGGAAGTGGATTGAAGTACTTTTTAGTTCAAAAGTAAACCCACTCTATACCTCTCTTATATGTAAAAGTAGCATTTCTAAACTCATCTATTTTTTAAGTTTCCTTTACCATATTAGCGGATCACATTACACTTAGAATAAAACCAATTAAAATAAAGTCATACCTTAGTTCTAACCATTTTATTAACAAGTTTATACCTGGTGGTAACCTTCTTCCAAAATCCTATAGTTTCGCATGATTTAATGGCTGCAGAAAAAGCAAACCAAAAATTATACCACCACACTTTTTTGTTCTATACACATTCTTATCACAGAAAACATATGTTCTAGAATTTTTGCAATTTTAGGTCCAGCATTGAAAGACTTTTTCTTTCTCATACATATAACAACAAGAGTGTGTGAAGTTGAGAAAATTTCACTTCACCAGAACATTGTGAAGTCCATAAACTTTGCAAAGCTCGAAGTGTCAATTTCCCAATGTTTTGCCAGGTGATGAGACACTGTGTTCCACGAAGTGACCAAACTTCACTTGTAAAGTTGCCATTTCACAGACAAACTCTGGTCAGAGCTGACATGGCTGCAGTAGTGCTTTATGAGTGCTCACCCCGCCATGCCCAAGATGACCACCAGAATTCAGAACACATGCATGAGCATTGGCGCATGTGAGACTGCGCTCTGGCATCCATGTTGGGTACATTAAAGTAATGCACCCACAACAGGGGCACCTACAGAAACAGTGAGGAGTGGACTGCTTTGCTTGTGGAGGGACTGTGCTGCAGCTCTTAATTTGCTCTTCAGTGTCAATCCCGAGAGCCATTTTTAGAGATGCTTGCAAAATGATTGCAGGCTCCACTCACTGAAGCTAAAAAAAACGATTCACTTTGCATGGAAAAACTATTGCAAAGCTGGTGAAGTTGAAGTCAATGAGGCTAACAGGAACTTCACAAAGCTTTGCAAAGTTGAAGTTTCACAACTTGCGGGAACTTTGCTAACAAAATTTAAATTTACTGCTTCTCTAATACCAACATGCAGCCACAAAAAAAAATGTTTAATTCCTAAAATGCCTAATAAGGTTTCCTCCATTTTCAAGGAAAATTGACTGAATATTGATAATTATTAAGGGAAGCAGATGGGTAGGATAATGCACAGCTTTGTGTGAGGTGGGTGTCTTTCAGACTTGGAAAAAACAGAACTTCAGTCTGTTTCAAGGGGGGCTGAGAATATGATGCTCATGCAGAGTGAGTTTCTCTGAGTGTATTTGAAGCAGCAGGAGTTTTGCTGATGCAAAGGGGAGTATTGTGCTATACAGTTACAGTAATTGCAATGTCATATTTCAGAATGCCTCTATTTAACACTAGTCATGGAAATTCACTTAAGTTATAAGACTGTTGATGATTGGACTAAAAATAAATTACTTCTCGCAATACCATAAACCCTCACTAACCTTGTGGTCCCTATCATCCTTTGACAGCCACAGTACTGGTTGTGGAGTGCATTTGTTTTTGGTTTTTCTGACTTCTGTCTCAAACACACTCCACAGGTCAGGCCCTCTGCTCCCACAGTGCCAAACCTCAAAGTGCAAAATGTGAACAGGAGACAAGCAGGGTAACCATTCTGCTTGTTTTGGGTCCGAACAACTCCCAGTCTTGAGTCCTGGGATCAAATATGAACTCCTTTTCAGTAACACACCCAGTTAACATGTTCAGATATCACACCTTCTTTGGGGAAATGCAGTGCAATACTTAACCCAGTGGGCACCCAACCTGGTTCACAATCTCCCTTTAGACTCAATTGAGACCTAGGTATTCTTCTCACATTGGTGCATGTGGTAACACACTGTAAGAGCTTAACAGTTCTGTCAGAATTATCAACACTGTCCCCACATTCACATTCAAAATGAGGAAAAGCCTAAGGCAGGATTTCAAGAAAAACAAAGTTTACTAAAATTAAAAATAGTAGATGAAATACAAAACATAGAACATATAACATTTAGAATACTGTCAGACAAATGAAATGGACAATTATACACAAAACCACCTTATTATTGAGTATCTAATCCTACTCTAGTTTCAGTTTATAAATAGTGGTGGTTGAATTACCTAATGTTTGCCAAAGTGCTTCTTAAGAGTGTGTTCTTTCAGGAGTCCAGAGATCAAAAAGCATAATCTTCTCTTAGCTTTGACCATCTATAAGGAACACGGGTCCCATCCAGCTTGTGAGGTCACAGCTCAGTGGTGATGCTGGCTGTGAGGTCACTGAAATTCCTGGACACTGAATGGTAGTCACAGGCATCTGCACAGTTGCTAAACACCCCACTTAAAAAAAACAACTAAATACTTTTTTTCCTTTTAATTACTGAGCCTGCTTTATGGCAGGTGAGAATTGCCCCTATGATATTCAGAGGAACTTCTTCACAGTTAGTTCTCTTATTTGTGTGAAGATTCTCACAGGTATCTGTCAGAAGCTGCCTTCCTCCTAGTAGGTCATAAAATGCAATACTTTATACAAGAGACTGATTTACAACCTATACAGCCTGGTTTTATTATAGTCCCAGGAAATTAGCTTTTATGAGCTAGAGTTGAAAGGGACCTGGGAGTAGTCATATCAGATGACCTTAAGGTAGGCAAACAATATGAGAAGGAAGTAAGGAGAGCTGGGGGGATACTGGGATGCATATGGAGAGGCATCACCAGTTGGAAACAGAAAATTGTCATCCCTATGTACAGACAGTTGGTGAGACCCCATCTGGAGTACTGAGTGTAGTTTTGGAGACCCCATCTCTGCAAGGACATAGACAGGATGGAGGTGGTCCAGAGGAGGGAAAATGAAATGGTGCAGGGTCTGCAACAAAAGCCATAAGAAGAGAAACTAAGAGAGCTTTATATGTATACCCTTGAGGAAGAGGAGGGAAGGGGAGACATGATAGAAACTTTCAAATACCTCAAGGGAATCAACAAAGTCCAAGAAGGTAGCATCTTTAAGAAAAAAAGATGTGCAAGAACAAGGGGGCACAATTTAAAGATAGAGGGGGGATGGGTCAGGTGCAACGTGAGGAAATATTTTTTTCATGGAGAGAGTGGTGGACGCATGGAACTGCCTTCCTGAGGAGGTTGTGGGGTCAAAAACAGTGGGGGAATTCAAGAATAAATGGGACAGCAATAAGAGAATTATAGTGGGGAGCAGGAGGAAGTAGGCTGTTGATTAACTAGAATCTGTAGCTTATCCAATAGTTAGGGAAACAGGCAGACTGGATGGGCCAAGCGGTCCTTATCTGCCATCAAAATCTATGTATATGTTTCTATGTGACAAGAAGCAAGGCCAGCACATTTTTTTTATAAATCCAATATCCCATGATGCCCTGTGCTGGTTGCCATACTCCTCAAGCAGAAATTCAAAGGAACACATATTTATATTACAAATATAATACAAATAATAAGTAGATGGCTATCGCCACCACACTCCTCCCTCCTAGACTGAATTTGGGGGAATCTATTCCTAGGCATGGAATGAGTTTCCCAAATTTAGTTCACTGCTCTGACATGATAGCCAATCTGCATTTGCATTTGCTTCCCGTGCCTTGTGAGTAACAGTCATATCGTAACCTTGCAAAGCAAGGCTCCATATTAAAAGCATACCATATGTTTTACCCATTTGTGCCAGCCAAACCAGGGGGTTATGATCTGTTTGTACCTTAAAATGCTGCCCTTATAGGTATGTCTCTAATTTTTTTAGTGCCCACACCATTGCAAGGCATTCTTTCCCCACTGCAGAATAAGCCTGCTTCCTAGGAAGTAACTTCTTACTGAGGTATACTATTGGGTGATCTTTCCCTTGGTTAGAAGTCTTGCTAAGTACTGCCCCAATACCCACATCTGAGGCATCTGTTTGGATTATAAAGGGTTTACTATAGTCTGAACTGGCTAATACAGGAGCACTGCACAATGCCTCCTTTAGCCATGTAAAGGCTTGTTCACAGGCTGGCTCCCAGTTTACCTTTTTAGGCATTCTTTTCTTTAACAGGCCAGATAGGGGAGCTGCCAGGGCACTCTGAATGAATGAATGAATGAATGAATGAATGAATGAATGCTTTATTTTTAAAAAGTGCCTTTCCAAAACCAAGGTGCTTTTACAACAAATCAATACATAAAATTAAAACAACATCCTAAAATCAATCAATAAATATATTTAAAAATCTGAATATGCTAGACTAAGCAAATACATCTTTAAGGCTAACTTAAAACTTTGGACAGTCAGGCAATCTCTCACCAGATGAGGTAGAGAATTCCACAGGGTTGGGGCCATAAAACTAAATGATCTTGCCCCAGATGTCTTTAAATGAACCCTGGGAATCTCTAGCAATCCCTCATCGGTGGATTGGAGCAGATGAGAAGTACAGTAGGGACGAAGAACATCTTGCAGGTAACTAGGTCCCTGATCGTGTAGGGCCTTATAGGTCAGAAGACCAACCTTGAAGGTAATCCGCCACTGTATTGGCAGCCAGTGCAGTCCGCCGTGCACAGGAGTTATATGACTGGTCCTTGACGTACCAGTCAAAAGCCTGGCTGTGGCATTCTGCACTAACTGCAAGTGGCGGATATCCGCACCCAGTAGCTCTAAGTACAGGGTGTTGCAGTAGTCCAAGCGGGAGGTAACAAAGGCATGGACCAATGTTGGAAGGTCATCAGCAAGAACCAGATGCTTCACTCGGGCTATATTCCTCAGATGATAAAAGGAAGTTTTGACAAAGGCTGACACCTGATGTTTAAGGGTCAGACAGTCATCAAATATAACACCCAAGTTCCGCACCCAGTCTGAGGTTGCCAACTGGGTCCCCCCAAGCCAAAGACCTGAAGGTCATTCAGTCAGCAAACCTGCCCCCTGATAACCTGGGTCCACAACCAACACCTCAGTTTTTTCGGGGTTTAACCACAACCAGCTCACAGTCATCCAGTCCTGAATCTCGGTGAGACAGTTGTTAAAGACTGAGACAGCATTACCCTGGTCAGGCACAAAGGACATGTACAGCTTAGTATCATCTGCATAGCAGTGAAAACTCAAGCAGTACCACCTAATAATCACTCCCAACAGCAGCATATATACCGCAAATAACATGGGTGCCAAAATAAAGCCCTGTGGCACCCCAGAGGATAGGGGGAGTGATGCAGAGGAAAAAATCCCAGACACCACCCTCTGAGTCCTACCCTCGAGAGATGGTCTAAACCAACTGAGGACCAAGCCCAACTCCACAGATAAATTGCAGGTGCTCCAAAAGTACTCCATGGTCAACAGTATCAAATGCCACAGAGAGATCAAGAAGGACCAAGATGGAACGAGTCTTTCGATCTCTCGCTATTAGGAGGTCATTTAGTACCTGAACAAGGGCCGTCTCGGTACTATGTCTCTTCCTAAATCCAGACTGGAGAGAATCATAGACATTGTGGCTGGTCAAATGATCATCCAGATGCAATGTGACCGCCTTCTCAATAACCTTACCCACAAAAGTTAGGTTAGAGACAGGCCTGTAGTTAGCCAGACAGTCCAGGTCCAAAGAGGGCTTTTTAAGAAGGGGCCTAATCATGGCTTCCTTCAAGGGATCAGGAAAGATCCCCTTCTGCAATGACAACCAGACTATCTCGGCAAGGATCGGGCCGATTTTATCCACACATCCTACTAAGAGGCGGGTGGGGCCCAGGTCCAAACTACAGTTGGTCAGTCACAGCGATTGGACGATCATCACTACGTCATTGATTGTGGGCCGGTCAAAGTCAGACCACACAAACTGGGTGTTCAACATCTCCTGCTGACCACTACAACTCCTGTTTGAAAGAGTTAGAAGGAGATCGGACTTGATTGTGTCAACCTTATCCACAAAGAATCGAGCAAACTCCTCACACCGTTCCTGTGAAAATGCTCTCTCAGGCTGAAGACAGAGTGGATTGCATAGTCTGTCCATGGTCCGAAAGAGCTTGGCTGGTCGATTCTGTGCAGCAGCAATTTCCCTGGACAGGAATTCTGCCTACTTACGGGTAATTGCTGATTGATAGACACGATAATTGTCCATCAAACTAAGCCTGTCACACTCCAGACCCGACTTCCGCCAACATCTCTCAAGCCTTCTTCCCACTCTCCTCAACTCCCTCAAAGTCTCATCAAACCAAGGAGACTTGGGGTGAAGGGTGAGAGGTCAAACACGAACAGGAGCAATGGAATCCAGGGTCCCTACTAATGCCTTATTATAGGCAAGAACCAGGCCCCATCAAAATCTATGTATATGTTTCTATGTGACAAGAAGCAAGGCCAGCACATTTTTTGTAGTTTGATACAAATTTTTTATAGTACCCTGCGGTCCCTAGAAAACTCTGAACCTGCTGCTGTGTTTCAGGTCTGGGCCATGCCTCGATTGCCTCAATTTTTGCTCGATTAGGATGGAGCTGTCCCTGGCCTACTACATCCCCGCGGTATGCCACCTCAGCCATGGCCACCTGGCACTTTTCAGCTTTTACAATGAGCCCGACCATCTGTTTCATGGCCAACACTTCCTTGAGGTGGGACAGGTGCTCCTTCCAGCTGGCACTGAAGATGGCAGTATTGTCCAGGTATGCCAAGCGTACTCTTCAGAACCATTCAACACCTGGTCCACCAACCTTTATAAGGTGGCAGGGGTGTTCTTCATTCTGAAAGACATTACGTTAAACTCAAATAACCCTATCGGAGTGATGAAGGCTGACATCTCCCTAGCTATGGCAGTTATCTCCATCTGCCAATACCCTTTCATCAGGTCAATAGTGGTGAGGTATGTCACTCCTCCCAACTTTTCCAGTAGTTCATCCATCTGTGGCATTGGGTGGGCATCCAAGTTCGTGACTGCATTGAGTACACGGAAGATCATGCAAAAATGAGTAGAGCCATCTGGCTTGGGAATCGAGGACTATGGGTGAGGCCCAAGGGCTGTGGGATTTCTGGATTACCCCTAAATCCAGCATTTCCTACACCTCCCTCCTAATATCCTTTTGGATGGCCTCTGACACCCGATATGCTCTCTTCCATATGGGTGCTTGCGTCCCCGTCTCTACATTGTGTGTTGCAAAGGGGATTGGTCTAGGCTTGTCACTAAACAATGGGGCAAAGTCTGCTAAACTCCCCCTTACTTCCTGGATCGGGTCCAGGGTCAACTGGGGTGACATTTTAATTGCCTTCACAGAGGACTCCCACTTGCTTTCTTCCAGCAAGTCCAGAAGGGGGTCTTCCTCATCCATCCCCTCCTCAGAACGGCACACTGAAAAAGCTCATGACAGCCCTATTTGCATATGGCTTCATCATGTTGACATGGTACATCCTTTGGGGATGTCTCCTGTCAGGCAGTTCTATAATGTAATTTACATCATTAACCTGTCTGACTACTTTGTACGGTCCTGCCCACTCAGCCTGCAGCTTATCTTTCCGGACTGGGACTAGAACCATGACCTCCTGACCCACAGTGTACGAACGAGCTCTGGCTCTGCGATTGTACTATACCCAAGGCCCCTAGAATTCTGTGGCCGCAGAATTTTGCACAGAACTTGCAATCTATCATAGAACTTCATATGGCAGTTTAGAATTCACTCTTCTGGTGATTTTTATTAATATTTCTGTTTATACATAGAATCTGGTTCCTTCCCTCTTTTTATATCCAAACCCCTATATGTTCAGAATGTGATGTTATTATTGCTATAACATCATACATTAGCTAATGAAATGGCTGCATTCTGCAACAGAAATGAACAGTCACTTATCTACCACAGCTCCCACTGCCAGAGGTGGTGGCACAGCACACCATGCATGGTGATATTTGCTCAACCTGCACTATAGCCTAATACAATTTTCAGTCTTACATTGTTGCACTAGGGCCAGCTTAAACAAAACCTTGTCAATAGCACAGACCTGTTAAGTCCATACCTCACTTTGTACAAACCTATTTGTGCCTTTAAGGTATAGAGATGCTATCTTAAATGAATAACTGGTAAAATGAATTTAACTGTCTAAATTTCTAAGAAAAATGAAGTAATTATGCCCAGAAAAGTGAAATATAACAATGCATAGACCTGTTGAAAGAATAAACCTGTTAAATAATTGCACTGTATGCATTTTTGCCAAGGTTATTGATTACATATTGTCATTGGTTGATAGAATCACCTAAAGGTTATTGAGAAATGTTGTGTGCAGGGACAGCTGTTGGGCCAGAGGGTAGCATGCTGTGTTTCCGTGCTGGCAACTCAGGTTCAGTTCAGAGATTAGCTCTGGGAGCTGGCTGGGCAGCACAAGGACTGGTGAAACACATCACTGCTCGGAGCCTGGGAAGGTATGGTGCAGTGTTCCATCACATGGTGGACACATTGTGATGGGCCGGAGAGCTGTACCTCACAATTGGTTCACATGCATGTCATGGCCTGATGGTGTTATGCAGAGTGTCAGGGAAAGCAGGTTGACATGAAAAATGAGTTTTGCAATAACTCGTCTATTCCATTTTGAATGGGACCTATATGAATGAGGATGCAAGTTCATGGAAATAAAAAATATATATAAATATGTATTTATATTTTATATATATATATATATATATATATATATATATATATATATATACACACACACACTAACTTGTTTTTTTTCCTCTCTTTTAGATATTTCCTGAAGAAGACCTAAGGTCGAAACATAGATTTTTAACTCTATTTTCTAGTTTCAGCGTGCATTTAATATAACCATTTTGTTTTGCTTTTAGACCACTTGCTGACGCTGTGCCTTGTTTTTGTTTTTTTACAATATATATATATAAATACATACACACACATACAGTATCTCTGTCTCTCTCACCACACACACACACACACACGATATTTGTATGTATGTTACAGATTGCAAATAAATATGCAAGTGATACACAGTGGGAACCTCATGAGTGGTGTAGAAAGCACATACAAATATATAAGTGATAGACAGTGGAAACCTCATTAGTGGGATAGACAGCATGCATATAGAAATACCATATTTATCACATAAGATCCCCTCTGCATATGTCATTTATGCAACAGGCTAGGACCTTAAGGGAGAGACATTTGTTTTGCTTTTTTAGGCATAAACTTATTTTTATAAGTCTGTTATTTTTTGAACTAGTGTTACTGTGCTTTCTACCATCCTGATTGCTATAACCACTGCCATGAAAGTGAAGTCAGGATGACAAGCTGACACTGTGATGTGGTAGTTTGTTAGTGCCGCAGAACTTCCGCAGAAGTTACAAATCACTGCCGCAGAAGTTCTGTGGCAAATGGTAGTCTTGCCGCAGAACTTGGTCCCATTGTGCCGCAGAAAAGTAGGGGCCCTGACTATACCTTTTGTTTTTACTGGGCAGCTGCCAGGTTGCTCAGGGCTGTTCCCATAAGCTCCTTCAGCTTTTCCCTACACTTAAGGACATAATCCACTATGGGAGTTCCCTGGGTGGTGTGCCTGCCTTCCCAGTCCTCCCAGATCAAGTCTAGGGGCCCACGCACCCTATGTCCATATAAGAGCTTGAAGGGGGACAACCTTGTCAACTCTTGGGGCACCTTCCTGTATGTGAACAATTCTCTTAATCCCTCCCATGCTGTTCAGCAAAATGCTTGGAGCATCGATTTAATGGTACCATTAAATCTTTCCACAAGCCCATTGACTTGTAACTGATAAGGTGTTGTGCATCTCTGCACCACCCCACACTTCTACAAATATTTCATCAGGTCTGACATGAAGGAACCCCCTCAATCAATGATAACCTCCTGTGGGAACCCAACATGGGAGAAAATCCCTAGCAAGGTATCTGCCACTTTGTTTGTCCTCTGTGAGGATAGGGTGCCTGCTTCTGGGTACCGGGTGGCATAATCCACCACTGTTAGGATAAACCTCTTCCTGGAGGAGCTGAGGGTATTCAGAGGCCCCACAATATACATTCCTATCTTCTGGAATGGCTCCTCCTCTATGGGCAAGGGAATTAGGGTGGCTTGGGTTTTCCTACCTGCCTTCCCTATTTCTTGGCACTGGTGTCAAGACCTGCAATATTCCTTCACCTGCTGGGTGAAGTTGGGCCAATAGAAAGTCTGGGCCAATCGCTGCATAGTGCATTCAATTTCTAGATGTCCAGACATGGGAATAGCATGAGCAATCTTGAGCAACCACTCATGGTACCCCTGAGGAACGACAAGCTACCTGCCCATCACCCCTCCCTCGGTCCTTACCTCCTGCATATACAGCAGTCCATTCTCCCAGGAAACTCTGTTTCCCACCACCTCCCTGTGTTCCATCAGAGTCTACCCAAGCCCTCAGCCTCTCTTAACTATGGTCATTTTTCTGAGCAGCTGCAAAATCTTTACACATTCCCAAGGCATGGGATGGGTCCCCTCAGGTTTCTAAACTTGGGTGCCTAGCTGTAGCATCAGGGCATTCAGGGTCACTGCCATCCCTAACCCTCTGACAATTGGCTACCCCTCCATCCTCAGAGTAACCTTCTGTAGCTGTTCTGTTAACTGCTACATGGTGAATTTCTACCCCCCCTTTCACTATTCCTCTTATCAGGAGACACAGGCTGAAGAACCAGCCTCTCAGTGTTTTCCACAGGGGCTTCTATGGGGTCTGGGGAACCCAAATTTGCCTTTGCTACTTGATTGTGGGTAACTGCACACACCATCCCCTTTTGGAGATTGTTCCCCATAATCACATCCAGGGCAAGATTTTCTGCCACTGCAACTTTTTGCACAGTTTCTCCTGTCTCACCCCAGTCCAGGAGAATACTAGCAAGTGGCAGTGTTTTCTCCTCCCCAGCGAATCCCCGTACTGTAACAAACTGATTGGGTATAAGCTGTTCAGGCTCAATCAAATCCCCTTTTACCAAAGTAAGAGATGCCCCCGTTACCCTTAAACCATGGGTCTGCACCCCATTCATGGTAACTGGGTGTATGTGTTCCCTCATGTTTACTGGCATGCTTTCAGGGATGCACAAAAAGCACCTCTTTCCCAGCACCACTTTGTGCACTCTCTGCCTTTTTAGGACATTGTCTTGCAAGATGTCCAGATTGTTTGCAAAACCAAAATTCATTTCTTTTATCAGGCAAATCTTTTCTTTGTAACCTGGTGCTGCCCACTTTTGGTGGAGGCAGTGAGGGTTTCAGCTGCCCTGAAGCTGCGCTTTTCCCTTTCTGTGTTGCCATTCCCACTCCCCTCCCTCTCAGAGCAGGTCTGCTCCTGGCATTGTGGTCCAAGAGCTCAGCAGCCTCCTGCACTGTTTTTGGATCTCAGTCCTCTAGTCAGGTTTTCAGCTCTGCTGGGAAAGTCCAAAAGAACTGCTCCAAAAGTAAAACATTCTCAATTTTCTCTACAGTGTCTGCTTGTATCCCTCCCACCAACATTTTAAAAACTGACATTGTTTGGTGACTACCGCCTCATAGCTCATATCAGGGCTCCTCCTGAGCTTTTGGAACTTAACTCTGTACTCTTCAGCTGTCAAGTCATACTTTTTTAACAATGTAGCTTTAAATTTGCCATAATCATTACTGTCCTGATTGTCCATTTGACCCAATGTGTCATGAGCTTTCCCGGTAAGCAATGGGGATAGCTGGAAGCTCCAGGACTCTCTGGGAATTTTTGCCTGAATGAATACCTTTTCAAATGAGTTTAAAAATGCATCATATCTTCCCCCTCTTTAAATTCAGCTATAAATTTAGAATTTGATTTGAAACCCAGTCTTGGGTTCCAGGTTCACCCATGCCACTTACCTACTCTGGTGCTGGTCTTTGGAGCTGTAGCTTCCCCAGTTTAAATTTCCTGTGATGCTCTCTCTCCTCTCACTTGGCCTATCTCTGAAGCTGTCGTGTTTTTTCCTCTCACTCGGCCTTTTGCTGCTCTCGCTTCTCGTCTCTCTCCATCTCCAGCTTCCTCTGTTCAAGCTTCCTCTGTTGCTGGGCTTTGAACCTTTTTTTCTCAAATTCCAGCTTCATTCTCCACAACTCTATCTGTAGCCTGATCTCTTCTGGCTCCAGAATGGTGGTGATCCTCCTCTGAGGCTGTGGCTTTTGGTTCACACTGGTCCGGCTGTCTTCCTCCCTAGGTCTGGACACTCCAATGGACCCTGACCTCTCCACACCCCAGGTCTGGTTCCTTTCAGTCCCTGACTGTGACTGGAGGTCTTGCACATCATATGCCATAAGATCCTCCACCAGGTGCTGCTTGTTACACTTCTCGCAACGGATTCCTCTCTACTAGCACAACTGCCTCAGGTATTCTGCAGTGCACTCACTGCAGGAAACAGTCATCTTCTTCACAAATCCATGGCTACACTAGCTTGCACCCAAAATAAAATAAAATAGGTAGGGAATTTTGACTGTAACCACAATGATATAGCTCTTTTTTTTCAAATAACTGCCTTGTTTTGTGTGTGAACTGTTACAGTTTATCATTCTGACACACTGGACTGTTAATGTTTGTGTCACCAAATAATTTCACAGTATGCAAACAAATCTTTTTGATTGCAGTACTGCAAACCAAATCTTTTAAATCGCACTGCTGCCAACCAGATCTGTCACAAATGCACTCCGCAGGTCAGGCCCTCTGCTTCCACAGTGCCAAACCTCAAAGTGCAATATGTGAACTGGAGACAAACAGGGTAACCCTCCTGTCTGTTTTGGGTCTGAACAAGTACCAGTCTCGAATCCTGGGGTCAAATATGAACTCTTTTTTGCTAGCACGCCCAGTTAACAGGTTCAAATATCACACCTATTTTGGGAAAATGCAGTTCAGTACTTAATCCAGCAAGCACCCAACCTGGGTCACAATACCCCTTTTGACTCAATTGAGACCTAGGTACTTTTCTCACCTTGGTGTATATGGTAACACACTATAAGTACTTAACAGTTCTGTCAGAATTATCAACACTGGCCCAGCATTCACATTCAAAATGAGGAAAAGGCTCAGGCTGAATTTCACAAAAAACAAAGTTTACTAAAATTAAAAATAGAAGATGAAATACAAAACACTGAACATATGACTTTTAGGATATAGTCATACAAATTAAATGGACAGTTATACACAAAACCACCTCATTATTGAGTATCTAATCCAACCCAAGTTTCAGTTTATAAATAGCGGTGGTTGAATTGCCTAATGTTGGTTGAAGTGCTTCCTAAGAGTGTGTTCTTTCAGAAGTCCAGAGTTCAAAAAGCATAATCTTTTCTTAGCTTTGACCATCTATAGGGAACAAGGGTCCCACCAAGATTGTGAGGTCACAGCTCAGTGGTGATGCTGGCTGGGAGGTCATAGAAATTCCTGGAATCTGAATGGTAGTCACAGGCATCTGCACATTGCTAAACACCCCACTTAAAAAACATAAATGCATTTTTTTCATTAGTGAGCCTTCTGTATGGCAGGTCAGAATTACCTCTTTGATCTTCAGAGGAACTTCTTGACAGCTAGTTATCCTATTTGTGTTAAGATTCTCACAGGTATCTGTCAGAAATTGCTTTCCTCCTAATTGGTCATAAAATGCAACACTTTATACCAGTGGCTGGTTTACAGCCTGTACAACCTGGTTTTATTATAGTCACAGGAAGTCAGCTTTTATGAGCTAGAGGTGACAAGAAACAAGGCCAGCACATTTATTTTTCTTTTAAAAATCCAATATCCCCTGATGTCCTATGCTGACTGCCATACTTCTTAAGTAGAAATTCAAAGGAACATATATTTATATTACAGATATAATACAAATAATAAGTAGATGGCTATCATTGTCATAACGTCAGTTTCATTTGCATTTCATTGTTATTTTAGCTGGTAAGCAGGAAGGCAATACTGCCCTTTTTCAGAACGACTAGTATACATTAATCATTAAGTAAGTGACGTACAATAGGTACAATCCAAAACACGCAAGTGGAACAAACATATAAAACAAATTCATTCAGAGAATGGTTGTACCATTTAGAGTGAAGGGTTAATTTAAAACCATGTACTATAAAAACAAAAGCTAATAAAATCAAGTGGATCAGGGCCTTAATCTCATCTGGGGTTCTAATGACATCGTTGATCATTTGAGCTTCATACTCTTGATGTATGATGCCATTATAACCCCTCAATTGAATGACATAAAGAATAAAGTATGGGTTACAGTGTGTAATATATTTTTTTTTACCCACCTGATGTGTAATATCAAATCAACTATGAGACCAAAAGTCAACTAGTTTATACTGGTGGCACTGCAAGGATGTGTTAATATGTAAGCAATAATACCCGACAGGGTGGGCATTATTGGGAAATACCGGACCACCCAGGGGTGTAATGAGGCCCAATGCAACAGGCGGAGGGTCTTTTAGCCCCTGGAAGGTCCGGTATTTCCCAATAATGCCCACCCTGGAGGGTATTATTGTGCTTAGAAAATAGGCAAGTGTATTTTTTTATGTTTTAAAACAATGTACTTTTATGTTTACATGTTAAAACTTACTTTTTGTGGTAAAATAGTTCCTCCACCTACATTAGAGCTGGTTGTCATGGTTGCCCTGCATTACAGATAGAGATTGTTAGTCAGAGTTGCTTTGATTGTTTACTGCCCCTCCCCAACACATACACACACACACACACACACACACACACACACACACAGACACGTAGATTCAGATTTACGGAATGTGTAATGGGTGGCAGATTTTTGTTGGGAATTAAATCCAAGTGAGTGGCAGCATGGGGGCCACGCGTTAACAATCACAGCAGACTGCCATTAGGAGAAAGGCGCACAAGAGAACTGCCATTTAAACTGAGCGACGGACGGATGGAAATGTATCTGTCCAAAAGCGCAAAATAATAAAGGGAATTTTTTTGTTTAATTTCAAATGTGACCACCATTTGTTTAGTTTCTCTTTGGTCTCCCACTAGCATTTGGAGGAGTGCGAGCACGCGGTCAGGAGACTGGTGCCATCGTGAATGAACGTGGCTATGAGAAAATCGATTTTTCTCTTCCTGACCGCAAAATAACTGCAGTGTGTTCTTTTTTCTCTTTTTTATTTTTTTAAAGCAGGCAGCTGCCACTTAAATAAGAGGTGTTGGAGTAGGACTAGTAGCTCTCGGTAAGCGAGCTAAAAACATGGCGGCTATTTCAAATTGTATCAGGTGCTTTCGGCCAATTAGAAAGCAAGCTGGGCACCACTGTAGAAATGTACGCAGTTTAGTGGAACTTGGACTGGCACTTATTTTTTACTGGGCACTATTAAAAAATAATTGCCCAACTTTGCTGCCATGTCAGCCAATCAGATTTGTGTGTTTACTTAAGCCATTTTCTAATAAAAGTTAATGCACCGTAACCTATGCTTTAACATTTTTAATTACCTTTTTAACTAGAAGAATTGGTAGTACTTACATAACTCTCAGGAGAATGAAGGAAGAAAGAGGGACCTGGAAGTTCACTTTATTAACTTTTTCTTGCAGGTAGTGAACTCTGTTTGTGAATAAAATTTTAAAATGCTGAACTTTAAATGGTTAACAAGAAAAAAACAACTGTACAAGTTGCTGTGAAACATTTTCTTAGTGTCTGGTGTTGACGTCTATTTCTGCATGGCTGCGCATAGCAGAGATGATAAATAGGCTAGTATGGCAACAGTAGAGAGAGAGAGACCTGAAAGGTACAGTACCACCGAAAACTGAAAATGAATCCCTGTGTAAGACAATTATTGAGTGGTTTATCTGTTTAATATTTGACTGAGGTACAGTAGTTTCACATGTTAATTTAACTGCCTTCCACATTGAAACTTTTGCACTGCTGATGCTGTGGAAATACTGTTCCAAGGAGGTTGTACAGTGGTTGCAGAGCACAAGCTGAATTGTGTTACACCTACTTAGATGTAACAAGGGGTGTTTAGTAAAAAAAAAAAACATTCACTAATTTGTGATTGTTGATATGGAGGTTAAGCAGTTCAGTAATTATATCCCTGTTGCATAAGGTTTGAATAATCAGTAAGATACAATAGGGCATGGTTCCTGTTCTTGAACAACATGCCTAGGTGTTTTGGGTGAGATGAAGCACTTGCTCTGAGTGCCTTCAACCCCCCTTGAAGTGTGGCTCAGGACAAGAAACCCACTCCCTGGAGTGTCTTATTGCACTTTTATCTAACAAAAAAAAAATGAAATTCAAATAAAATGAAACATTTTAAGACTTATTTTATAATTGAAAAAAGTGACAAATGTAAAAATTAGTTTGTCACTAAAGTGTCACTCATTGTTCACTAGATGGAACTCTGAGCTTAACTAGCCTTATAATGTCTGACCTGAGTTGGCTTGAAACGAGGGGAACAATGGGCCATCTGTGCAGTGGCAGCACTACCACTCACGATGCTGGTGAGCTGAGTTCAGGAAGGAGCTTGAGTTGTTGGGAGCTGGCTTAGGGAAGGAATGTTAAGTCTCCCAGAGGACACTAATACCACCAACTGACCACAAGTGGCAGTACAGCAGGAACATCCTAGAGATGGGGGACACCTGCTTAGCTGCACTCTGCACGATCTGCATGCATGATGCTTGGGCTCAATGGGTTGAGGTCCCAAGGGACCAAAACAAAGGAAAATTGTTATCCTGTACAAGGTGATCCAAGTTGCACTCAGGCCCCACCCCTCACCATTTGCTGCTCCTCTTCCTACCCTAGGAACTCCCAACTCAGCACTCAGGAGGAGGCAGGAGGTTGGATCTGACATGGTCAGACCCTGCCATTGGGGGTGTTAAATCCCTGGGATTGAAATGGGAATAGGAGATACAGTAAGTGGTAGTGATATTGGGGGGGTGGGGCTAGAGCTTGACCTGGGTGAAGGGTGCCAAGACAAGGTGGGAGCATAAACAGTAAATTTAAAAAATTAAAAAGAAACTCAAAAACAAATTATGATATGTAGCTATTTGGTAGTTTTTCAGTAGATCTTTCTTGTTGGACACATGCCAGAGATTACTTTTTTTTTTAAATTGTAAGTTTGGTTTTCAGTAACTCTTTATCTCCCCCCCCCACACACACACACACACACATAGACACATACACACATAAAGACACTGTGCTAATTACTTTTCTACTGCAGCTGTTTTGCTTGTTTGGAGTTTGTTTGTTTGAAAAAAGAACAGGCTACTAGGAGCTCCTAGTGGAAAACAGTGAAATAACACAAAAGGGGGATACAGTGGTGGTAGGTGATATGAACATGCCAGATATCGATTGGGACATCCCTGTGGCTGGTTCTTCTAGAAGTTGAAAGGTGGTAGAAGCCTTACAAGACTGCCTACTCACAGAACTAGTAAATGTTCTGACTAGGCTGGACACAGTTCTGGATGTGGTTCTCACAAATTTGGAGGTAGCGAGTGTTACAGGAATTGGGGAGCCACTGACCAACAGCTACCACAACACTGTGTGGTTTGAGTTAGCCTTAGCGGTAGTAAGATATCAATCCAGGACAGAAGTTTTAAACTTTAGAGGAGCTAACTTTGATAAAATTAGAGAAATAGTCAGGGGCAAACTTTTGAGGATCCAGGAGCATTTAGAGGTATAAGTCATATGGGGGCTGGTTAAACAAACCATACTGGAAGTTATAGTATGTGTGTAAGGACAGTGAGGGAAAAAAAACATCAAAAAAATGATATGGTTCACTAATCAGATCAAGACAGCAATTTGGACCAAAAGGGAAGTTTTCAACAAGTATAAAAGAAGCCAAGGAGACAGCAATTGGGAAGTTTACAATCAGAAGAACAAAGATGTGAAGAGGATGGTGAGAGCAGCTATGGCTGAGATGGACCTTAGGCTGACAGAGGGGGTTAAAGCAAGGAACAAACACTTCTTTTGATACAGTCAGGAAAAAAGAAAGAAAAAGGGGAGTGATATAGTAGTTATATTTAAAGATGGTGACAGAATAGTGGAGAAAGATAGAAGGCCACGGTTCTGAATAACTTTTACTATTCTTTATTTACTAAGGAGCACATTGGCCCTATGCCAGACAGTGGCATCAAGTCTGCTGACAAGGAAGTCCCACAAATGGAAACTCCATCAATCACCACCAGCAGGGTCAGAGATGCCCTTGAGCAACTCAGGGAGGACAAATCACCAAGGCCAGGTGGAATACACCTGAGGGAGCTGAAGGAACTGGCAGGAGAATTGGCAGATCCCTTGGCTCATTTTTTCAACAGTTTACTTCAGTCAGAGGTAGTACCAAGTGACTGGAGAAGAGCATATGTGGTACCACTCCCCAAGGGAGGGAATTGGGAGGAGGCAGGCAACTACTGGCTAGCTATCCTTATGTCAGTAGTGGGAGATCTAATGAAAGCCTTAATAAAACAAGACTTGCTGAAATACCTAGCTATGAACAGTCTTCAAGATGGCAGGCAACACGGATTCATAGCAAGTACTTAATCTAAACTTGTACCTAATATGCAAAATGTTTCTCGATGTATAACTACTATGTCCCAACTGCCTGTATGTCTTCCACAACTTACTGCTTGTAAACTTATGAAGTCTTTTATGACATATAACATGATAATCATCTGAGTGTACTGATCTGTGACCTGTAAAAATTGTTACTCCCAGGTCGCCCCTGAAAAAGGGACCTCCAGGCCCAGTGGGCCTACCCGGTCATCAAAATTCAATAAATAAATAAGTAGGTCATGTCAGACAAACCTAATTACATGTTTTGACTGGGTGACTAGGGAATTAAACATAGGCCACCCAGTAGACCTCCTCTACTTCAACTTCAGTAAGGCCATTGACTCAGCACCACACAACCACCTGCTGAAAAAGTTAGAAGACCTAAGCACGGCCAAGAACATAGTCATTTGGGTAGAAAATTGACTTAGGGACAGAAAGCAGAGAGTGGTAGTCAACAGGGAAAGGTCAGATGAAGGTGAGGTCACAAGTGGTGTGCCCAGGGCTCAGTGTTATGATCAGTCCTGTGTAATGCAGTTATCATTGACATTGGCATAGGTATTCAAGGCAAAATTGCCCTATTGGCAGATGATATCAAACTAGGAGGAAAGGTAGACTGTGAGGAGGCAGTTAGAGACCGTAAAAAAGATCTCCAGAGGCAGGAAAGATGGTCTAACATCTGGCAACTGAGGTTCAATGCAAAAAAAATGCAAAGTGATGCATCTGGGTAGAGGGAACCTGAGGACAATATTCTGGCTCAATGGGGTCCAGCTCAATGCCTCACAGGAAAAAAGGGACCTAGGAGTCATCATTTGCAAAACCCATAAACAGACCAGCCAATGCAAAACCACATACAGAAAGGCCAGCAGAATGCTGAGGTGAATAACCAGAGGATTATACAGCAGGAGCAGGGAGGTGATACTCCCACTATACAAGTAACTGGTAAGGACCCATCTGGAGTACTGTGTCCAGTTTTGGAGTTCCCATCTTAAGAAGGACAAGAACATGGTGCAGGTCATACATAGAAGGGTGACCAGGATGATCCAGGGCCTCTAGTGGCTCTCATATGAGGGACATCTGTAAGAGTTGAATATGTTCCACTGGAGACTAGAAGAGAGATGGGGACATGATTGAAACATACAAGATATGAAGAGGTATAGGTAGGGTACTCTCCTTTGACCTGGTCAACAGAGTTACTGACTCCAGCACTAAAGGCCATGAGTGGAAGCTGAGGGCTGGGAGTTTGATGAGGGAGATGAGAAACACTTTTTTATAGAAAGGGTCATGGAACCATAGAACAGGGTGCAAGCTGAGGTGGTGGAAGCAAAGACAGTGACATCATTCAAACTGGGGTGGGATACAGCAAAAAGCAAGAATAAAATACGTAGGAACAATTTTGAGCATAAAGCAGAAAGGGGGATAGGCCTGCGATCTAACTAGGTCTCAGGAACTTATGGGCAGACTAGATGGACCCTTGTTCTCCTTCTGCCATCATTTTTCTATGTCTCTACAATGATCATTAGCATACCCTGGAAGTAGGCCTGGAGATAGGCTGGCTGTTATTAGTGGTGGAGTTAGATTTCTCAGCTAGAAAATGGGTTAGGAACAATTGGGAGCTGGTATCTGGGGTGAAAAGAGATTAATGACAAATGTTACCACTGGCTCGAGTAGCACAGGAGGAGGAGAGAACAACCTCATTTTGTTGGTATTTTAACTAAAACATTGTACCTGCAGTCCAGTCAGTTTTTATACTGCTGTGTGAGAAAGCAGGAGTTTGGGCTTTGAGCTGCCATGTGTAGAAACACAAGGCATGATGCAACACAACTAATTTTCAGAGTGGGATTTTTTCTTTTGAAAGTGACAGTTTCAAAATATCATGGTCATACTACAAGTTGGTTTCATTATTGACATTTACACTGAAATTTGAAATCTGAAGCTGCAGTGGAACTGGAAACCTAACATGTAGAGGTGGCAATGAACAAGCACTGCCAGATTCGTTATGCCACAGAAAAGGAAAAGAAAGAAATCAGTGTGAGGGGTTCAGTGGCCTGCTACAAAAGATGAAGAAAGCAATAAAAAAGCTGAGAAGAGGGTTGATATGTTTTTGTGACACAGAAGGTGCATATGGGGGGGGGTGGATGGTTTTAATGATGTGGTGATACATAATTGTTTTACTTAATGGCAAATTGGAGGGTTACATTCTTCCTATACCAACATGGCAGACAGAAATTCCTTTCCAGTTTCTGCACTGTTTCTTCCTTGAAACATATTTCTTACC
The DNA here is from genome assembly GCA_016271365.2 of Neoceratodus forsteri. Lineage (NCBI taxonomy): Eukaryota > Metazoa > Chordata > Ceratodontiformes > Ceratodontidae > Neoceratodus > Neoceratodus forsteri. Next base: position 167,710,898 of record CM057456.1, on the reverse strand, counting down.
AGTTATATAAAATAAACCATGGGAGATTGGTAATGCATATTTTGTATGCACCCTTAGTGTAGGACACCTTGACAAACCACTTGAAGCTTTGTTCTCATTTTTTATTAGGTGCTCCATACCTCTCTCTGTTACATACACATTCACATGCATTTTCTGATGTATCATTGACTGCCCAGAACCCTATCCCCACCCAAACCCACACAAATACAGTAGTGCCAACCAGGATGCAATGCAGTACCTTGCCTTAAATGATATGTCACAAGATGCTGCATGGTAAGTGAGGTTAATTGACATTGAATTGCAGTGTTCCTTGCAGCATACTGCAGCTCACTGCAGTAATTCTGAAAGGTACTTCATTGTATCTTGACTGGTATCACTGTACACACAGCACAGGATATAAAAAGGACAGAAAAGGGTATCAAACAAATTCTGGTGATATTCTGTTTATATTCCATAACACTGATATTGATGGTGAACATTACATCATGGCTAAGGGCCATTTATAAAGTTGTCTTCACATGGTCTTGTGTTTTAGAATCTAACAGATTAGGATATGGCATGTTTAGAAGGTGAAAGGTAACTCAGAACTGGATTTGTCTAGTTAGAAGAAGGTATGGAACAATAATATAGCTCTCAGATGGCAGGGTGCATGTGTAGGCTCCCCCATGTCCCTGGTGTGTTAAGAGGTAAGCATGTAATAATAAATCTACAGTTCCTTTCCCCTCAAGAACCAGATTTTTTGTTGCTATTTTCATTAGGAGTTAACTATGTAAAGGAAATAGGGATCCCCCCCAACGTACAGTATCAGTCAAGTAACATTTTAAAGGTAGTTGCTGCTAATTTTTGAAGGTTTTTAAATAATATCCTATCTTATTATCTTCTGATGCTTTTGCAAGTGAGGCCTGCAAAAGCTAGGAAGAGTAGAGGTTGCTAAGGGGGACTGAAATGTTCACATTACAATTAAGGGCATAGAATTAATATTCTTTAAGTTGTAAACTACACAGTTTCTAAATAAATAATGTGTAATTTTGCCAAAATTCAGAAAAAGTAAAAAGTAAGATTTTTTAAAGCATGATTTCATTTCATGTACTTTTACTAAAACATAGCAGTGATACAATGAACTAGGGTCTGATATTACAAGGCTGGCGCAGGGCTTGAGTTAAGCCCTGTCTCAACTGCAAAGTTTGCTGCACTGTACCAAAGAGTTTGCCACAACCTGCACCAACTTTTGTCACGTTTGGTGCAGTTGTAACATTTACTCAGTTTATGGAAGCCTGTGCCAAAGCTTTGGCACAAGCCCTGTAAATTGGGTCTCCCATGGACGTAAAGTTAGACGGGGGGGGGGGCTGGTCTAAGTCCCTGCATCCGGCACAAGAGTCTTGTGGTAGGGCTTTTGTGGCAGGTGGCTTGAAAAATCATGCTTGCCACAATTTCTAATGCAAGTTGACACTTGAGTCCACCTCACTGCCACAAGTTCCTTGAAGCAATCTAAGCCCTTTAGAAAATCGGGTCCATAGTATCAATGCTATTTGCCATTTTTTGGCTGTGCCACAAGTAAAAAACATACATCGATAAAGTACTCAAAAAGACGTTAGAAATAATATTGATACAATTAGAATAGGAATGAAAACTATACAGAAAGGACTGATTTTTATTAACAAATTAATCTAATTCCAAGCTTTCATTGTTTTTTGGGGGCAGCTTCTGACCATCTTTCGGTTATAGGGGTTAATATGCCATGAGATCCTTGCCAGGATATTAGGTGGTTTCCTCTTTCCAACACCTGGTTAATTATCCATCATGTCCCATTTATGCAGCTCCACTCTCCTTGCCTCATCATCCTCACCCCATCATCCACCTTTACCATACTCTTCCACTCTCACTCAATCATATAATACTTTCTTACTTGTCCTAATTACCATCTCTTCTCCATCCCTTCCCTTATACCTGTTCCATTCACTAACTTCAAAGTTGTTAGCTTTTTATTAAATTTGACTGTCTTGAAGCAGTAGTACTGGCTTAATAGGTAGCGTTCTTGCCTCTGGGGCTGGATGATCAGATGGTTGTGCATTCTAGCACACACCAAGGGTGGGATATTCAGAACTGCGCCAGGCAGGGGTGCAAGCCAGGCACAGCACAACTGGGATGCACTAGGGTGTGGTCTGGGCAATATTTAACGGTGCTGCACCATGGCTCGGCACCATTGAATATGGCACCATGGCCACCCTCATTGCCCATGATGCAGTGGCACTGCACCAGCGCAAGTGGCCAGAGAGAAGCAGGGGGATGCACTAGCACAAGTGCAATTGCGCTAGGTGCAGTAACCATGATATTCAGCAGTGGACATGCAAATGGGGCCATAATGTATGCAAGGCGCAAATGGAGCCATTTGCAAGCCATTATGGCCCCATTTGCATGCAGGTGCACCAATCCCCTGTGATTTGCACCAGGCGCCCTGCCAGGCTGCAGCTGTCTGGGACTGATGCCCTCTGCCCGTCAGTGGCAACGTGCCTCATTGTCCGATCGCACACTGTATTATTGAAATAACTCCCTGGTGCTCCAGTGGACTGAACTCACTGTCCAATTGCGAGCTGTAATAATGATTTAACTCCCTGGTGGTCCAGTGGACCGAACTCCTTGCCCGATCGCGGGCTGTAATATTTTTATAACTCCCTGGTGGTCCAGTGGTGCCCGTACCCCCCCTCCCAACCCACCCACTCATACCCACCTCCCTCGCTCCTCCGGTCCGCGGCGGGTGGCAACACCCACCCATAAAGCCGCCCGGCTGCCCTGCTGACTGACAGCGTACAGTATGACTGTATGCTGTGTGGGTAATGGGCATTCAGACTGTACTGTACTACACAGTCCCAATATGGAATGGATCCATTCACATATCGGGACTGTGTAGTACAAGCACAATCTGCGCCATGGCCCATGCTAATGAACCAATGGGCGTACAGCCATACTGTACGCTGTCAGTCGGTGGGTGGCTGGGTGGCTTGGATGGTGCTGCCACCGCCACTGACCGGGGAGGGGGTGGCGGGTATGAGTGGGCGGGTTGGGAGTGGGTTACGGGTACCACTGGACCACCAGGGAGTTATAAAAATATTACAGCCCGCGATCAGGCAAGGAGTTCGGTCCACTGGACCACCAGGGAGTTAAATCATTATTACAGCCCACGATCGGGCAAGTAGTTTGGTCCACTGGACCACAAGGGAGTTAAATCATTATTACAGCCCACAATCAGGCAAGGAGTTTGGTCTACTGGACCACCAGGGAGTTAAATCGTTATTACAGTCCATGATCGGGCAAGGTGTTAGGTCCACTGGACCACCAGGGCTGCTATTATGTAATACAGCCCACGATTGGACATTGGGGGGCGTTACACCACCAGACGGTGCCGCCAGGGCTCGGGTGGCCACCCACAGCTGGTAGCTGCTGTGTTGCGCCCAGCAATATGGCAGTTGGCCTGTGGGTGGCCAGTCCCTGCTCCTGTTTTTTTCGGGCACATCTTTGCACCCCCCTGTGTGGCGCAAGGTGGGTGTGTGCCTGCATATGCACCGCACATCCTGGGCTGAATATCGGGATGTGCCGAATATGCATGGGCACACCCCCCGCACTTGCACTGCATACATTACAGGTGTGCCCTGGCACATCGGGATTTGCGCTGAGCACATTCCCCTTTTGAATATCACGCCGAGGCACATCAGTGGGTTGCGCATGGCACAACACTGTTGCGCCATGCGCAACCCCTTTGAATATCCCACCCCAGGTATTTGGGGTAATACCCATAACTGGCACTGTAATGCAGTACAAAGGGAGTGCTGCACAATTGAGATGCACTCAATCAATCAATCAATCAAACCTTTATTTATACAGGCGGTCACCATTGAGCAGAGCTCTTTTTCAAGGTGGATCTGTTTGAAACATGGATACAGGTTATACAAACGACATACATTAGTTACAGTATACAATATGGGCAATGCCCCAACACTGAGTTTGTATACAAATATACATAAATATAGAAGGTTTAGGATACTGGTTATGTCTGGTCAGTAAGAGATAATTGCAACAACATTCGAGAACTACACACCCCATGTATACTTAAGGCTCTATGCCTGCTGGTGCTAGGAGGCAAGGATAATTTCAGAACAGCATGTAAGGATTATAGTCCCCAAGTGCGCTAGAAGCCATGGCTAGCTGAGAGAAGTACCACAGCGCATTTAAATGGGGCAGAATATGGGGTGAGGAGTAAGTGGGTATAGCGTTGAAGCTCAATTTAGAAAATTTTCTCAACATACTGATGATAGGATGGTAGCAACAACCGTAGTTTAGAAGTGGCTGTGATCATGGTTCAGACCTGCCAATGAGCCACGAGTGGTTTAGGAGCTGTTTGGGGACGAGCAAAGCAGTTGCAGACTTCACTTACTGTACACGAGTATAAAGCCTTAAAGATGGGCAGAGGGACAAGGGCGTCTAATTTAAGAGACTTTTGTAAGTTATTCCAAAGGGTCAGGAACATTAAGCTAATTGCTGCTCTGCTGAAATGCAAGTTTACTCTAGGTATTGCAAGGGAGATGAAGGAATGGCTTTGGTGCACATATTTTCTTATTGTGCATAGGAGTAGGCAATTGGAAATATATTGGGGTTGTTTGTTTGTGAGGGCATGGTAGGTCCAGAGAGCAGCATTTTTGATGCACCTAAGTTTAAGGGATGTCCATCCCAAGGTAGCATACAGGATGCAGTGATGAGTAGTATTAGGGAGACCTGTGATAAACCTTAGTGCACGGTGGTAAAGCGTGTCGAGTTTGGCTAGCTGGGAGATGGGACACTGGCTGTACAAGAAATCTGCGTAATCCACCAGAGATAGGAAAGTAGATTGGATCAGTATTGTTTTGGCATCAATAGTGAGGAAGTGGCTTAGCCTGTAGAAAAGTCCAAGCCTTTGCCGAAGTTTTTTCAACAAGTCTTTGATGTGTTCTGTGAAGGAGAGTCTGTTATCAATCCATACTCCCAGATATTTAAATTTGGTTACAAATTCTAGTTTTTCACCCGGTATTGTAGTGATTTCCAGAGTGAGTCCATCGTCTGTAGGGCTAAGTGAGTGGGCAAGCAGAGAAAAGAGCATTGCTTTTGTTTTTTTAGCATTCAATAGTAGTTTTTTGTGGATTAGCTGACTTTGCGGGAGGTCAAACTCATTTTGAAGGTCATTACAGGTGGCTTCTGGTGAGGGTCGGCTGATGTATAGAACAGTATCATCTGCAAACAGGTGGATATTGGCATTTTTTATGTAGTAGTCTATGTTATTTATATATATTGTGAATAATAGCGGACCTTGTATAGATCCCTGAGGGACCCCTCTTAGGAGAGGTTTAAGAGGGGACAGCTCGCCTTCTGCTTTAACTTGCTGGAGATGTCCTGAGAGGTAGTCAGTGAACCAGAGCAGTGAGGTAGAGTCCACTTCTATGTTTTGAAGCGAGGTGAGGAGAAGGTTGTGATCAACGGTGTCAAAAGCTTTGCTTAGGTCCAAAAAGACCGCATAGGTGAAGTTCCTTGTGTCAAGAGCTCTCAGCTGCGCATCGGTGACTTTGTACAGAGCTGTAATAGTGCTAGGTTCGGCTCTGAGCCCTGACTGCATCGGGTTCAATAGATTTGTTACTTCGAGGCAGTTCCTTAGTTGTGAATTCATGATTTTCTCTAGTAATTTAGATAGCACTGGGAGTAGAGAAATGGGTCTGTAATTGTTGAGGTCCCCTGGGTCACCTGATTTAAAAAGTGGTATGACATGGGCGGTCTTCCAGACCAGCGGTAGGGTGCCCTGTGAGAGGGACAAGTTGAATAGGTGAGTGATGGGGATGGCAAGGACATGGTATGCGATTTTAATTAAGTAGGGGTCCAATGAGTCAGCACCTGCGCTTTTTTTAGTGTCCGTCCGTAATAATAGGTCTTCAACTTCTTTCAGTGAAGTGGGTTGTAGCATGAAGAGGTTGGGGGTAGCTGGAGGTATTTGAGGTGGCATAGCTTGCTGTAGAACGTATCTTGCAAGCTGGGGAGTTGTCAAATGCCAGACCTGCAGTTGTGAAGTGGTTATTGAAGGAATCTAAGATCTCTGCCCTGTCATTAATGAAATTGTTTCCTGAGATAACTTTGTTCAGGAAGGAGTTATCTGTAGGGTGATCCATCAGATTCTTGATAGTGCTCCAGAATTTGTATGGGTTTTTGGAAGAAGCATTGAGTTCTGTGCGGTAGAAATAAGTTTTTGCATCTTTAATAGATTTGGTGCATAGGTTATGCACCTTTCTGAATAGGTTCCAGTCATTAGGCAGGTTAGATTTTCATGTCCTTTTCCATAGTTTGTCTCTTTCAAACAGCAGTGATCTAACCTCGGGGTGAACTATTTGTTGGTTATAATCTTTGTGTGGACTTTGGTCAGGGGGGAATGTTTGTTGAGGGCCCCTGATAGTATATCATAAAAGATGTCATAGGCGGCGGAGACTGTTTTAGCAAGGTAAAACTCCTGCTAATACAAGGATAATTTCAGGTCAGCAATGTAGGCAGGTATGTTAAAATTTTCTCTTGATCTCTTCTGGCAAAAGTTAGAAGGAGCGGGAGGCTTGCTGGTAGATCTTATCCCTCCAATGAAACAATGATCACTGACATCCGAGAAGAAAGTGCCAGCATGGGAGAAAAGGTGGGGTTTGCTTACAAGCAATATGTCCAGAATGGTATTCTTCGCAAGATTTTTTGTGTTTGGGTGTGTCAGATCGTTAATGAGCTGGGTTAGGCCATGGTCATCACAAAAAGAGACTAGCGGTGCAGCTGCTTTGGACATCCAGTCAAGGTTAAAGTCGCCGAGAATGATGGTTTCAAGCGATCCTTGTTCTAAGATATCACTTAGGTAGCTTAGGAGCTTTAAGCCAGCAGAGGGGGTCTGTAGCATCCTATAAGCTGGAGAACACATGACTGGGTGATTTCCACTTTGAGGGTAAGGCACTCATGTTTGTTGGGAATGGAGGATGCAGCTGTACAGGAGACTGAGAATTTATCTTTGACATATATGGCCACGCCACCTCCTCTAGTGTGCCTATCTGCTCTAAATAGGGCATAATTAGGGATGTTTACTTCCGTGTCAGTAGTTGTTGTTCTCAGTCAGGATTCAGAGATCACTAGTATATCGGGGGATGCATGGGATACCCATGTTTGGATCAGTGTTAGCTTTTTGAGCAGGCTACATATGTTGATGTGCAAGAAGCTCAGGCCCTTTAGCAAGGGCATGTCTGAGGGTGAAGGAACTGTGGCCGGTGGGCCAGAGTTCAGTTCTACAGTGCCTGAGCATAGGAGGAGGAGTAGGAGTATTTTTCCGAGAGTGGCAGAGGATAGCTTTAGAGTTTTAGTCTTATTCCATTTGTAGTATTTAGTGGTTTTCGGTGATACATTGTTCCCATTACTGAAGGCGCTACCAGTAATTGCTGCTATTAGTACTCTGAGTGAATACAGCCTGGAGGTGCAGGAGTGTTGCATGAAGGGGGTTGTGCGCTGAAATGAGTGTATCAAACTTGTGCCACCTGAACTAGAAGGCCATATGTACTGGTGCAGTTGAATGTCCGTAGTCATACAGGGGCAGGTAGACTTTAAGATGCCAGAGGACGTAAGGCACAGGAAGGGATTATAATCCATGCAAGGTATCGGTCCATTGGGTAGGTATCGGCCGATCGGGATTCTGAGTAGGAGAGGCAGTAGACATAGTTGTAAAAGTCCCCACATGGTGAGGCTTAGTGTAGACAGAAGGGAGCTAATAGCAATAAGGGGTGGGGCAAGATGGTCTATATAGAAATGTGCTGGGGGATGGGTGGGTGGGTGAAAATTTGCAGCTTTGCTGTACCTCTCAGCGAGCTGTATCTGGCATTGAGGTCTTGGGCATCGGCCTCTGCAGTGCCGACCCCCCCGGTGGCCACGGTTCGAGCAGCAGAAGGACTGGGAGCCCTAGAAGGGTCTCGGCAGCTGAGGAGGGAAGAAGACAGGAGCCAATTTAGTACTGGGGAGGACAAAGGAGTCTCACAGCCAGTGACAAACAAATTTCCACTTGAATTGGGGTGATTTCCTTGGCGCCTGGGAGTCTGGCTTCAGTACTAAGTCAAATGAAAGGGCTGTAATCACTCTATCCTTAGGTAACTTTAGCAAGTTAAAACAGCTTTTTTAAGAAGATTTTAACAATATCTAGGCAGGTTAGGCAAAAAACAGTCTAGATAGTTATAGATGCAATCCTTCAGATGAGATATTAAACCAAGGTCCCTTCTGACCATCTCTGGTCACTGTCAAAGTAGAAGAAAAGATTCTGTGGCACTTATCAATGAAGAGTAGGGAAATTTCCCCAGTGTCATTGCCAACATTCCCCCATCAATAAAACATGTTCATGTAACCCACTCCACAGAATGCCATGGGAAAAAAGCTATCTTGGCTTAGTGTGTCTTTCCTGTTCAAAAGTTGTAAATAAATAAATACAATAAATTAAATGAGTGTCTGAATGGTATCCAAAATTGTTAAGTATTTGCCTGATTTCTCCAGACTATCATACAGTAATGGATTTTTTCTAAGTTTATACATTCAGTGAACAGGTTTTTCCACAAGGAGTAAGCTAGGGGTTGCAAATCCTTCCAATGTCTCATGATATATTTTCTCACATTTACAAATGCTTAGCTGATTATTTTCCTTAGTGTATTTGTTGTTAACTGTTAATGTGATTTTGTCTCAAATAAACACAGTTTTGGTTAGTATTTTAATTATACTCCCAGTATTTTATTTATGGCATTAAAATCTCTATTCCATAATGGGATTATATTATTACATATAGCAATCACATGCATTAGAGTTCCCCTCTGTGAACCACGCCTGTTGCACATGGGTCATATTCGCTGAGTCATTTTGTTTAGTAGATGAGGTAAGTAATAGGCATTGTGAAATACATTGAACTGTATTTGGTTGAGTTTTTTGCTAATAAAAATTCGGATAAACTTTATCATTTTATCACATTCAATGTTTGAGATTTTGTTTCTTAATTCATTTCCCCAGCTACTTCTCAGTTTCTCCATTTTTTTATTTATTTTATTTTTATTTATTTATGTTTTTGGCAACCGGGCAAGCAAGCTGATCCAAAGTACCAGTTTCAGTTCGACCCGGGCCAGACAGTGGCATACAGTACAATACAAGGTTGAAGCAATAGGTACAGGTTACAATACAGAAGGAGCAATACACACTGAGTAATATGAAATCAACACCAATGATATATTACACAACAAATGTAACACAACAAGTTTCATAGCAAATACAAGAGTGCATGCCTGAGTCTCATATACATGGACAATTACACATAGAGCGGTCACATCATTAGATCCACGCATCATTTGATCAGTCAGGATATGCAGTAGTGCATGGTGGATATACATTACGATAATCCATGTGTACCCAGAGAGAAGCAGTGCTAAGAGGTACAAATTAGTGGTCAGCGCCATGGGGGTTCCAACCCACTGAGTTTATTATAAACATTAGATAGACTCCAATAACCGACATTCTGCCTGGTGCATCACATTTTACATTTTCCCACTGCTAACCTTGACACTATCCTGGAGTTCAAACCTCACAGGAGACACCGCCAGTCTTTTCATAGCTTCTAGCTGTCTGAAGATCCTTATCTGCTGCTGATCAGAGATTTGTTTGTTTATTATTTATAAAATTTTGTTAACCGGGTAAGCCCACTGGGGCCCCGAAGGTTTCTTTTTCAGGGGCGACTCACAGTTAATTACAAAAAGCAAGGCAAATACATACAAGCAGTACAGTGCAGGACATAACGTACAGGAATTACAACAACAGTATACAGTTTTCACAGTAGAGAGCAGTTATATATAGCAGATCCCTTGCCTCTGTAGTTCCCAAGATGTGGAATAACCTCTCCACTAATGTCCTGGAACTGCCTAATCTCAAATCTTTCAAATCCTCACTCAAGGGTCTACTTCTGGAGCAGTCAATGTAATTGCTTCTGCTGCACCCGCCCCCTCCCTTGAATGTGGTCTGATTTCTGTCATGTCTCTATTGGATGTTTGCTGCCTTGTCCATATGTTGTACTCCTCTAACAGTGTCACTGTTAAAATTATTATTCTTGCTTTGACTTCTCAAAGTTCTCATCATTTAACCCCAATTGAACTTCAATGATTAAGGTTGCATGTACATAGATGTTTATGACTTCTGTATGTAATTAATTTGCCTAGTCCTAGTGAGCCCAGCCAGTCCTGCGCTGAAGTTTTCATTGGTCTCGGTATGTTAGGTCCCAATGCTTTTGTATAATAGGATCAGAGTTGTAGATACTGTATATAAAAATGCCATCATTAGATACCGTGTATTTTTTTTTAATCTGTTAAAATGTCATGAAATCCCATCCAAATACAAATCTCCTAACTGGGTTATTCCTTGCAAAGCCCAAACTCCTTGGTCATGATAGTCAAAGAGGAACACAAGTGCAGTGTAAATATTTCCATGGTGCTTCTTCTAGCACCTGACTCAGAAGCTGCTATATTTAGTCAAATAATAGATGGTGCTATCCAACTGAATATCAGACCATGTCAGTACAGTGGTAAATGAAATTGAGATGCCTCGACATGGATCTGGACTGTAGATAGCCCACAGGGAACAGTGTTGCCTGAAATGGATAGTGTGGTACAAGTATCCCTGGTGTCTAGTGGCACCCCCACCCCCAGTCCTCCATTTTCATGTATTACAACTATCCCAGATGTCTAGTGGCAACCCTGACCACCTCATATACAATGGTAAACTCACCCTTGATGGTCCAGCAGTACCCAGTCCCACTAATCATCCTTTCTGATTCATACAATAACTTCCTGGTGTCCAGTGGTTCCCCATGCCCTCCTGCTTGCCTGTTGACAAAAGTACAAAGACTCAGTGGTGATCTAATGTTCCCCCCCACCCATTCCACCCATTCACACATCACCACCCCAAAGCCCCTCTTACCTGGGTGTCTACTGGCATTCAGCAAAGCCCAATACAGTGACCAGAACAGCCCTCCTCTGACCTCCTCAGACAGCCACTGTATGAGCTGTTAGTGAGTTTGTGTACAGCATAAAAAGTGATGATATTACTATGTAGAAGAGGTGATCAGGTTGTGGTGGTGCCACTAGACACCAGGGATAGCTGTGTTACCAAGGAAATGGGTGATAGGGGTTCAGGGGTACCTCTCTAGACACTAGGGATAGTTGTACTACATGGAAACAAGGGATCGGGGGTGCTGGGTGCCACTAAAAACCAGGGATAGTTATACTACATGGAAACAGGAGATTGGTGTTTGGGGGTGCCACAAGACACCAGGGATAGTTGTACATTATAGAATGGGTGAGTAGGGGTGGATGACTGCAGTACAGCTGTACTGCCTTTGGGGGGTGGGATGCCCTATCAAGAGATCATTTTCAGTGGAGGCAAAAAGCATAATTTTGGGGGCTCTTTACAACTGCTGCAAATCTTGGAGATACCACTGTGTTGATATGCAAGGGGGACCCATCATTTACACAGGTACAGCAGAATTATAGCACTTTGATGCTGCAAGTTTGTGCTGGTGCTCCCGGGGCATCTGAATATGCACCCACTAACCCTGTCAGCCAGTGTGTTAATCTTTGGCTATCAGGTCCTTTTTATGCTCCCTGTGCAGTGAACATTTTCTTAGGAGAGTGATTTTTGAGGGGTGTGACAGTGTCAATCCAATGCAGAGTGGTCTGCAAGGGGCTCATCAGTGTCACACCAATCATAAGCCAGGCTGATCATGACAGTATTCTGGCTTGCTGGGTAGAAACTTCATGTACTTCAAAAGAAAGATCCAATCATAGACAAGCTGTTTCCTTTCATCTACTAAACCCAGCAAGCACAGCTGATCAGTCAAGATTAGCCTGGTGATGAATTTCACCCCATAACAAAGAGAACTATCCATCAATGCCTGTTGCTGGTGCCCCCGTAACTGTATCCCCTGCTGGATCCTCCCTCTCAGCACCCACCACCCCACACTCACCCCCACAAAACATAACACTGACACTGGGGGTGCCCAATCCCCCAGTGACACCACCTGAAATAAAAAAACTGTCCCTCAGTTAAAAAAAAAACTATATATATATAAAGCCTATAAAAAAGAAAACCATCCATCAATGTCTGTTTCTGCTGCCCTTTACTGTCCACCCACCTAACTCTCTAACTTAGCACTCACCGCCCCCACAAACATAAAACTAACACTGGGGGTGCCCAATCCCATGTGATGAATTTCACCCCATGACAGATGACACTCAACTGTACATGTCCTTTGTGCCTGGCCAAGATGCTGCCTTTTTGGTCTTTAACAACTGTCTGGCTGAAATCCAGGACTGGATGAATGTGAGTTGGCTGAGGTTGAATCCAGAGAAAACTGAGGTGTTGCTTGTGGACCTAGGTCACCGGGAGGCGGGTTTGTTGGCGGGATCACCCTCGGGTTTGTGGCTTGGGGGTGTTCAGCTAACTACCTCAGACTGGGTGCGGAACCTGAGCGTTGTGTTTGATGACTGTTTGACACTGAAATCTCAGGTGTCGGCAGTTGTCAAATCCTCTTTTTGCCATCTGAGGAACATCGCCCGGGTGAAGCACCTGGTTCCTCCTGATGATCTTCCTACTTTTGGTCCACACCTTCATTACCTCCCGCCTTGACTACTGCAATGCCTTTTATCTTGGGCTACCGGGGTTGATATTCACTGCTTGCAACTAGTGCAGAATGCGGCAGCCAGGCTATTGACTGGTTCCTCTAGGTCCAGTCATATAATGCCTGTGCTCCGCAGACTGCACTGGTTGCCAATATGCTGGCCAATCACCTTCAAGGTCAGTTTGCTGACCTATAAGGCCCTATGCGATCAGGGACCTGGCTACCTGAAAGATCTCCTTTGTCCCTAGTGTCCCTCCCGCTCTCTCTGATCCACTGATGAGGGATTGCTAGAGATTCCCAGGGTTCGCTTAAAAACCTCTGGGCCAGATTTTTTAGTTTTATGGCCCCAACCTTGTGGAATTCTCTACCTTGTCAGGTGCAGGATTGCCCGACTGTCCAAAGATTTAAGGGGGCATTAAAAACATATCTTTTTAGCCTTGCATACAATGATTTTTAAATGCTGCTGCCTTAGATTAATTTTAATATTGTTTTAATTATTTATTGATTTTATTATGTTATGTACAGGCACCTTGGTTTTGGAAAGGCGCCTTTTATAAATAAAGATTGATTTGATTTGATTTGATATCCACACCTGAAATAAAGAAAACCATCCCTCATTGTTTGTATATTTTTGTTTTAAAACCCTGTAAAAAATAAAACCATCCATCGATGTCTGTTGTGCTGTTAGTCCCCTCACCTGACCCATCCACTCAGCACCCACCACCCTACACATCCCCAAGCCCTCACTTACCCACTGGGGGTCCAACTCCATAATCCTTTCTGGACCACAGACATGTATTTACTCTTCAAAGCTGGACTGTGAACTGAGTAAATCAGGTATGTGGTTCAATGTATTTCAATAGGGTTTTGAACTTAGTGGTGTAACTTGGCCATTTTTTTATATTTTTGCCCCACATGTTCTACATGCTTTTTTTGGGACCCCCACCACATGAACAATGGCAGTGAAATTAGGCAAATTTGTTTTGAAAGGTAATTTCATGCTCATGGGGTCATAAGAAGGCTTTGTGAGGCCGGTCTACCGGTGCAGCAGTTGGATTTCTGCTTGCGACACTGGCGACCTGGGTTCGGGAATGGACCTGGGTCATCGGAGGGCCAGGCAGGGAGAGAAGGATAGAGCATCCTCAGACTGCTCTCCTTTTCCAGGGGGAGGGGAAGCCATGTGTTCAGTGTCTAGCAATGCCCAGCGGAGGCTGGGCATGCCACAAGAACACAAATGCCTGTGTCACTCAGGGGTGGGGTGGATGGTGGCCATCATTGCATGTCTCCACCCCTGCCTACAGGGGAAGGAAAAACCTGGGCCTGGTCTGTCTCTATGATGCCCTCCTTTGGGGCCTCCATTAGCCTTCGAAGCCAGATACCCAACCAGATACTGTCCTTGCGGCGGCATTGGGTCCATCACCGCAAACCCCACCCTCTAGGGGGTAAGCCAGGTGTGACTGGGGAGCACTGGCTACGATCGGAGGTGGAGGCACAGGGGGGCCATGACCAGGGTGGATTCCCGATGGACAAAGGTACCTCAAAAAGAATAGTAAATAAAAAAAAAGAAGGCTTTGTCAAAAATTTGGTGTACAAATATTCAAAAAACAAGAATGCTATCAGCCTATGTTGAAATTTGCAAATGCATGCTTGTAACTTTGGTAATTTTCAATATTTTCACCCCACATTTTCAACATAGCCATTTCTTAACCCTTGCAGGGCCGTGGACTGATATATCAGTCCAAAATTCCTATACATTCGAATTCTGCCAGCAGCCTAAGAGTTAACAGCACCTCATGAATGCGACAGCTGTCATTTTTTCAAATCCTGGCCAAAATGTGTTTTTGCACTTGTGGAGCAAAATCACCTTTTGGGCAGAATTTGAAAATTTTCTTCACCCTTGTTCATGAAGTGAGCTCATAAGGAGGCTTTGTGCAGTCATAAGAAGGCTATGTTGAAAATCTTGGTTAAAAATATGAGAAAACAACAAAGTTATGTGTCTGTGCTGCAGTATTTCAATGAACGCTCGTAACTGTGGCAATTTTCAATATTTTGACCTCAACTTTTCAGCAGTCATTTGATTACACAACCTCATGAGTATGACAGCTGTCATTTCTCAAATTCTACTTGAAATGTGTTTTAACACTAGTGACACAAAATTACATTTAAGCCATTTCTTTATAAATTATATTGTACCTGTCGTGCTTAGGAGTGGCCATAAAAAGATTATGTTGAAAATTTGGGGTAAAAATGTGAAAAAAAAACCTAAGTTATGTGGAAACCGTTTATTCCAACATTTACTCATAACTTTATTTTTGCAGATTTTGGCCCCTAATTTTCAATATAGTCCTTCTGTTACCCCAGCTCCTGAACATAGCAGGTCTCATTTTTCAAATCCCTTCCAAAACTTGTTTCCCCTATTGCACAGCAAAATCACCTTTCCACTGGGATTTTAAAAATTCCACATGTCTTGATCATAAAATCAGGTCATAAAAAAACTGTTGGACATGTGAGATCAAAATGTGGGAGCCCACCTAAATGTAAATATTGCCTCTCAGCTGTCCTATACCAGGTAATTACAATCTAACAATGTGTCAAAACAGGACACCACAGAAAATGAGACATTGCATCTCATCTGCTCTATTTTGGGTAAACATGTAGTAAAAATGTGTAAAAGCACAACTCAATACAACAGCAGTACCAGCAGCGAACATTCGGCATTAACAATTTTTTTTTAAATTTTTTGTTACTAGCTATTCCTCCAATGTTAATATATAGGCTACTGGAATGTTAAGTCTAAAGGGTTTCTTTGTTGATTTTGTGACATGTTTGCTGCATGTTTAGTGTGGCTTGTGTAGAGGCCTTGAGATTTTTTTATTTCTGCCTCTTGATAATTTTGATACAAGTGGTGATATGTTCTCCTTACTTTAAATTATTTGTGTTCCAAGTGGATCTGCCATGGTGGAGTGTCGGAGTAATATGCTGTATTTTGGATAATTATGACTGCATGGTGATATCATGAAAAGTTTGGTAGTTATAAACTTGCCTGGGTGTTATTTGTTTTAATTTACGTATTGTTAGTCTAGCTTTCCTACTCTTCCATAGAAACCTTTTGATTATTTTTCTATTTCTGTAAATTTGTGTTTCTGTAGAGCCAGTGGCAATGACTGAAATACCTAAAGTAGTTTTGGAAAGATGCTCATTTTTACCACTTGTACTCTGCCGTTAATGTCAAAGACAAACTATCTTTCCAGATCTGCCTTTATTTTATCTATAAAAGGATTTATATTTGTGTTTATGAGTAGTCTAGTACCTGTAGTCATATAAATACCCAGTTGTTTGTTTTTTTTTTTTTTGCTTTTTTTTTATTTACCATCTTGAATGGTACCGTATGACAGGACTATCTGATTATATTTTGAATCAATCATCATTAGTTCTGATTTGGTCCAGTTTACCTTATATCCTGATAATTCCCCATATTCCTGATGAATATTAATTAATTCATCGAATGCTTTGTCTGGATTTGATTTACAGAGTAAAATATTGGCTGTGTATAGTAATGTTTCAATCTGTTTTTCTCCTGCCATAACTTCTACAGTTTCTTTACTTGCTCTTATTAGGTCAGCCAGGAGTTAATTTGTTAATGTAAATACAAGTGGGGAAAGTGGGTGTATCTGCCCACAACATCATTTAAAAAAACATTGCCACAATAATATTGCAGTGCAGAATGCCAGGAGCCTTGACAGTGACAAGGGTAGTACATCGTTAGTGAGTTACATCTACCCCTGTTTCTGTATGTGTAGGTGGGGAAGGGAAAGTAGTAGTGGGGGAGGGATGAGAGAGGAGGAGGAGGAGGAGGGGTGGTGCCTTGCGAAGCCACTCCTGTGGTGGAGTAGCTAAGGCACTCGCTCCTGGAGTGGAGGAGACCTGGGGACCAGGGTTTGGTTCACAGACCCAGAAGTTAACTTTAGTGGGGGGGGGTTAAGACATTTCCCCCTTACCGAGTTTCTTCCTGTCCCCAAGGTCCACACCCCCATGGAGTTGATTATATTAATTCTGAGGGGTACCGGGTGAAGAACTCCCACAGATTTTCCCACAGATTTTTATCGTTTGTTGTTTTCACCAGTGTTATTTATTTTTGATGTTTTGGTGGCAGGGTTGTGTGCTGTGATGTTCTTGTTGGTGATGTTAACACCTGGAACCAAAGCAGGCATCTGTGCCTTGCCCCTCTTGAAAACTTACAGTGTTGTGAAATTTCTTGATTAAATACTTATACATATGGGTTCTTGTATGTCATTTTGGTCCAGTTAGTATAGTTATCACTAATATTTGCTTTTTTCATGACATAAAGAAGTTCCATTCAACCCTGTCAAATGCATATTTCTGCTTCTAGCACTAACATAGCTGTCTTTGAGATTTTACTGTTGAGAATTACATTAATGGCATGCTGGGTGTTTTTTGAACTTTTCTATTTTTTTTGCAAATCCTGCTTGATATTTCTGTATTATGTTTGGCAGTACCTGGTCTAAATGGATGTCTGGAATTTTGGTTAAAAAATGTAAAATATGAGTATGTATGCATTTATTCAGGAGGGCTATGGGATGATGTGACGCACATCATTTGAGGTCCTTCCCTTCATTAGGTAATACAATTCTAACAGTATCTTGAAAGCCAGTTGGAAATTATTTTAAGTTCAGAAATTAATTAAATAATGTTTTTACTATTGGTATTAGTTCTGTTTTAAACATATATTAGAAATCAGTCTGGAATCTGTCAGACCCGGGAGCTTTATCCTTCCTTAGTTTGTTAATGGCAGTTTCTACTTTTTGTTCCATGAAGGCTTTATTCAGCAGTTCTCTGTATGTATTCATTTCTGGGATTTGTATCTTACTTAAATTTATATCAATCCTATTAGTTATTTCAAAGGTGTAAAGCTCTGAATAATATTTCCTGACATCCACATTTATTTTGTTTGGGTTAGTTGCTATTCCTTCTTCTAGCTACACTTCTCAAATCATTCTGTTTCTTTCTTCTTTTTGTAGTATATATGCTAGAGTGCTCCTGGCTTTGTCAGCCTAATATCTGGCTTCTGTCTTAAAGATAAGCCTTTTTGTTGTTGTTGTTGTTTTTATTTAGTATACAATTATATTGTATTTTCAAGTTTGTTAATCTCTGCAAATTCTGTATCTTGTTTTGTGTGAATGTTTCCTCTCTGCTCTATATTTCTAGTTTTCCAAGTTTTTTTATTCTTCCCATCCTTTCTCTATATGCTAAACATATGTAATAATATTGCCCCATATCACCGCTTTCATAGTATTCCATATGTTTTTGTGTTTCCTTGCACATGCACAAGAAACATTTTGCTTTGCTTCAGAGAACAGCATTTTAGAGGTTTGTCAGGGATTAGCCCAATGCAGGGCAATCTACATTGGGCAGACACATTACCATGCTAGCAGAGTATGACAGTGGTCACAGTTTCATAGGTGTAAACTCTATGTACTTGAAAGAAATGAAGCACTCTAATGAGAACGCACTTCAGTACTTTCATTTACAGAAAGTCGAACAAGCATCACGTAGATGAAAACAATTTAATTTCTTTTCACTTGTTGCACTTCCTCCCATTTGTTCCCTGTCCTGCTCCTTTGTTGTGTGCTGGCTTCTCTTCCCCGTACCTCTTCTGTTTGTCTTTCTGTCCCATTTTGTCCTTTTGGGGCCTTCACTGGCTATCTCAAGCCACCACTCTGTTTACATGCTGATGCTTCTGAGTGTGATGTCACCCACTAAGCTCAGCTTTCAGCCACATATTTTCTCTGGTGCAGCAGACCAGGGTACAGGTTAGTTGTGTGTGGACATGTTGCTCCTTATTTATGTTATTTAACAGTTCAGACTGTTACCCGCTGATATGCACTTGCTCTGTCATCACCAGGGGATTGTCTGAGAGAGCAGCAGCTCTCCCCCCTGCCATACCTTACACGAGGAGCAGCAGAGCACTAAATCTATGAAGCAGGTAAGTTACCTGAGGTACTCCTTTGTGTGCCATTGGAAAGGAACAACCCATTGTTTTCTTTTTCCAGCCTGTATTGTCTCTACTTCCCTGTAGTTTTGTGTCTGCTGGTCTGTGTACTTTAATTGTGACTTGCCTAGGATAGCTGCATTCTGCTGGATGATAATCAATGTGACTGTAAATGTGATTCTGGTATGGAGGTGTTATGCAATATGGCAGTTAACTGTTGATGTTTTAAACACTATCTCCCTCCTGTACTGATCTGAACTTGGCCTCTCTCTCTCTCTCCCCCCCTTTCCCCTCTGAGGCTCTCCTTTCTTGCTTCCTGCCCTATCCTTTCCTCTCTTCATTGTTCCTCACTGACCCCTTAATTCCCCCTGTAATAATAATATATGTCTCTTTCATTCTTACAAGCGCACTTGCTCCATGGTCGCCCGAGGGATACCCAAGAGAGCAGTAGCACTCCCCCCTGCCATATCTTACACCACGAGCCACAGAACACTAAAACTAAGAAGCAGGAAATTACCTGAGGTGCTCCTTAGTGTGCACCCTCTACATCTGGTTGCCAGTTTATTTTTGAAAGCTTCCAAAGGCATATATCTTACTAGCATCTGAAGCTGCTGTACTTTGTGAGGGAGCATAAAACCAAGCAGAATTATTCTAATGTCCAGACTTTCTGTTTTGGTTTGGTAGCACCCCTGCACTGGCAGCCAGCTGCCCATAATTCAGTTAAGGGATGAGATAAGCTCTGCGGGAATGAGCAGGCTCCTGAAGGTGCATAGATTCACCGTATACCACATCATTCTTGTATGCCTTAGCTCAAGGGACTACATTCCTATTCGGGTCCCAGACTGCTTCGGGGATATATATAGTTATACATTGATTAATCTAAAGGAGCCCATGATGCAGTCAGATACTGCATGTATAATATCTTGTGGCAGCTGAGATTATACAGTCCTTCTTTTACTGTACTGGTTAGTGTAGGGAGATTTGGAGCAGCAGACTGTTTATCCACTGAGATAGGATTACTCTACAGGCAACATACATGTGTATAGGGTAACATTTTCACCAGGTTAACACTGACTAATCATCCAGTTTAAAGGATGACACTTTTCCTTTCAGAAATGTTCTGTGTGTATTGTTTCTGTAATTCTGTTGTATTTTCAAGAATTACTGCTCATGAACAGAGGCAACTGCAAGCTATAATATTTTTCATTTAAAATCTTTAGGATATATGGACTATCACAGTTTTACTATGGGCTGTTTATGCATGTAGTGTGGATTTTGGCACTGGTCTCCATTCAGTCAGAGCATGCACAGTGCCAGTGTATGCAAGTTGACAGTTAGTGGGGGAGGTGTTTTTCCTCTTGGTTATACTGGAATTCATGGACTTATACAACCCCAAACTCTACATGCAAAGTAAATGTGTATAGGGTAACGTTAAATTTTCACTGTTATTCCTGAAAGTTAGTAAGTACTGTCACTGGGGGCTATCGAGATGATGAACATTTTCGTATTGTCCCAGGATCAATTATTAATGAACAAAAAAATGTATGCAGTATGGAGAGCTGACTCACCTTGCCACAGTGTATGTGCATACAACATAATCATTTTTGTCCATTAATTGCTAAATTAGAAGCTAGATGACTTGTTCCTATTGGTCCCTATGCCTTCCACTGAACAGAAATATACAAATGCACTATGCTCGGACCTCACTGAAAATTAGCTGTGCTCAACTGAGTATCCCATTCATTCATACTTTGATGATGAATAAAATATTGATGGATTGAAAAAAAGATTGATTGATTGACTGATTGATTGGTATCTAATAGGGAGATGAGGCATGTGCAACCCAGAAAATATTTGGCTCTTCTAGAGTGGGACAGTGCCTAATTCCAGCTTGCCAATGCCACCTGGGCCACCAGTTATTAACCTTAATTTGTTATTTAAATAACACAATGCAAACCTGCCACATTCACCATGCAAGGAAACAGTCTGCATTGACAAATGCTTTTTTATAGTTGTTTCCTTGAATAGACTATATTTATAACATTTTTAATTCCCAGTTCTTTTCTCATATAATTTCTGAATTCAGAGTCTTTAATTAATAGTGGGTCCATTAATGATCTTTTAGATTTTCACATTTGTTTCAGTTTTACTATATAAATTGGGGAGTGATCTCATAGGTTAATTCCTTCATCTGTTTTTTTTACATCATTGATTAATCTAAAGGAGCCCATGATGCAGTCAGATCTTGAGTATGCATGATGCCTATTTGAACAAAATGAGTGCTTATGGAGTTTCTCATTTTGATATCTCCAAAAATACGGAATACCTAATGCTACCATATTGTCTAATGTAGTTTTTGTAGCTTTTGACAGGGTTAAGTGGGCCCCTGATCTATACCGTCTTAGAACTATGTTAAAATATCCACCATTATAAATGGTCAATGAAGTTTCATCAGATGTGTGAAGACGTCAACAAAAAATATAGGTTATCGTCATTTGATTCATATAATGTATGTTTGCCAAGGTTAGTTTAATATATCCTAGTTTTATTTGGCAAATTACAATTCTTCCCTGATGATCCACCATGTGGTTTTCAATTTCTATATGTTTCTTTATCCAAAGGTTATCGCTGTATCACTATGCTTTCATTTAAAAGACAATTAAGTTTCTAGTCCCAATCATATCAAAGTTAGACATTTCCACATATAATTTCTTTAAAATAGGCTAACTTTGAAACCATTATGGCTAAAAACTTATATTTTTTATGTAAAACTTAGAATCTGGTAAATTGATATATTGATGCATGATGTTAGTACATCTTCCTTGTATTGACATATAAAAGCATGATGTTGTTTCAAACATTGTTAAAGTCCTGTTATTTTGAACAACATATTATATCAACATGTATAGAAATATATCAAATATATGTCAACAGATCAGTACTTTATCATTATGATCTACTCACATTGCAAGGACTCCAAGCTTTCATTAATTAAAGAAACAAAGACAAAAAACACCTTAGGTTTCTAAGTTTCTGAACCTAACATTTAAAAGTTACAGCTCTTAAAATAGAATTTCAAGCATTATAAAACACTTGAACAAATATTTTTTTAAACAGTTAACAAATATTAGTAGTTGGTCTGTTTAAGAATAAGCACTTTATTTTCTAGTTTATGGAAGAACCCTTCCATGTATAAATTAATCATGTGAAATAAAACATAGCCATTTGAACATGGAATGAAAAAAGAAAGAAATTCAGCATACTGTACTTCAGGACATGGTCAGTCATTAGAAATTGACAGTCAAACCACAGTTATAACATTCAATTGGAATGATATAGCTAGAGAGTATACTACAGTATATTGCTTCCCCCATGCACCTAATACTGGAAAATAAATAAATACAAAAGTGCTGCTCACCCATCTATATCACTTATACTTCAATTATTGTGAGAGTGCTGATTATATCCCAAGCAGAAGTTAATACTTAATGCACGGTCTTTGGATAGAAATAGGATACAAATATAAATGAAAGAAAATTAATATAATTGGTACAGATTCAATAGGCAGACAATTTCTTCCACTGGAAAATGTTTAGCAAGTCAGATTACTAAGGGGTCTGTTATTTAACTTTTTAGGAATTGAAATTTTTTCATAGGTAGGAACTGTAATTATGTAAGGTTAATCACTAAAAATGAGTAGTATACAGTAGATATAACAAGGCATTATTTAGGAAATTGATTATCCTGTTATTACTAATATCAGGGTCAGTACATCCCACCCATTATGATTTAGGTGGAAGTAGTTTATCCATGTTCTATGAAGGTAATGGTACATCTTCCAGAATGCCAACATTAAAGATTGTCAATCTAAACATTAAGGGGACATTTTCAAAGGAGATGCTCCAGCCTGTCTGAGATGCTTCAGAGTATCTCAGAAAATGCTCTGAAGTGTGATATTCAAAGAGTAGAGATGCTCCACACATCTCCAGATGGGCTGAAGACAGACTATAACGTATTTAGAGCATTTGGAGGGGGTGTGCCCATGAATGTTCTGCTCATCTTTATATTCAGACCAAATGGTCAGAGCATCTGTGGAGCATCTCCAAAGATGCTCTGAACAGAGACAGAACTAAAAGAAACAGGCCTAAGTGCAATTCCCCATCAGGCAGCTACCAGGATAGTAGGCTTTGTGAGCACCAGTGTGGTTGCTTAATGCATTTGTTATCACTAAAGAAAGTATGCTGATACGTGTGTGTTATTGTGCAGTGCATTTTGTAAGCACATTCTGATATGAAAAGTAAAAAAAAAACATACTGCTGCAGTTGTTGTTAGGAGTGCTGGTCATATTATTATATTGACATACTAGAAAGGCAGCACTGGGAAAATGGATGGGGCACCATTCCTGATAGTGGACATAATGAGGGGTGTGAGGAGAGTGGGGACATCCCTAGCAGCCATCTAGAGGGTGGGTTGTGCAGGACATCATACACACATAATGCACTCTGTGGCATAACACATGGCAGGAGGCTGTGGCGGGAGGGACTGGAAGGGGCAGTGGCAGGGAAAGTGCAATGGCCAGCACCCATGTGGAACTGTGGGACTGGGTGGCCTGATGGAATAGGGCCTACAAACACAGAGACATTGGTGTGTCAGAGCACAGGGTGGGTAGGGCAGAGGCTCAGCATAGCAGACACAGGTGGCAGGGTGGCAGACAACACACACACCAGCAGGCACAAATAATGTCAGGGGCATAGAACAGAACCATGGCTGGACAGGACAGTGGAAGGTAGGTCCACTAGCAGTGATGGGGTGGTGCAGGACAGGAAAGTGGCATGCATGTGCACAGTTCCAGCACATCTGGATATGGACCAGATCCCACTGAATGGAGTGCAACACAAGCTATAACATGAGGAATGTAAACAAACATACCTCCAGTGCTGCAGTACCTACTGGTCACCTGTGGTGTGGGGTAGTGCAGGACAACCTAAGTATAGCTCAGAACATGCAAATGAGGTTTGGAGCAACCCATAATGAGATGCTAAGCAGTTGAGTTGCTCCTGAATAGGGCAATGAGTCCATTTGTATACTCTGGCTGAATATTGCAGATTTGCTCCCGGCTCATCTCATTCTGCAGGGAGCATCTGATCAGCCCTCATTTCCCACCTGCAGTCCTTCCCTGTTGCTCCACTGACACTGACTGGGTTGCTATATTCAGTCCTGCCCAGTTGCTCCAGAGCATTTCAAGTTGGGCCATGGGGCATCTTTGGTATATTCAGCCTGAGATGCTCCAGAGCATCTTAACCCCACATCTTCTGAATATTGCAATATTTTGGGCCAGAGCATCTCAGATGCATGAGGCATCCACATGCTCCCTTTTTCAGAGCAGTTTGAAAATGTCCCCCATGGAGTTTACTTGAAAAATGGGAGAAATTCAAAGCTTGGATGGAATTACATAAATCTGACATATCATTGTCAGAAACCTGGTTGAATTATAAGATGGGTAACACTGCGATTGCTTTGTAGTAGTATAATGCATTTAGGCAGGATACGATAGGGAGGAGTGGATCTGGTTCTCTGATTTAGGTTGCATCAAAATTTAAAGTACAGGATTTGATATTTTTCAATTGGCTCCACAAGTTGCAATCTTACAACTGTAGATTTAATTATGAGTTCTGAAACAACATATTACCATTAGCTCAGTTTATATTCCTCCAGAATTTGTAGAGAGGGGATTGCAGTTGGTAAACGAAGTTAAAAGAAAATTGCCCCTTAACAGGGAATGGATACTTTTATAGGTGATTTTAATTTTAATTGGTATCAAGAGGAATCCAGTCGTGTTAAGGATGTTTTTCAAGAGATAGGTGTCCAGCAGTTAATTACTGATATCACAAGACATACTTATAAAACTTGAAGGGGCACCACGCTGGACTTGGTAGTGGTCTTTCACTCCAATAAGATTTTTAAATCTGGTATATTGGCAGATTCTATTAGTGACCACTGCCAGGGTTATTGTGAATGGACTGCTAGGTGAGCAGGTAATCCCCCACTATACATAAATTCTAAGAATTTAAACCATCTCAATTCTGATACTAAGTTCAATGCATTTAGTGAGATTGATTGGACTTGCTTAGATACAATTAAGGATATTGATATATTATTGGAAAAATTCAGTCAGTTATTTGTATAAGTAATTGACAGAATTGCCCCCAAAAAAGATGAATGAATATTAGGGCTAATAATAACAAGTGGGCAACCCTGGAGCTTCTTGAGTTAATGAAACAAAGAGATAAGTCATGGAAAAAGTACAAAGTAAAAAGAGATCTAGTGACCCTGCAAAATTATAAGACATTACGTAATAAGTGTAAATCTGAAATATAAAAGGCTGAGATGCAGTTTTTACAACTGAACAGCTAAGTGCTAAGGGGAATCCTAAGAAAATCTGGCAAACCTTACATTGTCTCCCAAGTGAAGCCATTAAAGAAAATACTATATCCCTACATGATGGAACAGAATTGGTTAGTGAACTGAATGATGTAGCCAAAATGTTCAACAACTATGTGTGGGATCTGGATAGGTTTAGGGTCCAGTCCGCTAGTAAGGAACTGACTTATGAAAAAGAAAATAACATTAATTCTAATCACTCAATTTTTATTTTAGGAGTGTTATGCCATAATTAGTACAGGATTATGTATTAAAATATAATCCACACCTCAGTATTGGTCCAGATAATATCAGCTTCAGGTTCTTGAAATTGGGTATCTCAGAGCTGGATTCAACACTTGCTTTTATTTTTAACTATTCATTGTGCCATAGTTTTTTTCCAAAGCTTTGGTAACTGGTAATTATTAAACCCATATATAAATTGGGTGGTATGGAAATTCTTTCTAATTATCTACCTACAGCATGGATTCAGATCCAAACATAATACTGAGACAGCCTTGATGAGGTTATCAACCTGAGAACAGAGTGCCCTAGATAAAGGGCACTCTGCCACAGTGGTATATGTGGACCTCACCAAGGCCTTCAATCTTGTTGATCATGGTATGATTCTAGATACTCTTTTCAGAATTCAATTTTTCCAATGATGTGATACTGTGATTTTCTAACTATTTTAGTAATAAGGTACATAAAACAAAAATTGCTGGAAAAGTCTTTAAAGGATATCCCATGAAATGTGGGTTACGGCAAGGCTCAATGTTGGGTCCCCTTTTGTTTTCATTGTTTATGAATTTGCTCCTAAATCATGCAAACAATCTGAGATTATCCTTTATGCAGATGTACGGTTATTTTTAGTATTGTGTTTGTTCTTGAGGATGTAGAATATTGAATGTTGTGCACAGAGATTTTGATTTTTTTCCAGGAATGGCTTTTCTTTAAAAGAATGATTCTGAATACATAAAAATTCTAAGGCCATGATTTGTACAGGCCTGAGAAAGAGTAAGGAACTTGACTGTCTAATAGTTGATCTTAAAGGTGAACTCATTGAAACTGTAGATAGCTTTAAATATTTAGGGATTATATTAGTCAGTATCTTATGTTTGAACCCCATGATAAACATGTTGTAAGTCTGGTACATCAGAGATTCGGTCTTTTAATTTAGAATACATACTTTTTTGGTACCTGAACCTCAGAGACTGTTAACACATAGTTTATTGCTTATTAGAAAATGGCCAGACTGGATTCTAGATCCTGACTGGCTGAAAGTACCTTCAACAAAGGCATCTATTTTTCAATAGATGCCCAGTAAAAAATAAGTGCCAGTCCAAGAGGCACCTCACTGTGTAGCATTCCATAGTGGTGCCCAGCCTGCTTTTTAATTTGCTGAATGCATGGAACAAAATTTGAAATCCCCACCATCTTTTCCTCTCACTTAGAGTGAGGTAGTGATCTTCCCCACCCAAAGCAAACCCAAACAGTATTTGCTTACAGTCGCTCCCTATTTACAAAAAAAAAAAACACTTCACTTATCTTACTGTTCTACATCCTCTCAGAGCTGGCGAAAGTTTAAAAAATAATCCAGTATTTATCCGTTTGTGGTCGGGGAGTGAGACACATCATCATTTCTCCCAGCCGCTGTCAAGAGCACCTCAGCGAGATATAAACATTCAACTGTCAGTTCCCTTCAACCTGGCTACATACAAATTGCGCCTAAAACAGTACTGTTCATTCTTTTGCAGAAAATTAAAGTGCCTGCTTTTTCCCCACAGTTCAGACATCAGTCGACTTCCTGGGTAACTTCTCTGTTCCCTGGATGATCGTGCTGAAACAAGATACTGTGACGCTATCGCTCCACCGTAAAGTTGCTCAGCAAATTATTTTTTTATTTACCACACAAAACATGTATTGACAGTACTATGAAAAAAACTTGTGGGACTGGCTGGGGGGCAGTAACACTAACAAGCTGGGAGAAACAGGCACTGCGATGTAATGCAAAAAAGGGTTTTCCTAAGCAGCAGCACCTCTAATGGCATTGACTGGTAAAGGCACTATTTTACATAATATCACATTTCTGTTACTTTTTAATAATATTTTACACTTTTTTATGAAATCATTATTATAAAAACAAATAAGCCCATTTTCTAAGTGCAATAATACCCTCAGGGTAGGCATTATTATTAGGAAATACGGACCTTCCAGGGGCTATAAAGCCCTCCGCCTGTGGCGCCGGGCCTCACTATGCATCTGGGTGGTCTGGTATTTCCCAATAATGCCCACCCTGTTGGGTATTATTGCTTACTTATACCACAGGTATCTCTTCTCAGCCAATCATAACAGAGAACAACTATCAGTTATTGTCTAACAAACTACACATACAAACACACAGAGGCGTTTATTCAAGAAAACTCCACCCACAGTCATTTAATAGCCCTCTAGCCATGCCCACAGTTGTTTAATACCCCTCTAAGCACACAGTCGGTTAATTACCGTCTCTTCATGCTGCCTGTCTGCTCACACTTAATGTTAGCTCTGCTACACTGCAGTTTCATGTTTTAATCTTGCCCCTTCTACACTACAGCAAAGTTTCTATCAGCAATAATAAATCTTATGTGAACATACACATGGCTCCACTCCACTGTACAGCTGTCTCACTACTCAACCTCTCGCTTCTCATTGTTTCACGCTCCCTTGTTCTTCAGCAGACTCAGCAACCGAAACAAACCTAACCGAAACTGGAGTGAGGAGCGAAACACAGTTTTCTACCTCTGGTGAGCTCAGTATTACTAGAACATGATGGTGATAGCATAATAGGAGCATGAAGGAGAGACACAGAAACAACGGTTTTGGATAGCGCACAAAAAGTAAAACCGTGACTCTAGGCACATGCACCAAGTCTGGCACTATTGAGCATTCTCAAACTCACGGCGTTACTTTAAAGCCTCAATTGAACATGTAACAGTGCTCATTTTTCACTAGGAGTTACATAAAAAATTAACTGTTACTCCTAGTGGTATAATAGTAATAACATACATTTAATAGGAGTATACTAGCAATAACCGGCTTCTGTGGAGGACTAAACACCTCGGCTTCGTCTCGGTGTTTAATCTTCCACTGATGATGGTTATTGCTTCATATACTCCTACTAAACGTATGTTATCTCTTAAGAATATTGAATATGGACTCACTGTTTATTCTGCAACAAGTGACAGAGTTTTGAATAAATTGAAAGTAACATATAATAATGTTCTCAGATTTATGACAAACCTTCCGAGGAGAACTCACCACTATACATTGCATAAAACAGCTGGTTGACTTTCATTGAAAAATAGATGCAGTTTAAGTTTGGGTACCATGCTCCATAAGGGAATTACATGTTTGCTTCCTCAAGACAGTTATGTCATTGTTACCTACAGCCATCAATACACAGGGAACCACATCACAAATCAAGTATGTGTTCAGAATTCCATTATTTAAAAAATCTATAGGACAAAAATCTGTATTATCTAGGGCCCCTACTTTATACAATTCCCTACCTGATGAAATTGTTAGTCACACAGCAATCAACTATTTTACAGACAGATTAAAACAATAGCTATCATCAAAGAATGAATGCACCTGTACTTAATGTTTAGTGTTTAATTGTATACCTTGCAAGTTGTGTTTGTATATTTGTTGAACTTATCGCTTGTGAAAAACTGGCATTTTGCTCATCAGCTAGCAAGTATAAAAAATTAAATAAAAAAAAAAGAAAATTATTACCCCAGCTGCATAAGCCATAATTGACTGCAAGCTTCGTGATTTTGGTTGTGCTTTACATAGAGAATAATGGATAGACAAGTGTGTGTTATGGATTTTATTTACACACCCAAGGTGTGTGATGACCCATAAACCTTGAGAGTGAAGCTCGAGAGGTTTATGAAGTCGTCACACACTGAGGGTGTGTAAAAAAATCCACAACATACACTTGTCTCTCTTTTATTTTTTATAATTACTGGTGCAGGGAGTTTTTCAAGCAGTGCTGTCAGACAGCAAGAGAGAGAGAGAGAGAGGGAAAGATACACACACACACCAGCTAGCTGTGTCTGTCAGCCTGTCCCTCTCTCTCTCTATTCGCTTCTCATCTCTTAGCTCCAATTCATATATATATTGTTTTTATTTGTTTGAAACTGCCAATACCTTTCAAGCGCAGTGGGACCGCAGTGAGAGCAGTCCATTCACGATCAGAGAGGCTGCCTCCTGAGTCTTTGATGGACTCCTGATAAGTGCAGGATCTACCGCATACTATTTTTTTAAAGGCACGCTCAACCACATAAAATTGAAATAAGAAACTGGTGTCTTGCCTGTGAGTAGGGTGAGAGGGAAGTCTGGGTGATGACTGCGGGTCCTTGGGAAATGGGAAACGTACCATTTTTTTTCACGGTCGCACACTCGGCCCACCCACACACAAAGTGCCAGCCAGTTAGGTGGTGTGCTGCACATGAGTGACAAAGACTGCAACTAAGTTTTAAGAAATGCTGTAATAACCCTATTTCGGGTTATTACAGCATTTGAAAGTACTCAGAATCTGGTTGTTAAATAGGGTCACCAGTAATTATAAATAAATTATTTGCAATATGATAATGTAACTGAGTCACTAACCATGATGCACTTAGTACAACAGCCTTTATCTTGCAAACCAAGTCACCAATGAGAGATGAGCAACCCTAATCAGGAAACAGCAGACACTTTCCAACTGTCTGTTTGTCTGATTGTGTAACATGCGAAAATACCATATATCTTCAATAATAAGCTGCAGCCTATGTTTAACACTGTATGTTTTTCCATAGCTAATAATCTGGGTGGGTCATCAATGAAGGGTGGGTTGTATTCAGTTAGGGTAAGACAGGCAAACTGAAAACCCAAAAACAAGCACTGAGATGGTTGACAGTTTCAGTCAATCTCCCACTCACCATATCCAAATGGAAGGCATATGGTCTCAACTCTAAGCTTCTGACTGCAAAGTGGGCAAAAATTGAGGGCAATAGTTAAGTCAAAGTTGCTATGGCCTTATAAAAATGTGAAAACATAGAAACATAGAATTTGTTGGCAGAGAAGTATCATTTGGCCCACCTAGTCTGCCAAGATGTTCCCTGCCTAATCTAACTCTACAGACCCTAGCTTGTCTGTGGTGACCCTCCATCCTCTCTGCCTGTTCTCTAATGCACCTCAATATACCCCTATGTCTATCCCATGCATATTTAACCCCCCCACACTGTTTTTGCATCCAATAAGTCTGTTGGCAAACCTTTCAAGATGTCTACCACCCATTCAGTAAATAAGTATTTCCTCACATCTCTCTACCCCCCCCCCAGCTTAAAGCATGCCTCCTGGTCCTGGTGTTATTTCACATTTGAAAGATACTTCCCTCCTGCACCCTGTTCACTCTTATAAGGTACTTGTAGGTCTCTATCATGTCACCTCTCATGCTCCTCTCTTACAAGGTGTGCATGTTGATAACCCATTAGTTGGTTCTCATAGAGTTCCTCGTGTAACCTCAGCATAATTTTAGTTACCCTCCTCTGGGCTGCCTCCACCTTCATACGTCCTTTCTGAGTTATGGACTCCAAAACTGGAAACAGTACTTCAGCTAGGGTTTTGCCAGTAAACTATACAGTGGCAACACCATCTGCCTCCTCCTGCTGGATTTACCCCTCCCTATGCATCCCAGCATCCCACTAGCCCTACCCACTGCTTTGTCATACTGCCCTACCACCTTGAGGTCATCAAATATGATAACCCCAAAATCCCTTTCCTTTTAACTGACTGTCAACCCCCAATCCGGCAATGGTGGAGATTATTGGACAAGGGTTATAGCTCCTCTACCAGCATAGTATAACACCTTCCATTTGATGTAACGTCATGGCTTACTTGGTGTAATGTCTGGTTTGTTCCTGTTCAGTTATATTTTCTCACATCACGTTAGTCATGGAGCCAGGACTGAGCCTACTTTATTTCACTTTGGGGAGGCTTTGCCCCCCATGCCTCCCAATTTTAAAACAGACAAAGGGGAGGTACAGGGGGCAGTGCCCCTGACTAATGTGATGTGAGAAAATCTAACTGAACAGGGATCTTGCAGCAAACGTAGTATAAAGAATAAAGCCGCCAGCTCGATGCAATACTATATTGTATTCATGAAACCTTTATGCTACGCAGGTAGCATTGGTCCAATAATCTCCACTATTGCCCCCAGTCCTATATTCAGCACTTGGGTTTCAGTGCCCTAGATACACTATCTTGTACTTTTTGGCATTGAACCCTACTGCCATGTTTTAAGCCACTCCTCAAGTTTCCCCAAATCACTGTGTAACCCCTAGGTGGCGCTATCCCAAGGGCTACTACCCCGGCCTGCTTGGCTAGTAGCAGGTTAAGGGGCCTGAGTTCTGAAACTGGTGCCTCCACCCGGAGGTCAGGGTTGGTAGTGGTCAAGCTAATCTAGGCACAGCTCTCCGGGACACTGTAACCCCCCTCTTTCCCCTCTAGTGGCCTGAACACTGTACAATAATCACTTTCACAATACCCCTGGTACACCACACAAGTACCCACACTGTTTGCACTTACCACCAGGGCTGGTTCCTCTGGCTCATTCCTGGGGACCCTCTGTAAAACAAGGTTATGCACAGCAAATAGCAACAGTACAGAACTTTGAGCACAAACTGGAACCACAGTCAGATTACATCCAGAAAAAGTTAGATCTGATTTATTCAGGGGACGTGAACAAGGGGGGGCAAACTCAGGTTAATTAGCTTAAAGGTTATATCAATCAAGCAGTTATGCATGTGCTTTGACTCCCCCCACACAGTCCACCTCTGGGTACCCAGGTGGAGAAGAGATGGGCTAGCCAGGACCATTGCCCAGGGTTGCAGCTGGTTGGGACCTTGTGATGGAAAATACAACATGCACAGCACACAATATTTGTAATCTGGAGTCAGAGAGCTCAGTTCGTAAAGGAAACGAAACAACAAGACAATCAGATGACACACTCAGATTAAGCTGTTGTTGCAGGGAGCAACCCCGGTATTTACTCACGATACCCAAGACTGGACACAGGCTGGACAAAAATCAAGAGGAGAAGCAGGGCCCACATGAGTTACAGAGGCATCATTCCTCTTCAAGCGTGGAACAGGGGGGCTGATGCCCAGGCAGATCTCTCGTCGATGGCTTCTCTGTGCAGTGGGTAGTCTGGCTGGGTCAGTGTGGCAAGACCCAGACTACATGGAGACAGATTCAGATGCAGTCTGTTTTGGGCTGGATACAGCTTCCAGCAAGCAGAACACAGTTCACACAGTGGGGAACCAACTCACAACCCACTAGCAGCTCATAGCACATTTACATGTACAGGAATTCTACTGTACCAGGCAAAGCGCTCCCCAGTCACAATCGCAAACTCTCTGCACCCACCGGGAGCTTAGGGGTAGCTGGAACTCCTGACAGGCTGATCGCATTCAGCAAAAATATTCGGTCTTCTTCAGGTTGAGCCTGGCCCACTTCAGTAGCTTACTTTAGTCACAGAAACTTGGATTTAGTCCAAAATAATTCTCTTCTCTTCTCTCCCTCTCAGGAGCAGCACACGGGCATGCAGGCATGCAGGCCAAAACTTAGCCTTTTCAGAGTTCTCCCATGCAAATCCACTCAGGATTACTGCTCAGAAACACTTCAGCTCCTTCTTGCTCAGCTTCCAGCTTAGTTCTAACTGAAAACTGCAAGCAGCCCGGGACTTCCCCGATCCAAAAGATTTGGTTGGCTGATTTGGCTGTCAGTCAAAGCAAGAGCTCCCCCTTCAGTTGCAAAAAAGAAGCAAAAAACCTCCAAACTAAAGTTCCTACAGATTTTGAATTCAGACAGCTCCTGTAGTCCGGCTACATTTTAGGCCCCACCAGTACTGTTTGGTCCAATTTGCAGTCCAGGATCAAGATGGTGGAGACAAACAAAACAGTCCTTGCTACAAAGAAAGCAGGTTAGACAAACTACATTATCATTATCACTCTAAATGATTTTCAGTAAATAGTTGCATCTTTCAACAGAGCTCCCTCTCAGATTACTTAAGTTGCAATTAGACAGCTCTTAAAGATACAGCACACAGAGGCTATACAAGCTCTGGTAATCTCATTTAAACTGCTACAATGCAGGACACCAGCCTGGCAGTGAGCATTTAGGCAAGCTCAAGGGAGACTTTTTGGGAACCCCCATTTGTAGGGGGGTTACAATTGATTTTAGACAGGCTTTTACATCGGCTCTAGTATATGCTGAAAATAACAAAATGGCAAAGAACTGACACACATTTCATCCTTTTTGGGACTCCTCAGTGTAATAAAGTCACAGTCTCAACCATGTACCATGGCAGAACCCCAAGGCATTGTGTATTTAGAACACTCATAGTAAGCATAACAGAGTTGCATGTGGCAGGAAAAGAAGTATAAGGAAACTGTAAAAGGGTGCAAGTAGAGAAGTAATGTCAAAATTGCTTGTTTTTTGTGCATTTCTCCAAACCATACAAATACTGTACTCTCGAGCCTCATAACTATAGTACACTGAGGAGTCCCAAAGAGAACTTAACAATTTATATACACTGTAATGCTTAGCCTATTCTGGATCAGATGTACAAACATGTTTAAAAGATGATGGGCTGGATGTTCAATGTGAGGTGCAAGCACTGAGCAGAGGCTTGCACTGCACTGCACCTGTACCCCACCCAGCAGCTGTCATATTCAGTCAGATTGTGGACTGGTACTATCCAACTGAATATCACCCCATTTCAGTATAGCACTAAGTAAAGCTGCATTACACCAACATGGACCTGAGCTGTATCTAGCCCACAGGGAATAGCACTCCTGGAACACAGAGTGCTAGGATTCCTGTGGACTATATTCTGCCACAACTTCAAAATAAGCCCCTTGGACACACAAGTTGCTAAGGGGCAACTTGCATGCCCAATATGGGCACATTTTCATGGTGTGTTACAGCCTTTTAGCACCCATCCTCTGCATGCCTGATGTCATCTTTGGAGTCTAGTGGCACCCCCAACCCGAACACCCACCCCAGTTCTTGTACTTATCCCTGGTATCCAGTGGCACCCCCTAACTCCCTGAACACCTTCCCCATGGTCGTTGTACATATCCCTGGTGTCCAGTGGCACCCCCACCCCTTTATCACACACCCTACAGTCATTGTACATATCCCTGGTGTCCAGCAGCACCCTCACTTCCAAACAGCTGTCCCCTGCACAGATGCCAAATCTGTGTCACCCCCCCACCCCTAGAACACCCATCCTGCATTACTGTCCCATATTCCTGGTATATAGCAGCATCCTCCCACCTTGCAAACACCCATCCATTGTACTGCTTCTTATCCCTGGTGTCTTGTGACACCCCCACAACTCTTAGCACCCATCCTGTGTTAGTGAAACACATCCCTGATGTCCAGTGGCACCCCCACCTGAGCACCTGTCCTGAGTAAGTGATCACAAATTCTAAGTGTCTAGTGGCACCCCCCAACCCTGAATCCTCATCCCATGTTTCAGAACATAACCCTAGTGTCTAGTAGCACCCTCTCAAACACCCGTATCACTTTATTGTTCAAATCCCTGGTATTTGTAATATATATACTGCATGTGATCACTTTCAGCTCAATTGGCAGCCAGTCAAGGAACTGAAAGGAGGTCTGTACCAGTCACCATATTGGCAGTGCTGGCACCACCCCTGACACCATGGTAAGGGGGGATATGATGGGTGGTGTTCCATGTGTGGGCATGAGGGAGGGCCACTAGACTGCCAATGTGTACCATTCTATATGCTGATGAGCATTAAGGGGCATGGGTACCACTGCTCACCAGGGCAGTCCTTCACATTGCACACAGCTGCTTGACAGTTGAGAGGTGGCACTAGACACAACAGATAGGCAACTGTACACAGCATGAGTGTTCAGGGGTGGTGGTGCTGCTAGACACCAGGGATATGGGAAACAAATGGGCGGTGGGTGTACATGGGGTGCGTGGTGCTGCTAGACACCAGGAATTTGAACACTGCAAGGGCACAGCTCTACTGGGGTTGTGGGGACACCACTAGACACTGGGGATTTGAACAGTGCAATAACTGAAATGTACAGGGTGCGGGGTGCTACTTGACACCAGGGATATGTACCAGGACATGGGACCAGTGTTCAGGAGGTGGGAGGGTGCCACTAGACACCAGTGATAGTTGTTGCTGACACAGGACGAGTGCTCGGAGAATGGAGTGCCACTGGATAAGAGGGATATGTAATGCATACACAGAATTGGTGTTCAGGGTGAGCCACTAGACAAAAGAGACTGTAACCTCATGGGTGTAATGGGCAATAGAGGGTGGGCAGCTGCAGTACAGCTGCCCTGCCATCAGGGGGTTGACGGCCCAAGCTTAGCACCTGCTTAAGAGGTGGTTTTCAGTGGCAGTATGTAGCGCTTCTTTGGGAGGCATTTACTGATGTTTCAAACCTTTGAACATGCCACTGCTCCTGTATGCAGGAGGGAATGCCCTCATTTGCATGGTGCAGCATTATGTTAGTGCCAGGGCACTAACGAGTTTAGAGTGTACTATCTTGGCCTCTGAATATAGGCCCCCCAGCACAAACTGCAAATCCAGACAGCACTGATACAACCTTATTAATGCCGGTGCTAACATTTGCATATCTACCCTGTCTGTAACCCTGAAGCCTTGGCAGCCTGACTTCTATAAGGATTTGCATACCTATAATGCTTTTAACAGACCATCTCAATTACTATCAGAAACCAGTCCTCCTGGGCGATCACTGTTATTTTGAAGGACACTCTGTGATGTAAGATATTCAAATTTCTCACACATATTTGCAGAACTTGCCCCTCAGTACAACTGATAGGATAGATTTCAAAGTATGTCCACCATGTTGAAGAATTGAGATGGTCTATTCTTCCATGTCACAATCATCCCTGAGAGGAACTTGTCTTTTTTCAGGGTGACTGACCTCTTATTTATGCTACAGTAGGTCCTCAGAGTGCAGTTGTCCTCTGCTGAGCATGATCTCAACCAGCTACATTCCATTCTCCACCCCAGCTACTGCTGCCACCTCAGCTCATCATTATACCATGGCAAGCTTTGGCAGGAAAACAGTGGGCAGAAACAGTGTGGCATGAGGCATCAATTACTGTTAAAAGAGTCTTGTTATAACTCTACATGGCTGCAGTGACAACTCAAGAGCAGGCAGAAAACATGCATGAAATATCTAGTACAGTCAGGTGCTTATTATGCACCAAATTATTTTTTAGAGTGGCATTGGACCATCTCCACAGGGATTAATGCAAGGGCCCCAAACTGGAATTTCACCATCTAATGTTCTGACCAAGCTATCATAATTGCCTCAGCATTGACAATGTTGAGTCCCAGTGTAATGACTATGTCCAATATGTGACCATGTTTATTGGTATAGATGTTGCAAATTTAAGCTTTGCCAGAAATGTTGGTGCAAAGTTGGAAACTTCATGCTTCATGAAGTAAAGTTTTTCCTGACTTCCTCCAACTTTGCTCAATGAAGATTTTTATTCTTACAAAGAAACCCCAGTCCCATCAATCACATGGCACCCCTTTCTGCCTTCCTAACCTGCCAGAATAAAATAGTTTCCCCCACCCACCCTCTGGCACACAAATTCACCTTCTCCCCAATCCAGGCAAAGTGACCATAATTGAAGTATTTGGAATTTCAAATCAACCCTCACCCACAGGTAACTGTGATTGAATTGATAGAAATGGTCACAACTGTGTGCTATAAAGAAAAATACCTTTCCCCCACCCTCATCAAGTCCCATTTCTCCAGCCCAATCCAAAATTGTCATCTATTACCACCACCACCACCACTACCCTCTAGGCACACATGCCATCCCCTCCTCCCCACAACACTGATCGAGAAGGAGGATGGAGGAGAGAGCCAGCCACCCACCATAGGACAGGGAACAGTTGTGTCCCTATAGTTAGGATTGAGTAGGCTATTTAATGTTAAACCTCAAATTTTGCACTTTAGTTACTTTACCACCAATCAATGGATTTGCACAAAATTTGGCACGCTCTGTCCTGTGGGGCAGATCTCTTGATGTGGCAAGATTCATTCCAGTTAGATATGAGGATTCTGAGATCATGATAGTGCAAAAACTGTAAAAGTTGCTACTTTTTTGCAGTTTTTTTCCCATCACCTTGTCAATCAATCAATCAATCAGTCTTTATTTAGCCAGGTGAAACATCATTGAGAAGAATTCATTTATAAGATGGATTGTTCCCAGACAGTGTGGAATTTTGGTGTAAATTTTTTATGATAGAAATAACTTGGGTAACAGAACTGCCATGCTTTGTTTGGTGAAAAAATATTAATCTGTTACAAAATTATTCAATTTTTAATTTCCCATTATTTCCTATGGGAAGATCACGCTCCAGGATAGAGGTAAAAAGTTCAACAGAGGATCTGACCTCACAAAAAAAAAGGACTGTTTTTAATGAGGGCCATTCCTTTTTCATGAGGAAAAAATCCTTTTTTCCTGAGCTGCCATCTTGTTATTTCCACAAAGCATGGAAAATACATATAAAAATGGTCATTTTTAAAATCAAACACCAGAATCTAGATAAACAGGCCCCATTTAGCTAGATTCTGATGTTTGTTTCTCATAATTAACTCATTCAGGCCTAGATACGCCTGTAGGTGGCATCTGAAAGCATAGCCACTCAAGCCAATAATGCCTGTAGACGTACTTAGCTGACTTACACTCAGGCCTGGAAACGTCTTAGGAAGTCAGCAGTTTTTACCTAAATATTAAACAAACCAAATTGCTTAGATCTGATTGTATAGCACTGTTAGAAAGGTAATTCATTCAGAACAATTTTGCTGCTGATACTTTGTGTATATCGTGTATACTTTAGGAGTTATTCACATTTTTTTAAGGTATGCTGTCTGAGTGGGAGGCTGCAATCAGTGGTAGTGAGAGGGGCACTCTCAACTCCAAGGCCGGTGACAAGTGGGGTGCCACAGGGCTCTGTGTTGGTGCCAGTATTGTTTTGGCTCTTCATATCAGACATTGGACATGGGGTGGTGAGCAAGGTAAGTCTGTTTGCTGACTACACCAAAATTAGAGTAGTGGTGGATGGAGAGGATGGGTGAAAGCAGCTGCAGGGGTACCTAAGCAAGCTAGAGAAGTGGTCAGAGAGATGGCAGCTGGGGTTCAATGCAAAGAAGTGTAAGGTTATGCACTTTGGGGTGAAGAACCCAAGGAGAGAATACTGGCTGGGGGGGTTAAGCTGGGGATCACTGAGGAGGAGAAAGACCTTGGGGTAATGATAATGAGGACCATGAACAACACTGCCCAGTGCAGAAGAGCAGCTGCAAAAGTGAACAAAATGCTGGGGTGCATAGTGAAGGGGGTTTCATCCATGTGAAGTGAGGTGATCTTGTCCCTCTACAGATCACTGGTAAGGCCGCACTTAGAGTATTGTGTGCAGTTTTGGAGGCCATACCTAAAGCGTGATATCAGGCTGCTGGAGGGGGTGCAAAGGAGGGTAACAAAGATGATATGTGGAATGGAGGGAGAGACTATGACAGCAGGCTGGGAGACCTCAATATGTACACTCTGGAGGATAGAAGGATGGGGACATGTTAGAGACATTCAAATATCTGAGGGAATCAATAAGGATGGGGCAGATGGGGTCTTTAAGTTAAGGAGGGAGGGTCACCAGGGACACAGGCTAAGAATGGAGGGGAAGATTTAGAAAGAATGATGAGACACTATTTCACAGAGAGGGTGGTAGCAAAATGGAATGCCCTACCAGAATGGGTGGTATCATGTAAATCTGTGAACTGCTTCAAAAGGGCATGGGACAGGGAACAGGGGAGCGTGAGGGTAGAGGGTGGCAGTGGGATGACAAAAGGGAGGGGGGTTGGGGCAGCTGAAAACTAGGAGTGTTGGCTGCACACTCAAGCAAACTTAAATAGACTGGGTGGTCTGTTTCTGCTGACACATTCGTGTGTTCATATGGTGTGCATGGCTGACATTTGTCTCTCAAGCCTCACCTAAGCACCTTGAATAAATCTGAAAAAAAACAGTTGTTTGGTATTTCAGCTATTATAAAATAAAAACTAAACGGATTGCAACTGATTGCATAGCACCATTAGAAAGGTAAGTTTGTGCTGAACAATTCTGCCACTGATACTTTTTGTCTACCATGTATACTCTAGGAGTTATTAACATTTGTTTAAGGTATGGTATGCATGGCTGACATATGTCTCTCAGACCTCACCTAAACACCTAGAAAAAAATCTGAAAAAAGATACAGTTGTTTGGCATTTCAGCTAGTATAAAATAAAAACCAAACTGATTACAATTGATTGCCTAGCACCATTGGAAAGGTAGTGTTGTGCTGAACAACTTTCCCACTTCTACTTTGTGTGTAGCTCTTACGGTTGCAGAGGTATTCACATTTGTTTGTGGCATGCTGATTATGGCTTGATTTTGTTTAGAAAGGCCCAAGTTGCAGTGCTAAGAGTATACAGGGCACAAGTGGTGGAAGTCTTAAAGAGCTCTTATGGAGTGAATGAGTTAAGGCCAGAAATACTTTTTCTGGGCACCCAAAATCCCTGGTGACCAGCTTTATGTGAGGAGAGCTTCCCCTGTGTTCTCTGTATGAGAACTGGTGGATTTTCTTGATTCTGCAGCCACAGCTGAACTCATGCTGCTGGCTCCGGTGTGAGCCCCCTTGGCTTAGTGTCTAGTGGCACCCTCTCACTCACCAATCACTGTCCCCCTAAATAAACTATATATTCCTTGGTGTCTAGTGGCAACCACCCCACCCTCCAATCACCGTTTCCTAATTTTTATTTTAGTCCCTGGTGTCTAGTGGCAGCCCCCCACCCTTGAATCACTGTCCCTCTTATTTTTTTATGTTTTATATATTTATAAAGAAATCAGTCCTTCAGTGTCTAGTGTCAGATGAACCCTCCACAGTCCTCCTTTTATTGATAGTGATAAAATCGAGGGGCCCAGTCCCTGCATCAGCATTACAAGTCTCCTCCAGCAGTGTGGGATACTGGGAAGCCCACCCCAGTGTCCCAAAACATTTATTTTATTTGATGCTGTAGAAAGAAAACAGTCCCCAGACATCTTTTTTTAACCTGAAAAAAAGAAAACCGTCCCTTGTCGCCCTGCCATCCCCCTCCCCATCCTGACCTTTCCACTGAGAACCCACCACCCCACACCCCCGCTTAACACATACTTACCACCAGAGGTCATAGTTTGTCATCTTCTGTGGACCAAGACATGTCTGCACTCTTCAAAGCTGAACGATGAACTGAGGAATCAAGGTAAGTGCCATATAATGTATTTCAATGGCATTTTGAACTTATGTTCATAACTTTGCCATTTTTTAGGAATTTTTTCACCAAATTTTCAACATGGCATTCTTGGGACCCTATCTCATGAACACTGGCACTGACAATTCCTTAATCAGGCCTGGAAGGTGATTTCATGGTCACTGCATGGACCGAATAACAAAATTTCACCACCAGTGTTCATGAGGTGGGGTCCCAAAAAGGCCATGATGAAAATTTGGTCAACAGTTCCTTAAAATGGATAAGTTATGAGCATTCATTGAAATTTTTCTACACACGTGCATAACATTGGTCATTTTCAATATTCTGAATCCAAATTTTCAACTTGGCCATTTTTTCACACCACCTCATTAACAATACAACTGTCATTTTTTACATCCTGTCCAAAATGCATTCTTGCACTTGTGGCATGGAATGGCATTTTGGCATGGATTTGAAAATGTTCACCTACAAGTTTTTGAGGTGGAGTCATAAGAAGACTATGTTCAAAATATGGTATCTAAATATGAAAAATGCCAAAGTTATGAACATTCACTTAAATTTCGCTATGCCCACTCATGACTTCAGGAATGTTAAATACTTTGACCCCAGATTTTCAACATAGCCTTCTTATTACCTCACCTCATGTACATCACGGCTATTATATTTCAAATCCTGCCCAAAATGTGTTTTCGCACCTGTGGCATGGAATGGCATTGAAGTTGTGCAGAATTATGTTTTGGCAGGAATTTGAATATTTTATGTACCAGGAACATGAGGTGGGTAATAAGATGGCTATGTTGACAATTTGGTCACTGTTGCCCTATAAATGGATCATGCACTTCCACAGTTGCATATATATACACATCTACAGAGGGATGAGAGTGCAGGTCCCAAAGGACCCTGCACTTCCACAGTACAATAAGGATACTATTATACAATCTCAAAAAGTAAGGGAATGAGTTGCAAAAAAGGTTGTTAATGCTCCAGTTATGGTCAAAGAGACAAA
This sequence comes from Neoceratodus forsteri, assembly GCA_016271365.2. NCBI lineage: Eukaryota > Metazoa > Chordata > Ceratodontiformes > Ceratodontidae > Neoceratodus > Neoceratodus forsteri. Next base: position 167,669,339 of record CM057456.1, on the reverse strand, counting down.
AGTTGGGAAATGAGGTCGTAAGGTTTCCCCTAATACCCCACCCTCCCAAATCAGGCAGGAGAGCAGGTGTGGGGTGAACCTTAGGCTTCTCAAGCATAATGCTCACCCCATTTTCATAAAGTCTACACATCTGATCATATTTCTAGATGGAATGGGGTGAGCGTTAGGCTTGAGAAGCCCATGGCATGTCCCACACCTGCTGTCCTGCCTGGTTTGGGAGGATGGGGTGTTAGCAAAACCCTAATACATAATTTCCCAACTTTTGTCACTTTGATCCTAACTGGAGCATTAATGAGTTTTTTGCAATACATATATATGTATAAAGAGATATTATAGTGGTGCGGTAGCAACATTATAGTTAGGATTGATCAGGTGCGTTAATGTTAAACCTCAAACTTTGCAATCTTTCAATGGATTTGCATGGAATGTTGCATATGTGGTTTCCTGGTGTAGGTCTTTTGAAGTGCCAAGCTTCATTTTGGTTGGATGTGCAGATTCTGAGATCCAGAGAGTGAAAAACCTGAAAATTCACCACTTTTTGCAGTTTTTTTTTCTCATTGCACTGTGCACAGATGATGTTGCATTTTGGTCCAAAATGTTTATGATCATAAGAGTTTGGAACACAGAATAGCCCAGCACTGATTTGGTGAACAAATATTAATCCATTCCAAAGTTATGGCATTTTTATAGTCCCATTATTTTCAATGGGATTTTTATTTTTCAGCATAGATTCCTGGAATGAAAAATTATTTTGCTCTGACAAACAAGGATCGTTTTTCTTTTGGTTCCAATCCTTGTTCATCAGAACAAAAATAATTTTCTTGAGCCGCCATCTTGTACTTTTGGGAGGGCAGGAAAAAACTGTCATTATTATGCCCAGCGATGTCTGCTGAAGACATTAAACTGTGTGTCTTGCTCATTGGGAATTAATGAGCAGTTCTTTGTGTTTTCCAACTTCTGTATGTCTTTAAAAAAATGTTCACTATTTTAATCCTTTTTTTCCCACTTGCTAACTTCCTTTTTTGCCATGGAATTGGCTGGCAAAAAAGGATTTCTCCTTTTCACGACCAGATGGCCCCTTTTCCTGACCGGATGGCCATACTGGTAATCCTTGTTCACCAGCTGATTTCCTTTTTCACCATGATGGAAAAGGGTGGTGAAAAGGAAATTGGCCGGTGCCCATGTCACCTTCTTTCTAATGGAATGGAGTGAGCATTAGAGCTGACAGTCCTAAGACAGACCTTCCCACCTGTGGGTTTGTGCATGGTGGGGAATAAAAGTAGGGTTAAAATCCTAATGCCACTTTGCCCTACTTTTGTCAGTTTAACCTTAACTGATGCATTAATAAAGTTTTTGCAATATATATATATATATATATATATATATATATATATATATATATATATATATATATAAATAGATATATATATATATATATATATATATATATATATATATATATATATTCATTGCAAAAAACTGTTAATGCATCTGTTAGTGCATCAGTTAGGATTGTTAGTAAAGTGACAAAAGAAGGGAAATATGGCATTAGGGTTTCCAACACTAACACCATATTTCCAAACTTTTGTCACTTTACTAACAACCCTAACTGGTGCATAACAAAGTTTTTTGCAATTAATTTCCTTACTTTTTCAGACAGTTTACTTGTATCCTTATTTGCCTGTGAGATCACAAGGCCTTTTGGGCCCTGCACTCCCACCCTCCATAAATGTCCTTATGTCAAAATGCTCCATGATTTTCCTCATTTTCCCTCCACAGATGTGTGACCAAATTATCAGCATAGCCCACTTTTATGAATATACATACGATCAAACAAAGAAGCCAGCAGAAGAAGAAGGCCATTTGGTCAATCAAGTGTGCTCATGTTGCTGGGTCCACAGCTTGAGCTACTGTCCCTGCCCCATCTCCTTACTCCTCCTAACCTCCATACCCATGACACTTACCCTTCCCTTATACCTCTGCCAGCCTCTCTTAAAGCTCACCTCTGTCTTCAATGGGATTGCCTCTTCTTGCAGCTCATTCAAAGTGTCCACCATCCTCTCTGTGAAGAAAAGCTTTCTGACCTCCCGCCTAAACATCCCACCCTCCAGCTTAAGACTGTGCCCCCTCATGTTATGATCACCATTCAGCTTAAAGAGACTCTCCTTATCAACCATATTTATCCCTTTCAAGTACTTGAAAGTCCCAATCATGACCCCTCTCTCTCTCTCTCTCTCTCTCTCTCTCCTGTCTTCCAGTGAGTACATGTTCAGTGCCCTCAACCTCACATCGTGTGCCTTACCCTGCTGACCATCTATCATCTTTGTAGCTCTAGTCTGGACCTTCTCCAGCAGGTTAATGTCCTTTCTGAGGAGTGGGCACCAGAACTGAACTCCATACTCTAGATGCGGCCTTACCAGTGACCTGTACAAGGGAAGTATAACCTCATCTCTCCTACTACTAATCCCCCTAGATATGCATCCCAGCATCTTGTTTGCCTTTGCTGCTACTTTCTTGCACTGCGTGGAGTTCTTCAGGTCACTAGTGATCATTATTCCCAGGACCTTCTTCTCCTCCTCTAATGCAGATACTAGGACTCCACCCAGGTAGTACTCTGTCCTAGGAATCTTGGCTCCAATATGCATTACTTTGCATTTCTTGGCATTGAAGCCAACCTACCAGATCCTATCTTATTACCCCACCTCATGTATCCGGCAGACAAAATTTTCAAATCCCCACCAAAACATAATTCTGCACAACTGCAATGCCATTGCACAGATGCAAAAACACAGTTTGGCCAGGACTTAAAAAATGACAACTGTGACATATTATGAAGTGGGGCAATAGAAAGGCTATGTTGAAAGTCTGGGGTAAAAATATTTAACATTTCCAAAGTTATGAGCGGGCAAAGTGAAATTGGAATGAATGGTCATACCTTTGGCATTTTTTCATATTTTCACCACAAATTTTCAACATAGTCTTCTTAGGACTCCACTTCACAAACCCCATATGTAAAAAAATTTAAAAGCCGTACCAAAATGCCATTCCATGCCACAGGTGCCAAAACACATTTTGGCAGGACGTGAAAAATTACAGCTATACTGTTCCTGAGGTGGTGTGAAAAAATGGCTGTTGAAAATTAGATACATAGACACATAGACACTGTCAGCAGATAAGGGCCTACGGCCCACCCAGTCTGCCCATTTGAGCTTGTAAGTTCACTTTATGTTTTCCTAGAAGTCTGTTGCCTCTTATCCCTGACCTCCAGAATTCCCTTATATCTATCCCATGCATTCTTAAATCCCGTGATTGTTTCATCCCCCACTACTTCCTCTGGCAGGGTGTTCCACTTGTCCACCATCCATTCTGTGAAGAACTTCTTCCTCATTTTTCCTCTGAATCGCTCTTCCTCCAACTTCATCCCATGCCCTCTAGTCCTTGAACACCTTTTTCACTGAAAAATAGTGTATTCCTGCACTCTTTTCCTCCCTGTAAGATATGTTTATGTCTCTATCATATCCCCTCTCTCCCTCTTCTCCTCCAGGGAGTACATATTCATAGGACTTGTGATGCAATCCATGTACCATCTTTGTTGCCCTCCTCTGAACCTTCTCTACCCTATCTACATCCTTACGTAGGTAAGGCCCCCAGAACTATACACTGTACTTCAGGTGGGGACTCACTAGTGTCTTGTATTATGGCATTATGACCTCCCTTTTCCTGCTGGTGATGTCCCTGCCTATGCATCCCAGCATCCTATTTGCTTTACCTGCTGCCTTGTCACACTGTTTCCCTACCTTGTGATTATCAGAGATAATAACCCCAAGATCCCTTTCCTGCTTGGTGCATGCTATATCCTCACCCCAATTTGGAGTCAAAATATTAAAAATTACCAAAGTTACACGTGTGCATAGAAAAATGTCAATGAATGCTCATAACTCTGCCATTTTTAGGATTTTTTTTCACCAATTTTTCAAAGTAGACTTTTTTGGGACCCCACCTCATAAACACTGGCACTGTCCTTTCTTTAATAAGTGCCAAAAGGTGATTTCACACAGTGACCACAAAATCACTTTCCAGGCCCAATTAAGAAAATGACTGTGACAGTGTTCATGAGGTGGGGTCCTAAAAAGCCCACATTGAAAATTTGGTGAAAAAATACATAAAAATGGCAAAGATATCAACATAAGTTCAAAATGCCATTGAAATACAGTATACAGCACTTTTCTTGATTCCTTTGTGCGGACTTGTCCTGGTCCACAGAAGATGACAGTGGGTGACCTCCAGAGGTAAGAATAGGGTAAGGGGGTGTGTGGGGTGGTGGTTGATCAGTGGGAGGTTGAGGAGAGGGAAGGGGGATGGCAGGGATGACAAGGGACCTTTTTATTTTTCTTTTTTACAGGGTAAAAAAAGAGATTAGGGGACTGTTTTTCTTTTCTTACAGGTTTTAAAAAATCACATTTTGGGACACTGGGAGTGGGCTCCCCAATATCCCACACTGCTGGCGGGGGTGATACATGTCTCGGGACACTGGAAGTTGCCTCCCAAGTGTCCCACACTGCTGGAGGGGGATAGATGTCTCAGGGCACTGGAAGTGGGCTCCCCAGTGCCCACACTGCTGGGGGGGATACATATCTCAGGACAGTGGGAGTGGAATCACCAGAGTCCCACACTGCTGGGGAAGGGGGGCTTCTACTGCCAACACAGGGATTGTTCTCTCTGATGTCAGCAACCTACAGAAGGGTCTTTGGGGCTGTCAATTATGTGCATGTTTGGCCACAAGTGGATGGTTAATATTCGAAAGTGTGTTATGTGTGAAAATAGGCTATGCCTAGTTTTGCACATACCACACTTTCACGCATTTACATCCACTTGTGATCAGGCCAAGCATGTCATTGACAACATTGATAAGTAAAGAAAAAGCACCTTTTCTGTTGTGCTTCTCCTGTGGAGCAGAGGACATGGCACACAACTACAAGCTCATGGGGCCTAGATTCAAAACCATCCCACCCTCATTTTTTTTGGTTTTGCCTTCATTGTAGGTTGAAAAAAATATGGAAAGACTGGTTTTGAAACCAGGACCCCTGGGTGTGCAGCCATGTACCTTGTCCTCCGTGCCACAGAAGAACTACAGTTAACACACAGTTTTTTTCATTATTTATCAAATGTCTCAATTATCCTTGACTGCAACTGAATATATGATTTTCAAAAATGCAGCATGTGTGAAATAAGCTATACCTATTTTCGCACACACCACATTTTTAATCATCAAATATCCAGTTAATAGAAGACAGTGATCCTGTCACGGTCTATAGAAGATAACAGTGCATGACCTATGGAGGTAAGTATAGGATGGGGGGTGGGGTGATGCATGCCCAGTGGGAGAGTCGGGATGGGGAGGGGGATGGTGGGGATGATGAGGGACCATTTTGTTTTCAGGACAACAAAAAGGTGTTGGGGGACTGTTTTCTTTTCACATTTACAGAGGAAATATATATTTGTGGACACTGGGAGTGAGCACCCTAGTGTCCCTTACTGCTGAGGGGGGTGGAGGCATGTGATGCCAACAAAGGGATTGGGCCACCCGATGTCTGCACATATTAAACAGAAGGGGCTGCAACTGGAGCATCTGACACAGGTGGTGGGCATTCTGGTATCAGAATATATATAAAATAAATAAAACTATGAGACTCAGAGGGTAGGTGGTGGTACTACAAAACAGGGAAAGATATGGAAGGGTTGGGGTGCCACTAGACATCAGGGAAATGGCAGCACACAGTTGAAAGTGCCTTCAGCAGCACCAGTTCAAGCTGTGGCAACACAAGTCAAGAAAATCCCACTGTTCTCATACAGAGAATGTGGCAGAAGTGGTCCTCTCACTAACCTTGGTACACGGGATTTTGATTTCCTTCAAAAGCTGTTTGTGGCTAGTATTTTCAAAAAAGATCAGAATCTAGCTAAGCAGGTCCTGTTTAGCTAAGTTCTGATGTGTCTTTTTTATATTACATTTAGTTTTACTTGTTTCCCTAATTTTCTCTCTCGCTAATGAGAAAACAAGATGGCAGACACAACAGAGCTCTGCAACACTACAGCAGGCTCTATGTGATCCTACATGCAAAATGAAAATCGCTCCTGTGAAAAACAGTGAGCTCTGCAAAAACAAATTAGGCTCTATGTGACCCTACATGAACAAATGTAGTACCTCCTGTGAAAAGAAAAGTATTTTTCTGTAGAACATCTAACTTTTTCCATAGGAAATAATAAGAAATCTCAAATTTGCATAACTTTTAAATAGAATAATATTTTTTCACCAAACCTTCAAAAGGCACATGTGTGAGGCAAAGGCTTTCTGCCCTGAAAATTTAAAATCAACTGTAGAAAAATATGGCAAATACATGGCCAGTTTAGGATTTTTGACACTCTATATCTCAAACATCATGCAACAGATTCACACAAAATGAGGTACATCAAGTGATGTGCCCCTAGAGATTATGCATGCCAAATTTCATGTAAACAAGTTGACCGATTTTAAAGTTATTAAGGTTCAAAAATGTGGCTTTAACATAGAACTGTGCATTCAACCCTAACTATACTGGTGCTACCATGCCAGTATTATATATATATATATATAATGGTAGCATGGTAGTGCTACTGTAGTTAGGGTTGAGTAGCACTTTTAAGGTTAAAGGGTCAAATTTCACACCTTAATAACTTTGCCACCGTTCAAGAGATCTGCCTGAAATTTGGTACGCATGATTGGGCATGGTAGATCTTGGGTGTGTGCTTCTGTTACTGTTACAGTTACTGTTTCCACTTGCATTTATGTCCCCGTTTGCATTACCATTCCCGTGTATGCCACCATGTGCATTACCCTTTGCATTGTCGTTCATGCTTGCGTTTTCGTTAGTTACCATTTGCATTTCCACTACTCTTTCTGCTTGCGTTTTTGTTACTGTTACCATTTGCATTTTCACTACTCTTTCTGTTTGCATTTTTGTTTGCATCACCGTGCACATTGCCATTTGCGTTTCCGGCAGCCCTTTCATTTGCGTTTCCGTTTCTCTTCCGTTTTTGCATCTTCCTTGCTGTTACCATTTGCGTTTGCAATTGAGTTACTGTGCCCATGTGCCATTACGGTTTGTATTTCCATATGCACTTGCATTTCTTTTTCTGCTTCTGTTTCCTTTGCTGTTATTGTTGCTGTTACCGTTACCATTTGCGTTTACAATTGTGGTACTGTGCCCATGCTTGTTTCGGTTTACGTTTCCATATGTGCTTCTGTTACCATTTCCGTTTCTCTTTCCTTTGGTGTTATTCTTCATCTTAACTTTATCATTTGCATTTACAATTGCGGTACCATGCCTGTGTGCATTATGGTTTGCGTTTACGTGTGCGCTTGCATTCACGTTGCCATTTCTGTTCCCTTTTGCATTCTTTTTGCTGTGACACTTAACATTTCCATTTAAAATACCACTGCCATCACTGTTCGCATTACCAGTTGCATTTCTGTATGCACTTCAATGTCTGTTTGCATCACTGTTCACTTCGACATCACTTTGCACTTGCATTTCTATTGCCGTTTTCTTTACAATTTATGTTTGCATTACCATGTGAGTCACTGTTCACTCTTCTGTTTGCATTGCTGTTCCTGTTACTGTGTCACAAGACATCACATGGTGGGAGCACAGGGCTCCCGCCGCCGCATTACATTCACTATTTCTCTTTATCATTCTAAAAAAGAAGGGAAATTAGAGGACAAAAACTCCATTTAATGCATTAGTTAGGGTTGTTCTACAGTGACAAAAGCAAGGAAATTCGGAGTTAGGGTTGAAAGCCCCTCTTGGACCCCCCCAACTGGCATCGGGGTGCGCGTTGGGGTCGTCGGTCCTAACTCTCACCCCATTCTCCTATACCTCTGCTTCTTCACACATGTATGGTTTTTGCACAGCAAAGTGCCAAATAATGCACTTTTTGCCACTTTTTCGTGTTTTTTGCCCATGGGGTTCCATGGATACCATGCAGTCTATTGGTTGAAAACTTGGGATGTGGAAAGAGCTTGCACCAAGGAAAATGCCAGCATTGGTTTGGTGAAAACATATTGACCCATTCAAAAGTTATTAAACTTTTAATTTCCCATTATATCCTCTGGGAAAATGTATATGTATATTTTGCGAAAAAAGAAAGGCAATCTGGCTATCTGGTCATCCCCTCATGGCTGAAGATTTTGCATGTTCAGGGCAGAAAATCTTCTGCAGTGAGAAATTTTTTGTTAGTGAGAGCCACAATCTTGTTTTCAGTTTTTTTTTAATCTGTTGTATTTATCCTCCTGTGTCGGGTCGACTTCAGCGTCACCGAGTCTACCAAACTAGGGGTCCTTTGGGGGCTTCTAGTGCCATGCATGCCCCAGCAGAACCCAGAGTCAGTCCGGGTGCATCATCCACATCAGCCCCCAAGATTTCTCCATTTTCTCCTGTGGCTACTACCCGGGAGTCCCAGAAGCGGTGGCGCATGTGCGTGGAGGCACACATGCACACCACAGCTCCAGACCGGGTCTGTTCTTCCCTCCCCATTGACCTAACATCACAGCTCCTCATGAGTGACACCATCCCTCTGGCCTCCACCAGGGGGCGGTCAAGATCCGAGAGAGCTGAGGTTCACCTCCCAAGGCTAAGCACTGCCAGCTGGCAGCGTCTCACATCCTCTCCTCCCCACTGGCCTCTGATGACCCTGGCTCATTCCCAAACCTGGATTGCCAGCGTGGTACAAGGCCAGCTAATGTTTTCAGCTTTCTGACTGAAAAAATGTTGTACTTTTCTCCACGGGTGACTTTGGGGGCAAATGAGGAATGGGTTTTACTCAGGGGGATCCCCTCTGTTGAGCCATGTCTTTGGTTTGCTTCGGTGTTGTCAAAAAATAAAGTTTTAAAATTTAAAGTTCTTTGTTTGTGACTCGCTAATGTTTTTTCCACCAAAAGCCTGCAAATTCTTCAGTTGTGAGACAATTTTCAGCCTTGAGCTTCATCCACGAGGGGACGACCAGAAAGCCAGATTTTCATGACCAGATGTCCATAGGGAAGACCGGAGAATCCTGGGGAAGACCAGAGAACCCTAGTGATGACCAGATGTCTGCTCATGGCCAAAGAATTTCTCACTGCCGAACATTTTTTAAAGGTTTAAAAACTTTAAAATTGCATATCTCAATAATGGTTTGGTCTTTTTATTTGAAATTTGCAGGGTTTTGGGGAATTAATTGATGGCAGAAATATTCAATGACGTAGTTGATGTTTTTCCCATAGGATTACATTGCGGTCTGTGTCACAACTTTCGGAGCCATTGTCTTGGAAACGAAGCGAGATACAGACTTTTCGCTACTGGCAGCTTAGCCACTATGCCACTGGAACAAGATTTTAAACTACACAGTAAGCCTGGAGTGGAATTTCTTTTGTAGGTTGCATGGTTCATGACGTATTGTCAAATTACTGTGACAATGGTTCAAAGAGTGCCTGTGCAGTGCATTTCGGTGTCCATATCTCAGAAATGATGTTAGATATGGGTATGGTCATTGATAGCTGCATGAACTACTCACTGTCATGGTTACAATGACACTTGAATTTTTTTTCTAGATGTTATGGTTCCAAAGATATGGACAAATTACTGTTACAGGCATTCAGTGGCCTATAGGGTTGCTGTAAGGCCCTGTAACTATGCTCCCACAGATTCATATTGTAATGCAGAAATGGGCAAGATGGTGGGCCCTGTGTTCCCACCAATATATGTTTTTAGTAGTTATAGTACACTTTTTCAAAAAGTAAGGAACTCCACGGCAAAAAACTGTGTTTAATGCATCATTCAGTATTAATGTGAAAAAAGTATGGAAATGAAACATTAGGGTTGAGTCCCTAACCCCCCCACACACACCCCGCACTCCCATCCTCCACAGACTTGACAGACGCTGGGGTGTGCCACTGGAGTTGTGAGGCCTAAATCTCACCTCATTCTCCATTTCTGTAGCATGTCAACCTGCTTACACATGGACCGGGGTGAGAGTCGGGCCACATGATCCCAATGGCACTCTCCATTGTCTGTCAATCTGTGGAGGATGGGAATGCAGGATGTGTGTGGGAAGTTAGGGCTCAACCGTAATGTTTATTTTCCTGATTTTTTATGCTTTAACCCTAAATGATACATTAAATATAGTTTTTGCCATGAATATATATATATATATATATATATATATATATATATATATATATATATATATATATTATATAGATACATAGATATATATAAATATATATATATATATATATATATATATATATATATATATATATACACATGCACACACACACACATATATATATAGTCAAATAAGTCAGCCAGGATGAAGCACAGTGTCACAGGTTTACTGCACGACAAAATTAACTCCCATTGAAATTCCATTGTTTACTGCAGTAACTCTACTGTAGAATTCTGCAGCACTGCACTTCATCCTGGGTGACTTCACTTTATATATATTTGGTAAGAAACTTTGTGTGTGGTGCCAGTCTTGTACCCAGTGGCTATGCTTTGTCATCCCATACTGGTGAGCTGAGTTCAGGGGCAAGCTCCCTGATCCAGCTGGATGGGGTAAGGGGAGGATGGAAATGGCATGCAACACCCCCCAAGGCAGGGAATGAAAGCTGAAGGGTTGTCTGCAGGGGCCCAGGTACCATATATTGAAGACAACTGTCCTCTTGGAATGGAGCCCTATACCTTTGCACCTATAGGTGGCAGAATGCCTGTGCATTAACTGACAGATGGACTCTTTACCCTGCGTGGCTGTATCTGTGGCCACTTGGAAGTACAGGGACCAGAGGGCCATGCACATCTGCAGTCTACCAGACCATGAATTATTGGCATCTGTCACTGCACTTCTGTAGGCAGATGGAGTCTTCCCTTGGTGCAGGGCAAAAAGGACCTGCACATCTTTATCTGTTCATGCAGGTCACAAAGGGACATGCATGAATGAGGATATATTTCCACTTTCTCAAAAAGACAGGAAATCCTTTGCAAAAAGTTTGTTAATGCACCAGTTAGGGTTCAACTTAATGCCACAAAAATTGGGAAATGTGGCATTAGGGTTTCCAACCCTAACTCCTCATATCAACCCCTAAGCAGCAAAAAGAAAAAAATATTTTAGGGTTTTGGCTCTCTACAGTAGAGTCTTGGCAAATCAGTGGTGGGGTCTTCCTTGGGGTTGTCTACCATAATGCACACCCCTTCCCTGTACAAACAACATCAGATGTGATCTTCTGTCTTCACACAGGGCCCACAAGGCACTCAATGATGATAGATACAACAAATTATGTTGGCAACATCTGGTGAGGCATACTTCTCTACCTTTGAAGCGTGTCTCCAGAGTCTTGGTGAATCAGTGGTGGGGTCTTGCTTGTGGTTATCAACACTAACACCCACCCTTTTCTCTGAGCCTACGAAGTTACACATACCTCAGCTAGGGAGAGAGCAGCCTAGCCTGATACAGGGTACACAGAAAGTGGAACATTGGGAACAGTTCAGCAGAGACGAACTGTGGTGGCTAGCCAATCAGATGGTTACTTAGAGTATTCAGAAAAAGATGCCGATTCTCTTTTCATCACCAGGGAGCCTCAAATAGTCCTCTGCACCAGCCCCACTGACAGAATGTGGCTTATTCTCATCCAGTGTCAGGGGACACCACTGATTGTTTTTTGACAGGACTACAAGACAGGGCTTTAGGCAGCAAGCTGCTCTGGGGACCAGACATACCTCAGTCAGGTAGAGAGCAGCCTAGCCTAACACAGGGCACACAGGGAGCAGAACAGTGGAGACGGTCTCCCACACACCTGCCCCTCCACCCATCCAGCCACCCTGTTCCTGATATAAAGTTATAGATATTGCACTGATTGATAGGTAGAATATCCTGTTTGGAACAGGAACAGGAACCTCCAGTACCGCAGGCTCCAGCTTCATACCGGGTTACCAGGGAAGAAGGAAAAAAAAGACGGAAACAGCAAACTCCATACCTAGGAGGAAGGCATGATATCAACAGGGGTGGATATCATTGGTTGCCATGGGTGAGGAGTGCTTTTCCACAGAGGACATCTCTGAGCAATAGGGCATTGCTCCATTTGCTGAACCCTGAGTGAGCTGAAGGAACAGCTAAGAGAAGCATGGGCAGAAATCTCCCTACTGCAGCACAGGCAGTACAGAGATGGGACATTGCTCACTCATACTCACAGATCTCAGATCCAGTCTGGAGTACCACTCCCACAAAGGCATTCTGGTCCATGAGGTTGGCAGGTGGAGCTAGGGAAAGGCAGAAGAAGCAGTAGAAGGGATCAGGTGAATGCATTCCACACTGAACCCATTACCCTAACAAATCACTTTTCTCCTCTAACTAAGGAAGGGGTCACCAGCCACATCAAGGAGGAGAAAAAGCTAACAAAAGAAGTAGGATGACATCCTGAAGTGACAAACAGAGGCAAGAGTGCATTAAATAATAAAACAAAGGCAAGAAGAATACTTATTGTGGGAGACTCCATGTTAAGAGGAGTGGAAACCCACCTAAGGGACTGTGCACAATCAGAAGTGATGGTCAAATGCCTTCTGGGAGCCTAGGAAAAGCAAGACACCATTCACATTGGGAAATTGGTGGAAACAGAAACATTGACTCTGTCGGCAGATAAGGACCATACAGCTCACCTAGTCTGCTATTTGCCCATTTCCCTACTTGGTTTGGCCATCCTCACTTTCATCTGGACTGCCTTTCCCCCACTCTGCTGTACAGCAGGGTGTCTTTATGCTTATCCCATGCACTTTTAAATCCCTGTATTGTTTTTACTTCCACCACCTCCGCTGGTAAGCTGTTCCATGGATCCACCACCCTCTCCATGAAAAAATACTTCCTAGCATTCCCCCTAAACCTCCCTCCCTCCCTTCCTCTCTCCATCCAGCCTCATATTATGTCCCCTTGCCCTTGTGCATTTTCTTCTCTGAAATATGCTCCCCTCCTGTACCCTATTTATTCCTCTAAGGTATTTGAAAGTCTTTATCATGTCATATATGGGAAGAACAGGAGAGGACATCATAACCATGGTACACCTGGGGATGAATGATCTGGCTAGCCAGTCAGTGGAGAAGGCCAAGCAGATCCTAATTAAACTATATGATCATTTGGCCACTCATTCATCCTCTCTAGTCTTCTCTGAGGTTCTCCCCATATGGGGCAAATGCGATAGCTCACAAAGGATAAGGGAGAAGGAAATCAAAGAATTCAACACATGGCTATGGACTGGGTATCAGGCTAAAGGTTACCATTTCATTGGAGCATGGGGGCACCTCTGGGAAAGGAAATTCTTCAGGTATGATGGCCTGCACCTGACAAGGCAGGGAGTATGGGCTCTAGAGCAAATATTTGATGTCACCATAGGGCATTTAAACTAGGAGGGGGAAGTCTGAGGTGGAGGACCTCAAAAAAGAGGGGAACCCAGCATTCACTCCCCCAAAAGCAGGTATGTCACATGGTAAGCAGAAGATGGCAAATGGCAGCATAAGGACTGGACATAGAGCCCAATCTGAGGGTGATAGCAGAAAGGAGCAGGAGAGATCACACAAGGGCAGAGGTGGGAACACAAAAAAATGGGAAGCAAAACTTGGAGAGGCATGTATACTAATTCCCATAGCCTGGCAAACAAAATCCCAGACCTGATGGCCTTAATGACTGAGGGAGAGCTGGACTTTGTGGCTGTTGCCGAGATGTGATACTCAGAGAGCCATGCCTGGGAAGTAGAAGTACCAGGGTATAACATATACCCGAGAGACAGGAGTGGGAAGCGGGGGGAGGTGTGGCCATGTACATTAACGAAGGAAATAAGGTGACAGAGAAATGGGGGGGGTCAGGTAGGGGCAAAGGCTTTGTGGATAACTCTGGAGTCAGGAAGTGGGGTAGCAATTGGGGCAGAAGTGGTCTACAGTCCTCCAGGACAATGGGAGGAGATAGATAAGGAACTATTGGAATCCAAATACAAAATGATGGCTTGAGAGAATGTACTAGTTATGGGTGACTTCAATATTTATTTATTTAGATTTTGGTAACCAGGTAAGCCCTCTGATACCAGAGATCCCTTTTTCAGGGGAGATCCAGGATTAGTTACAATGAATACATACAATAGGTGTAGAGTACAATAGAATTGGGTGAATACATATTTAGTTACAACGAGTACATACATTGACATTGGGGTACAGTGGATTAACAGCTGATACATGTTGGGGAGTAGGGTATCAAATGAGGGGCAAAGGACAGCAGGAATCACAAGGATTAAACAGGTATTAAGGCAGATAAACAGTACTTTTAACATTTTGCCCAACATCAGCTGGAAAATGTACTGTATACTGCAGCTACAGCAAGGAGCATGGCTGTCCTGAAAGCTTGGCAAGGGGCAGAACTCAGGCAGCTGGTGATGGAGCCCACCAGAGAGGGAGCTATTTTGGACCTGGTGCTCACCATTGGGGATAGGGTTACAGATGTATGGAAAGGCAACCATCTAGGGTCCAGTGATCACTGCAAGGTGTGGCTTTCTGTGGAAAAAGAGAAGGAGTCCTGCCACACAAGGGTAAAAATCATGGAATTTAAAAGGGTCGATTTTGCAAAGTTAGGGGAATGTCTAGTGGGAGAATTACAGGGCAGTGAAGGACTGGAAATGGTGGACAAGCAATGGACAAATCTAATGGGTGCAATAGAAGAAGCTATTAATATGTGCATCAGGCAGGGAAGTTAAAATAAGAGAAGGAAGAAACTGCTATGTTTCACCAGTGAGGTGGCTAGAAGGGTGAATAAAAAAAGGAATGCATTCAGAAAATACAAAGAAGCACAGGGAGATTAAGATAGGGGTACAAACATGAAAAAACTGAAGGAAGTTAGAAAGGCAGAAGCAAGAACAAAGGAAAGGATAGCCAAGTTGCTTAAGAAAAGAGACAAGATCCTTTTGAGATACCTCAGTGAAAAAAGAAAGACTAGGTAAGGGATAGTAAGGCTTAAAAAGGAAGGAGGAGGCTCTGCTGAGGAAGATCAGGAAAAGGCAGAAATTCTGAATAAATATTTCTGATCCGTATTTACGAAAGAAGGATGGAGGAAACCACCATTGACAGAGAAAGGAATGCAGGGACAGGGAATACATAGCAGCCCATTCATAGAGGAGAAAGTCATAAAAGAGCTTGAAAAGCTAAAAGTAGACAAGCCAATGGGATCTGATGGAATTTAACACAGAATACTAAAAGAGCTCAGAAATGAACTGGCAGTGCCCCGGCAGAATTAGTCAATAAATCATTGGAGACAGGGGTGGTCCTGTCAGATGGAAGAAGGGCAAATGTTGTCCTATCCACAAGAGTGGGAGTAGGGAGGAGGTGGATAATTATAGGCCAGTCAGCCTAACCTCAGTGGTGGGGAAAATGATGGAAGCACTGCTAAAGGAAAGAATTGTGGAGGTCCTGGAATCCAGCAGACAGCAGGATCCAAAGCTGCATGGTTTAACAGCAGGTAGGTCCTGCCATACAAACCTGATAGATTTCTTCAATTGGGTAACTAGAGTGGTAGAATGGGGGGGAGGGTAGTAGATGTGGCCTATGTTGACTTTAGTAAGGCCTTCGACACCGTTCCACATAGAAGGCTAATAAACAAGTTGAGCAGACTTGGATTGGGGCACAGGTTAGTGAACTGGGTTACTAATTGGCTAAGAGGGAGGGCACAAAGAGTGGTAGTGAATGGAGCTCAATCCATGGAGATGGAGGTGACAAGCAGGGTACTCCAGGGATTGGTGCTGGGGTCAGTCCACTTTAATGTCTTCATATGTGACATTGCAGAGGGGTGGGGGAAGTGTGTCTATTTGGAGATGACACAAAGATCTGCAATACAGTTGATACACTGAAGGGGTGGAAAGGATGAGAAGAGAGATTGGTAAGCTCATGAAATGGTCAAGGGTGTGGCAACTGAAATTTGATGCTAAAAGATGTAAAATTATGCCCTTGGGGCATAGGAATCGGGGAGAAAAGTATTCAATAGGGCGGGGGAATGCTGACAACCACCATGCGGGAAGGGAATTTGGGTGTGATTATAACAGGTGACCTAAAAATATCCAAGAAGTGTGAGAAAGTGGTAAGGATGGTGGTATGTAGGGGTGCAAAGGGAGAGGCATCTCCAGTAGAAAACAGGAAGTGATGTTGCTACTTTACAGATCACTGGTGAGGCCTCATCTGGAACACTGCATACAGTTCTGGAGACTGCATCTCAGAAAGGACATAGACAAACTGGAGGCAGTCCAAAGGAGGGCTACAAAGATGGTGCAAGAGCTGTACCAGAAGACATATGAGGAAAGGCTAGCAGACCTCGACATGTATTTGTTGGAGAAAAGTAAGGAGAGGGGATATGACAGAGACTTTTAAATACCTCAAGGGGGGCCTGGGAAGGGCCTCTTTCAGAAAAAAGAATGCTCAAAAACAAGGGGTCATGATATGAGGCTGGAGGGAGTTAGAATCAGGGGAATGCAATGAAATACTTCTTCACTGAAAGGGTGGTAGATGTCTGGAATAACCTTCCCAAGGAAGTGATAGGGGTGCAAACAGTGAAAGCATTCAAAAATGTATGGAATAGACATAAGGAAACCCTAGTAACAGCACAGAAAGGGTAGCCAAGGGACACTTGGGGGGGGTAGGGAATATGGTCAGACTAGATGGGCCTGGTGGTCCTCATCTGCCATCACATTCTATGTATCTAGCTCCTTATTTGTATTGGCAAAATGTGGTGAGATATACTTTCTTACATTTGAAGAGTGTATCACTGTGAGGGACTGGCTTGGAGCTGTAACTCATGTTTCAAACAGAAGGCTATGGGCCAGTGGGAGGGGTGAGCATTATGGTTGACAACCCTAAGGAAGCCCCCACCACTGACTCATCATGGCTCCAGAGACCCAAAACTCTAACTCCATAGTTTCCCTACTTTTGAACCCTAACTGGTGCATGAATACATTTTTTGCAAAGAATATGTCTACTCTTTGCACATAACTTTGTTAATCCACCAGTTAAAGTAACAATACCACAAAAGTAGGAAAATGTGGTATTTTGGTTTCCAACCCTACCCCAAAGCAAAGCAGCAAAGGAAAAAAATATAAGGTTTTGGTTCTCCGGAGTCTTGGCAAATAAATGGGGCTGTCTTCCTTGGGGTTGTCAAACCTCATGCTCTGCCCTCCCCAGCCCACAACCTCCTGTCTGAAGCACAAGGTACAGCTCCAAGCCAGTACCTCATAGTGATACACTCTTTAAAGGTAGAGGAGTATGTGTCACCACATGTTGCCAACAAAAAAAAGGAAATCATGTGTAACATTGCTTTCTAAGGGAAGGGGGTGGGCATTAGTGTCGATAACCACAAGGAAGACCCCAACACTTATTTACCAAGGCTCTAGGGACCATAAACCCTATTTTTTTTTTCTTTTTTCTGCTCGGGGAGTGGGGTGTGAAGTTAGGGCTGGAAACCCAAACAGTACATTTCTCTTCTTTTGTGGCATTAGGTTACCTAATCTGGTGCTAGCTGCACACTCGAGCAAATGTAGATAGACCAGGTGGTCTGGTTCTGTTGGCACATTTGTATGTTCGTATGTTTTGCAAAAATTTCCTTTCTCTTTGAGATGGTGGAATTGTATCCTCATTCACGCAAGTCTTTTTGGGACCTACTTGAAAGGATGCAGATGTGTAGGGCCCTTTCAGCCCAGTGCCAAGGGAAGACTCCATCTGTTTACAGAATTGCAGGGTCTGTCTGTGTAGTGGTGGATGTCAAGAATTTATGGGGCTGTGTGGTGGGCTTCATGGGTCTGTCTGATGCACTTCAGAAATGCAGGGCCCTCTGGTCCC
The DNA here is from genome assembly GCA_016271365.2 of Neoceratodus forsteri. Classification (NCBI taxonomy): domain Eukaryota; kingdom Metazoa; phylum Chordata; order Ceratodontiformes; family Ceratodontidae; genus Neoceratodus; species Neoceratodus forsteri. The sequence continues at coordinate 167,651,421 of CM057456.1, read as the reverse complement.
TGCATTTTTGTATGACTGCAGATACAGACACACTGGGGAAAGTGTCCATCTATCAGTGAATGTACAGGGCCTTCTGCCACTCATAGGTGTAGAAGTGCATGGCCCCATGCCAAGAGGATAGTTGTATTCACTCTAGACCCCGGAGTCGCCTTCAGCAGTCGGAATCGTCGGCTGCAATTTAGTGCAGTTGGAATTAGTTGCAATTGCCTTAAATTGCAGTCATACTTAAATGGAGTTGCATTCACCTGAAGTTGAGGATTTTAAGGTTTGCCTGACTGTCAGCATACTTGGAATCTCAGTCCATCCAAACCCTCAACCAGATTTTTTTTATTTTGTGGGGTGTACTTGCTGTCTTCAATTCAACCAATTAAATCTGTACCCTTGGCTCCTTGTCACCAAGCCTCTGATCCCCTAATGCGTAGTGAGAGATAGGTAGGAGCCAGGAGTTGTGTGCACCACTGCCACGAGCCATGAGGTGAGGGAAACAACAGTTCTTGGCCAGCAAAGTTTATTCAAGGAGAGACGTCTCTAGGAGTGCTCAGGATACAATTTTTTTAAAAGTTTCTTTTGTGGCCTTTTCAGTGCATGTCTGCACGACTATCCGGTTGGTGTGCAGAGACTTGAGAGACTTGAGAGTGAGAGAAGCAGAGGAGATGAGAGAAACCCAGGCAGCCCTGAGAAAGCAGAGAGTGAATGGAGGGGTGTGGGCTGCGGGCCCGGTCCTGGACTCAGAGAGGTTAGGGTAGGCCCAGGGTAGGGAGTGAGAAACTCCCTCAGACTTGGATTTATCATCATTCATCAGTGCCGTGGCCATGGGGAGGACAAGAGAGATCCAAAGAGCTGAGCAGATGTGTGTGCAGCAAGTAAGGGAAGGGAGTCATCTATGACTCATCGAACATCGTGTAGTCAGGCAGTCAGCAGGCCGTATGGCAGTAATGTACTAGGACAGGACAAAACAGCCGGAAAAACTGCGGAAGCTAAACTAACTGGCCAAACAACAATGCAATCAGCCGGCCATGGCACACACAGGAGAAGTCTGGGCACACCCTTGAACTAGGAATGGATGGGACTGGGCTGGGTGGACACAGACAGGCTGCGGGGCAGGCAACACTGTGGCAGCATTCGGCAGCCAGACTGAGAACTTAAGGAACACAGTAGACCAGAAGGAAAGTCGAGCAAGTCAGAGCCTGGAGTTTACAGGAGGTAACATTTTGCTTTTTAATGTTAGATTGTGGTACCTAGCTGCAAGTTGCAATGTTCAATTGCCTACTCACTAGAGATTTTTCTGCTTTAAATAACTGATTCTTTGTGCCATTTATTTCAAACTCCCACTTCTTCATCTTCACCAGCACAATCGTTTATTGCTTCTTCTATTAAACACTAATTATATTGCCGCTTTCCTATTAATTCATAGGAAAAGCAAGCTCCAAGTTAAAAAGTTAAAAGTAATGGTTAGATTTGTGAGATGTTGGATGCTGCGTTGTGCCTGTCACTTACTTAACTGCCATTGGAGTATCAGAATCTGATTCAGGGTTATTCATTTGTATGTATGTATTCTGGATTTTCTATGAATGAATAGACTTTTCTATCTTTATAATCATTCACATCCTTTCCAAATTCCTTTCTAAAATTTCTTAGTTTTTGATTAATGATATTATCTTCATAGTCTTCCAGGTCTTTATTAGTTTTATTCAAAAAATCCTGACTGGCTGCATTTGTTGTTCTCTATGATTACTTTAATTCACCACTCACATTTTCTAGTTCAGTTATTAGGCTTTCAACTAATAACAACATAAAATTGGGGGAACACTTGTTGCACACCCCATTGCATAACATTCAATTTATATCTGTTGTTTGGTTTGATTAGGTCCCTTGGGCCCATTGGAATTCTTTTTGTTTAATGTATTCAGTAAGGATTAAAGTGTCCTATTCTTCTGTTTTAATACATGAATTTCAAAAATAATACAATCATAAAGCATACAAAAAAAAATCTGGTAATATCACTGCTCCTAAAGTGATAATACCACTGATGCAGACTGATAATAGTATCATTCTGAGCCCATAATACTATCGTTCAACGCTCTGAACGATACTATTATCAGTAAAACTGAAGAACACAAGCACACTAGTCTCCTCAGCAGGCAATGCCATCCAGAGTCAATCAAAATAATGCTTCCTCTATGCGACATGTGATTGGCTGCTGTCTGTCAGTGGGCAGGTTGAACAGTCTCAAAAATATGGCGGTGGTCCCTCACTTAGTGAGAGTGCATTGAGTCCTGATCGCGTCCTCCACATTCCCTGTGTTTCCTTCAAAAAATGGAATTATGTGGCTGCCCTGCATCACCCAAACAAACGAAAGGTACGACTCACCAGGATATGTAAAACAAACCCTTTCGAGCTATACCCCCACTCACGGGAAGGAGGGGGGACCTCTTAGCGAGGCAATGAGGTGGTCGGCCAGGACTGTGAAATTCCTTCACTGGAGCTGCTGACCGCCCAGTTGCAAAATGCCTCAAAAATTATTTTTTCAGATCCATATATTAAAAAAAATAACAGGTTACATTTCATTACCGGTGAGTGATACCATCTCGAGGTTCTGGACACAGGAACCTCTCAATGGTATTACTCACCAGTAATAAACAGTAACCTATCCATTATTCTATTTTTAATTGTTTGTGTTTAAGTATGTACTGTATGTCTGTGTGCAGTTTATCTGCATTTTGTTTTCTTACAACAGATACCCTGTACAATTCTGTCCACCTCTGTTTTTGATGTCCTAGGTATGGGTCTTTTGCCAGTTGCATATGTCAACATGTTTGAGGTATTCATTCCATTCACTGAAACAAGTGAATTTTTTAACATTTTAACGCAGAATCCAAAATCTGATTCCCTTTTTACTAATATAATGTATATTGATACAATGCTGCAATACTGGAAGTGCACAGAGGGAAAACTGTAGGCTACATGAGAAACTAGCTTAGTCCATTTCAGTGCCAAAGAATCACTTTTACTACACGTCAGTAGTACTTGGTACAAGTAATATAGTCTTGTGTCTTGTCCTAGTGCTTGTGCCTTGTTGTGGGAGGCCTTCCTGCTGGAACACTGGGGATGTGTTCTTCACCAGTGGCAAGTATAAGTTTGTATTTAAAACTTACCATGCAGTTCACAGCTTTCTAATAGGAAGCTCACCAAGGATGGGCATAACTTGGGTCAGTTTGTGTTAATGTAACATTAATAGATTTTGAATATTATGGTTTGTGAGCACATTTTTGGTTGTTTAAATATACTTAAACCTGTACAACACTGCACTTGTCTTAAAATTACAGTACCTGGATTATGGAAATGTGATAAGATAGGGATTTGAATACAAAACTATAAAATTAAGAAAGACATATTGATTGATATGTATGTATAAATTGTTCCAACTATTTGTGCTTAAAAAGTACAACTTGCTAGTACATAAATAAAATTCCTCAATGGCACAAGTTGAAAAAATTGGTTGGATTTTTTTACTGAGTCGCAGTCTTAAATTTTAAACTACTTGAAAATATCAGTCACAATGTGTTGTAAGTCAGTCATAATTGGTTATTCAACTGACTCCGGGGTCTACTTCACTCTATGGTACCTGGACCCATGTGGTCAACCCTGCAGCACTCATTCCCTGGCTGGGAGTGGTCTGTCGCATAACAGTGCCACCCCTTATGCTCCCCCCTCAGCTGGGCCAGTGAGCTCACTGCCGAACTCAGCTCACTAGAATGGGATCCAAAGCATATCCTCTGGGGTCAAGACTGGCACTACACACAAAGTTTCTTATAAATGATCTATATATTTTTGTTAATTTTGACACCGCATTTCCAAGATAGTTGTTTTATGACTCCCTTAATAAACATGCTATCTGGCATTTATAGTATATTGGCCAAAACATCATTTCAAACCAGAAGTGCAAAAACACATGTCGTCCAGGACACAAAAAGTGGCATCTGTCATGCTTATGAGGTGGTGTGAAAAAATAGCTATGCTGAAGGTTTGGAGTCAAAATACTGGAATACATAAGGAGCCAGAAGAACTGTGGGTCACCCTGGAAACAGGAAATGGGACAGCCATAAAAACTGAGGTTGTATACAGACCTCCAGACCAGGGGAGGACATAGACATGTTACTGTTAGAAGATATACAAAACATGACAGCTAAAGAGGAGGTTCTGATAATGTGAGACTTCAACATGCCACATACAGATTGGTCAATAGCAGCAGGGACATCAGCCAGAACTAGACACATGATGAATTCCCTGCAGGGGGAGTGCCTAAAACAACTGGTACAACAACCCACTAGAGACAGGGCTATTCTAGATCTAGTACTGACTAACAGGGAAAGAATCGCAGATCTTCAGGTAGAAGGTCACCTGGGGGCCAGTGACCATCACATGGCCTGGTTCAATTTGGCCACAAGAACAAAATCATCATATTCCAAGGAAAAAATATGGAACTTTAGAGGAGCTGACTTTGATAAGATGGCCAACAGAGTTAAGCTAGCCCTGGCAAAAAGAAATACAGGTGAGGGGGTACAAGCAAGGTGGGCAAGCATTAAAGATGCAATACTTGAAGCAACATCCCGTTGTGTTAGTGAGAAAAGGAAGTGCAAAAAAAGAAGGAAACCACTTTGGTTCTCAAACACAGTAGCAGAAAAGATCAGAGCCAAAAAGCTGGCCTTCAGGAAATATAAGGGAAAGCAGCAGGATGAAGATAGGGAGGCATACCAAACTTCCCTAAGGGAAGCAGGGAAGGCAGAAACATAGGCAAAGGCTCAAACTGAGGAAACACTAGCATGAACAGTAAAAGAAGGTGACAAGACTTTCTATAGATACATTAGTGAAAGGAGAAAGTCCAGAGGGGGTGTTGCTAAGATCTAAGGGGATAAGGGGGCATGTGAGGAGAAGGGCCATGTAAAAGCATTTATCCTGAATAGATACTTCTGCTCAGTATTTACTGAACAGAAGGTAGGGCAGGGCCTATAGCTCTGCACCATGGACTCGGGGGGAGGGAGGTGTGCACTAGTCCCTTCACAAAAGAAAGGGTACTACAAGAGCTCAATAAGCTCAGGGTGGACAAGGCAATGGGACCTGATGGCATACATCTCAGGGTACTAAAGGAGCTAAGGATGGAACTAGCAGAGCAATTATCAGAACTGTTTAGTGACTCTCTGGTCACAGAAGAGGTCCCAGAAGACTGGAGAAGGGGTCATGTGATCCTGCTCCACAAGAGTGGTAGCAGGGAGGAGGCAGAGAACTATGGACCAGTCAGTCTTACCTCAGTAGTGGGTAAGATTATGGAGACACTCCTTAAGGAAAGGATAGTGCAACACCTGGAATCCATAGGAGCACATAATCCAAGACAGCATGGGTTTATGAAAGGAAGGTCCTGTCAAACTAATCTCATAGATTTCTTTGACTGGGTAACCAGAGTGGTGGACCAAGGGGGAGCAGTTCATGTTGCCTACCTTGACTTCAGCACTGCTTTCGATACTGTTCCACATAGAAGATTGATTAATAAGCTGGGTAGGCTCGGGGTGGGTCAGACATTGGTCAACTGGGTGGCAAACTGGTTACAGGCAGAAAACAGAGAGTGGTGGTAAACGGTATACAGTCAGAAGAGATGCAAGTCACAAGTGGGATACCTCAGGGATCAGTCCTGGGGCCAGCTCTCTTCAATATCTTCATTAGTGACATTGCAGATGGACTGGAGGGTAAGGTTTGTCTGTTTGCAGATGACACCAAGATCTGCAACAGAGTAGATGATCCAGATGGCGTAGGCAGAATGAGAAGAGATCTGGATAAACTTGTAAAATAGTTGGAAGAGTGGCAACTGGGGTTTAACGCAAAGAAGTGCAAGATCATACACATTGGGAAGAGAAACCCTGAAGCCACCTATAGGCTTGGAGGGTAGTTCCTGGCAGTCATAAGGGAAGAAAGAGACTTGGGTGTCATCATCACCGATGACCTGAAATCATCCAAGCAGACCTCTAAAGCAGCAGGCATGGCTAGAGGGATATTGGGGTGTATTAGTAGGAGTATCACAAGTCAGAAGAGGGAGGTAATAATCCCTCTTTACAAGGCACTGGTTATGCCCCATCTGGAGTACTGTGTGCAGTACTGGAGGCCACACCTTCACAAGGATATTAACCAAACTGAGGCAGTCCAGAGAAGGGCAACCAAAATGGTGCAGGGACTGCATCAAAAAACATATGAGGACAGATTAACTGAACTCAATATGTATACCCTAGAGCAAAGAAGGGAGAGTGGTGATATGACTGAAATATTCAAACACCTTAAGGGCATTAACTAGGGAAAAGAGTCTAACATGTTTCAATATAAGAAAAATAGCAGGACAAGAGGACACAGCATGAGATTAGAGGGAGGCCTATTGAGGGATAATGTGAGGAAGTTCTTTTTCACAGAAAGGGTGGTGGATGCATGGAATGGGCTATCTCAGGAAGTGGTGGATATGAATACAGTGCAGGGCATCAAACAGGCATGGGATAGGCATAAGGGAGCAATACAGATGAGTATGAATAGATAGGCCATTGACAGAGCAAAGGCCGATGGCACATTCATAAGATAGAAAAAGAAATGGGCAGACTGGATGGGCCTTGCAGTCCTTATCTGCTGTCAACTTCTATGTTTCTATGTTTAGTGAAGTTATGAGAGAACATACAAATATTGCAAAGTTCAGTCATAACTTGGTCATTTTACCATATTTGCACACCAAATTTTCAGCATATCCCTCATAGAAACCCACCTTATAAACCCGGTAGGTAAACATTTTCAAATCCCTGCTTAACTGTCATTCCACTTCAATGAAGCACCATTCCATGCCACAGGCATGAAAATGCATATTGACCAGGATTTGAAAAACAGCAGCCTTCACATTCAAGAGGTGGTGTGAAAATGTTGGGTCAAAATTTTGAAAATCACCAAAGTTAAGAGCAGATATAGAACAATTTAAATGTACATGCATAACGTTGCCATTGTTACATATTTTGACCCCATATTTTCAACATAGTCTTCTTATGACCCACCTCATGAACAAGGGTGGTGAAAATGTTCAAATCCCACCAGAAACATGATTTTGCCAAGTAACTGCAGAATTTCCTTTCAGGCCTAATTTGCATACTTCCTCTGCAATTGGTCTTGAGATAGGGTTTCAAAAACGACATGTTGAAAATTTGGGGTCCAGATATGCAGAGGTGAGAAATTTATGAATCAAGGTTCAAACACCGTTTGAAATACAATAAACTGCACTTACCTGATTTTCTTATATTATGGTTGCTGGTTCCACCATACAGAGGTCAATCAGATAGTGAAGCTACACAACGGAAAATGTTCAAGTGAGTGAGGGGGTGTGGGGTGGTGGGTTCTGTAGTGGGATGTCACAGTGAGGTGTGTAGGGGGTCAGATTGGTGAGGTACCATTTTCTTTTTTTACATGGTTAAAGAAAAAAACATCAAGAGACAGTTTTCTTTATTACTAGGGTATTCCAGCACTTAGGATTGAGTACCCCAGTGTTGGGCTACTGTTTGATGCACCGGGGTGGGCACCCTGGTGCCACCATGTACATAGTGGGAATAGGTGGAAGACCTGAAGGGGAGGGGGGGATCAACAGAAATGGTACTGGGGAATGGGCACCCTGGTCTGCTTATGTAATATATTTAATATATTTAAACATTGGGAAGGACAGGCGGGTGACCTGGAGGGTGGGGGTACAGGGGTGGGTACCACAGTCACCTTAAAGCAGCAAAGCATCATACCAGTTTTTTTAGTGTAATGGTCAGGTTGTGTTAGCAACTGGAATGATAGTCTAATTCTGTAATTTTTATTTGTTTGTTTTTGTTTTAAAAAAGGGATTGAAGACCTGTATTACTTTCTGATGTTCCAGGCAGCAGCACGAACATCTGCCAGGATCGGCATTTTACAAAGCTGCAATTTCAGAGCAGCTGAGACCTGTGAAGTTGTGTATTTTTGCTCACTGAAAGCAAGAGCCAATCAACAGCTTTGTTTTGTGTTTACAGTACATGGTAACAGTAGTGCTGCTGTCAGGCAAGATGAAGTTGCACTGTGTGGTCTCATTCAAACATCAAATTAGTCTTCCATACAAGCTCAGGGCACAGCTTTTTCTCTCTGTCAGTCAGAGGAGCAGAGATTGAGAGTGTTGATTTGCCTTATTATAAATTACAATTCTGAATGCTTTAGTGTCAATCTGCTTGATATAACAACTATACTCAGCCAGTAAATTCTGAAAAAAATTACTTCTGATTACAGGGACTCTCCTTCCAAGAAATGAGCATACTTTAATTGAATGTACATAGCTGGGTCACACTATTACAGATGCCCTGGGCTCTTGAGACACATTGTCTACACCATAATATTTTTATTGTAAAAAAAAAAAATGTCACCCTGCTTTTGATGTAAGTCAGTGATGCACCACTGCAGCATCAACAAAAGATAATCAGAATAGGCGGTTGTGACAGGCACTTTTCTAGGTAATTTGCAAAGTGATCAATCAATCATCAATCAAAACTTGTTAATAGCGCTCATTTCTCCATTGTGACTCAATGCACCTCACAATAATTCTAAAAATGTTTTAAATATAATACAAACCGTACAAACATATAAATAAATACAAACATTATCAATACAAAAATACTAATTACTCATAAAAGTTTGGTTAAATAAATATGCCTTTAGCTCCCATTTGAAAATGTCAACCGTTGGGCTATCTTGAATCTGGTGAGGGAAGGAGTTCTACAGGATTGGGGCTGCAGAATGAAAAGCATGGGCCCCTGATATCTTTAAGTGAATCCTGGGAACTCCCAATAAACCCTTGTCTGCAGAACAAAGGGAGGGCATGGGCTGGTAGGGACACATGAGATCTTGCTGGTAACCAGGCCCTGACAGTGTAGGGCCATATAGGTCAGCAAACTGAACTTGAAGTAGATCTGCCACCTTACCAGCAGCCAGTGCAGAGGGTGCAATACAAGTGTAATATTGCAAGATCTAAGTAGACTGGTCAGCAACCTGGCCACCATTTTCTGCACTACTTGCAGGCAGCACAGATCTACTCCACTAGCCCCAGGTACAGAGCATTGCAGTAGTGCAGGCGCAAGGTCACAAAGGCATGGACTAGTGCCGGCAGATCAACCAAGGGCATCAGGTGTTTAACCCTGGCAATGTCCCTCAGATGGTAAAAATAGGTCTTGAACACGGCTGACACCTGTGGTTTAAGTATCAGGCCACAATCCAAGAAAACGCCAAGATTCCTCACCCAATCAGCGGTGAACAACTGGAAGTCCCTGAGCCTAAGCCCTAAGAGTTGATCAAATTGCACCCTCATCCCCTGGTGACCAGGTTCCAGCACCAGTACCTCAGTCTTATCCGGGTTTAACCTCAACTAGTTCGCCCTCTTCCAGTCTTGGATCTCATCCAGCAGGTGTTCAATACTGAGACCGTCTCCTGCTGCTAGGGTGCAAAGGACATGTAGAGCTGAGTATCATCTGTGTAACAGTGAAAACTCAGCCCATACCGCCTTATAATGTCCCCTAGTGGTAGCATGTACACCATGAACAACGTAATGGACAAAACAGAGCCCTGTGGCACCCCTCACAGCATGAACATGGGAGCTGAAGAATATACCACAGACACCACATGTTGTGACCTGATGGTGAGGTAAGATCTAAACCAATTGTGGACTGTACCCATCAGTCCACAACATACCCGCAGGCACTCCAGCAGCAGTCCATGGTGTCAAATGCTGATAGTCTGTGATAGTCAGTGATAGTCTGTCATACTTTTGGGAGCCAGCCATGCTGGATTTCTATGAATGCTGGCAAGCGGGAACTGACAAAAGGGATGAAAGGGTACACCCACCACATCATGATATCAATAATTGACTTATGTGGAGGTTGGGCATTTGTAAACTTTTCAGAATTTTGATTGACATTGCCTGCAAAGTACATTCACAACTGACTATAATATAGCTCCATTTGATTCAGATTGTAATGCTATCAAGTGAATGCTGTCTTGCAACAAAATCCTCCAAAATGTTTTGGTTCATATGCAGACAGATTGAATAACAAGATACTGTAGGTCTTACTGGTGATGGACAACATCCAGAAAAAAAAATATTCACTTGTGATGGTATTAGTTACATATGATGACATGGAGTGGTTGGATGGTTCAAAGGGATAAATATTAACACATATAGGATCATTGACAATGAATGGTTCAGTTTTGCTTATTTGCCCTACTTTTATGGCATTACAGGGCTGCTGGAACAAAATAATATACCCACACAGTTATGGGAGACATTTTTAATGGGCATATGCCTTCTTATGTCTAAACAAAACCTAGTAAACCTAGGAGGCACTTCTCACCAGATGTTCTGTATATAGAACACTTTTAGTGAGTTTCCATTTTCTGTTTGATTTCATTTAGGGTGTGCAACTGCCATAGAGCCAGCTCATATGAGCATGAGTGGAGATATCTATTTTCTAAACATGGCATTCCACTATTGTGAGACTGATAAAAGAGCAAAAAAACAACAATCTAATGTCTATAACATAGTATCAGTAATCTGAACAGGATTTTGAAAACATCTAACATTATTCTCATGAGTATATAGTATTATGGGGCATCAGCATTTTGTATTTATGCTCATTCACTAGATTGTGTTTTAATTAATGAAACAGTATGGAGCTATGTTGACAATGGGAAAACAACATGTGATGCTAATTCATCTTAAATATATGGTATAACCATACTTGTAGAATATGGAAACTTAATACACTACTAAATTTAATTCATGTAAAACAGTGTGTGATATAAACATGAAGTAGGTTACTTATTCCACTTCATTATAGATTATGTTAAAACAGGTGTCTTCATTGCCAAAAATCACATAATTGCCAGAGAAGTAATAAAGAAAAATGAAATCTTACAATCAAACAGGTTTCCCTAGTGAAATATATTGGCAGAGTCAAGCTTAATCATTATTAGTACTCAGATATGAAGAATAAAGTTAATAAAGACTAAATCTGTGGCAGTGAACAGTATCTTCACAGAGTTTTGTATTCGTGACAAATGTCACTCTGTCATTATGTTGCTTGCACGCATGTGCAAGAAACATAGTGCCATCATCAGAGATTTCGGAGGTGTGTCACCTCCTCCTCCAATTCAGTCAGTGAGCTGGCAAGCGCGGCCCTTGTAAGCCAATGCATTTTGGAGCTGTCTATGACACGCTCAAAATGCAGTGGCATCTGATTGAAAAGGGGAGCTAAGCTTCGAGTGAGCAGAGATAAACATAGCTCCCCCACATGCAGGCGTGCCCGCACCTACTGTGCTAGAGCCGACGGGTGCCCAATCCCCGCCGGCTGAGCTTCGAGTCTCTCCCGAGCAGGTGCCACGCTGGGAGCCCACCCCAGCGGCAATCGTTCCTTTGGCCGACGGGGTGCCCAATCCCCGCCGGCTGAACGCCCTCCAACGTCCTTGTGCCACGCTAGAGCCCACCTCAGCGGCAAACCAGTCCCACGACATCTTTTTATTTTTGCCTGAAAACGAAAACGGCCCGCGGCGCGCCTCCTGACCCCCTACCACAACCCGTACTCCACCCACTTTGACCCAGCTTTCACGCCCCTCACTCCCCATACTTCCTCCGACTCTGGCGCAACGATCTTCGGTGGACCGGGAACACGTCTGCACTCTTCAAAGCCAACCGCGAACTGAGGAAATACCGGTAAGCTGTATAATGGGCTAGATAGGAGGGGTTCAACTTTATTGCATATCTCAGGCATTTTTGGGAATTTTTGCACCAAATTTTCAACATGCAGTTTTTGGGACCCCTTCTCATGAATGATGTCACTGTCATGGCGTTATTCGGGCCCGAAGGGTGATTTCACGCATTGACTGCACAGTGACTGTGAAATCACCCTTTGGGTCCTTAATACCCTGACAGTGACAATGAAGAGACCAAAAACCCATGTTGAAATTGGTATAAAATCAAAAAATGACTGTTTTACTAGCGTGCATTGCGTAGTTCGCCACGCAGGCTCGTAAGTTCACGAAATTTCAATATTTTCACTCCAGATTTTCAACATTGCCATTTTACCACACCTTCTTATGAGTAGTATAGCTGTCATTTTTCACATCTCACCCAAAATGTGTTTCTGCCCATGTAGCGCAGAATCGCACAGTCGGTGTGCAAAATCAATGTACGGGACAAATTAAGAAAATCACAGTGACACTGTTCATGAGCAGAGGTCTTAAAATGGCTATGTTGAAAATTTGGTGAAAAAATTCCTAAAAATGACTGTTTTACGAGCGTGCGTTGAGCAGTTCCTACACAGGCTCATAAGTTCGCAAATTTTCAATATTTTCACTCCAGATTTTCAACATTGCCATTTTACCACACCTCCTTATGAGCAGTACAGCTGTCATTTTTCAATCCTGCCCAAAATGTGTTTCCGCCCATGTAGCGCACAATGGCGCAGTCGGTGTGCAAACTCAATGTATGGGACACATTAACAAAATCACAGTGACACTGTTCATGAGCAGAGGTCTTAAAATGGCTATGTTGAAAATTTGGTGAGAAAATTCCTAAAAATGACTGTTTTACGAGCGTGCGTTGCGCAGTTCCTACGCACGCTGGTAAGTTCGCAAATTTTCAATATTTGCACTCCAATGACTTCCAAATACCTAAACAGCACATAGAAGCAAGCAACATTCGGCATTGACAAATGCTTGTTTTCGATATCACTCAGTGTGCTCACTCTTTGCTCATCCATGTTTATGACTGACATGAGTCTCATGTCCAAACAATTTTAACTCTTTATTTTGCAGAGCAAGTACACAGTTGATAATGCAGCCACATATTGCTGCTCCCACCATCTGATTACATTCCACCCTAAGAAAATAAGGCACTCATCTTTAATTAACATCAAAAAAATGAATATCATTCAAAAATAAAGAGGCCAACACATGTTTAATAAAATTGAGTTTATCAGAAACAAGCAAAATAATTTATGGCCATTATTTAAAAAAAAACAACATCCTAGTCTAAAACAGGTCTCTTTAAATTAGGTTCTGGTATTTGCTTTTTTGAAATTACAGCATTTTTATATATTTTCCATATTTTTTTTTTTTTTTTAGTATGGGAGGAAACAAGAAGGTAGCTCTTGCAGTACCAAAAAAAATGTTGGTGCTGTGAGAAGCAAGTGGTGAGAAACCAAAAATAGTCTTGCGACACAAAATGTTTGGAGTCATATCAGAACATTATCCCAACCCCCCCTATTGATCATGCTCAGAACAGAAACAAAATTAAATCCTTTTAACTCTGGAACTGTTTAATATTTTCTCATGAAACCTTCCAAAGACACTACCTTCACACAGTATGCTTGTACCTTGGAAGTTTCAGAAAACAATTACATTCCACTTAGGCAGTATATAACAGCAAACCCAAATCCCATGTTAACTATAGGAAAAACAATTAGACATTTACAGGAAAATATCATATGTGGCTCTCAGAAACCTCATAAGCTACCATCATGAAGCTTTCCACAGATTTAGACCTTGCCTCCTAGACCACACTTGCAAAATGCCAGCTAATGTTGCCAAACACTGGCAAAGCTATTAAGGTGCAAAGTCCGAGTCAACATTGAACCCCTTACTCAACCCTGACTATAGGGGTGCTACAGTGGCCATATAATATATCTAGGATTAAGCTATGTGCTTACTCTCATATGTCAGCAATTCTAACAGTTCCACCAACTGCATGGAGTTTTCGGCATACAGACTTTATGAAGTTTAATTAAAGTCACACCATGAGTAATTGTCAGTTGTGGAATTCTAATCCAGGTCTCCAAGTTCACAGCTTCACTCTCTAAAAACTAGAACAAACTGCATCACCAGTGGAGGTCATTGCTTTCACTAATATTCTTTTTCTTTCATCTAAGAGATATTACGTTTTTTGCAGTCTGTCTCGTAAAAACATGGTACACCAGTGCACTTGTGACTCCCTTGTGGGGTGGGGGTTGGGGGCTAAGGAACAGAATATATTACATAAAAATTCAGAGAGATAAAAGTATTCTAACAGGATCCATTGTGTAGTTGAAAGATGGTGAAAAAGTATTGTTCCTTGATGCTTTAATTTTGCTGAGAACAAGCAGAGATACATTATAATTACTTCTCATAAGAAATAAATTCTTTGGAACTGTAATGATAGTGCAGAAATAGGTAACATTAACTGCATACGAACAATGATGAGTATGTAAAATCTTAATTAATTGTTAACATCTAGTTAGAGTTCCCATAACTACATTCATAATGAAGTACTAACCAATTATATTTTATCACCCAGAGTCATAGTTTAGAATTCCAGAGCCTTCTAGCAAGGATTAGCAGGGATAAAACTACCCTCAATGAGAGAAAAAAAAACTAAATCCTGTATGAATTAAGGCCTTGACTAAGCTCATTGACTCAGTAGCTCTTCCAGCACATTGCATTCTGCAAGCAATATACAAGATATTACACATTTATTAGATCGGGCTTGGCTGAATTATTTTATTTATCCATCCCAGGATAAATGGTCACCATGCTGTTCGATAGAATCCAGATGCCTGTGTGAAGCAGGGTAAATGTTCTGAACTTCAGTGCAGAAGAATGTGACACACTGTTTGTTTCATTATATGTCCAGCATTGATAACTACCAGATGTAAAAGGGCAACTATTGTTGACAGTTGAGAGATTCTGAGCTTTTTCATTTTGCAAGGAATTACACTACAGTCTGGTCTGTAGTACTGATTGTGATACATTGAAAGGGGTCTTCCTTTTTTTAATGCTGGCATTTTGTGGAGTACTTATAATTCATGATACATATAGTTCATAATTCAAAACTGATGATGTGCTCATTTCCAAATGATGAATTTGCAGTTTTGTAGTGTTATATGAGTGTTATCCTAAAGCTCTCAATTCTTTATTGACACTTCAAACTCATCCATTTTATGTGTAATTAAGGAACATGGTACTGCCAGTGTAGCACATTGCTCCCTTCCTATGGGCTCCATAGGTACCATCGGCTGCTGGGTTACACTTCCATAGCATGATGTAGTTCCCTATGCTAGAATCTTACAGTTGGCAGTATTTAATCCTTGATTAATATACTTCAGATATAGGAATTCATTTTATTACTGTAAACATGATTCCTGAGTCAACAGTGCCAGAAGTCAGATTCAGCCTCTGGATGCAGCATGTCAACAAACGGGCATGCTAAAGCACAGCACCACACAATCCAACCAGCCGTGTGCTGATTAAGATGGCCTAAAGCTAATTCAGATGACTTATATTTGAGCTGAGCAAGTAAAATGGATGTCTTCACTTGCAATGCAATTTGTAAAGACTGTGCAATGCAAAAAAACTGACTAGTTATTTGGCAGTCACACTCCCATGAGACATGAGATCCAGCAGTCTGGGTAGTAAACTTTGTATTGCCAATATCAATAGGTACCATTTCCACATAAGAATTGATACAATCGGGTCCTCAGTGTGGGATAGAGCATTCTTTTCTTGTAGCCAGACCACGTCTACCATCAAAAGTGCCTTTCAGTGCCTTAAAGTAAGGGAGACAGAGAAGGCAGCCAGTGTCACATTTAGGATTCCTTCAATCTGGTACCAGTTTTTAGGTTTGGCTTTGTGACTTTGTCATAAAAATCTTTCAGATCCCAAATGGAGCAGGGAGTGGGGTACTAACCATACTACCCATCTTCTTCCCCTACTCCAGCAATTTACCACCCTCCACTCCCTTTTCCCATTCTCCCACAACTATTTTTATAATTCTGCCTAGCATTATCAATGATGTTTTTGCTTTACCACTTACCCCCCCAACCCCGGTTGCATGCCTGCTCAATCATGCCCTTTCTATACTGCTATACTTTTAGTGAAACTGAAAAGCTATGGAGTGGCTGTGATAGCTGGTAATTGGAGCACCTTGCCTCCCCTAAAATCATGAATGGGTCAGAAGGAGGAGGAAATTTGCAAATGTGACAATTTATGGACTAAGTGTTAAGGTTTGGGAGGGGGTATGTTTGAAAACACTCTGCAGCTCCTAGTATAGTGTCAGCAAGCCAGCAAATTATTGGTAATAAACAAAAAACAATGTTGTGGAATGAGGTGGGAGGGTGGAGGAAGATGTGATCACAGAACTAGCTGAGGCATCCTAGGAGGGGATAAAGCTTCTTTAAATTGGTAGAAGAGTCAAAGTGCCCCAAAGTAGCCCGAAATTTTGAAAGCCCTGAATCAATGTAAAAGTGCTGAATTTCAGAACTTTAGCCAAGCACAACTTTGACATCGGCTCATCCTTACATGAAAGTACAACTGTTAACCATGCAATTCTCAGTATCATAGTAAGGGGGGACTTGATTCAGTTAGGTTTCTAGGGCTGCTGCTGGATCCCCCTTATCTGGTTGTTGCATACAGTGCTCTAAGTGATCCACCACCACAGTAGAGATCAACAATCTGGCTGTGGCAGCAGGGAGTAACTCCCTGGCACCAGTCTGTGCATGCACAGTGACTTTGCAGAGGTCATGTGCCCCTTATTTTTTAAATGAGCTTAAATATTTTAACATACAGGTGTTGATGTTAGAGCAAAGGGAGAAGAGCTCTCGGGCTCATGTTGACAAGCTTGTCCTGAAGAGTTATCATAGCTTTATTTATTTGTTTGCTTTACCAGAAGGCAACTGAGTCAAAGACAACATCCTGATTGTTACTGAATCATGGCTCTCCTCTGGGGTCAGTGATGTGAGACTGCCATTCCAGATTATGTGATTCATAGACAAAACCATGGTAAACATGGAGGGAGTGTTGCTATCTATTGTAAACTCAGTCTCACTTGTGATGTTACTCACATGAACTTCTCCCCTGTTGACTTACTCTCCCCTACTCTCTTATATGTGTTGGTGGCAAATATCTATTCCCTAAATCAATAGTTCTCAGACTTTGCCACAATGAGTCTGCCCAAATCCATGGAAAAGATTTTGAGCCTCCCCCAAAATTTGAAATAATCTTGGGCCTCCCCAAAGAAAAATAACATACTGTACTTTGCGCAATACTCCATGAATAAATTGAAACCCCTTCGAGTACTCGGCTCACATTCAGTTCTTTGTCTTATACTGCCATGGAACCTTTCAAAAAAAGATCCTTTGCTCAAAGGTGTTATCTGAATAACAAATAAATAAAATAAACAAATATTATTATTCAGCTTATTGTAACTCCCCCTAACCCCTACAGGCCAACCTACGTACTCTGCCATTTTCATTCTTTTACTTTATTTCACTCCCGTCATGACCCCATGGTCATCTCTCAGGCATCCTGTCCTTGTCCTTGTCCTGCCTGAAGATCTTCAAACTGTGCCTCCTCCCTCCCTCCCCCCTCTCGGTAGCTAGCACCCCCAGTTTAACCCATCCAAGGTGGATCACCCCTCCTCTTTGGGCACACTTAATAAGGCAGTTTCCGGCTGTGGATGAGGGGCCATGGGGGAACTGAAAGGCCAGTTGAGGGAACCTGGTGTAGGGCACGGAGGACAGGTGCTGTCGCCTGATCCACAGTGCTGGTTTTTCCTTGTTTTGTGTGCCCCCCCTTGCATGGACACCCCTGATGCAATGGTGCATGGCAATCCTGCCTGCATCAGCCACGCAGACTATGTGTAGCCCAACACACTGCAGCGCTCCTGATTTCCACCTGGAGTCGCTGGTGCACCTCGCTCACCCCCCGGAGAGGAGAGCTGCCTGATGGCCGCTCAATCCTGACTCTCCCCTACCGACCCCCGGCACCCTAGCTCGCTCACGAACTTGGGTCACTGGTGTGGCGCAGGGTGTGGCATCCAGCGCCTCAACCATCAGCGCCACTGGTCCAGCCTCTATTTTCATTCTTGAACCATTGTTACCCCTTGTTGCAGTACCTTCATGGGTCAGACTACTTTCTGTGTTTACTCTCTATATGAAATAACCTTCCTACATACGTTGCCTCTCCCAGTCCTTCCCTGCTCCTAAGCAACTTCTCAGGGATTACTTTGCTCCTTCCTGCTGTTGCTCTTAGCACTTCTATGCTCAACCCTTGTATTTGGGCTGTTCTGCCATCAGGCTACAAATTGATCAATTACCCCCACTTATTATTAGTTTATTGTTCATATTTGTTTGCACTGTTGTTGGTTGTGTATTTCTTGATTGTTTTGCAGTTACCTTTTGAAATGTATTCACTCCCTACCCTTCCCCAGGTACACCTAAAATGAGCCTTGGCTCATTCACTTTCCCTTGTCACCTATTAGTAAATAAATACATTAAATTCACCTACTATTATCCTCTTTCAGTTTGCATCATCTCTTCACACAAAATATATAAACATTTAAATACAGTACTTTTTCAGACTTGCTTGAGCCTCCCCTTGAACAGGATGGGGCCTTCCCAGGGAGGCTGGCCTCACCATTTGAGAACCCCTGCCCTAAATCAATATCTGATTCCATTTCACCTTCTGTTCTCTTCCTTTCTTCTCTCATCTCCTCTGCTGAGCTACTGATTCTCAAGGAATTTAACCTTAATTGGTTCTACCCTTTCTCCTCCTTTATTATCAGTTCCATTGAGGTCATTTATCTTACTCAGCTCATCACTGAGTCCACCCATCTCAACCATCACACCTCCAATAACTCCTTGTTAGACTGGGTGCTCTCTTCCTATTCCCAACAGATGTGTCTTTTCTGGCACTCTGCTGGATGTCTTCAGTGATCTCTGGATCATCTACAGGAACATCCACCACCCCAAATTCCTAAAAAGGTTCATCTGGGCTACAACAATCA
Organism: Neoceratodus forsteri; assembly: GCA_016271365.2. Taxonomy (NCBI): domain Eukaryota; kingdom Metazoa; phylum Chordata; order Ceratodontiformes; family Ceratodontidae; genus Neoceratodus; species Neoceratodus forsteri. The sequence goes on along the minus strand of CM057456.1, from coordinate 167,632,535 downwards.
GGTCTTTCAACTTAGCCACCCTTTTTGATGACCTTGGTAATATTGACTGGTGTCCCCTCTGTAAGTTCACTGACATGGATGAGGTTCTCTGCCTCTTCAAATCCAAATTTACAGAGTCTGGAATAATCATGTCCCATGTCATTAATCCTGCATCTGGGGGTTTCACCTACCATGGATTTCAGCAGAAATCATTCACCTGGGTAAGGCCTGTGACTATGCCTGGCTCCTATAAAAGACATGTGCCTCCCTCTCTGATCTGAGGTGTTACAGACAACTCCATAATGCCTATACCAAACCATCATCGAAGAAAAATCTTACTTCTCTGTGAACTTCCAGACTAACCCTAATTTCCCAAGAAAGTTCTGAAAATAATTTGGGCTTGAACATTCTGCCAACATAAATCCTGTGCTAACACATTCTACTCTTATTAGGAACATATGTACTATTTTGATACAATGTACATCTCACATTGTTATACATTTGCATATTACTGATGTCAGGCATTTGCTACTCAGTTTGAAGTTGGCACTCACTGCCTTAGGGGCTCAGGAATAGATGTGTGTACTAAAAAACATGTTTTTATGTTCTATAAACTGAATCTGCATATAAGTATGTGGGGGAGAGGCAAAAAGGAACCAGGTCTAAAAGGGGGCAGAAACATTCATTATAAAATGGTAAGAAAAAAGCTAGAAATCTCATTGGCCAAGACAGATCAGCTGACTGTACATTAATTCTCTGTATATGCACAGTCATCCTGGTCCTAAACCACATTACACAATGAGCAGATCAGTCCTCCTACAATCAGAACTATCTTCCGTCAGTCTCCCTACAACCAGAACTGATCTTCCACCACAAACATGGCTGCTACCTTTACACTGTAGAAACCTTCAACTAGGCCCTAAAATTAAAATTATCTTACATATAAAATAAAACAAATTAATTAAATGTTGTTTAGCATATTGTCACACTCTCATTATACACATAAACAAATTGGCACATTAAGTATTGTTTATAGCTTTCATTACAATTGTTTGTTTGCTAACAGTGAAAAATTCCCCTTCTATCTTTACCTGCTCATCAGGGAAATCTCTTCTACTTTCCCTGACAAGTGAGATAATTGAGTATCTGGCTCCTGTGTGTACAGTATGTTAGTAGAGGAACATTCTGCTCGTAGAACTGAGCAGAATTTTGAATCCCTGTATTCTATGGTAAACATTCCATGAGAAACATTCCACTTCTTGAATGTGGGGAAACACTAAGGGAAAAAAAACAGAATGAGGAAAGTAAGCAATGATACTTTATAAACAAAGAGAAAAGGTGGTAAATGAGTCACCCTGCTGTTTATTTTTTGGGACAGAGTGAGCAGTTCATGATGCTGTCAGTGTGTGTTGCAGTTTTGAACCAAGCTCATGCTTGCAGCACTGGGGAACTGAGAAGCCTCTGTTATGGCTTTCTTTTAGTTTTGCCTACAGAGTGAGGAGAATGAAATAAAATAAGGGGGCTAATGTGTCATATTTAGAATGAGAAAAACAGCATTTGTGAATTGTTGTGGCTGGCAGGGGAATATGAAGCTTAAGTTGGCAGGGAGGCACACACTGAATAACACTACTTTAATCTAGCACCAATAGGCAGAAGAACTATTTTACGTTAAAAGCACAGATTCTCTTACATTTTTACTTATTTAAAAATGTGTTTAAAAATAAAAAACTGCTTATAAAATTAAAGGGACATTTTACTAATGCAATAAGACACGACGGAGTGTGATAACTGCACTCCTAGGGGGCATAGTTAGGCATGAGGGCGAAGGCCTAACTATGCCCCTAGGAGTGCAGTTATCACACTGTAATGCACACCCCAGTGTGTCTTATTGCACTCATAAAATAGCTGAACTAAAAAAAGTCAAGAGATAACAGTTTATAATATTTAAACATATTGTTTATTTAAAGCGTGGAAGAAAAATAGTCCCAAAAATTGGGTTTTGGTTAGATAAAACAACACTAGACTTAATGTTGCATTTATATTGTGCACTAACTAATATGTAGAATATAGTGTGTTAGACTAGCTGTTTAACCTACACAGAATAAACAGATCAGCACTTGCTATTAATTTTTAAAACACACGTGACTTAACTAATTATTTCCTGGAAAAAACCCACAAATGTTTGGCTGGTAAGAAGACCGCTAAATTCGGTTACTTGACACGGAGATGTCTCATGTTATGTTGTGATGTTATTTTGTTGTGGAGACATAAAGTGGAAACAGGGAAGGAGACATTACATTAGTTCTTTTCTTACTTATGATGAACAGTATAACTGGGCATCTCAAATACAGTATTACACTAACTGTGACCTGTAATCATGTCAACTCCCATACCCCGTCCCATTTTGGATATTAACATACATCAAATTCTATCAGAAGCAATGTCTTACCGGTCTCTCAAAGTTACTTGCTTTAGTTTATGAAATTCATGGGTGCATTAAATACACAGTTTGGTAGGTTAAAGGGTCCCAGTTGACTCTGACTGTGCAGATCATTTGTGACTTGTGGAGCTGTATTGGCATCTTTCTGTTGCATTGGTTATCTGGGCTTTGACTGTTCTCCACCAGACAAGACATCACACCATTTTTTACGGTCATCCATGCTTGCTGACCAATAGCTCCATAAGCTGGCTTCGTTATGATGCCCTGTTACTGCCATTATCTCACGACTGTCCAAACCATCATCTGAAAGGAGTTGCACTGTGGTGGCCCTGAGCGAATGGTTGGTGTATTGTTGGGACAGTCCAGCCTCTTTGCTGAGTCTTGTCATCACTGTAGACAAGTAGTTTACTCCAAGTGACTCCTTTGTGTACCATGTTGGTTCAGTATCGAGGAAGTGCTGTAACATGCGTCTTGGATGCATAAAAAAGCAGGTGACTTAGAATCTAGCTTGCTCACATACTTTTTGAAGCTTCCCACACGGCATAGTGGGTCACCAGATCAGGCCCATATGAAGCTCCTGTCGTTGTCATTACCCTGCTCAGTGTGGTCCCCGTGATTTTTTGTGTGCTCATTGAATGCAAGTGAGACATATTCCTGTCCATTTTTATCTTGCAGGAGTTTAAAACTGGTTGGTTTTAACTGACGTAGGCCCTCTCTGCCACGCCTGGCCATCATGAGCTGTATGTCTGTCCACACTTTCCGCAACAGACTGGGAGCTGTGTTGGGGTTCAAGGCTGGGGAATTTCTAAGCTTAATTAAATCTGCTTTGGATAGAGCTGGATGATGTGTTGCTGTGTTCTTTTGCTGCTTTCTGTACTTTTTTTAAAACAGATATAAATACATTGCTAGAACTCTTATATGCAGGGTCTGTTATGATATTGACTTTTCTGCTAATTGGGGCTGATGTCAAAAAATGACTTATGCCTGCTCTTATGCTGCAGAGGCTGTTGACTGTATATTCTTTGCCTGAACTGTTCCTCATACTTGCATATAATTCTCTTAAAAGACTATTTAGCTCACTGTCTGGGATAGATTTAAAATCAGGCTGTACCCCTTTAAGTCTGCACCAGTCAGTCAGCACATTGACAGCCCAGGAGGTTGTCTTTAGGGTGTTTTTCTCTTGACGCTCCTTCTCTATTTGTGCCACTTCCTCCTAAGTTAGTAAAGCATGTCTGCTGTTTATATTTACTGTGCTACTTGTGCTGGGTTCCTCTGGCTCACTGATTTGAACACTGGCTCCTGCTATCTGAGGAGGCTCACCTATGATGGTGGGTGATACTTGTTCAGGTATACCTTCATTTTAAACTTCCATCCTTGTTGCCTCATCTGCGTTTGTGTCCTCATTTTGCTGGCTAATGATGTGGTAACGCTGCTGCTATAAAATGTCTGCTGCTGAAAACGTCCAAATTCTAACTTGTTTACTTATGTTTAATGTTCCAAACTGACGATTTTGCCACCTATGGAAGCTGCACTGAGATAAAAAAGAAATATCCATTCTAAGAGATGTGAGTGTATGCTGGACTACATGTCTGTCTCAATTATGTTGTGCCTGAGGGTGAGTTGCACTGTGTGTGAAGTGCGCTAAGGTCTCCATTTCACTATCACCAATCTACATGGGGACTGAGTAGGAATATTTCCTGCAAAGGTTTTTGGGTTTGTCAGGTTCATATTTACTTTTATGCTGCAAGCAACCTGCAGAGCTCAGGTGCAGTTGTGCTACGGATGGAGAAAGGTACCTGATTTTAAAATACTATTTCTCCAGTTTCAGTGCTCAGGATCAGTGTTAAGGAGTGCATTTGTGTGCAGTTGACATTTATTTGACTTCCGACTAAGGCTGCCAGCATTTTGTTTTGTGAAGGAGGAGGCCGCAGTTGCAGTTAAGAGGTGGCAGTGGAGTGCATCTGGCAGCAGGCTTCTTTCTGCAGTTCACGATTTTGCCAAGCTTCCTTTGCTTTGCCTGCATATGTGGGGTTGCATGGTTATGGCGTGCAACTTTCACAGGGGTATGTTTCTTTTTATGTTTGACTTGCTGTGATTTATTACATTCAGGTGTTCATTTTTTATGAGGAATTGAAGCTAGGAGGTGGCAGTGAATTGTGCTAGGCAGCAGGCTTCCATTTGCAGTATACAGTTACGGTAAGCTACCACTGCTTTGCTTGCTGCCTGTTTGTTGCTATGTGTAGGGTTGAAAGAGGTATTTTTGTTTCACTTACAGGCTGCTTTGTATTTCACTTTTTTTACATGATCAGTTAATTTACTTATGGTGGCTGTTACTGTAAGGAGCATGGGAATGATCATTAGGCCGCAGCAAAGTGTGAGGAGAAAAAATGGCAACTTTTTACTTTTACAAATGATCCCATTCACATATCTGGAATGTAGTATGGTATGGGCTGCACTCATTGGCTCAGTCACGCCAGGACCATCGGGCTACATAGCCCTACCAACGGGTCGGCGCGGGCAGTGGGATGCAGGCGGGTGGAGCTCTGTCACCCTCCAGCTGACCAGGGAGGAGCGGGTCAGTGGGGCTCAGTGGGCAGGTGGGGAGGGGGGTTCCCCTAGACCACCAGGGATATTGGACATATTTTTTTGTTTACAAGTGCCCGCAATCGGGCAGATAGCGTCCACTGGACCACCAGGGATATTGGAAATTAATCCATCTTTATTTACAAATGCCCGCGATCAGGCAGATAGCGGTCCACTGCTCCACCAGGGATATTGGAAATTAATCCTTCTTTATTTACAAATGCCCGCAATCGGGCAGATGGCAGTCCACTGGACCACCGGGGATATTGGAAATTATTCACCTTTATCATATTACAAATGCCTGTGATCTGGCATGGGAGGGCCGCCGCCAGGTGCAGCCGGAGCTCGGGTCACAGGTGGCAGCTGCTGTGTTGCGCCCTGCAATGCAGCAGCTCACCTGAGGGTGGCCATCAGTTGTTCCTTTTTTTTTTTGGATCAACTTTTTGCTGGTGCAGGTAGGGGTTGCGCATGCATAGCTCTGCACATCCCAGGCTGAATATTGGGCTGTGCAGAGTATGCATGGGCACGCCCCCACCTGTAACTGCATACATTACTCATGCGCCCGGCGGATCAGGATTTGGTGCCGTGCACTTTTCCTCTTTGAATATCACGCCGGGGCGCATCAGTGGGTTGCGCATGGTGCAATCTTTTGAATATCTGGGCCAATGTATTCATGCACATTTCTTCAGTAATACATAATGGAGAGAAGAAATCTATAGAATATATTTGGAATGCAGACTGAATTGTACTTAACGATTATGTTTTTCAAAGTTTTATTTGAGGCATCAGCAGCTCTTTAATATATACTCTTTTTGCTGGTATTCTCACATACAGAACATCTTCCACAGGAAACAATTGCCATCATTTAGTACCCGAGCATATGAACATGACAAGAATCATTTATCAAATCCCTTATTCCCAAAAAGCGATTTTGTGGAATGACTACAAAAACAGGTTTTGGAGAAGGATTCGAAAATTGACACCTGCCACGTTCATGGGATGGTGTTAAAAAGACTGTTTGAAATGTGGGTTGAAAATGTGAAGAAACTGCAAAGTTAAGATTAAACATTTAAACATTTCAGTGTTTCTTCACAACTTTGTTTTTTTAAGGATTTTGACCTCAAGTTTTTTAAAACGTTTTTGTACACTATGTTAAGAGTAAGACAGCTGTTATTTATCGAAACATCATTTTACAATACAACTTTAAAAACACATTTTGGGTGGTATTTGAAAAATAGCATGTCATGTTCGTGTAAAAACAGGTTGTGTTAGAAATGTGTGTTCAAAATGTCAGAAAATACAACAGTTATGAGTTTGTGTTGAAAAATGTCCAAATTTCATAATAGCTTTGTGTATTTTTTGAGATTTTCAGCCCGAATTTTCAACATAATGGGCAGTTTTTTCAAAATGATCCATTCAAGATGCACTTGCCCCTATTTTTTTTAGCAGAGATCCATCTAAACCTATTAAACCATCTATTAGATGGCTTAACGGTGGTGGAAAGAGTCTACAGTTGACAGGTTATAACTAAAACTACTAATGGTGGGACTTGGTTTACTCAAAGCGTTGTTTAAATGTGAAATTTTCTCCCAGATTTTGTAGTGACTAGCTAGACAATCAGTAGCTTCAAAGTTCACTTAGATAGAGACTTAAAAACAAATCATATCTTTCAACCATTGAATAATGGCTTGCGTTTTAAATGCTCTAGTAGATTATCTGTGCTTGTATACATTTCTGTGATTCTTATGAACAATGCTCATGGTTTGCATCCAAAAACAGATGCAAGTATGACCACATGGGATGCAACTCACAACTATGTCCATTTTCTGCTGCAGATTGCGACTTTTTATTGTAAATGAATACAAACTTCTGAAAATAGCAACATGGAAGCCTGGAGACAAGTGAATTGGTGCAGACGCAGGTGCAGCATGCATTTGTGTCCGTGTTCAGCCATTTTGAAACTCCTATAAAGTCACCTTATGATCAAGACAGTTGTACATTTTTAAATCCCATCTGCAAGGTGACATTGTAGACTGTAAAAATGTGTTACAGAGAGTTAATTCTAGAGTTAATGGAGCAGACCCAGCCTATTTTTGAATCCCATTTTATTCTTACTTGCAATCACTTCAAGAGGGAGGCTATTCCACACCCAATCACCCTCTGTGTGAAGTAATGCTTTCTTTTTTAGTTCTAAATCTGCTACCATGTAGCTATAGAGGGTCCCTCTCATATCTCTATTATCCTGTTTGAAACCTACATCTAAAGAAACCATTAATTCTGGATCATTTATTATGTCAACATAAACAATAGGTTACCTCTGATCCTTTGAGTTTCCAAGGTAACTAATTTGGTTTTCCTTCAGTGACTACCAGTGGTGTAGTGCTAAATTTAGAAGTGAGGGGTCTCTGCCCATGAACCGCGTCCCCCCCCCAACAAATAGGCTGGGGATCTGAGGCCACTTAGGCCCTCAGAAGCTATCAGGTTTTATAGGTTTTAGATGCATTCTGGTGCATTTTAAGGGTAGTTTTAACACTGTTTGGCTGCTTTTAAAACCTTTTTTGACTTGTTACAAACAACCAAGATCAGTATTAAAATAATTAGCTTTTAATTTTCTTTAAAACAAATTGTCAAAACTAAAACAACTTATTGATCAATATCAAGGAGCAGACACTGCATACATCTTTAATCCAGAAAATTCTGCCATAAAATGTTTACATTATCAATTGTGTTGCACATAGGATTTATACATGCTGTGAAAACAAAATATATGACAAAGGACCAGACTATTTTGGAGATAAGATAGGCTGCCAACATTTAGGAATTTTTTATCTGTCACTGTGTCTCTTGTCTCAAGTGAAACTGTGGCTACTGGCTAGCAGCTGTCAGTGTGGGTCAGTTGGTAGCATATCTGCCTGTTGGCCAGATGGTTGTGGGTTCTAATCCCACACTGAGATTGGGCTCATACCATAAATGCTGTGAAGTGAGATCATGAGAGGATGAGGATACAACAAAGTGGCCCAACAAAGAGATATAGTAACATATAGTTACCTACAGTTTGGTTCTCCACTTTAGCTCCAGTTAGGTCTCCTACCCCCTCTCTGGTGCAATGCAATCCCCACAAAATCTCCATAGTGCCTCACACAATGCAGCAAACCACCAGTAGCCGGAGGGAGATGCAATGGATAGACAGTTTGATTTTTAATTTAGTATAGCACCTTTCCTGAGCTTTTTCCAAAGACTGAAATCTTTCCTATTTTATATCTTGAGGAAGTCACCTGGCCCCCTGTTTATTAAACCCCTCCCCTCCAAAGTTAAACTTGTGTCTAGGACATCCACTATCTTTTTTATTCCCAAAAAAAAAAAAGTGGTTTACACAAATGTATTAAACTCTGGCCAGACAATACACTACACACAAATTTCCCATAATTAGGCTTCCTGTCACAGAAGTCAAATTAATTATCTACACCTTTTAGCTCTGTACCAGTGTAAACAAGCATTTGTCAATGCCAAATGTTGTCTTGCTGCCATTGGCAGTGCAGGAGTTAGAGAGATGCAGCATTGGAGTGGCAGTCAAGTATTGAACTGATGCTAACCCACCCCCACTCTGCAGAAAGTGAGAGGCATTAGGGTGTCCCTGTGGGTGTTTGTTAGTGTAGTGCAGGAAAACATGCTGGGCAGGATGTGAAAAATGACAGCTGCACAGTTCATAAGGAGGTGTAGTTAAATGCCAGTGCTGAAAATGTGGCATACAAATATACAGAATTTGTGGAGTTGCAAGGGTGCATGGAAAATATGCAAGGCACGCTTGCAGCACTGCCAGTTTGTGGGCGTTAGGCACCAAATTTTCAACATAGGCATTTTAGCACCTCTGCTTATGTACAGTGTCACTGTCATTTCCTGAAAGTGTCCCAAGAAGTGATTTCGCACAGCGACCACTCTATTCTGCACCAGAAGTGCGGAAACACATTTTGGGCAGGATATGTGAAGTGACAGCTGTACTGTTCATCAAGAGGTGTGTAAGAATGGCAATGGTGAAAATCCAGAGTGAAAATATCACAAATGCAGGACGGTATGAGCATGCGTGCAATCTGCCAACGCACGCTCATAACACAGTCACTTAATGGAGTATCAGCTCCAGATTTTCAACATAGGCATTCTGGAGCTCTGCTCATGAACTGTTTCACTGTCATTTTCATAATCTGGCTCAAACACTGATTTCCCACAGCGACTGCGCAATTGTGCGCCGGAAGTGTGGAAACGCATTTCGGGCAGGTTGAGGAAAATGACAGCTGTACTGTTCACAAGGAGGCGCACAAAAATGCCAATGCTGAAAATACAGCATTAAAATATTGTGAATGCGTGAAATTATGAGCCTGCATAGCAACTGCGCAACGCACGCTCGTAAAACAGGCATTTTTTGGATTTTTCCCACCAAATTTGGAACATTGGCTTTTTGAGAGGCCACCTCATGAACACTGGCACTGTCATTTCATTAATGGGTCCCAAAAGGTGATTTCACGCAGTGACTGCGAAATCACCTTCCGAGGCCGATTAACGCCATGACAGTGACAGAGATATGCAGCAAAGTTGGAAAAACCCTATTCATTGCATTATACAGCTTACCGGCATTTCCTCAGTTCGCGGTCAGCTTTGAAGAGTGCAGCGTGTTCGGTCCACTGAAGATCGTCGCGCCAGCGTCCGGAGGTAAGTATGGGGAGGGTGAGGGAGGCAGGGTGCGAGTGGGTGGGTGTGGGTGAGGGAGGGGTGATCTAGACTACGAGGGATGGTTTCGTTTTCTAGGAAAAAAAAACATTGTGGGACAGTTTTCCCATTGCAGGGCATTTGGCACGCTGGGTAGGCTCCCAGCATGCCACCTAAGTGGGTTTTGGTGGTCAGTAATGACAGGATTGGGCACCCCTCGCTGGCACACAACATGGGGGGTAATGCCACTGGGGATTGGGTCCCCCGCCAGCAAACAGTAAGGGGAGCGCGAGCTGAGGGGAATTGGGCACCCCTTGGCATTCAACAGTTGGAGGGTGATGCTGACGGGGAATGGGCCCCTCACCGTCACACAAACACAGGGTTGCCGACAGGGATTGGGCGCGATGTCGACAAAGGTAAGCGACGTAGCCATTTCGCCGACCATGACCATAATGGCGGCGAGCACATCAAGCAAAGGACCTCTGCGTATGACAATTGCAGCGGACCTTTGCTTTGATGTGCTCGCCCCATTATGTATGCATGGTGTGGCGGTGGCATGCAGGTTGATTGAGGAATGAGGGACACACCTAGTGATGTGTGCCCTGCATTCGCCCAACAGCAGCCGCGCCCCCAAGACCCGCACTGTCGCAAGATGTTACTTGCGCATGCACGCAAGCCAACATAAAAAGCAGATTGAGTGTCCCCCCCACCACAAAAAAAAAGTACAGTGTGTATGCACTCCAGGGGAAAGGCTATCAAAGCTTATTTAGCACAAAGAAAACATTTGTGGTTAACAGTACCAGATGGTCCATGTAAATCTGACCATGAAACATGCCTATCAATCTAAATGTCACAACCTTTAGTAAAACAATTATGAAATAATTCTGCTATTTCCATAGGGTTACTCAATGGCTTTGCTCAGAATGGACCATTTTTCATTTCTGAGGGCTAAGTGTGCTTCAATCAGTTCTACAAAAGTTTCCATGGGGGTCACTTGTGATCAGATCTGCCTTTGCCACTCAGATTTGTTTATCATCAGCTGAGTGATGGTTGTGCAACCAAATATTGATGTATGGTCTGGGATCCCAATGCAAACAGGGGTGGTCCATGGATTTTCACAAACATGAGGGCAGATACACAATGAATCAGAAGTTTTGTGTGCAATAACAAAATGATTATATTCATCAGACTGAATCCTCACTCACATTCAGAAGAGCAGGTTTATGTGATAATGGTGAAAGCCTAAAGGCGAGCACTGTTATCGTGAAATCAGAGTGCTGAACATTTATTTTGGCACTCTGAGACCCCGGCACACAGCAAAATGGCACAGGGTACTTAGTTTTTATGAACCCCACTATTTAAGGATTCTCAACTCCAGGGGGGATGCATGTCGGGGGGAGTGAAAACATTTAAAAAGAAAAGGTCCAGGCCGGGCACAACAAACACACACCAGTGCCCAGACCTGAACCCAGTACCCTGCCAACCAATGCTGCCAACCCACCCACCATGCCACGGGGTCAGCTTGGAAACTCACCATGGCACCATCCCTCACATTCCTTCCTGCCCCTTACTGGGAGTGTTCACTCCTCCCCCCCACCGCATGCGTACGTATAGTGACATCCCATTGCTATATTCGCCGACACCCCCATCTGGCCACCCTACTTTACGGTAACTCTGGAGACATGCACTGGGGATTGGGTCACTGTTATTGTAGGCACCCAATCCCCAGCACTCATATCTCATGCTACCCAGAAGAGCTGCCTGGAATCAATTTGGCACAGTTACATGATGGTGGTAGTTCCTTTGGGGTGTTACACACAAGTGCATCAACATACTGTAATCTCTATAGGTATTCAAAATGGAAGTTGTTGGCAGTATAAATCTGTACAGAGACATCACTTGCAGTTCACCATATCCTGAGTAACGTTTGATAGGCCACTGGTCACAGTCAAGAACACTAAATTCTTCCATCAGAAAGCCATATGTTGTTTTTTACAATCAGATACAAGTTCCTTGTTTGATACATGTGGTGAAGATGTAGTGAACATTTGCCATGTTAATTTGTTGACTATGCTTTGCAGGAACTGTTTATGGTTGATGGTAACAATTTTGTTGTCATCTGCCAGCAAAACAGCTCAGAATTTCCCCCTTATTGATAGCAGCTTCTGCTTCAAGAGTTTTTGTTCCAGGTCATTGCTTGAGCCCGTCTATGAAATGAATACTACACTGAATGAGTTTTTCCGCTTGAACAATTGTAATGTCACATTTCTGAAGACATTCAGATAGCAGGGAAAGTTAATTCAGTGTATCATACATTAGCGTGAAATCTAGCAATGATAGCCTTCTGAACAGTCCCTTGCATGTCCTTCTGCCCGCTGGTGTTTTGTTTTGGTCATTCATTGCAGATCAAAAGTGATCACAGAGTGTGTCAAAACTGTACCATACAGCTGTAACTGTCAGAAAGGAACTGCCAACCCATCTGGTGCTAAGAACATGACCACTTTTCATTATTCGCTGATGCAGCTGTGCAGCACATTTAGCCAGTTCTCATTGATTTTGTGGAGATCTACTGTATACAGCAACAATTTATCCATAAATATCTGAAAATGATTGATGCCACTTGTTTCTGAAGTTGCATCACCTACTGCCAACTCCAGTACGTGATTCAAGCAGTGCCAGACAATAATGTAAGGGTATTTTTCAAGGATCTTTGTGCTACACAAAATCTATTGCCAAGCACAACACTTGCCCCATCCCTTGCAAATGCCACCGGGGTGTTGTTTCAAGTAATGATCACTGAAACGGTATTTGCCTAAACTTTTCAATAATTGCTCAAGGATAGTGTTAACTCTTTGATTTGATAATTCAGTCAGATCAAGGAACATGAAATGTGGATTCTTGTTTTTGTCAATTTTACACTTGAGATAACAATAAGTGCCAGCTTGCTACTCAGACTTGTTGATACATCAATGAGTACAGCAATTTTGCAGTTGTTACTTACAAGGTGCTGCCAGATTCTCTTTCACATTTCTGAAGCAAAGTGATTGATCATTGTCATAGCACTGTATCTATAATTCAAACCAACTCCAATATCAACGCCATTTATCTTCTGAAGCTCCAACAAGCTGAAGTGATCTGAGAGCAGCCTATTATTTTTTGTGAGGTAATATGCTGATTGAAAAATAGTAGCACAAGTGGTTTCAAACTTTGATGCACTCAACTTATCGCACATTTTCTCAATAGTTTGTTGCTGTGACTTTTCACATAATTTTTTTGCAGCAGTTGTGCTTTTGAATGTTGGTGCAGCAAAATTTTCTTTTGCAAAGATTTTAATTTGGTTGTTCAGTCTGATCCACTGAATGAAACTTTAAAGGAGCACTATTCACTAGATATATTGACTTCTTGCATATTCTTAAAGGTGCGGAGACACCCAACACTTGAGCAGATATTGCAACCAAGTTTGCCATTACTGCATCCAATCCAAGGATAAGCTTTCTGTTTCTACTGACGCATTTCTGAAGTTCAAATTCTCTGTTGGGTTGATCTTCATGATCTTTAGACAAATCATGTGATGATGATGAATTACTGCTTTCCACAGATGGTACATCATTGTCCGGTGAACTATTTGCATGCACAATTTCCTCATGATCGATTTTTATGAAAAAGGAAGTTATACTTTTATGCTTCCCAGGTGCCATATCACAGTTTCAGCAGACCTCCATAGGACACAGACTGACAATGGAGCACCTGCAGCTCTGATCATCCTGGAGCAAAGACAAGGCTAGAGCTGAGACCTGGAAGACACATAGGACCATGGAGTGATTATTGAGAGGTAGAGACACTGGTGACAAAGAATAAGGGAAACTATGTTCCAGAGCAATACAGACAGTCATTTGGGCAGGGGGGCAGTTTTAACATGGAACCGTGTAGCAGAGCATTTGCCGCTCCGGTCATCCTGGAGCTGAAACCTGCCTGGAGCAGAGACATGGAAAGACACACATAGGAATGCAGGGTGAGTGTTGGCAGAGAATGACAGACACCGGCAATGGTGGGTCATGTAGGAAGACTAGTTTTAACATCAAAGTGTGTAGGTGTGCACCAATCCTGGCTTTGCCTCCTTCCTCCCTCCCTCAGCTGTTCTGTGCAACAGGGATCAGTCAGTGTCAGTAACGAAAGACAGAGAGAGAAATACCAGAACAGTAGCCATCACACAAATTTAAAAACAGAAATCAAGTGCTTGAAATGCTTGTATTTAAAGCAGACTTCATAGGTCAGTTTGTTACATAAATTCTGAAATAACTGTTAATAGATGAGTAATGAAATGATGATACATTTAAAGAGCTGGTGACACTTTCAGGAGAACTTTAACAAAGCATAATATTTAGGCACTGTCAAGTTTGCATTTCTCATTTGTTCTGTATTTCTCCCCCCCAATATTTAATAGTAAGGTCATTTGCATGAAAACAGGATCTCTGCTCCTGAAGAGTTCATCTGTTCCTTCTGCTTTCTCCCTACCTGAAGTCATAGAGCACTGCTTGTGACATCACAGTTACCCACATGGCAACAGACTGTGATGTCATAACAGAGCATTATGACTTGAAGTAGGGAGTAAGCTAGAGAGGCAGATGAACTCAAATTGAACTGAGAGGGACAACAATCATATATTCATCCACATTTCTTTAGTAATAAAGTATGGGAAGGAGAAATTTATAAAATATAAATGGAATGCAAGCAGAATTGTACCTAATTATTATGTTTTTTAAACTTTTCTTTGAGGCGTCAGTAGCTCTTTAAGTGAACTACTTTTTGAATGCGGCAGGATACACATAAATTTGTCATATTTAAACAGAAAAAAAAGTTTCCCTATGTTTTTTCTTTAATCAAATAACCACTTTAATAAGAGTGATAACCCACAACAGGGCACGGGGTTATGGGGAATGAATGCACTTCCCTGGTGCTGTGACTCACAATGCACCCGGGGCGTGCATTAATCCTCCATAGCCCCATGCACTGTCATGGGTTATTGCTTGCCTATTTCCCTTCTGTGGAAGCCTCAGTGGAAGGAGGCAGCTACTGTAGTTACATTTCTAAAAGTTGTCAACATTTACTTCAGATATACAAAATTCTGTACCTAAAACATATGTAGCTACTTTATAATGTCTAATGTATGCATACCAGAAAAAGAGAGGATTAGTTATGTCAAATTGCAATAAATTAATTCCTATGAATGCCGAGGGTACAGACAAACATAGTGATGCTGCAGTACTGTTGGATACATGCATATGGTCCCCGACAGTAGGATGCAGGGCTAGGATGGATGTAAATATTGCTGTATTACAGCTCATGACTAAGCATGAGCCTTTCTTGTGCCTTGCATGACTCACTTGGTGATGTTCCAGTACCTGTAATACAGGCGTTTGAGTAGGGAGCCACTCTACATATAGCCTGCTGCATGATGGATGGCTGGACCTAGCAACAGAAGAGACATTAAATAGTCAAAACAGCTAATGTCTGACAACAACAGGGCATTCCATCAATACAAACACAATCACCAAGGAAAATGCAGCTCCTTACAAATGACATGACATCTGACAAAGGACACATTAAACAGATAGTCACAGGAAGAATTACTGGACATGTTCCTACAAGCAGCATGGCATTCAAATACATATTCCTGGATTGAAATGTCTTACTTAAAACAAAACTGAAACAACATCAATATGAACCCTTTAGTACCTACTCTCTAATAGCAAACACATATACTCTCTAGGCACAAATGGGATTTTTAAACAAAGGAACAGGTTTCAGAATTAGTTATTAATTTGCATCAGTGGAACCAAACACTCCAGATGTTGTCACTTCATCGTGCCAGCCCAAGTCATCACTGCATCACCAACAGTTCCCCACTTTGACAATCCTGTACTTCACTCCAGCCCTCAACCTGCCCAGGCCTGATAAGCATGCCATTTGCTCAAAGCCCAGACTTCTGACTTCTGGGGCAAAGGTCATGCTGATCTGATCTGGGGGGTAAAGAACCTGTTGGTCAGAGAAGGGAATCTGGAGAAAAAGAAGAGCACACACTCCCCAAGCTAGACCACAGGCCCTTCACTCCAAATCCTCCCACCCAAGTCACACAAGCAGGCCCTGTCATCCAAATGCCCCCCAAGCCAGACCAAGAAGACAATCACCACCCCCATCCAAACCACATTAACAGGCTGTGCAATCCTAAGTCAGCTCTTCTGTCTGCAGAATTGAAGGGCTGGGGGTGATGTTGGAGCAAACCAGTTTCCAAATACAAACTGACACAAGGATGATAAATAGGATGTAAACAAAAAAAAATAGACAACAAAGTGTTGCACTACAAATGATTAAAACACATGTTTCAGACAATATTTGGACAACATATCACTTTTTAAACAATCTTAAGGAGTTAGATTCTGACCAAGATGGTCTGGCTTTTAAAGTTCAGAGCTTAAGGTGGAGGGTTTGAAGCAATGAGTCTGCAGGTCAGGCTTGGACATTCTCCAAGCCATACCAGCAAGTCCTTTGCTCCAATCCCCCCTCCCCTTGATCACCACAAGAAGCAGTACCCTTCATCTAGAACCAGAGTGGAACAAATCAGTTTGTGAGCTGGTGGTCAACTTGGCCCTTAGCTTTTACAAACTGGTAGCCAAATCAATATTTTTTAATGTTCATCATTTTTAAAGATTCAAAAATCACTTTTATGGGTAGGCAGCCAGTTTTCTGGTTACTTTTGAAATCTGGTAGCCAAACCAATGTTTTAGTGGTCATTGGCTACCTGATTTGTCCTACTCCATCTGGAACACACACTGCAGTGTTACCTTCAATCTAAAGCACTTCCAAGACTATGGACCTCTTCCCCCAAAAAAGCTTCTTTTAAGCTGAACAATTAATCTCCACCAAATGACCACGCATGATCCACATTCTTTTTAACACCCTCAAACATACAGTCATTTTTAAATTTCAATCACCACCCCCATACACAAATGCTATTTAACACCCCAGCTTTTGAAGTGATGGGCCATGGCTAATGGGAGACTTGGAGTGAAGGGTCTACTGCTTTGGCTTGATTGCTCCTCAAGCCAAACCAACAGACCCGTCACTCAGAAACAACCCCCAAAGCCACACCAGTAGTCTGTTTACTCCAAGTACCTCCCAGCTACACCAGTAGGCCCTTCACTCAAAGTACCCACCTAGCCACACCAGTAGTCCTTTCACTCCAAGTACCCCAACAGCCACACCAATAGGCCCTTCACTCCACCCCTCAACCAACCAGGAGGTCTATCAATCCAACCCCCTCCAGCCACACTCACAAGCTGTATCCGAAAACCAGACCAGCAAGTTTTAAGCTCTAAGTCCCCCCACACACACACACACACACACACACACACACACAACACCAGCAGGCACCATTAATTTCACAATGCCCCCCACAACACAAAAACCCAGCCATACCAGTAAGCCCTTCACTCCAACCCCCCCAAGATAGACCAGAAGGTGCATTGCTCCACTTCCCACACAAGCCACACCAACAGGCTAGAATCCCAAGCCAGATAAGCTCCTTTTGCTTCAATCCACCTCAAATAGGCCCTTCACTCCAGCTCCCCCCAATGAACCAGGAGGTCCACTGATCCAGTCCCCTCCCTTTGCTCCACTCAGGCTGGATCCCAAAGCAAGACAAGCAAGCCTGGCTTCAGCTCCAAGCCCCCACATGCCCACAATGCCAACAGGCATAATTACTTCTACAATGCCCACCCACAACACAAACTCCCAGCAATGCCAGTATACCCTTCACTCCAAACCATCCCCACCAGACAGACCATGAGGCCCATCACTCCACTTCCCCAACAAGACACACCAAGAGGTCAGATTCCCAAAACAGACCAGCTTCTCTTGCTTTAAGCTACCCCTCTCCATAGGCCCTTCACCGCACCTTCCCACCAACTGACCAGGAGGTCCATCAATCCCATCCACCCCCCAAGAAGGGCTGGCTTTACAGTTTTGGGGGCTCCCATCAAACTGATGCCTCTGGGGCCCTAAATTTATGGAGAGCCATGATATGACACACACAGTTAGTATTGGCTCGGTAATACCTGACAAAGTCAGAGCAAGAAAAGGCACCTTAGAAAATTTAGTTGTAACCCCACTGCAAAAGTGGGTTCCCAAAAGTCTTCAAGGAGCTTGCCTGAATGCTCCAAGTCTGGGCGGTGTTCGGTGTTTGAGCTGTTTAAATGTGGTTCCAAGTGAGTGATATTTGAGCCTCCACGTACTGTCTCTTTAAGAGCTGTCTGCTTGCAGACTTAATTAGTTTGTATGGGGAGACTGTGTATTTAATGCTCAAATCCCACCCCAGCTGCTGCCAATTTGCTCTGTTTCTGCCGTCGCTACATGTGCAGAGGGAGCTTTGTTGAAAGATACAACTGTTTGCCAGAAATCATCTACAGTGACTGAGAAAATGTAGTTTCTCTAACCTGTCTTTATTTTAGCACGAACTGTTTCAGTGTAGCTCTTTCATTTTGGTCCTGAACTGCTGTGCTGGGCCAATTGGGTTAAGGGAGCCCTAAAATGGAGCCTGTGGACGAATCAGAACTTGGACTCTTAATTTTGAGCCAGCCACAAAGGGATTGCATGGGCAGTGACTCTGGAAAATGTAGTTTTGACCTTGGCACCTTTTTCCACCAACAGAGAGAGTCTTACTGTGAGTGACAGCCGAACCAACCAACAGAATGGTGTGGAGCTAAAGTAAATGCCCTGCTCTGTAACTGGAAAGATCAGATCAGTTGTGACAGTGAAAAGAGAAGGAGCTGTGTACTTCTGCGGTGCATAATTTCCCGCGAGAAGCATGTGTGAGGCCCTGAGGTTCGGCCTGCAGCCGTTGTAAGCTTCAGTTCGGACTGAATCCGACTTGTGAGGAGAAAGAAGGAAGTCTGTAAGGTAGAAACCAAGCTAACCCTGTAGAAGACTGGAGAAACTGCTGAATCGCGCTCAGTCTGTCAGGAACTGACGCTGCTGTGTGTGCGCCCGGGTATTTTGCAGTAATTGCGACCATCGGGATCTAGGAGCAGCCTACCTGGTATAGTACTTTCCTTTTACATATGAATGTGCATAGTGCTTGTGGGGAATCGCTATTTCCAATCCCCTGTGCTGTATGCTGCGTGTTGAAGCTGGAAGCAAACCCCAGTTTGTCTCAGACTAAATCCATTGGCTAGCTACTGCAGTGGGGCCCAGTCACAAGGACCTTGTCTCCAGGCCCTGCTGTTCTGGCAACCCAGAAGAACATCCACCATCCAGTTCTCAGCTTGGGTATTGTGAGTACAAATCAGGGTATTCCCCTGTATCCTGTTTTCAATTACAAGTGTGTCATCTAATTATTGTTGTTTCACTTCTTCATGGACTGAGCCATCCGGCTCCGGATTACAATTGGGTGTTGTGCATATATTTTCTTCTACAGGACCCTGTCCATCTGCACCTGCAGGCCAACCCCGGCTAACGGACCTGGCTAGCCCCCCCCAACCTGGGTACCCAGATGTGACTTTTCAGATCCTGTGTGTGTGCACAGTACTGTGATTTAATTCTGCCAATTAACCTAATCTCCCCATCCCATGTTTTATTCCCACTAAATAAACCAGATTTCATGTTGTTAAACTTTAAACTGTCTGAAGTGTCAGTACCTACATATCAAGCATTTATATTGGTTTGTGTATGTTGATTAACCTTATTTTACAGGAGGTCCCCAGAGATGAACCTCAGAATCAGTCTCGAGGGTAGGTGGTACTTTATGAATGAACAGTGTGTACATGGGGGGTACTGGGACTGTAACTTCTGTGCATTGTGTGAGCCACTAGAGGGAAACAAGGGGGCCTCAGTATCCCACTGGGCTGTGACCAAGCTAGTCTAACCACTACAAACCCTGACCTCTGGATGGAGGCACCCACCATAGAACCTAGGCCCCTCAACCTGTCAGTAGTCAAGCAGGCAGGAGTAGTAGCCCTTGGGATAGCGCCACCTGGGGGTTACATCTTGGAAGCATCACTGGGATTTTGTGTCTTCTAGTGGCCACATTTATGAACCACTGTTAAAAAAATAAATAAATGTGTACCCCGACAGAAGTGGCTATGCACCAGTTGGTGGAGTGGTGTACTGGGGAGGAGATCAACCCCCAAAATGCTATACTTATCCTGGACATTCCCCTGAGTATCAATATGGACACTGTACAGGGAGTACTTTCCAAGGTGGAAGGTTTACAAAACCCTGTGGTAGTGGGTTGACATGCTGATCTGCTCACCCACACTTTCATGGCCCTATTAGAGTATAAGGACACCATAGATAGCTCCAAAGTGCCAAAGACTATTACCCCAGAGGAAGCCCTCACTGCCTGGAGAGTGATAACTAAGGACAGTAAAGACTGGGGAAATGAGCCCCTTCCACTATCTGAAACTTTTGAGGAGAAATTTGCCAAGTTGTTGCTGGAGAAAGGGAAAACTGTGGAGGACTTAAAGACGTTATTTCTGCCACCTGGGGGTGTTCCTGCCCCACACCCCTTCCCACTCCAGCACCCATTATTGCCCCTCTTTCTGTGGCTGAACCAATGCAGGCTCCAGTTTCTGAACCTGCCATTAGTCACGGCTCTTACTGAGGGTTGAGGATCTTCTCTGGCACCCTCCCCACCCCCCCGGAGGGAGGATGATTGGGACACCTGGATAGATTGTGTTGCCCCCCTGATACCTGAATGGCAGTGTGCAGAGGTTGAGAAATGAAAAGAATCGTAGAAAGTGTGAGAGGTCCTGCCCTAGAGGCCATTAAATTTTTGAGTCCACAAATCCTGATACATCTGCCCAGAAGTACCTATCTGCACTTGAAGGCAATTTTGGGAGCACTGAGTCAGGGGAAAGCTTGATGTGGAAATTTCAAGGTACAAAACAGTGGCCAGGGGAAAGTTTTTCTGCATATGTTACTGGTCTGGAAAGAGCTCTGCAGAAGGCTTACCAAAAAGGTGGGGTGGCCGCCAGTGGCTTAAACCATGTAAGGTTGGAGCACCCACTACAACATGCAAAGCATTCTAAATTGCAGCTCCTTCAATTAAGGCTCCCAGACAGAAGGGTTAACCTACTGGACTACTGTGACAAAATAAAAGAACTTCGGGAGGTTGAAGATGAGGAGGGGGATTTTAATTCTGGGCTGAGTGCAGCCCAAGTGATCACAGCATCAGAAGGTCCTTGTGAAGTGGGGACCAATGAGGCTGTGCCACCATTGGGTGAACTGCTGAGAGAGTTCAGAGAAATAAAAGCAGTCTCTTTATGAAGGCCACTCATGCAGGTACAGGCCCAACCCTCATCCGACTGCATCTGCTATGGGGGTGGGAGTACCCACCCATGCATCTCCTGCTGACAACAGCTCAAAACTCGATGTTTTGACCATGGAAGTGGGGAAATTGACGAGATGTATCCAAATGCTTATCACGCCACACACAGAGATGGCACCAAGGTTTCCAGTTAGCAGTACCCCCGCCCTGGCTCCCAGTGTGATGCCTCGGCCAGCTCAAACTCCAGAAAGTATGTTTTGCTATAATTGTGGAAAGGATGGGCACATGAAGAAAGAGAGAATGTCGGTCCCCAAAAGGCACAGACAACCGGCGGACTATTCCTGATCAGTACACAATGCTCCGCACTCAGGATGCCTTAGACTGCCTGAACAGTAGTAAGTGGTTCTCAGTGTTGGATCTTTGCAGTGGATACTACCAGATCCCTGTGGACCCAGAAGACCATGAAAAGGCAGCCTTTATCTGTCCGCTTGGTTTCTATGAATTCATGAGGATGCCGCAAGGGATTTCAGGTGCTCCAGCCACTTTTCAATGACTGATGGAGCGTGCGGTGTGTGACATGAACTTGTTAGTGTGCCTGGTATACCTAGATTATGTTATTGTGTTTGGCAGCTCACTGGAGGAAAATGAGAGCAGATTGTTCAAGGTGTTGGACTGACTGGAAGACTTTGGCCTTAAACTATCCATCGATAAATGTCAGTTCTTCCAAACCTCTGTAAAGTATGTGGGACACATAGTATCCACTGAGGGAACAGAAACAGACCCAAGTAAAGTTGAGGCCTTGATCACCTGGCCACAGCCCCACAATCTAAAAGAACTGCAAAGATTTCTGGGATTCTGTGCTTACTATCACCGGTTCATCAAGGACTATTTAAGAGTGATTCGTCCTTTACTTATTCTTACTCAAGGTTACCCTCCTACTAACAAAAAAATATAAGAGGTCGGTTTCTTCTGAGCCTGAGAGAGTGTATTTCCATCCTAATGAAGTATTTGGAACCAGATGGACACCTGAGTGTGAAGCTGCTTTTCATGAGATTATATATCAACTTACCCACTCTCCTGTCCTTGCCTATGCAGATCCAGCGAAGCCCTATGTCATGCACACTGATGCTAGCCTGCAAGGCTTGGGGGCTGTATTTTACCAAGAGCATGAGAATGGCTTGTGACCACTGACTTTTGCCAGTAGAAACCTAACCCTATCCGAAAAGAACTATCCTGTACATAAGTTAGAGTTCCTAGCTTTGATGTGGGCCATTGTTGACCAGTTCCACTAGTACTTGTATGGGGCTAAGATACTAGTGAAAACTGACAATAATCCTTTGACCTGTGTGCAGACTTCAGATGAGTCAGATGCCACTGGCCATAGGTGGCTTTCTGCATTATCTACATACGACTATGCTGTTGAATACAGAGCAGGCCTGAACCACATAGATGCTGATGCTCTCTCCTGGAGGCCTGTTCCCCTGAATGACTGGGTCAGACTGTCAGAACCTGATATTCGGGCACTCTGCCAGAAGTTTGACAGGGAGGAACAAATGTCCACTGACACAGTGGACTGTATGGTGGATTGTTTGGGACCCTCTGAGAACTGCATACCTGCTGCTTATTGCCACTTTTCTGCAATAGACATTGGTGCACTGCCTCAGCTGGACAATGACAGTATTCAGCGGGCTCAATCCCAAGATCCCATGATCAAATCAGCTTTAGAATCCCTCTATGCAGGGAAAGATGTGTCCAAATTACGCAACACTGATTTGAGAACTGCATTGTTATACAAGGTAGGTCCTAAGTTGAAACTGGTCAATAGACTGTTATACAGAGAAACAGTAGACAGAGGGGGACAAATAGACAAACAACTAGTGCTGCCTACTGCCTTTTGAGACTCAGTACAGAGGTCCTTACACAACCACATGGGGCACCTTGGTATAGACAGAACACTTGACTTGGTGAGATCCAGATTCTATTGGCCTAAGATGGGGGCTGATGTTGAGCAACACATTCGAACTTGTAGTCGCTGTTTACAGAGGAAAGCCCTGCCCCAGAGGGTTGTCCCCCTTGTTAACATCACCACCAGTGCACCCATGGAGCTGGTCTGTATTGAATTCCTAAGTCTGGAGTCAGATCAAAGAAATATTAGCAATGTGCTGGTAGTCACTGACCGCTTTACGAGATATGCCCAAACTTTCCTCACCAGGGACCAGAAGGCATCCACTGTGGCAAAAGTACTTGTAGATAACTTTTTTGTTCACTATGGGGCTCCACAAAGAATCCATTCTGATCAAGGGAAAGACTTTGAGAGTCGTCTGATCAAAGAGATGCTTTCTCTGTGGGGAGTGCGACAGTCCAGAACCACCCCTTACCACCCCCAGGGGGACCTGCAGCCTGAACGTTTCAACCGCACTTTGCTAGATATGCAAGGCATCCTATACCCAAAGGACAAGCCTAGATGGAGCCAACAAATTAGCACCCTGGTACATGCCTACAACTGCACCAAAAGTGATGCCACTGGGTTCTCCCCCTACCGCCTGATGCTTGGAAGAGAAGCTCGACTGCTGGTAGATGTATGTTTCTGAGTTTCTCCTGATGAGGTTTGAGCTAAAAACTATTTACAGTATGTGCAAAAGTTAAAGGCCCAGCTAAATCATGCATACCAACTGGCTCAAACTATGTCTGCCAAAAGAAATCTGGCCAACAAAGAACGGTATGATAAAAAGGTGAAAGCACAGGAACTCCAGGAGGGAGATCGGGTATTGCTAAGAAATCTGGGACAGCATGGCATACATAAGATTGCTGACAGATGGCACCATCTCCCTCACATTGTAGTGTGCAAACTAGATGATCTGCCTGTGTACAAAGTAAGGCCTGAGAATAATTCAAAAGATGTGAAAACAATACATAGAAATCATTTACTGCCTATTGGACAAATCTTGATTGAGTCTGATCCCCCAGAAAATGCCCCCTCTGGACCAGTGACTAGAGCTGCTGCTAAGCAAAAATCAAGAAAGCCTTCACCTACAGAAGCTGAGTTAAAGTGTTCCCCTCCACAAGTCCCAGCTGAACATGACTGTCAGTCCATGTCAGAGGAAAGTGAGTGTGGCTTTGAATACTACCCTTCTTACGAACTGAGTCAATTGTTTCGGGGCAATACCCTAGTCAATCCTGGAGATGAAGCTGGGCCTTCTGGACTGTCTAAGTCCCCAGTTTTGTCCCTGGAGCCGATTCTCCCAGCATGTGAAATGCAAAGCATCAAGTCAGATGATATGGAATCATTGTGTATGGTTGAACTGTTTGAGTTTTCAGAGGAGGAAAATGATGGACTGGGACAAACTGGTGATATACCAGAACAAGAAGAGTGTGTTGAGTGCCCTGATAATTCACTGCCAGTGTCAGAAAATTCCCCATGTGAGCCAAGTGTTGTGGACTCAGAGATTGTAACTCCCGAAGCTGAAAGTGCCCCAAGTTCTAGCCTCTCTACCCCAATGGATACTCCCCTGACAAGTGAGGAAAATGCTGAAAATGAGGCTCAGGGTGCAGAGACTGTAACAGTTCCCCTAGAAAGAATGGTCAAGTTGTAAAGCCTGTGGTGCACCTCAATTATGATTCCCCTGGGAGGCTTGTGGACTTGCCTCTCAATGTTGTCCATAAAGGAGTGTATGTGTCCCCGAGATCATTGCCCAAACTGAACATCAGTGCTAACTCCAAGTTACTTGTGTTGCCCTCTAGGTATGGTGCCCCTGCCCCATCCAGCCCCAAGGTAGCTGATAGGGAAGGGCCCCCTCTCTTCAAGTTTCATGTACAGGAGGTAATAACCTGAGTTATGGTACAATGTGTGCATAATACTGTGAAAAAGAGTGATGTACTGAAAAGTTTCAGAAATGTGTTTCTGGTAAGGTGATATGTTGACTGATGATTACATGTATAAGCCTAATGTGATATTGATGTAAATGTATATGGTTGTATTGAAATTTATGGGTGTATTTACTTGACGCGGACGCCATGTTTTTCCAGGCCAGGAAGGGTGTAACCCCACTGCAAATGGGGGTTCCCAAAAGTCTTCAGGGAGCTTGCCTGAATGTTCCAAGTCTGGGCGGTGTTCGGTGTCTGAGCTGTTTAAATGTGGTTCCAAGTGAGTGCTATTTGAGCCTCCATGTACTGTCTCTTTAAGAGCTATCTGTTTGCAGACTTAATTAGTTTGTATGGCGGGACTGTGTATTTAATGCTCGAATCCCACCCGAGCTGCTGCCAATTTGCTCCGATTTCTGCTGTTGCTACATGTGCAGAGGGAGCTTTGTTGAAAGATATAACTGTTTGCCAGAAATCATTTAGAGTGACAGAGAAAATGTAGTTTTTCAAACCTGTCTTTATTTTAGCATGAACTGTTTCAGTGTAGCTCTTTCATTTTATTCCTGAACTGCTGTGCTGGGAAAATTGGGTTAAGGGAGCCCTAAAATGGAGCCTGTGGACGAATCAGAACTTGGACTCTTAATTTTGAGCCAGCCACAAGGGGATTGTATGGGCAGTGACTCTGGGAAATGTAGTTTTGACCTTGGCACCTTTTTCCACCAACAGAGAGAGTCTTATTGTGAGTGACAGCCGAACCAACCAACAGAATGGTGTGGAGCTAAAGGAAATGCCCTGCTCTGTGACTGGAAAGATCAGATCAGTTGTGACAGTGAAGAGAGAAGGAGCTGTGTGCTTCTGTGGTATATAGTTTCATGCAGGAAGCGTGTGTGAGGCCCTGAGGTTTGGCCTGCAGCCGTTGTAAGTGCTAGTTCAGACTGAATCTGACTTGTGAGGAGAAAGAAGGAAGTCTGAAAGGTAGAAACCAGGCTAACTGTGTAGAAAACTGGAGTTGCTGAATCGCGCTCAGTCTGTCAGGAACTGAAGCTGCTGTGTGTGCTCCTGGGTATTTTGCAGTAATTGCGACCATCGGGATCTAGGAGCAGCCTGCCTGGTATAGTACTTTCCTTTTACATATGAATGTGCGTAGTGCTTGTGGGGAATCACTATTTCCAATCCCCTGTGTGCTGTGTGTTGAAGCTGGAAGCAAACCCCAGCTTGTCTCGGACTAAATCCGTTGGCTATGTATTGCAGTAGGGTCCAGTCACAAGGACCTTGTCTCCATGACCTGTTGTTCTGGCAATACAGAAGAACATCCACCATCCATTTCTCAGCTTGGCTATTGTGAGTACAAATCAGGGTATTCCTCTGTAGCCTGTTTTCAATTACAAGTGTGTCATGTAATTATTGTTGTTTCACTTCTTCATGGACTGAGCCATCCGGCTCCGGATTACAATTGGGTGTTGTGCATATATTTTCTTCTACAGGACCCTGTCCATCTGCATCTGCCAGCCAACCCCCTGGGCAATGGACCTGGCTAGCTATCCCCCCAACCTGGGTACCCAGAGTTTGACTTTTCAGATCCTGTATGTGTGCACAGTACTGTGATTTAATTCTGCCAATTAACCTGATCTCCCCCTCCCATGTTTTATTCCCCCTAAATAAACCAGATTTGATGTTGTTAAACTTTAAACTGTCTGGAGTGTCAGTGCCTACATATCAAGCATTGTATTGGTTTGTGTATGTTGATTAACCTTATTTTACAGGGGGTCACCAGAGACGAACCTCAGAATCAGTCTTGAGGGTAAATGGTACTTTATGAATGAACAGTGTGTACATGTGGGGTATTGGGACTGTAACTTCTGTGCATTGTGTGAGCCACTAGAGGGAAACAAGGGGGTCTCAGTGTCCCAGAGGCTGTGACCAAGCTAGTCTAACCCCTACAAACCCTGACCTCTGGGTGGAGGCACTCGCCATAGAACCTAGGCCCCTCAACCTGTCGGTAGTCAAGCAGGCAGGGGTAGTAGCCCTTTGGATAGCACCACCTGGTGGTTACATAGTTTATATAAAATATTGCACATTACTAAAAACAGAGTATTGCACAGTATTAATATACATCTGGGTGCCAAGAAAGGCACACCAAGCCAAGGTTTGTTTCTCAGAGGTGTAATGCCCCATAATAGTGCACAACAGTGTCAGTACTGGGTAGAAGTCTAAGTTTCTGGTGTGGGTCTAGAAACCCATGACCTTCCTATTTTATATGCCTAGAGACAAGCATACCAACAGATCCACTAACATGGTACTTTCTTTTCTGAATCAAGGCTCAGTAGCGAAATAAGGCTTTGATATGTTTTCACAGACCCTTTTCAAACTAGGATAGTCATTCAAAACTACTTCCAAAACTCCAGCCCACTACCCATCAAGACATGTCAGGTAGGGTATTAGGAACAGCAAGCTTTATAAAACTGAAAGGGCTTATATTTTTCAGTCCCATGTTATTGTATGTACCCCAAAATACAGTTTCCTGTATTAAAGTTTTTCTACAAGACAGTGTTCTGCTTTTTTATCACATAAATAAGACAAAAACAAATACAATACAAAATGAACTAGCATGTTTAACCCATAAATTAATTTTATGTCATGCTTTACCAGATTTCATTAATCCAAGCAACACCCCAGTTAGTTAGCAGTTTCTTCAAGCCCCAAAAATTTGCCAGGACAGGCTGAGGTAAGAATGAATCTTTTGCAGACATCATACTTATTTGAGTGAGACAGCAAGGGTCAGGGGAAGGGATACAGTTAATTTACATCAAGTAAGTTAACTCATTGTATCCTGTGTGGCCCTTTTGCATCAGGTTAAGCAACAGATGGGTCGGACTTGAAAGGGAACTATTAAGTGTTTATGAGTTAAGTGACAAATTGTGCAGAGGTGATGGACTGCAGGTTTTGTTTTTGTTTTGTACTGTGCAGTACAGCCTGGTACAGCAGTAAGCATACACCTATCAGAAGTGTGGGAGGGATGCTCACTCTCAAAATGAAGTAAGGGGTCACTGCTTCCTAAGTTGTGACCCCACAGGACTACATCCCTCTCCTTGGGTCTCTGTGCCCCATGTGCACTATTTTGCACTTTTTTGCATTGAAACCCAGCTGCCATACCCTTGACCACTCCCTGAGTTTTCTTAGGTTGCTACACACCATTCCACCCCCCCACCCTGTACAGTAGCAGACCTTCCCTTATAGCTCCTCTGCAATGCCACTCATAATGACTTTAAAGAAGACTAGTCCCAGCATTGATCCCTGAGGCAGCCTGTTGGTCACCCTCCCTTTCTCTGAGTGAATTCCGTTTAACACCACCATCTGCCACCTATCCCTTAACCAATTTCTTACCCAGTTTACCACCTTAGGATCCACTCCTAAGCTACCCAATTTGCTTACTAGTCTCTTATGTGGAACAGTGTTGTATGCTTTACTGAAATCTAGGTAGGCTATGTCCACGCTCCACCCTGATCTAGTTCCTTGGTCACCTAGTGAAAGAACTCTCTCAGATTTGTTTGACATGACCTCTCCCTGTGAATCCATGCTGTCTCAGGTCTTGATACCCACTGGATTCAAGATTTTCCACAATCCTTTCTTTCAGGAATGACTCCATTAACTTTCCCAATACTGAAGTTTTCCTGACTGACCTATTATTGCCAATTATTAATTAACATAACAAATTTGCAAAATGTGAGAATTTCAAGGTTTTGTCAATTTTCATTGAAGCAGAATAATAATTTTGTCTGAATTCCACAGTGGGCTGTAAAGTCTGGCTCATCCCTACTCTTGTAACAAACTGTATCAATCCAAGAGAGGTTCAATAGGAAGATATTATTATTGTTACTGTTGTTATTAAGACTATTATTTTTAAATAATATTATTAGGTTTTCTAAATTGAAATACAATGCATATGTTTGATAGCTTTCTAGAGCTATTGTTTTAACTATCTGCATATGATTAAAGTGGCAGTGCTAGGATCCTTTGGAGTAACCCAAGTATTAAGTGGACCAACACTATGATCCAAGCATCACAACTGTTGAATCACTGGATGAACAGCTTATATTGAAACACAACCACAAAAGACATATATTGTAATTCATGTACTGCTTCTTACTAGTTAACAATACTTAGACATTCTTGCTTATTTCCATTTAAAAAAAGATTATAAAACTCAATTAAGGGAAAATGTTTTCTGTGTTTGAGGAAGTATTAGTTTAATAGAAACATAGAACATTATCAGCAGAAGAAGATCTCTGGTCTAGCAAGTCTTCCTGATCTCACCCTACCTCCATTCAGTCTGCTGTAGCTCTGATAGGGCCTAGACTGTGCTCCCTGCTGGTAGTTCTGACTTGTATGGTGTCTGAACTCCAACTTATCCACCCCACTGTCATTTTCATCACTCCCATGTACCTATCCCACCCTCACTTGACACTTGTAATTGCCTTCATGTTAAGCACATCTCCTGTCAAATGGTGCAACCTATCAATCACCCTTTCCATTAGAAATATTTCCTATGCCCCTCCTGAATTCCCCATGCCCACTAATATATATCTTGGTCCTCTCTTCACAGACCCGTGCAATGCCTGAACAGTTGCTGGAAACCCACCCTGTTTATTTCCTTCAGTTACTTGAATATATCTATCATGTCCCTCTTTCCTGCTGGTCTCCAGGGAGTATATTTCCAGATCAGCTAGTCTCTCCTCATAGATCTCACCCTCTTGTCCAAGTATCATTTTAGTTACACTTCTCTAGATAAACTCTAAGCAATCCTTGTCCTTTTCAAGGTGAGGATTCCAGAACTGTGTGTAATACTCCATGTGTGGCCTTATCAGTGACCTCTAGAGAGGCAAAATTACTTCATTTCTTCAGCTAGAGAAGGCCCTGTCTATCCACCCATGCTGCTGGCTTTCTCATATGGAAGATGCAGGATAGACAAAGAAGCTGCTTGGGGCATGGCATGATGCTACATGTACTCAGCATAAAAACAGTCATTAGCAGAACAGCAATGAGCTGGGCATATGCAATGGAGTGTTGGCTCATGTGCTGCATTTACAGATTTATGATGAATGCACTGACTTCATTAACATCCATTGGTGAGTGTTGTCTGTGAATTTATGTGTGCACAGCTCCTTGCTATTCTACTTCTGGCTTTCCAATATGCCTTGTTGCACTGGGATGTGGTCTTTAGCTTGTCACTTGTACCAACTCCCAGGTCTCCTTCCTCTGAGGTCTACTCTGTTCTGTCCCTCCTCCATCCAATACTGTATTTTCAGATTCCTACTTAAGTGCATGACCTTGCACTTTTTGTTATTTTTTCACTGGGTCTTTTTTCATGACTCTAATCTCTTCCATGCTCTCCACTCTGCCACATATTTTAGTGTTATCCACATAAAAACACAATTTGCCTTGGATCCGTACTCCAATGTCACAGATAAAAAAAAAAAACTGAAGTGCACTGGACCCAGGACAGACCCCTAAGGCACCCCACTGATGATGATCCTGACCTCTGAGTGCTTGCCATTTAGAACTAGTTTTGGGTTCATATAAGAAGCCAGTTTTCCATCTGCCAGGTAAAGTTTTCCTCCACCCTTAAGCCACCCATCTTTTTCAGTAGTCCTCTAGGTGGAACAGAATCAAAAGCCTTGCTGAAATACTAATATAGAATATCCAAAACTTGGAACCCATCCACTGCTTGAGACACCTTGTTGAAGCATTCTATGAAGGTCATCTGGAAGGACTTCCCCTACATGAACCCATGTTGCCTGCAGTCCTGGAGACTTAATTTCTCCATCAAGTCTAACAACTGTTCCTTAACAATAATTTCTATAAGGTTCCTTACTATTTTGGTCAGACTACCTGGTTTGTAGTTGCCAACATCTCCCCTGTCTCCACCATTATGAAGAGGTACATCAACTACCCTGTAGTCCATAGGGACCACTTCAGTAACTAGAAAACAGTTGAACAAGTCTGCCAGGGGTGCTATCAGAGCCTGATGCACCTTGTTAAGTACCCAGAGATGCAGCCCATCCAGTTCTTGAGACTTGCCCACCTTCAACCACCTCAAATCCTTCAGCACTTATTCCTCACTGATGGTCCTAATCATCAACTTTTGCTCCCTTCAAACTGTAATGCAACACTCCAGCATTGCTCAGATCCCCATCTCCTGGCCATGAATATTGAGCAGAAGTATTCAATTAATGTCTGCTTTTTCCATCCTCTTCCATCCATACCCCTCCCTTTATTCAACTTTTAAATTCTTCACGTGTGTTCCTCTTCTCCCTAATGTGTCTAAAGAAAGTATTGTCATTTTCCTTCATCCTTTCTGCCTTTTTGAGCTTTGACTCTGATTTAACCTTCATTACCACATAGCTGACCTCCTTCAGTTTGCTAAAGTAGATCTCCATATTTACTTCGGTTGTGTCTTGTATTTCTTGAAGGCAGATTTCTTATGAATTGCCTCTCCACCTACTTAGAGAAACAAATAGGTTTTCTTTGCTTCTTCTCCTTCAGATAGATAGATAGATAGATAGATAGATAGATAAAACATGTGTTTTTATATAGGATATTTCATGTTGTTAGGAATAAAAATCCAAGTTTACAAGATAGTCTTGTTAAAAAGTGTCAAAGTTACATAAAACTACTGGAGAAAAACATGCAACTAAAAATACAATATGACAAGCAAAACACATACACCTACTTTTATCTCTGTACAAGTATTTAGTTTGTAAATGCCATTGTTTACAAAGCATTAGTTAACAATTATATACCATTTGGTAGCAATTTTTCAAGTCAATAACAAATTTTGCATGAGGTGGTTGTACTCATATTAAGAGAAATGTTATTCCATTAAGAAACTGCCTGAAAGAATAAGGTTTTGGTTCCATATTTGGTCTTGTGTTTATCTGGGCATATCTTATTGATATGTACAGATCTAGTTAATATATGTGTGACTAATAAATCTTTACCAAAAGCAACTCTTGTAATATAATGCTCTGGACACTGTACTAGAAATTTATGAAGGAGCATTGACCAAGTACAGTAATGCTATTTCTTATCTCTAATGATTGCTGCCTTAGACTTTATAACATTTCACAATGGTAGGTTGTAATTCTGCAACTCAGTATGAATGTTACCATTTTGTGTTGCATCTTGTCCAGTTTGTCTAGCATCCTCTTATTTGCCATTCTATATATTACATTTCCATATTCTGCTGTTGGCAAGAGCATTGGTTCCATTATTGTCTTTCTTGCCTGTTTGTTTAGGCATTTAGTAGTTGGCCTAAGAGTGCTGAGCTTTCTATTTGTCTTTGCAATCAATGTGGTGACATGTTCAGTAAATGTTAGCTAAGCATCAAAAGTTATGCCCAGATAACAATAATCAGTTACTTGTTCAATTGTTCCAACTCATTTATTTGAATGTTTCATTTAGGTTTATTCTTTGATCCAAAGTGTAGAACCTTCATCTTCTTTATATTAATTTGAAGCTTTGACCTGGTGAACCACTCTTTTATTCTGTCAAAGTCAGTTTGTAAGTTTTTGTTCTAACTCCAGCTGACTCTTCCCAGTTGCTATTAAAGCTGTATCATCTGCATATAATTTTATTTCTGAGTGTAGTATAACCTGTGGAAGGTCATTGCTGAGCAATAAAAACAACAAGGGTCCCAAGATTAATCCCTGTGGGACTCCCTGGGTCACATTTTTATTGTCAGAAAGTGTCTGGAATACAAACACTCTTTGGGACCGATCTGCCAAAAAGGATTTGATCTTGTCCCAGGGGCCATCCTCTATCTGCAGCACCTTATTTTTTTTAACAGTAGGGAGTGGTCCACCAGGTCAAAAGCCTCTGATAAATCTACAAAAAGGACAGCTGTTTCAAGTCTGGCCTCCTGCTTCCAACATACTTTCAATGCAATACTTTCTGGATTCCTTGCCTAATGGTGTCCAGTTTATTTTCCACCCTTTCAAGTAGGTCTGTCCTCTTGAGTCTCTCTCTGGGCTTTGCTTTCATCTTTATTTAAAACTGGTTAACAGGCAGGCAAAATGGTCCACATGGCCCTTTAACAGGAATGACCTGGGCAAGATGTTTTATTTATTTTATTTGGTTTTTGTTTACCAGGTAGGTGCACTAGCCAAAAAGAGTATTTTCGGGTACGACCTGGGAGAGTACAGTCACAGTAATACAAAGCTACAAGGAGAATTTACATGAATACTAACTATTACATGAGGAGATAATCACATAACAAAATAAATTTTGACTACAGGTTTAAAAGGAGGCAAACAGCACAGGTAAATATGAAGAACAACAGTAATGTTACAAAAGGCAATAAATCAGGCAATAATAAGGCAACAACAGACAATTTTATAAGATAATGTAAGTGCTAGTGGTGTGGATATCAATTGGCAGAGAGAGATGAGGAGGGGCTAGAGAGATAAGTAAGAGTAGTGGGGGAGGTGGTGGCGTAGGCAGTATGGACCATGATTGGAAGGGGGTTAGTGAGGAAGGGAGAGATTAAGAATGTACTGGAAGAGGGACGGGGAGAGATAGAGGATGGAGAAGTAATTGGTAGGAGAGGAGACTGACAGGAAGTGCTACAAGAGGGGTGGACCCCCAACCTCTGACAACAGGGTGGGGGGAGGGGATTTGGGGTAGGGACTACAGCTGTTTGAAACAGGTGCAGATATGAGATGAGATGAGATGGTGTCTTAGTTCTCTTTTAAAGGAGTAATGGGAAGTCAATTGACAAAGTGTAAGAGGGAGTGAGTTCCAGAAATGGAATGCATGGTGGGCATAGGCACTACTGCCTTTTTTTATCCGGTGTCTAGGGATAAGGACAGGGGCATTTTCTGCAGTAGTTTTCTGATAGGGAAAGAGACTGGCCAGATGTTTGGGTGTTTGAGACCTAATAATGTTATCAGTGATGGATCCAAGTGCAAAAGGCCTTAATTCTTTAGGCGGAAGCCGGCCAAGATCCGAGTAAAGAAGGCAGTGATGTTTCAGCCTGGGGGAGCAGGAGGCAAAATGACAGATGTTATTATAGGTTACATCCCACTTATGAAGACATGAGTAACTGGCCGATGCATATATAGGGGATCCATATGCGAGAGAGGGAAGTAGTATGCCACGGGCAATTGCGAGTCTAGCAGAGGGAGTGAGAGCGTAACTGATCCGGTAGGCAATCCCTAGCTTAGAGTTTACCAGCTTAATGGTAGATAGAATATGAGGGTCAAAACTCAGGCATGGGTCTAGGGTGACACCTAGATATTTAAATGATGTAACCACGCCAACCGATGTGCCGTCAAGGGAGGAGACAGTTAGTGGAGTTTGGACATGGTTTAGCTTGACACTAGATCCGAATAGCATGGCTTGGGTCTTTGTTTTATTTAGAACAAGTTTATGCTCAGTAAGCCACAGTTGGATAAGTTGATAGTCACGGGAGAGATTAGCATTTATTTAATCAATGCTGTTAGAGCTTGAGTATAGAACAACGTCATTTGCATAAAGTAAGGAGGAAGTCCTATGGAGATTTGCAGTAATGATATTGATAAAGATGAAGAATAGCAGAGGACCTAGGATGAATCCTTGAGGTACTCCAATGCTTATGGAGACCTTGTCTGAGAGGGTAGAGTTGAATTTCATGTGTTGAGACCTATCAGACAAGTAACTGTCAAACCATTTTATGACATTTGGTGAGAAGTCTAGAGACTTCAGGGTGGAGGATAGGGTGGGATGGTCAACTAGATTGAAGGCTTTGGTCATATCAATGAAAACAGCACCCATGAGCTTTCCAGAATCCATAGCCACTAGGGTGTCATATGAGAATTTAAGAGGGGCAGTTGTCTTACTATGTCCCTTGCGGAATCCATGTTGAGTATCAGTGAGAAGGTTATGCTGCTAGAAAAAAGGAAGTGGTTTGGGTAGCCACAAGCTTCACAAGAATTTTAATGAGAACTGAGAGGCTAGCAATGGGTCTGTAGTTAGATGTGTCAAGCAGATCTCCCTTTTTGTGTACCGGGGTGACATACGGAGTTTTCCAGATCTTTGGGACAGTGTTGCTACACAGCGAGAGGGTAAAGATCTGAGCTAGGGGAGCACCTATGTAGGGGGCTGCCAATCTTAGGAGCCTAGGTTCCCGGTTATCAGACCCAACTGATGTATGCTCAGAGATATTCCTTAGAAGTCTGAGAATGTCACTCTTTTGTATAGCCTTAAAATGGAGAGTAGGTCCTAAGACCTTTGCAGGGGGAGATGGGGACAGGAGATGTGAACAGGGAGACAGTGTAAGAGGTGAGGTCAGCAAATTGCCTGTTGAAAAAGTTCACTATGGGGTAGGGATTATTGCAGTGGATGCCATCCAGAGACATATTATTTGGGGTGGAGGGCTGGCTATATCCAAGGAAGAATTTGATATGTGACCAGAATTTTTTAGGGTCACCCTGGGAGACAGTAAGAAGGTCTCTACAGTATGAACTTTTAGCCTATTTGATTTCTTTTTACATGCATTTCTCATGGCTCTATAGGTACTAAGATCAGCTGGAGAACCAGATTTCTTATAGAGATGCCATGTCTTATCCCTTTGCCTTAGTTTAGATAATAATTCAAACTTTAGCCACTGGGACTGTTTATTTCTGACCCGCCTGGTTAGGAGTTGACAATGGGATGCTTGTAATGCAAGGAATTTTGGCAAGAAGATGTTTAGAGGAGTATGAACATCAGTAGCATTATAGAGAGGGCACAAGTCAATATAGGCCATGTCTGACAGAAAAGCATCTGCATTAAGGTTAGCAAAATTGCGGAAAGTGATGAGACGAGGCTTCATCAGTTCCAACCTGCCTTTACCCCAGACACAATAAATAGGGGAGTGGTCAGAGATGGCCTCAGCTAGGACTCCTGCATTTAATATGTTTCCAGGGCGGTTAGACATGATCCAATCTAGCAAGCTGCTTGAGTTGGAATGGGGCACTATACAAGTGGGTTCAGTTATGAGCTGATGTAGGTTAAAACTCTGTAGTTTAGTCTTGGGTAATACTTGTGTTTTCCCCAACCAGTTGACATTAATGTCCCCTAATGTAAGAACTTCATTATTACTATAGTGGGTGGTTGAATTGTCAAGCAGCTCTTCCAAGCCCTTCATGCCATGGGAAGTGGGATTATAAGCACAGATGATATTTAATTTCTTTGAGCCAAGGGCGAGGTGGACATGGATTGCCTCACAGTAATTTAGAGGGGTGGAGCTAATTACCGAGAGCTGGAAGTGTGATTTAAAGTAAGTGGCTGTACCTCCCCCTCTTTTGGGGACTGGTCTATCATTCCTCAATAAATTATAGGATGGCAGGGGATAATGAGAGTCAGGAATGGAGGGCTTCAGTCAGGTTTCAGTTAGGCACAGTATGTCTGGTTTGTAGAGCTTGACTCGGGGTTCAAGTTCCAAGAAGTTCCATTCCAGACTCCTGTTGTTATGGTAGACTATCAGTAGGCCCTTTGCAGAGGACATAGGAACATTATTTGGGACCAGGGGCCCTGGGTTGAGCTGTACTTCCCCTGATAGCAGAATAGCTAGTAGCAAGAGGTACCATAATTTATAATGTGGGTGTAGAGACAGGATGAGAGTATGTTGGGAGCTGTGTTTGAGGGCATAAGCAGCCAGATAGATCCAGGCTTTTTTAAGGAGTAGGGGGGTAGGATCACACCAGGTATCCAGTGCCACAAGCATATTGGAGAAGGTAAAATAATTGTCTTGGGTAGGTGGGAGAGCAGAATCTGTATTGGGTGCTCCCATAGTAGAAAGGTATAATAAAGGCAAGGAGAATAGGAGAAACAAGAGCAGCCTCTGTGTAAACATTTTACTTTTCACGTTTTAAGTAAGGGATCAGAGAGGATATAGGAATAGTAGGTGTAGGCAGCAAACATGGGAGGAATAGCAGAAGCAGAGACTGATCAGTGGTAAAATAGAAGAGTTTTCAGCAAGACCAGCAAAGAACAGAATGAGGTTGGGGGCAATGAGAGACAGAAACAGAATAGATTTGGAAAACTACGACTTCTGGATAATGCAAGGGGTTCATAATTGGGAGAAAAGCAGTAACTAGTTGAGAGAAATAGGGTAGTTACTGGACACTATAGGCTAACAGTAGACACCACGTGGCAGAAGGGGGAGACTACAAGTGAATTGCAATATTGTTTTTACGGGGGCGGAGACAGCTAGTGTATTTAAAAGGTGGCCTGGGAGGGGGAGGGGGTGGAAGAAAAACTGCCTACACTGAGCAAGTCAGACCCCTGAAACACGTGCCCAACAGCAGCTGGCTAGCAGTCTAAAAACAGCCAAACAGATGCACCAATCAGGAGCCTAGCTGTAGCCACTCAGCCAATCAGGAGGTAATGGGAAAAAGGCGCTCCAATTGGAACGCCCCCGTAGGCTAGCCGAGACTGGGTAGCAATACCTTGAAACCGAAACCGACGTTGAGGACCAGGAGGGCGGCAGGAATCCTGACAGTTAATCAGCGATGACGGCAGCGGCCAGGGATACGGCCGGAGGCACAGCTGGCTCCACAGGTGCTGCTCAGGCAAGCAATCGGGTTTTGAAAAGAAGAGAACAAGAGCAGCTTATTTAAGTAGTCAAACACAATGGTAAAATGCAGGGGCCGGAAAAGTTAAGTAAAACTGGCAGCAGACCAACAGTGAGGGGTAGGGGTACTTAAGGAGAGACAAAAGACCATCAGAAATTAGCAAGGCAGGCGAGAGATGGGGAGGGGTTACCTAAGAACAGAGGTGATAGATGCGTGGCAGACACAGATTTAGATTAGTGATTGAGAAGGGGGAGGGGGTCGATTTTAAGTCCAAGGATTAAGTTTAATAGATAGAATGAGCAGGGTTCAGGGAGAGACAAGTACTATACGAGTTCAAAAAGGGGGGGAGAGAGTTGCTAGGGAAGAGCAAGATATGGTGAGTCAGCAATATAGGGAGAGATGCTTAAGTCCAAAGGAAAGGAAGGTCAGGAATAGGAAAAAAATATTTAGTTCAGAAGAAATTAGAGAGACATTCAAGGGATGGCAAGGAATACAGTTTTACACTTTTAGGTAATTGTAGAATAGCAGCTCTAGGTGCCGTAAGGGACAGTGCAGTCATAAGGCAATTCACAAGTTTATACAAGGAAGCTCCAGGTACAAGACATAATTACAAATGCAGTCAAGGCATGGTAAATAGACTACAATGCTAGTTAGAAAGCTCCGAGTTTGACCGGTGTATACAGATACAACTGGGAGCAGTAAGGCTGTATTGTACAAGCAGAAACCACAAACTTAAGAATCCAAAAACTGCCTACACTGAACAAGTCAGACCCCTGAAACATGTGCCTAATAGTAGCTGGCTAGTGGTCTAAAACAGCCAATCAGGCGGCGAATCAATCAGGAGTCGGGCTGTGGCCACTCAGCCAATCAGGAGGTAATTGGAAAAAGGCGCTCCAATCGGAACGCTGCCGTAGGCTAGCTGAGACTGGGTAGCAATACCTTGAAGCCAAAGCTGAAGCTAAGGACCAGGAGGGTGGCAGGAATCCTGATGGTTAAATGGCGATGGCGGCAGCAGCCAGGGATAAGGTCAGAGGTGCTGCCGGCTCCATGTGTGCCACTCGGGCAAGCAATCGGGTTCTTGAAGCTGAAGCCAAAGTTGAGGACCAGGAGGGTGGCAGGAATCCTGATGGTTAAGCGGCGATGGCAGCAGCGGCCAGGGATACGGCCAGAGGTGCCGCTGGCTCCACGGGCACTGCTCGGGCAAGCAATCAGGTTCTTGAAGCCGAAGCCAAAGTTGAGGACAAGGAGGGTGGCAGGAATCCTGACCATTAAGCAGTAATGGTGGCAGTGGCCAGGGATACAGCCAGAGGCACTGCCGGCTCCACAGGGGCTGCTCTGGCAAGAAATCAGGTTCTTGAAGCCGAAGCTGAAGTTGAGGACCAGGAGGGCATCAGGAATCCTGACGGTTAAGCGGCAATGGCAGCAGCGGCCAGGGATATGGCTGGAGGTGCCGCTGGCTCCATGTGCATCACTCGGGCAAGCAATCGGGTTCTTCAAGCTGAAGCCAAAGTTGAGGACCAGAAGGGCGGCAGGAATCCTGACAGTTAAGTGGCAATGGTGACAGCGGCCAGGGATACGGATGGAGGTGCCGTTGGCTCCGTGGGTGCTGCTCGGGTAAGCAATCGGGTTCTTGAAGCTGAAGCCAAAGTTGAGGACCAGGAAGGTGGCAGGAATCCTGATGGTTAAACGGTGATGGTGGCAGCAGCCAGGGATATGGTCGGAGGTGCCGCTGGCTCCACGGGCACCGCTTGGGAAAGCAATTGGGTTCTTAAAGTTGAAGCCAAAGTTGAGGACCAGGAGGGTGGCAGAAATCCTGATGGTTAAGCGGTGATGGCAGCAGCGGCCAGGGATATGACTGGAGGTGCCGCTGGCTCCACGGGCGCTGTTCGGGTAAGCAATCGGGTTCTTGAAGCTGAAGCCAAAGTTCAGGACCAGGAGGGTGGCAGGAATCCTGACGGTTAAGCGGCGATGGAGGCAGCAGCCAGGGATACAGTCGGAGGTGCCGCCAGCTCCATGGGCACCGCTCGGGCAAGCAATCGGGTTCTTGAAGTTGAAGCTGAAGTTGAGGACCAGGAGGATGGCAGGAATCCTGACGATTAAGCGGTGATGGCAGCAGTGGCCAGGGATACGGCTGGAGGCGCTGCCGGCCCCACGGGCGCCGCTCGGGCAAGCAATCGGGTTCTGTTAAATTACAAACTTATACAAACAATAAACATAAGCAAGCAAAAAGGGTATCTGAACATTATAAACAAGAAATAAAACACAGAACTTACACATAAAATTATACTATTACCTTGCTGAAAATGCACAACTTGAGCACAATATGATATTATCATGAAACATTTGAAGAGATGCCAGACAAAGCAATCTATACAGGACATTTGCAACCTGTGATGCTAAGTAAATGATGTATCAGTGTAGAAGTCAGTTATTTTAAAATCCAGGACAAGTACCTGGGAGTTATGCTGCTGGGCCTCAAGAACAATGTTCAATCACACTGAACTGTGGTCACTTGACCCATGAGGATTCACCATCCTTACCTTCCCCATGTTGTTCAAATCAACAGCTCTAGGCACAGTATAGCACCATTCTTAGTCTGCTATTTCACAAGCTATGTTAAAGAGCCCCTGACACAGTACAGAAATGCATTCACAAAGGATGGCTCCTAGTACTTTTTATACAAGGAATTTAATTCTTACAATGTGCAGATTACTATATGTTTAGCATTACAATGACATATACTGCACTAAAGACT
This sequence comes from Neoceratodus forsteri, assembly GCA_016271365.2. Classification (NCBI taxonomy): domain Eukaryota; kingdom Metazoa; phylum Chordata; order Ceratodontiformes; family Ceratodontidae; genus Neoceratodus; species Neoceratodus forsteri. The sequence goes on along the minus strand of CM057456.1, from coordinate 167,592,300 downwards.
CTCAAATACATCTGATAAGTAGTTTACTATAAAATTGACTGTGGCAACTAAAATATTATAGTAGCACTGCAGAACCTCTAAAGTTAGGGTTCAGTAGGCACTTCTGTGCTAAACCCCTATTTTTGGCTACTGATAACTAAGTGATCTTTAGAGCTGAAGACCTGAAATCAACACACTTACCCTTTGTAATAGGATTTGAGAATCCCACAAGTTTCATACAATTTAATTTAATATTCTTGAGCCAGTGATTGAAAACAAGAAGCATACTGTATGTATTTTAAAATGCTTTTTGTGTTTATCAGTAACTGCAACTGGCTTAGTCTTGAAACTGGAAATGTTCAGGTGCATTAAATCCTGTTCACAATATGGTGCATTTGTTGGTTTGGGAATGAAAATGTATGAACTGGAAAAGCACCCTTTTTAAAAAAAAATGTGGTTCCACATGTGCAATATGATTCATTCAGGGCTTTTCATGAGGAGTTGTCATTCATTACAGAGCCACAGAAAACAACTGGGGAGTGAAAACGGTATTGCAGATGTGTTTGTGCTAGTTGCAATGTGAAAAAATACTACCACAGAAAAAGTAATCGGTGAAAGAAGTTTTACTTGTTTAAGATGAAAATGAACAGGTATGGTAAAGCAGGATCTGAGACCTGGGACCATGCATGTTTGTGTGAGTGGGATAGGAAATTATGGAATTAGGTGTTTTGGTAACCATAAACATTAAACTGACCAAAAAGTGGTAATTTGAAAATACACACAGATGGGGCACAAAAGCAGTTTCCTATGTTGAGTGATAAAAATTAAAAACACATTCTCAGATGTGTTGGTGTCAGGTGGGATGTGAAAAATGCTGTCATAGAAAATAAGGTCTGTATCAGCATTTCTACTGATATCAAGGATGGGTAGGAATGGGAAAGTAAAGATATGACTTGGAATATGTTTCTGAGACCTGACTGAAAAAGGATGGAAATTGGTGCTTTTGTGACCAAAGCAGTTAAAATGGTATGGTGATTTGGAAGTGTGATGGTCACACATGTGCAGACAGAGAGGGGAAAACAGTTACAAACATTAAGTGGTAAAAGTCAAAAACACTTTCTCAGATGTGTTGCAGTCAGTTGGGATGTGAGAAATGCTGTCATGGAAAATGTGGTCTTCAGCATCATTTTTACAGATATCAAGGATGGATGGGAAAGGTTAAGTAAAGGTAAGATTTAGGACCTGAGCAGATAGACATGTTGAGGGGTGCCACCTTATGCCAGGAATGCTGTGAAGAGAAGGATGGTGAGGGTGAAGGATGCCCTGGACACAAGGGATGCTTGCCTTGAAGGAGGTGGGTGGGTGGGTGGGGACTTCCACTGCATGCCAGGGATGCTACACCTAGAGGAGGAATGATGGATGGGGTGTCCCTGCACCAAGGGTATAATTGCCATTGTGTGGGTGAGGGAAAGGAGTGGCATTTGGCACTACAGACAACTAGGCACAGGCACATGTTTAGGGAGGGTTGCAACTGAGCGACCCTGAGTGTCTGGCATGGGACCAGGGTGAGTAAGGGAGTGACATTATACTCCAAGGAGCTGTAGGTATTAACTGTAATGTGCCCTGCACTATTAACACAAAGCAGTTTACATCTTACAAAAACACTATGTTTAGGCATGAGTCAGGGATGAAATGCAAGCCCTTAAAAGTAGGGAGATGTAACATTAGGGTACATAATAAAAAGGGTCTGTGGAATCCCAGTTTTTGATTGGGTGAGGACCATTCCTTTACCCTTATGTTACTGCTATAAACCTATATCTGTAAAACCTGCTCACATGCATGAGAATGTGATAAAGCAACTGCTTCCAGTTTGAAAATGATGTTTCTTCTCTCTGCCTTAACAGCTGTCTGCTGCCACTGTGGTTATACATCAAAGAGGTGCATAAGCTTCAAAGCTGATAATTTCCATTCCCCTCACACTACTACTGATGATCACTACATCCACATAAAACTCTCTTAAGTAAAATATTTAAAACAAACATTTGTCAGTGCCGAATGTTGGCTTGCTGGCACTGGCATTGGTAATGCAGGAGTTAGAGAGATGCACAGTAGGATTGGCAGTGAAGTAGTGAACTGAAACTGACTCCAGCCCTAACCATGCAGAGAGTGACAGGCACTGTGGTGTGACTTTGGGTTGTTGGCCATAACGCTCATGCCATTTCACCTCACCCTACCCCGCAGAGACAGACAAGTGCGCGATGTGCCTTGGGGTCTTCAGGCCTTACGCTCACCCCATTCCATAAGGGAATATACTGACATGGACATAGTGTAGGAGAACGAGGTGAATGTTGGGGCTGAAGAGTCTAAGGCACATCTTGACATCTGTCACTGGCTGCAGGGTGGGATGGGTGAAATGGTGTAAACATTGCAGCCAAAAAATGCCAACTCACATCCCTGATGCCTGTCAGTCTGTACAGGGTTCAGCATTGCAGTTGGAAACCCTAATGCTGAGGGCATGTGTTAGTATTTTCACTCCAAATTTTCAACATAGGCCATTTGTGACCCCACCTCATGAACAGTGGAACTATGAGTATATTTGCCGAAAGGTGATTTTGTACATCTGCTGTGCATTTTGGTGGCACAGGTGCGAAAACACATTTCAGGTAGGATGTGAAAAATGACAGCTGCACTGTTCATGAGGAGGTGTAAAAAAAATAGCATTGCTGAAAATCTGGAGTGAAAATATGAAAACTTGGTGACATCACGAGCATGCATAGAAACTGTGCAATACACAGCCATAACGCAATTATTTGGGGGATTTGTTTAACCAAATTTTCAACATAGGCATTTTGGGAACTCCAGTCATGAACAGTGTCACTGTGATTTTGTTAATGTAGCCCGGACATTGATTTTCCACAGCAGTTGCACCATTGTGTGACACGTACAAAAACACATTTCAGGCAGGATGTGAAAAATAACAGCTGTTCATAAGGAGGTGTACAAAAGTGAAAATCTGGAGTGAAAATATGAAAAACTGGTGATATCACGAGCGTGTATAGAAACTGCACAGTGCACGCCCATAACACAATTATTTTGGGTGTTTGTTTTACCAGATTTTCAACATAGTCATTTTAGGACCACCACTTGTGAACAATCTCAATGTGATTTTGTTAATGTGTCCAGAACATTGGTTTCGCACAGTGACCATGCCCTTGTGCGCCACAAAAAATGGCAATGTTGAAAATCTGGAGTGAAAATATTAAAAACTGTCAAAGTTATGAGCATGCATTGAAACTGCGCAATGCACACTCATAACATGGTCATTTTTTGAAATTTTTCCACCAAATTTGCAAGATAGGGTTTTTTGGACCCCGCCTCATGAACAGTGTCATTACTCAGTCCCAAAAGGTGATTTCACATAGTGACCATGTAATGACCTTTCAGGGCTGAGCAACGAGATGACAGTGCATGTGTTCATGAGGTGGGGTCCCAAGCACCCCATGTTGAAAATTTGGAGGCAAAATTCCAAAAAATGGCTGAGATATCCACCTAAGTTGAAAAAACCCTATTTATGCCATTATACAGCTTACCGGCATTTCTTCAGTTCGCGGTAGGCTTTGAAGAGTGCAGACGTGTTCCTGGTCCACTGATGATCATCGCACCGGGCTCTGGAGGTAAGTATGGGATGAGGGGGGTGTGGGGAGGTGGGGTGTGCAGAGGGTGGCTGCAGGTTGGGAGAGGGGACCCCATAGTGAAGGACTGTTTTCCTTCTTTTAGGTACTTGGAAAAAAAAAAAAACAATGCCGAGGACAGTTTTCTTTTTCCACAGGTGTATAAAAAGTGGGATCCCAGTGTGCACCATGACTTTGGGGGGGTGATGTTGCTACACTGGGGTGGGCTTCCAGTGTGGCACAGAATAGGGGCAGGACCTCAACATGCCGATGATGGTCAGCTTTCATCATGGGGAGGCACACTGGGGTGGGCTCCCAGCGTGACACAGAATCTTGGGGGGGTTATTTAGCATGCCGACAGGGGGACTAGGCACCCCTGAAGTCAGCATTGTGCAGCAGGTGGCGTGGCAGCCACTGCCACCATGTTTATAAATATTTCACCAGGAAAGGCATGTTGGGAGGCATGTTATTGTGCCGCTGCATCATGAGCTTGCCTCTCATTGCAGCGGCACTTTCCTTAGAAGTTTTGACCACTTTAAATATTGCTGATGTCAGCACCTGCATGCTGGCTTAATGGGGAATGAGGGACGCACCTACTGATGCATGCCCTGCATTCGCCAACACGGACCGCACCTCCAAAATCTGCTATGACCGCAAGATGTTGGCTGATCCGCAAGCGCAAGCCAACATAAAAATGCCTCTGAATAATGCTTTTTTATTTAGTTTTTTTACTTTATTTCAAGTGAAAATCAAACACTGGGTTAGCTCGTGTGCACACCAATTAGGTGAAAGCACTACTGGCATCTGCCCCTAGCAGAACAATGGAATTGAGTGTTTTCCAGCTCCCCTCAGAAGAATGCAGGAGCCAAATAGAGCTTTGAAACGTAGAAGACCATTAATTACGGTCTGTGATCCGGACCTACAGTATGCAGGAGCCCAGAAGGATTTGTAAAAAAAGATAATTGGTCACAGTCTGTGTTCCAGACTCCTGCAGAAACCAGGTAGTTTTTTGCTTTGTTTATTTTCAAAAAGGGGCTTGATCATGGTTTATGTTCTGTACCCACATACGAGCCCAATGCAGCTTTTAAATTAGTCTGTTTATCATGGTCTTTGTTCTGGATCCCCATAGGACTTGGAGAAGGATTTTAAAAAGCCTATTTATCTGTGCCATGACTCATTCATGTCACCAGTTGACACAAAATGACAACAGACACTATTCCATTTGAAGATTCACTGCAAACAGGCTTGAGACAGCATTCCAGCAGAACAACTAATTTACCAGAAACAGACAAAATACCAAAACAGGTGGTCAGGAACAAGGTAAACTGTTGACAAAAATAGCCATTTATATAATAGCAATTAGGTAGTTTCAGCCGGCCCACCAATGCAGTGGTACAGTTACCACTTGTGACACCATTGAGAGCAAGCCAGGAGCATCAGAGGACCAGCTGGGTGGATGTTGGATGAGCATCCTGGGGACAGCTCTCCACCTCTGGGAGGGAGGGTTGGTGGTTTCCAGCATTTGGGTGACACCCAGTGGAGGCTGGGTATACATCAAGCTAAGGACCACATAACAGAAGGGAAGTCCGTGGCAGATGTCTGTGGGGCATGCGTAGGAGCATGCATGCCCACACGCTGACATCATTGTATGTCCATGCTGTAGGTGGAAACTGACAAAAGGGAACAATCCTGTCCGGCAGCAGTACTGTGAGATCCTCTGACCCCACGCCGAATGACGCCGCAGCTAGTCTTGGGTCGGAACATGGTTGATCTTGTCCTCTCTTTTGGAGGACCTACCATGGGGGTAAGCTATGGACCTCTGTTCTGGGGCCACTATTGGGGATGCTACTTGAGGGTGCAGTGGACTGAGTCAGGGAATATCACTGCCTGCAGCACAGTGAATAAACATAGTTGAAAAAAAATAGGTAGAATATGAATATGTTAACAAGCTCGTGACACGTTCAGGAATATTTTAACAAAACATAATATTTAGACACAGTCCAGATTGTATGTCCCATTAGTTCTGTATTCCTCCTCCCCATTATTTATTACTTAGATTATTTGCATGAAAACAGGATCTTTGCTCCTGAAGAGTTAATCTATTCCAGCTGCTTTCTCCCTACCTGAAGCCATGGAGCACTGCTTGTGACCTCACAGTTATTTCCATGGCAACAGAGAGTGATGTCACAACAGAGGATTATAACTTGAAGAAGGGAGTAAGCTCCAGAGACAGGTGAACTCAAAACGAACTCGAAGGGATAAAGATTATATATTCATACACTTTTCCTTAATAATAAAGTATGGAGATGAGAAATATGTCAACTATAAATGGAATTCAAGCAGAATTGTACTTAGTTATTATATTTTTTAATGTTTTCTTTAAGGTGTCAGTAGCTTGTTAACCCTTGCAGTGCCAAGGACTTATATATCAGTCCAAAAGTCCTATATGTTCTAATTCTGCCTGCAGCCTAAGGATTAAAGTTCATGCTAATCACACTCTGGGGCACGAGGCACTTGGCTGTGCCTTTTGCCACAGCACACATTACACTCCAGGTGGTTACTGAACAGAAAATTAAAATGACCCCTGGCTGTACCTTACTGCATAAAATATCCCTTGGATCTTCATGAATTGGTGGCGTGGTATTCCTCATTGTGTGAGTGATCACTCAACACAGCACTGGTGTCACCCTAACTTGGCACTGAAAGTTACTTACACACCAATGCTGAGAGAGAGAGAGAGAGAGAGAGACATGCCAAAAGTAGGGTAATGCCAATGTTGCTTCAAGGGATAGTTCAAACCATGAGGAACACCATGCCGCAGATTCACTGAATCAAAGAGGGTAACTGCAAACACAGTACCTTGCTCTGTGAGATCTAGAACTGGTTCAGTGGGGCTGCTGAAAATTTGCTAAGATACAGGTGAAACTACAACACATAGCTGGACAAAGAGCAGAGATAGCCTGGAGGATAGTTTATAGTTCCATTACATACAGTATCTGTAAAGTATTGTGACACTTTATTAGTATTAGGGTTCAAGTGCTCTGATTGGATAGCTAAACTGGTAGGTCATATTACAATCGAAGTGCCACTGAAATTACCAAAGTCTCTCTCTTTCTCTCAGTTCAGTTCAAATTCAATTCAACATAACTGTATTGTCATGTCAAGATAAACAGGTATTGCCAGTTTATACATCAAACTACAGTATTTATAAGGTCTCTCTCTCTCTCTTCTCTCCCCTTAAGTGAATTGTTATTTTTTCCTTGACTTACATAAAGTATGAGATGTGGGAAGAGACATACAGCATTAAAAAGCAATACAATAGAACTTAGGTTAGGATTTCCTATTAACCCTGTGTCTCCCCGGGGATGACAAGGATTTTCATTATTTCCTTGAGTGCTGGAGGCCACTTTAGACAGTTCTGTGAGAGAATTTATTGAAAAAGTAGTAGTTTAAGGAGATGTCCACAACAGATCAGTTTTCTGTTTAACTGTTGAGATTAAGAACTAAGAACAGCAAGTGGCCATGATGGTTTAATGGGTAACACTCCCACTGTTGGACCAGAAGGACAGAAGTTAAAGATCCACACACACAAAAACTATTAAATTCAATTTGAAGACATAAGTAGTAGTGGTAGTTAGACTGTAGTTGTAGTAAATAGATGTAATCATAAAACCCAGAAAGAAAAAAAAAACAATTGGGCTGAGGCTCATTTACAATAGGATCCCATTATACACACTCACAGTTACTATATAAAAATAGAGATAAGGCAAGGCAGAGCAATTTTTATTATGTTGATTGTGCGCATGCACAAGAAACATATTGTGGCAGGTTGCCAGAAGCAGGTTGTGGAGGCGCCGCACTGTTGTGGCCAGTGCCACCACAGCCTTTAAAGGCCTGGCCCGCTTTCCCCAATGGCATGGCACGCTGCTGCTGACACTAGTTCAGCCAGCATGCCACAACCTTGAGAGGTTTTAGCTGCTGCAATCAGGGTCCACCTCATCATTGCAGCATTATCCTCTGCAATGAGGGAGCAACCCCTCATTGCAGGGCTCCCTTGCATTCCCCACCTGTTTGCCGAGTGGGTGCTCAATCCCCTCAGCATTATGTTCTCTCCCTGGTTTTTGCTGATGAGGGTGCCCAATCCAGTCAGAATAATGTCACCCCCACTTGAATAATGTCACTACACTTTTATTGTGTGCGATCATAGGGTCCCAATCACTCCGGCATGTGCGCCCCCTTTGTTGTGTGCGGCAAGGAGTGCCCAATCCCCGTCTGCTACAGCCAGCCGCCCAAAGAGTCCACTGCATGCTGGGAGCCCACCCCAGCATGCATGCCCCTGAAAACAAAAGACGGTCCCAGAATGTCTTTTTTTTTTGACCTGTGAAAAAAGGAAACGGTCCCTCAGCTGTCTCCCTGCCCTCCCTACCGCAACCTGCACCCACCCACTGTGCACCCTGCCTCCCCACCCCTCACCCCATACTTACCTCTGGAGTCCGGCACGACGATCTTCGTGGACTGAAACACGCCTGCACTCTTCAAAGCCGACCGCAACTGAGGAAATGCTGGTAAGCTGTATAATGGTATAAATAGGGTTTTTTTCAACTTTGATGCATAGCTCAGTCATTTTTTGGAATGTTGGCAGCAAATTTTCTACATGGGGTTTTAGGGACCCCTTCTAATGAATTCTGCCACTGTCATGGCGTTAATTGGCCCCGAAAGATGATTTTGTCATCACTGCGCGGAATCACCTTTTGGGACCGATTAACAAAATGACAGTGCTAGTGTTCATGAGGTGGGCTCTCAAAAAAGCCTATGTTGCAAATTTGGTGGAAAAAATAAAAAAAATGACTGTTTTACAAGCGTGTATTGCGCAGTTGCTACGCACACTCGTAACTTCATGAATTTGCAATATTTTCACCCCAGATTTTCAACATTGGCATTTTTCCATACCTTCTTGTGAACAGTATAGCTGTCATTTTTCACATCCTGGCCGAAATGTGTTTTCGCAGTTCCAGCACAGAATAGCGCGGTTGTTATGGGAAATCAGTGTTCGGGACAGATTACAAAAATGACAGTGATGATTTTCATGAGCAGAGGTACTAAAATGCTATGTTGAAAATTTGATGCTGATACTCCATAAATTGAGTGTGTTACGAGCGTGCGTTGCGCAGTTTGCATGCACGCTCGTAAGTTCGCGAATTTATAACATTTTCACTCCAGATTTTCAACATTGCATTGTTCTGACCTCCTTATGAACAATACAGCTGTCATTTTTCAGATCCTGGCCGAAATGTGTTTTCGCAGTTCCGGCGCAGAATAGCGCAATCACTGTGGGAAATCCGTGTTCAGGACACATTATGAAAATGACAGTGACACTGTTCATTAGCGGAGGTCCTAAAATGCCTAAGTAGAAAATTTGGTAATGAAAGTCCATAAAATGAGTGCGTTATGAACGTGCGTTGCGCAGTTTCCATGCATTCTCATACCTTCGCAACTTTGCAATATTTTGACTCCCAGATTTTCAACATTGCTATTTTTCCACACCTCCTTATGAACAGTGCAGCTGTTATTATTCACATCCTGGCTGAAATGTGTTTTTTCGCTTCCAGTGCACAATTGTGTGGTTGCTGTGGGAAATCAGTGTTCGGGACACATTAAGAAAATCACACTGACACTGTTCATGAGCAGAGGTCCTAAATTGCCTATGTTGAAAATTTTATGATGAAAGTCCATAAAATGACTGTGTTACAAGTGTGCATTGTGCATTTCCATGCACCCTTGTAACTTTGCAAATTAGTAATATTTTCGTGCCACATTTTCAACACTGGCATTTTTCCACACCTCCTTATGAACAGTACAACTTTCATTTTTCACATCCTGGCCAAAATGTGTTTTCACACTTCTGGCACAGAATACCGCAGTCGCTGTCAGAAATCAGTGTTTGGGACAGATTAGGATCAAGTGAGTGAGGGGGAGGGAGTGACCGAGCTCAACGGAGCTCTGTTGGGACTGCTGTGGATTTCTTTGTGGGCAGAAAAAGGCACCAACACAGGCAGCAGCTCAGTACAAAAGGGCAGCCTACAGCGCTGGGAGACACAGAATAAGTGAGTGAGGGAGGCGGAGTGAGTGAGCTCAAGAGAGCTCTGTTGGGACTGCTGCAGATTTCTTTGTGGGCAGAAAAAGGCAGCAATGCACGCAGGGACCCAGTACAAAAGGGCAGCCTGCAGCAGCGGAAGAAACAGAATGAGCGACGGAGAGAAGGGGAGTAAGCGAGCTCAATGGAGCTCTATCGTGACTGCTGCAGATGTCTTTGTGGTCAGAAAAGGGCGGCAACGCATGCAGGAGCCCTGTACAAAAGGGCAGCCTGCAGCACTGGCAGAAATGGAATGAGCGAGTGGAGGGGGGAGTGAGTGAGTTCAACGGAGCTCTGTCGGGGCTACTGCAGATTTTTTTGTGGGCAGAAAAAGGTGCCAACAGAGGCAGGAGCGCAGTACAAAAGGGCAGCCTGCAGTGACAGGAGAAACACAATGAGTGAGTGAGAGAGGGGGAGTGAGCAAGCTCAATGGAGCTCTATCGTGATTGCTGTGGATTTGTTTGTGGGCAGGATAAGGCGGCAATGCAGGCAGGAGCCCAGTACAAAAGGCCAGCCTGCAGCGCCAGCAGAAACGAGATGAGCGAGTGAGACAGAGGGAGTGAGTGAGCTGAACGGATCCATGTCGGGACTGCTCCAGATTTCTTTGTGGGCAGAAAAAGGCAGCAATGCACGCAGGGGCCCAGTACAAAAGGGCGCCTGCAGCAGCAGGAGAAACAGAACAAGCGAGTGAGAGAGGGGGAGTGAACGAGCACAGTGGAGCTCTATTGTGACTGCTGCACATTTCTTTGTGGGCAGAAAAAGGCAGCAACGCAGGCAGGAGATAAGTACAAAAGGGCAGCCTGGAGTGGCAGCAGAAACAGGATGAGCGATTGAGAGCAGGGAATGAGCTAGCTCAATGGAGCTCTGCCGGGACTGCTGCAGATTTCTTTGTGGGCACAAAAAGGCGACAACAGATTCAAAAGCCTAGTACAAAAGGCCAGCCTGCAGCACTGGCAGAAACAGAATGAGTGAGTGAGAGAGGGGGAGAGAGCGAGCTCAACAGAGGTCTATCATGACTGCTGTGGATTTCTTTGTGGGCAGGAAAAGGCAGCAATGCAGGCAGGAGCACAGTACATAAGGCCAGCCTGCAGCACCGGCAGAAATGGAATGAGCGAGTGACAGAGGGGGAGTGAGCGACCTCACTGAAGCTGTGTCAGGACTGCTGCACATCTCTCTGTGGGCAGAAAAAGCCACCAACACAGGCAGGAACCCAGTACAAAAGTGCAGCCTGTAGCAGCAGGAGACACAGAATGAGCGAGTGATGGAGGGGGAGTGAGTGAGGTGAGCTCACCGGAGCTCTGCTGGGACTGCTGAAAATTTCTTTGTGGGTAGAAAAAGGCAGCAATGCACGTAGGAGCCCAGTACAAAAGGGCAGCCTGCAGTGGCGGGAGAAACAGAATGAACGAGTGAGAGAGGGGGAGTGAGTGAGTGAGCTCAATGGAGCTCTACTGTGACTGCTGCAGATTTCTTTGTGGGATAAGAAGGCGGCAATGCAGGCAGGAGCCCAGTACAAAAGGGCAGCCTGCAGCACCAGCAGAAATGAAATGAGCGAGTGAGAGAGGGGGAGTGAGCGAGCTCAACGGAGCTCTGTTGGGACTGCTGCAGATTTCTTTGTGGGCGGAAAAAGGCACCAACAGAAGCAGGAGCCAACTACAAAATGGCAGCCTGCAGTGCCAGGAGAAACAGAATGAGAGAGTGAGACAGGTGGAGTGAGTGAGCTCAACGGAGCTCTGTTGGGACTGCTGTGAATTTCTTTGTGGACAGAAAAAGGCAGCAATGCACACAGGGGCCCAGTACAAAAGGGCAGCCTGCAGCAGTGGGAGAAACAGAACGAGTGAGTGATAGAGGGGGACTGAGCGAGCTCAATGATGCTGTATCATGACTGCTGCAGATTTCTTTGTGGGCAGAAGAAGGCTGCAATGCAGACAGGAGCCCAGTACAAAAGGGCAGCCTGCAGTGCTGGCAGAAATGGAATGAGCGAGTGAGAGAGGGGGAGTGAGAGAGCTCAATGGAGCTCTTTTGGGACTGTTGCAGATTGCTTTGTGGTCTGAAAAAGTCGCCAATAGAGGCAGGAGCCCAGTACATAAGGGCAGCCTGCAGCGCCAGGAGAAACAGAATGAGCGAGTGAGATAGGAGGAGTGAGCAACCTCAACGGAGCTCTATCATGACTGCTGCAGATTTCTTTGTGGGCAGAAAAAAGCAGCAATGCAGGCAGGAGCCCAGTGCAAAAGGCCAGCCTGCAGCGCCAGCAGAAATGGAATGAGTGAGTGAGAGAGGGGGAGTGAGCGAGCTCACAGGAGCTGTGTCAGGACTGCTGCAGATTTATTTGTGGGCAGAATAAGCCACCAACACATGCAGGAGCCATGTAGAAAAGGACAGCCTGCACCAGTAGAAGACACAGAACGAGTGATCGAGTGAGGGAGGGGGAGTGAGTGAGCTCAACGGAGCTCTGTTGGGACTGCTGCAGATTTCTTTTGGGCAGAAAAAGTCAGCAATGCACCCAGGGGCCCAGTACAAAAGGGCAGCCTGCAGCGGTGGGAGAAACAGAATGAGCGGGTGAAAGAGGGAGAGAGAGCGAGTTCAACGGAGCTGTATCAAGACTGCTGCAGATTTCTTTGTGGGCAGAGAAAAGCGGCAATGCAGGCAGGAGCCCTGTATAAAAGGCAAGCCTGCAGCTCCGGCAGACACGGAACGAACGAGTGACAGAGGGGGAGTGAGCAACCTCAACAGACCTGTGTTGGTACAACTGCAGATTTTTTTGTGGGAAGAAAAAGCCACCAACAAAGGCAGGAGCCCAGTACAAAATGCCAGTCTGCAGCGCAAGGAGAAACAGAATGAGTGAGTCAGAGAGGGGGAGTGCCCCACCTCAACAGAGCTCTGTCGGGCCAGCTGCAGATTTCTTTGTGGACAGTAAAGGGTGCTAACGCAGGCAGGAGCTCAGTACAAAACAGCAGCCTGCGGCTCCAGGAGAAACAGAACGAGTGAGTGACAGAGGGCCAGTGAGTGAGCTCAACGGACCAATGCAATCAACATTCGGCATTGACAAATGCTTGTTTATAAAGCACTCAGTCCCAAAGGATCTGAGTGCCATGCATAAATGATCAGAACAATTGCAAATGAGAACATTATTAAAGCAACATTTTAAGATACAGTTAAATTGATGAAGAAGATGCAAGGCACATACAATTAACTAACTAGTAAATGCTTGCTCAAATAAAAAAGGTCTCAAGAGAGGCTTTAAAAACTCCCACTGTGTTGGTCATATGAATATAAGGAGGCAGCAAGTTCCACAGTACTGGAGCAGCCATTGCAAATGCTCTGAAACATAGAAACATAGATTCTGATGGCAGATAAGGACCGCTTAGCCCACCTATTCTGCCCATTTCCCTACCTAACGGATAAGCTGCAGATGCTAGTTAACCAGCAGCCTACTTCCTCCTACCACCCACTAGAATTGCTTTATGTCTGTCCCATGCATTCTTGAATTCCCTCACTGTTTTTGACTCTACAACCTCCTCATGAAAGCTGTTCCATGCATCTACATGCTCTGTCCCCTGAAACTCTTAACCAGGAAGGGGGAACAACCAACAGGCCCACATTGATGGAGCAGAGGGGGCGAATTGGGCAGTAGAGACCAAGGAACTATTTCAGGTATTTTGGATCCAAACTGCATAGGGCCTTGCAGGTTAATAAGCATATCTTGAAGGTGATGCAACATCACAAAGGCAACCAGTGCAGTGCACAAAAGACTGTGATGAGGAGCCCATTATCAGCTGGGCAACAGCATTGTGGAACAGCTGCAGGCATTACATCAAACCTCCAAATAACTCTTAAGTAGAGAGTGTTAGAATAGTCCAGTCTACAGGTGATGAAAGCATGGGGGATGATCACCAGGTCCACATGAGCTAGATGCAGCTTGATCCTGACTATGTTTTTGAAGATGGTAAAAGCCAGATCAGATCACACTTAACACCTGCTGTTCTATCATCATTCAGCAGTCCAAAATGATCTACAGGTCCTTCACTGCCTTGACAGCAACGAGTTCATTTAAAGAATATAAATTATACATCCCAGGTATACAGTACAATATAAAGTTTAGTACACATAATTTCATTTCAGTACCAATCTCACTCAAAGGTTGCTCACAAAAAGTTGAAGTCCCATATGTATGTAAATCAATATCAGTGTAACAGTATGTAAAGGCTTTCTGTTATAATTTTCACAGCATAGCTTTGTTTTTACCTGCATTAGTATTGAACTAGATTTTTTTGTTCCCTGTGGTAGTTTAACTGAGATGATGATGCTTTAGTTCTGAGGTAAGCCATTCCAAGTTTTGGTCCTGTTACAGAAAAGTAGAATAGCCTTTAAAATTTTGAGTTCTGCAAACAGAAACCCCAAATTCTACAAAATCAGAAGATCTCAAGACCTTCCATAGCATTCTTGGTTTCAGGAACTTGAGAATGCAGTTTAAGACATCCTGTAGACAATTGTGCACAAAGCACACCAAATGCAACTGCCTGTGATTCTCCAAACTCAGCTGGCTAAGTCCTTGTACATCAGACAATGTTGTCTATCCCATCCATCTATAAAGAGGCAAATGCAAGGATGGAGGGATTTCACGTGGCTTTTATTTCCAATAAGGTGTCCTGATTAAAAAGTTTGAACAGGAACCCCTGTATCACTAGTGTTATTGGTGTTTACCTTAATGCAGTCTCTGCACTGTGAGCTGAACTGTAATATTTTTACAACTCCTTTTCCCAATAATCATGAACATCTGATATGCAATACATCATTTTCGCTGCAGTCCAGTTCTATTCAATGTTGCACGTGAATGGACTAAAGCACAGGAAAGTAATGTGACTGGCCCAACGTCACACACAGAGCCTGTGGCTATGGGTGGGATTTAAAACTTTGATCTTCTTACAGTTCAGTTCTTGAACCACTAGGCTACAGTGCATTCCATAATGCATTAATTTCTAAAAATGCCATGAAATAAAGCCATTTGTGAATTAAAGGTGTTATAGAAAGCCAAACTCTGTTATAATCTACACTAGGCTACAGTTTTGAAATATTACTTTCTAAGGACTATTTTAGAATACATATCAAATGTACTCCAAATTAGGGATGGTATGGTACTAGTAGTACTTTTTATTATTTGACTGAATACCAAATAGCCACTGAGAGTGTTTGTTGAATAATGAATACGAATTGCTGTTTTGTGTATATTTTTTATTTTTCATAATTGTATTTCATTCCCTTCCTTTTTTTAATTTATTTTAAAAGCAAATAAGGTAAATACAGTTCTTATGCAAACTGGTAGTTTGGAAGTCAATACTTGTTGCACATATGTATTTTAAAGTGCACATTAACAATTTGATAACACAGGTAGTAGCAAATAACAACCCAGCTTGTGTGAAACATTGCTAACTTAAATGAAACTAAACTGTGTGCTTGTATACTTGTGTCAGAATGTTCAGACTTGGGGCTGCTAGTGTAGGACATCTTGTACATTCTCTAAGCGGGGGCTGGGATTTGTAGTTCAAAGGCAGTGTCGGACTACAAAACAGGTCTTTGAATAGGGTCTCTGGTGGTTGACAGTTAAAGTAAGCTTTTTTATTGCACCAAGCACACACTGTTGTATTGCTGTGAGTCAGAGCTACAGCTCGTATACATTTTTTAATACTATTTCAGTATTTTAAAACAGCTAGCAGGCCACATAGAAGTGGTCAATTGATCATACTCTACTTCTGGGAAGGATCAGTTAAAAGGCAGCTCACACAGTGAGTGGACAGATTAGAAGAACAGCGATAAGCTGTCAGCAAACAAAGAAACATTGCTAACTTAAATGAAACTAAACTGTATGCTTGTATACTTGTGTCATAGTGTTCAGACTTGGGGCTGCTAGTGTGGGATGCCTTGTACATTCTCTAAGCGGAGGCTGGGATTTGTAGTTCAAAGGCAGTATCACACTACAATATGGGAGCAAGACCACAGTCCCTGAATAGGGTTTCTGGTTGTGTGCACTTAAAATAAGCTTTTTTATTGTGCCAAGTACACACTGTTGTGTTGCTGTGAGTCAGAGCTACAGCTAGTACACATTTTATAATAGTATTTCAATATTTTAAAACAGCTTGTGGGCCACATAGAAGTGGTCAATTGATCACACTCTACTTCCAGGTAGGATCAGCTAAAAGGCAGCTCGCACAGTGAGCGGGGTGAGCGTGTGGCACTGTGTGCAGAAACGTGTGTAGAGACATGTGTCTGCCATGGATGTTTGGGACTTGGCCTGTCAGATATACCGGGGAGACTACAGTAAGTGTGTAAATAAATTATACTACTTAAATAAATAAAACATGGACACTCAAGCTAAAATGACAGACTGAAATGAATATCTACTTGATATATTATGTAGCACAGGTTAAGTAGTAAAATGTGCTACAGTTTATTTGATTGGTTGTTTGTGTGGTACAGTGGCTTGTTATTGGTTGTTGGGAGATGTGGGCCGGTGTTTGTTCTTCCGGGTTTCGTTGTGTGTATTGTGTTAAGAACCTTGTAGTTCGACATTAGGTTCATCAGTGACATGTACACAGGGTTGATAGCAGGAGCTACATAATGACAGTGTGATAACCTGCAGTTCTTGTTGCCTGTGTACATGTCATGACAAGTGAAGTGTTTAGAAGTACTGATAGCACTTTTTATCTAATGGGTTATGAGTCAACCATTATAATATAATAGGAGTTCTCAGGTACCAGACAGATATGCCCTCTGTCACCCCTCCTCTTTAACATTTACCTTGAACCTCTTTTCAACAGTTTTAGATTTGATCCAAAGGTACAAGGAGTGGTAGTAGGTACTCAAGAATTTAAAGTTGCCGTATATGCAGATGACATCCTTCTGCATCTGATTCACCCTAAGGAAACTTTTCCAATAGCTTTGAGCATAATAGAAGGATACAGTAAAATGTCTAATTACAGAAATAACGTGTTCCCACTCAGTTCTAAACTACAGAAGAATGTAGCCACAGATTTGGGACTACAGTTGAGTCCGAGCACATTAAGGTATTTGGGGATTATGTTGGCTAGGAGTGATTCCAAAATGGTTCAGCTGAACCTAAACTCTATTCTTCAGACAGTCAAACATGATTTATCTAGATGGAGTAAACTCCCGCTTTCTCTCTGGGGCCAGATAAACTTAATCAAAATGAATGTTCTGCCCAGGATGTTCTATCCTATTAGTATGCTCAATGTCTGGTTACCATTGAAATTATTTAAAAAAATCCCACTCAGTGATATCGAATTTCATCTGGCAAGGGAAGGCCCCCCCATAGAGCTTATCACAAGTTGGCCGCCTGTACTGTAAGTCCAAAGGGGGACTGAGACGGCTACATCTAGGATTATACTATTGGGCTAGCAGCACTAGTAAATATTTAAAGTCGGTACTGACCCCAACTGATGCAATCTCTTTGCCTTATGTCTCTTCATGGGTAAAGCTGGAAATTGAACTGATTAGGAGGGCTGGCCTTGATCCGATCACCCTGCTATACTCTACAAAGCAAGCCTTCCCTAAAAAGTTAACATCTGTAC
Organism: Neoceratodus forsteri; assembly: GCA_016271365.2. Classification (NCBI taxonomy): domain Eukaryota; kingdom Metazoa; phylum Chordata; order Ceratodontiformes; family Ceratodontidae; genus Neoceratodus; species Neoceratodus forsteri. The sequence goes on along the minus strand of CM057456.1, from coordinate 167,574,934 downwards.
CAATACTTGTCTCAGTGAGGATCCATGCACAGCTATGTTCATTTTAATGGCATGAAGCAAGGAAGGATCCAAATCAACTACTGTGTAAAAACCCTAATTTGAAAATAGGAGGCAAAATTATCTCAGAATCTTGGATTCCTTCACTGGGGAAACTGAGGGTTAAAGACCTACTACAGGAGGGTGGATGCCTTCTGATGGAATCCATCCTTAGCAGGTACAAAGTGGGGCCTAACCACATTTTCCAAGTCTACCAGGTAAAACACATAATAGTACAGATTCTCAGGGGCTTTAGAGAAGGCAGAGTCCCAGAAAAATATTTTGAGTTACTCTCCAGGGTGTTTGGGATCCGCACATAGTATCAAAGCTATACACTTCCTTATTTGAACAAGCATATCCATTTCTTGATGGGATATCTAAATACTGGGCAGATCAATTCCCAGAACAAGCCAGGGACTGGGAGGTTATATGGCAAAACACCTACCGTCACATCACCCAGGATAGGTTAAGGGTGATGCAGTTTCAATTTTTGAATAACATGTTCTGGACCCCAGCCAAATTACATGATGTAGGAAGAACAGGCAGTCCTCTGTGTAATAGATGCCATCAGGAGGAGGGTACTCTCTGCAATATATTTTGGGACTACCCTCCAGTAAGGGAACTGTGGGATGCCATCAAGATCAAAGCTGACCCACTACTAGGTATAGAAAACTGCTTTACTCCAGAGATTTGTTTAATGGGAGACCATGCTGAGGTGGATGTGAAGGCCAGAAGATACTACATGGCCATCATTTCATGCTCCCTAAAAAAGTTGGTATTACGACACTGGTTGGATGATCTCCCCCAACTTACACTGAATGGCTAAGAAAGTTTTTATCCAACTTGAACATAGAAAAATTAGGGGTGAGTATGAGGAATTGTATCACCAGATACACCAGAATCTGGGAGAAAGTACACACCCTATATTTGCTTCAACCCAGAGCAGCTCCTCCTGATGGGGATGAATAGAGAAGAGAAGTTCTGAGAGCTGAGATGACCACAGGTATCCAAAAGAAGATAACCCAGGGATGGATGTCTAGTACAGGAGAACAGCCAAGGCTGGGTGAAAGGGAGAAAAGGGGGGAGAGGGCTGGAACAGGGGGTAGGGGTGGAGGGAAGGTGAGTGAGAGGGGTAAGTAATCAATCCACTGCAAAGTGTACTGATCATTTTATGTACTGCCTTTTGCTCTGTATTGTTAAAAACAATAAACTTGAATTTCAAAAAAGAAATAGTAATATGAGATTCTATGTTAACAGGCTGTGGCACATGGATCTGAAAAATTGATAAGGAAAACAAAGAAGTCTGTAGCCTCCCAGGAGCAAGAATAATAAATATAAAAGACATCCTTACCAGAATGCTGATTACAAACCAAATAAGATACAAAACAGTAGTAGTACATGTAGGTACAAATGACCTGAGAACAGAGAAAGACATAGCACTAGACTTTATGGATGTGGGAAAACTTATCAAGGATATTGGGGCTAGAGCAGTTATCGTGGAACTTTTACCTCTACAGAAATGTTGCCCGGAGAAAAATAAAACTATACAGAGAATCAATGCAAGACTGGAATATAGAGCAAAAATGGAAGGAATAGAATATCTAAACACTTGGAACCTTACTGAGGGAAAGGGTCATTTGTACTCAAAGGATGGTCTATATTTAAACAAAGCAGGAAAAAGAATTTTGAGCAGATCTATTATGACCGCACTTGACACAACATAAACAGAAACATATTTACACTAAATATTGGGGGGGGGATATAAACTGGACATGACAAAATAAAAACCCTACTAGTATATGCAAGGAGCCTAGCTTGAAACTTAGAAAAATTAGGGCATTTATTAACATCTGAGGGCATTTACTTATGTGGAGTCATGAAAACATGGTATTGGGAAGGAAACTGGAGCATGGATATCCCAGGTTACAAATTATATAATGTTCATAGGAAACATAAACAGGGAGAGAGCGTAGCCCTATGCATGTCAAATGAACCTGAGTCCTGCGAGGCCAGAAATACAAGCAGTACTGATGAAAATATAGAGCAAGTACGGGTTAATATCTTCCCTAAATACAGCAAGAAAATCTGCATTTGTGTTGCCTATTTGGCACCAGCTTTATCAGCTGAGGAAAATAACAGATTATATGATCACCTTGAACATATCAATCTGTGGAGCAATACTTTCATAATGGGAGGCTTTAACTCACCAGGCACAAATTAGGAAAAACAAATTCAGTTGAAACAACAAAAGATTATTAGATTACATCCAGTCCCATAATATGCAGGAACTAGTTCAAGAATCAGCTAGAGAAATGAATATCTTAGACATTGTAATGACTGGCATGGACAGTAACAAATGACATTGTAGGTTTAGAGAATCCTTTGGAAACAGCGACTATAATATGATTGAATGTTTGACAAAAACAAACTGGAAACCTCTAGTAGGGAAAACAAAGATAAAATTTTATGACTTAGCAGACTACTCTAAAATGGAGCAACAAATTAAAAACTGGGACTGGAAGGAGAATTTTAATAATCAAACCGTGGAAGCCAAATGGCAAAAACTGATAAGCGTTTTACAGCACTGCATAGAAAATCATGTACCAGAAAGATCAAAATATAACAAAAAGGGAAAAATTCCAACTTGGTTTAATAATAAAATCAGACAACATATCAAATAAAAAGAAAGGCATACTTTAAGTACAAAAACAATCCTACACAAAATAACCAAAGCCAATTACAAAGCCAAAATAAAGGCCTGCAAAAAATAAGTTAGATATCGCAAAAGAAATTACAAACACAAACTAGTATCATCCAAAAACAAAAAAAAAGCCTTCTACAGCTACCTAAATAGCAAACAAAGGGGGTATGCAAATGCTGAATCTCTAGAAGTAGATGGGCAAACTGTTAAAGATGAAACAAATGGATGAGGTCTTCAATGACTACTTCAGTAGAATCTACAAACCAAAAGAAACTTTCTCACAAGAGTTAATGGAGAAATTACAGAAAAACTATACCCACAAAGAATATATCATTACTAAGGCAGTATTATTTACACAATTTTTTTTATTACATTTCACGGCGCTTGCACGGTGAAAATTCAGTATTTCACTAAAATGAATGAGTTTACAAATGAGTCATTGTAAATGTAAAAAAAGTAACGCTTTAATTGCTTTTATTATCTATTAGCAGATCTCCAATTAAATAGGGCCAAATCATCAGCAGATTTCCAATGGCTGTTCTTTGAATGCTGATTTAATGGGTAACGTGTGTTCGAGAGCTTCGGGGGGCCTTGTGCGGATGGCTGGAGACTGTGTACTGCTGCTGTCAGCAGCATGTTCCAGATCAGGGAGGCATCATTGGGAATTTGTTGCTATGCAAGGGGCCCCATACCACTGGTGAAGGTGAGGGAGACTCACTAAAGAATGGGAAAAAAACAGAGTAAAAACTCCTCTGCCATTGGCATGATGGCACACTATTCTTGGAGCCACTCCATGGACCTAAGGGGCATTCAGGGTTGGGAGGTTGTTGCCCAATAACTGGGGGAGGGGGGATTCTGTTTTGCTTTTTTACAGTTTATCTAGGTTAGCAATGCAAAAAAAGGAGACAAGCCTAAGTCACAAAATGATTTTTTGTACATTTCATGCTACGTAGTAAATAAACAGAATTACATTGATGACTGCAAGTTTCACGGTAATCGTGAATTCCGTGCGCTCAGCAATTTAATAACTGCCTTAATCATTACTGAGGAAAATATTAAAAGCAGGCTGAAAAGATTGGAGGCAAACAAATCATCCGGCCCAGATGACCTTCATCCAGCATTACTAAAACAACTAGCAGACGTGTTGGCTGTACCACTGGCAGACATCCTGGAAAAACACAAATGTCATACCCTTGCACAAAAAAAGGCCCAAAAAATAACTGTTCAAACTTTAGGCCAATCAGCTTAACTTCCATTGTAGGAAAATTAATGGAGGGTATAATAAAAGATTATTTGTGAACACAGAACTAGAAAGGGATTAGTGGATGTGTTTCAGCATGGATTCCAACAAGAAAGGTCTTGTCAAACAAACTTAATACAGTTTTTCAACCCAGTATCTAGTGCTTTAGAAGTGGATCTGCCAGTAGACATCTTGATCTCTCAAAGGCATTTGACACCTTTCCCCATAACCAGCTAATTGAGAGATTGCTCGATATCTGATAGGAAACAAACTTAATAAACTGGATAAAATCATGGGTGGAAGGAAGGAAACAAAGGGTTTGCATAAAGGGTCACTACTCACACCGGGCAGATGCAACTAGTGGCGTACCTCAGAGTTTGGTACAGGGACCAACCTTATTTAGTATTTATGTTGCACCAATACAGATGAGTTCTAGCACCTGGATTACGAAATTTGCTGACGATGTAAAATTAGCAAGTATTGTAAATAACAAAAATTCTATAGAAAATTTTCAATCAGATATCAACAAGATAGGTGACTGGGTTCTTAAAAACAAACTATCCCTAAATGTAGCAAAATGTTAAAGCATGCATATGGGCAACAAAAACAAATCTGCATCATACACTCTTTATGGATAAGAGATTAAAAAACGGTTCAAGAAAGAGACTTGGGGATCATAGTGTCTACAGATTTATCTCATACAGAACAATGTAAGGCAGTACTCAGCAAAGCAAATTGAATCATGGGATGCATACTGGCAATACCGCAAGTCATGAGAGGTAAGTGATACTGCCATTGTATACATCTCTTGTGAGGCCGCATATTGAGTACTGTGTTCAGTTCTAGGCTCTCCACAAAAAAGGGGATACAGATATGCTGGACAGGATCCAGAGAAAGGCAACACAATGCATCAAACTACTTAAAAAAGTATCACATGCAGACAGGTTAAAAACTCTCCAACTTTTCAGTCTGAGATACAGGAGACTTAGGGGTGACTTATGTATGGTCTATGAAGCTCATAGAAATCTAGAACTATGGGAATACACGGGTTTAGTAAAAAAATAATATGCGTAGCAGTAGATTTCACAGCATGCAGTTGAAATGAGAATTCTTTAAGACAAATCTAAGAAAAAGCTGGATAAATCAGAGAGTGGTAGAGTGCTGGAATAGGGTCCCAAGTGAGGTTGTGACAAGTCTGATCCTTGATATACATAAGTCATCTCTTGATGACTATATCGGTCATGAGAAATATGCCTTTTTTTTTTTTTATCACATCTGTATTTCTTCTTGCACCTGTGTGGCCCCCATCCGACCGACTCCCTCAGCTCCATCCCATGGAATTACCGGGGCTTACCTTACGCCCGGTCCGGGAGCTGTGCCTGCAGAGGGTCAGTCACCATCCTGCCGCCAGTTGCCTTTTTCCGTTTTTCTTCCCATTTTCCCGAGGACCCCAGTAAAAGGATGCATGCATGTGGAGGCATGCATTACAGCCCCGGTAACAGCCCTCCTCCACCCGCCCCATTGGCCTATCATTGGCACCCTTGCTTGTGCAGACCCTCGGCCTCCACCAGGGGGTAGCTGTGAGTGAGGGATGCCACCCCACCTCCCCGGAGAGGAGAGCTGCCTTGATGGCTGCTCCATCCTGCTTCTCCTGCCCCCCCGTGCTGACCTCCGACGACCCAGGCTCGGTCCTGAACCTGAGTCACCGGAGTGAGACGTCCAGCGCCTCAGTCCTCTGCACCACCAGTCTGGCAGAAATATGCCTTTTAAGACATATTTGGTCAAGTCACAATGGCCTATGGCTGCTGCCTTGTATCATTCTATGATTCTATGATAACTGCAAAAATAGTATAACACATCAATTACATTAGTAATCATATTACAAATAGCAACCTGTGGTTAACTGTGCAAAAGTAGTAATATAGCTCACATGCAACCATCTTAATACTTATGATTTATCAGTGGTAAATTACATTTGCAAAAAAAAATTAGTTTTTCAGCGCTCTCTAGCAGTCATCTGCATCTGTGTTCTTCATATACAGTATGTTCCCAGCAGTGCTCAAGAGTCTTTCAGAGGGGTCACTGCTTGGTGGTGCTTGAAAGAAATGCATACATATATATATATATATATATTTAAGTACATACATAAATAAAAATAAATAATAAAGTACTAAAAAAAAACAAAAAAGCAACACAATATATTCACAAATCAAGGGACGGGAGACGTGGGCAAGGGACATAAAACATTTTGAAATTGGAGGTTATAAGAGATAGTTAACAATGAGAACAATGAGAAAATGAGCCATGTGGGGCTACTCATTTTTGTATTTTCTAAAGTTCTATTTGACCAAATACAAATAGTGGTAGGATGACACTATTTGTGGTCAAAGTGAATATTTGTCCCATCCCTGCTCCAAATCTGATACAATATCACAGGTGCAGTGATTCAACATACTGTACTAGTCTACCAGTGTGCTTATCCATGGGTTATTAGCTGAATTCTTGGTGGTAACAGGTAGGCCAGAATTAGTCACAGTAATGCAGGGAGCATCCAGGCCTTACTAAACTAGAATGCCAAAGATATATGTAAAGGGAGGAGGAGGCATGAAAGAACCAAATTCAGACATGCAAGTAAAATTTTAAACAATAATTAAAAATGGTTCAATTTAGCCGGCCCAGTGGTGCTGAGGGTTGAGGTGCTGGACACCACACCTCGCGCTGCACCTGTGACCCAGGTTCGGGAACAGACTCCGGTCGGTGGGGGTCAGCTGGGGGAGGGAGGATTGAGCGTCCCAATGGATGCTCTCCTCCCTCTGGGGAAGGTTACCAGGGGTGCCTTGTGCACCCGCATCCCGAGAGAGCCGTTGGAAGCACAGGCTCTCCAGGGTTCTGGCAGCTCCATTCACTGGAGTTGGGGAGGGGGGATGCTGTCAGGCACTTGGGAGAAGGCGTGCGTCCAGCACGTCACCTGTCTGGACATACGTTCTTGCGCCAGCGTCCCCGGGGGACTGGGAACCACAGAAAAATGGAAAAAGCCTCAGTGAGCCTAGATGATGGCAGCTCCAACAGCCATCCAGGTCCCGAACCCATGGGAAGATCTCCACTGTGCAGGTGCTCCATGAGTAGAAGGAGGAAGAGATAAGGAGTAACCTGGCACTCTAGAGACAGACGCCGTGGTAGCGGACCTAGGAGGGACATGAGCAATGCCTGAAGGAGTGGAGCACTGAGGGAGTATAGGAGGGGGTATAAATGGGGCAAGGTGCTCCAAAGTAAAAAAAAAAAGGGTTCAATTTCATTACAGTATGCATGACAACATGCTTCTATATAGTATATCATTTGAAATACATCAGGTTTCATAATCCTGAGCAGCACCGACAGACATTGTGCAGCTTAAATGTACAGCCGCTGCTGAAACCGACCCTTCCTGGCAGCTCTCCTGATCCAGGCTGACGGATCCCATAGCCAGGGACCCACGCCTGAGCAGCACTAACAGACATTGTGCGACTGAACTGTACGCCCGCTGCCGCTGCCAAAGCCGACTCCTCCTGGCCGCTCTCCTGGTCCTGGCTGATGGATCTCATAGCCAGGTACTACCGCTTCTACTTTCCTGGTGTCAGCTTAAGCTGGGATCCTCTGATTGGTGCTGCATTCTTAGAGGCTGAGTCCCATTGGGCACTTTGCTCCTAAGGCCCAATCCGATTGGTGCGCCTTTCCGTATAGACTTTTCATTGATTTTTTTGGAGCTGCAGTCTGAACTGAGATGCTAGCTAAGCAGCTCAGATTTTCTTCCCACCCCCAACCCCTCCCAGGCCTCCTTTAAATACTCCCACGGCCCGCCTAAGGTGACTCTTTTGACCCCATTGGCTACTACAACCCTGCAATCCAAATACCTGTGCTAGGCAATCTGATCCCTCCTCACCTGTTCCTATTTCTCCAGTTTCAATATTAGTCTGGCCTCTAGTGGTAGTCTCCTTCCCTGGCTCCTCTCCTATTTTCCAGCCAGTTCCCAGGTTACAAAAAGTGAATCTACAAATGATGTTACTCGTTCTAGTACCTGCTATAGTTCTCCTACCTTTATCCCTGCCTTCTGCTCCCTGTGCCCCCCTTAGCCACCCCCACTTTCCTGCCTCATGATTTCCTTTTCTCCAACCTTCTCCTGCTGCCCACTCTCTGACCAGACCCTTCTCCAATACTAATAAATAGGGCCTGGATTCACTTGGCTGCCTATGCCTTAAAAATCTATCCCCTGCACGCTAACACCGTATGCCCCTTTCTGTGATGCAAACTCTGGTATTGTCTCCTACTGGCCATACTGCTCTCAGGTGATGTTCATTCTAACCCTGGACCTGATACCATCTCGCCCAGTACCCTTGCCAATGCTAAAGGTCTAACTATAGTTCACCATAATATCAGGAGCCTATTGCACAATTTCACTGAACTAGAGTCTTGTACTAACCTCTATAAACCTGACAACATCTGCCTCACAGAAACCTGGCTCAAACCCTCCTCCCCTGATTCGCTTTGCTCCCTTCCATCCCATAATCTATTGAGGTTTGATAGACCTGCTCCGAAAAGAGGGGGCGGTACAGAAATCTATTTTAAGGATCACCTGCATCTCTCTGAAATCTGCTCTTCTCCCCCAACACACTGTGAAGCCATACATGTCCTCCTCTCTCTCAGCCCTAAAGAATTACACAGTGTGTTCCTACAACCCCCGTGACTTAAAAGGTCTAGATGAGATGCTCGATCAGACCTCTCTTCTTTCTGGCAGAAATGAGGTTCTTATACTTGGTGATTTTAACTTAAATTGGCTAAGAAACTCTCAACCCTCACTACTGACTAGGCTACAAAGTGCTAACCTACACCAGATGATCACCGACCATACCAGGATTGCACAGCACTCAAACTCCAGTACCCTGCAGGACTGGATAATGACCAGCCACCCAAAAAACGTAATCGCCTCGAGCACTCTTGCCGACTCCATTTCTGACCACTCCCCCACCTTTTGTATTTGGGGAAAAGCTAGGCCTGCTCCATCTAGACTACGCTTCATTAATTTCCGGAACTATGCTCACCTTGATTCACAGTCCTTCCTCCAGGAAATTGCCACTTTTGATAGGTCCCCCCTCTTTAAATCAAGTGATGCTCAGTCCACCCTGAATCTATTTCTGTCCAACTTACTGGTAATACAGAACAAACACTGTCCACTCATAACATGAAGGGTGAAAAATAAGCCTACCTGCTGGCTGAAATCTGACTTACTTTCCAAACTACATCAAAGGGACAAAAGTTGGCTCCAGTACAAAAGCACTGGGCTACCTACAGACCTAAATATTTATAGAACTCTGTGAAATTCATGTAAGAAGGACATCAAAAGGGCAAAAAGTGCCTACTGTAAGGATCTTCTGACTGACTCTTATGGTGATTCCAAGAAATTCTGGTCCCATATAAAGCTCTTCCTAGGTTCAAACCTGGCCCTTACTCCCACTGACATGTCCTGGAACAGGATCTGCTGTAACAATCCCAGAACCATTGCTAACTTTTTCAATACTCAATTCTCTGACTTCTCCAAATACACCACCTTCTTCCCCGCCCAACCGAACCTAACCATCCAACCTGATGTCTCCGGAGCTTCTTTCTATTTCAAGTCTATTACCAACCATGAAGTACTCAGGATGTTAAATAATATATCTGATTTCACTGCAGCTGGATCTGACAATCTTGAACCAAAGCTCCTGAAACTCTCTGCCCCCTTCATTGCCGCACCTTTAGCCAAGATTTTTAACCTCTCCCTGTGCCAATGTCATGTTCCTGACATCTGGAAGATGGCTAGAGTAACCCCCGTTTTCAAAAGTGTTGATCGTAAAGATCCATCAAACTATAGGCCTACTGCTATCTTGTCTGTTCTCAGCAAAATACTTGAGAAACTTGTTGCCTCCCAAACCATTGACTTTCTCCAAAAACATGACCTTCTCTCCCCTGCCCAGCATGGCTTCTGCAAGGGTCATAGTACAACCACTGCACTAGTCAAGTTTATGTCAGATACCCTTGTGGCCATGGACTCCGGCTCCTTAATAGGTGCTATTTTTATTAACATGACCAAAGCTTTTGACCTGGTTGACCACATCCTACTCTTAATGACCCTGAGATCTCTAGGTTTCTCCCCAAATGTAGTTATGTGGTTTGGCAGCTACTTATCTGATAGGACTCAAGTAGTTAAATACAACTCCACCTATCAGACTTAACCTCTATCAACATAGGTGTGCCTCAAGGGTCTATCCTTGGTCCCCTGCTTTTTTCCATATTTATAAATAATGTCACCAGACCTCCTCCCTATTATACACTGATGACATTGTTCTGTACGCTACTTCTAAAAACATTTCTGACATCAACCAGAGTCTCTCCCAAGACTTTGCAGTAATTCAAATTAACTAATTCAACAATGGCTGGCTCACCATAAGCTTGTCCTCAATGTAGCCAAGACCCAAGCCATGTTATTTTGTACTAATGCCAAGTTCAAACACTCCCTACTACATTACACGATCCCCACAGTTAATAGCATATCTGTAAGAGTGGTAAACCCATTTAAATACCTAGGTATCACCCTCAACCAGGGTCTTAATTTTGACCTTTACATCCAGCAGACCTGTAAGTCTGTAAACATGAAACTTGGCATTGCCTACTGCTCTAGTTATATGCTAACCCCATCTGCTAGGATAGCCATAGCTCGTGGTATTCTCCTCCCATCCCTCACCTATGGAATTACAACCTATGCTGCCACAAGTAAATCTAGTCTTTGGAAGTGGTATGTTACCCACAATAACATCTGTCGTTATGCCTCCTCTTCACACTGGCTCAAACACCACTGCCTCCTTTATTCTGAACTTGGATGGCTTTCGCCCCTTGCATCTTGGTCCTTTGCATATGGTTCGTTTATTGGGAACATCATCAGAACTCATATACCTAAGCCCCTGGCAGGACTATTTCTGAATCAGACATCTGGTTATGGCCTGCGCTTCGTGGTCAATGTGTCTGTCCTCATACCTAGGCGTCACTCCTCTAAAGGGGCAAGTGCCTTTGCGTGTCATGCCCCCCAATTCTGGAACTCTCTCCCTCTTACTTTACACCTCACCCCTTCCCATGCCTCTTTCAAGAGACTGCTATGCCGTCACTTAGCTGATTCAAATAACTGCACTTGTTTCCAACCACCCTAGCCTGTTTATCCCCCCCTTACCCTGACCCCTTAAGCCACTTCTTCCCTGTCATATCCCAAAACACTCAGCACTTCTTTTTTCTAGTTACCTGTCTGGCCAACCAACATCCACTCGTAGTCCTCTCCTCTTCTCCTGTCTATACCCTCTCTTTTCTCTACCATTCCTCCTATCTTGCACTCCAATCCCCAGGACTACCTCCTCTCTTTTATCTACTGTATCTATCCTGTATGTCCACTCTTGTGTTACAGCACAGTTTCTCCCTGCATTATCCTAACCTTATTTGCCTTATATCATGATTATATGACATTGGCAAATGTATTGTTTTTTCCCCTCTTAGATGATGAATTTTCTCCAAATTGTATTTCTACCTTGCTTCTTACTTCATCTCCTGCTTACAAGGTATTCCCATCTATGTAACATTGTTCATTTTAATGTAATATCATGGTGTATAGTTATGTTATTGCTGATGCTCTGTATTCGTCTTCACTGTTCTGTAATCCCCCTGGTCATGCCTGAAAATAGTCATTGCCATGTCTAGTGCACCCTACCCTGTTAACAAAAACTAAATAAATAAATAATACTGCTCTTCATAATACTAGCAAAAGTTTATTTGTCAAGACAGATCTGTTTCTGTGTCCACATACTTTTATAACACAATACTGCCTATTATAGGGGTGCTGTAGTGCCCCTATAGCTAGGGTTGAGTAGGTTGCTCAATGTTAAACCCCTAAATCTGCAGTTTAATGATATTGGTGGGGTTTGTCATAATATAATAGCCCACAAATTTGCAGTTTTCATGGCCGTGTCATGTTGTGAAAACATTGAGATTTTCATGATGCCACCTTGTGCGTTTTCCAATAAATGGATACCCATTATTTTATAAAAGGGTCACATTTTTCCCTGTACTTAATATGTTTGTTTTTTGCATTTGTTTGCTATCATGTACAGGCTACACAGTAATGAACTGTTGTACAAAATAGTCAGAATAGTCATGTGGTCTGTGCTCAGGTAGCACCTTTCCAAGGTTTGGTGAAAAAATATTTAAAGGTTCCAGAGTTATAAGGATTTAAAAATTGGTTTCAGAGAGATGTCCCTTATGAATCAGAAATTTCTGGTTCATGAGAGTCTTTTTGGCTCACAAATTTGATGTATCATGAACCAAAGAATGGGTCTCACGAACAACTTTCTTTTTTGGTGCATAACGGGTGCCATCTTGTTTCTTTATTTCTGTTATAACTGAAGTTGGAAAACACTTGTAAAGAGAGAGTTTTAGCAAACTAAAACATCCCTGATGTACAATGATTTCCCTAAGCAAAATGTTATGGTCTGTTTATGAGAAAATTTGCCAACATTTTATATTTCACGTATTTACGATCTCTCCCAAGCAAATTCTGGTTCAGACCACTTTTTTTGGTTTGTACTAAAACTTTTCTGGTTAGCAAACCAGGAAAAGTTATTCAAACTACTAATTCTAGTTCATTAATCAGCAATAGTGTTTCCAACTTGGTATTCTGGTTCTCTTTCCAGAAAATGTGATTCCAACTAGTACCTTTGGTTTTGAAAGCAGAAAATCTGCTTCAAAGTACAACATTTGATTTACAAACCAAAAAATGTAGTTCAAACTGCTACTTCTGGTATATGAAGCACACAATGTGGTTCAAAATGTGACTTTTGGTTGGTGAAGTAGAAAATATGAAGATGTAAAGAGAAGAAATCAATTTGGTCTATGTAGTCTGCTCCTATTGCAGTATTCAATGGTTGATGTACTAGGTCTGCTCCACCTCCTTACTCCTCCCATGCTTCCCATCTTTACTATTCATGGAGAATACTTCCCCCTATGGCTTTTTAGCCACTCATGAAGCATAGCACTTTGCAAGTGTCCTCCACCTTATGCATGAATAAGTGCATTGTCAATTTGCTCCTACACCTCCCCGCCTACATCTTAACACTATGGCCTCTCATGTTATGGTTGTCACTTAAGTTAAAGAGAGCTTCCATACCCATATTATTTATCAGTTTCTACTACATGAAAGTCTCAGTCATGTCTCATCTCTCTGTCCTCTTCTGTACTGAGTAGATGCTCAGTGCCCCAAACCTCTCATACAATGCCTTACCGTGATGATCTGCTATCATCTTTGTAGCCATCCTCTGGAACTTCTCAAGTAGGTTAATGTGCTTTTTGAGGTGTTGGCACCAGTAATGAAATCCATATTGTAGATGTTGCTTCCCCAAAGAGTTATACAAGCGCAGTTTAAATTGGTCTCTTGTTTAACAAGTCACAAAACCAAGCAAATAAATTCCTGTTTTGACAGAAATGGAAGTGCACAGGGCCCAGAGGGTCCTGCACTTCCACACCAACATAGATATATGCATCTATGGAGGAATGAAAGTGCAGGGCCAAGAGGGCCCTGTGCTCCTACAAGCAAATGAATATACAATTACACTATCTCAAAAAGTAAAGAAATTAATTGCAAAAAACTTTGTTAATGCACCAGTTAGGGTTAAAGTTAAAAAAGAAGAGAAATGTGGTGTTCAGGTTTCCAACTCAAATACCCCTTTCCCACCCTGTAGGCAGCAACAGGAAACACCATTACAGTTTCTCCTCTCCTGCATCTTTGTAAATCAGATGTGAGGTGTACCTTGTGGTTGTTAACACTAATACTCACCCCATTCTCACATACTCTACACATCTCAGCTTATTTACTAATTTAATGGGGTAAGCATTAGGGTTAACAGCTCCAAGGTACACCCCACACCTGATTTGTGAAGACACAGGAAAGGTGAAACTGTAATGGTTTTTCCTGTTGCTGCCTGTATGGTGGGGGTTGGTGGTTATGTTTGGGAACCCTAACACAACACGTCCCTGCTTTTCTTGCTTTAACCCAAACTGGTGCATTAAAGTTTTTTTGCAATGAATATAATAATGTAGAGATACTTTTTTCTTTTGGACAGGACAAAGAATTTCAACGTGACTATTGGTTCTGAGAATACTCTGTAAAATATGCCATTAGCCCTTCATCAGCATTTCAGATTTAAAAAGGCTTCATTAGGGGATTAGATCTGAACATGATCCAAAGCCAGTCAGCAAGGAAAGTTCCAAATATTAACTCAGCAACTGGAATCTGGCACTGAATGGCAGCATTTTAACAAATAAGTCAGTAAGCCCCTTACATTTAGTGTTTTTTCAACATTTGATAAACACCCCAATCTGGCATTTATGGATTCATTTTGCACTACTTCAGTCTCTCAGCTTTTTACATTTGAATAGGCATCAGCATCTGACTTTTTTTTTTCCAAGGCCCCTCTTCATCAACAATCCACATTGAATTTCTAGTCCTGTATAAGTAATGTTAAAGAACTACTGATGCCTCAGAGAAAACTTTGGAAAACATAATAATTAGATAAAATTATGCTTGCATTTCATATATATATCTTCTATATTTCTCCACCCCATTGTTTATTACTGAAGAAACTTGCATGAATACATGATCTGTATCCCTTAGAGTTACTTTAAAGTTCATCTGCCTCTATAGCTTACTGCCTACTTCAAGTCATAATCCTCTGTTGTGGCATCACAATCTGTTACCACGGGAGTAACTGTGATGTCACAAGTAGTGCATTATGATCTGAGGTAGGAAGATGGCAATAGGAATAGATGAACTCTTCAGGAGCAAAAATGCTGTTTTCATGCAAAAAACCTCAGTAACATAACATGGGGGAGGAAATATAGAACTAAGTTGAAATATAAGCTGAACAGTGTCTACATATTATGTTTTGTTACAGTTCTCCTGAAGGTGTCAGCTGTTCTTTAAGTTTTCCTCACATGAAATGTTGGACAACAGCTATCTGATTATCATGGTGTTTCAAAGAATTTCTGACTTTGTAAGAAAGCAGCTGTGTGGTGCAGTATGATGTGGTGGGGAGTTTATGCATACATGTGCAGCTGGGAGGGGAAACATTAGAAAAATGGAGATAGGTAGGCAGATGGACAGGGCAATAAATGGAGGTTCATTTGTAAGAAAAAACAAGACAGTCTGGGTGTGTTACTTGCTGGGGCTAAGTGGGCTGTTGGGGGTATTCTTAAAAAACAAGGGAGATTGGGGACAAGATTTTCAGTGAATCACACTGCAGAGTTGGACACATTTAAAAGTTGGACTAACATTCTGCCACAGGTGCAGATAACTGTATACAACATGGCAGGTGTGGCATATGCTTCACTTTTTGTGACACAAGTTGCTACTGGACAAAGAAGCAGAAGTGGCATAAATGCAGCCCTTTTGGTAACAATGTGTATTACCTATTCATATTGTTTATTGAGATGCAGGATCCAGTGAAACAGGGACACACATCTTGCATCAGTTTTAAAATACCAGTCTTGAGTGTCCAAGTGAGAGTCTGCGAATGGAAGACTAGGGTCAGGATTAGCCAAGAAGTCATGGGGCTGGGAAGGAGTGGTGCTGAGGTTGTCAAGGGGCAGGTTCAAGTGACCCTATGGGGTCTAGGAGGCCAGTAAGGACCAGGACTGCCTGGGTGTGTGGCAACTGGAGCTGGGATTGTCCAGGGAAAGGGCCAAGAGAACCAGGAGATCAGGGTGGAACAGGGTTGCTTGGGTGGTCCAGTGGCAGGCCAGGGACATTGGGGGCCACTGTAAACCAGGACTACCTAGTGAAATGAAATTCTAAGGTTAAATGACCCCAGAACCTTGGCAAATCTGTGGTGTGGTGGTCTCCAGGCTTTGAATGATCATGGGACTAAGTGCTGCTATTACACTTATATGGGTGCCCTCAGTACAAGGACGGCTGTGTCTCCATTTTGATTTGTCTGACAAGACAGCACTAATATAGAGAATAAAGTACAGAGTGGTGTGTAAAATAAGATTTTACACACACCCAAGTTGTGGGATGCTACATAAACCCCAAGGGCGAAGCCCAAGGGGATTATGAAATACATCTCACAATGAGGGTGCATGTAAAAGCAAGTTTTGCACAACCGCCCCATATTTTAGTTTACATAATTGCTGTTGTGAGCTTTTTCGCCTCCGAAGTTATACAAAAAAAAATAAGTAAACAGATTGGCATTCTGGAAGCTGCGGACCTGTCAGGAGTCAAAGTGGTCCACCCAGTTGCATTGCTCCACTAGTCTGAGGCAGAAAGAAGTGAAGATGAAGATAAACTTCAAAAGAAGTTGTTAAAAAACATTTGTATTTTTCTATTTTTTTAAAGTTAAACTTACTGCCGAGTGGTGGTTGTAGCACTGTGGCATCCTTCAAGTATGAAGAAGTGTGTGTTGGGGGGGGGGACCTGCTGGCATATGTATACTGACAAGGGACCCTGGCATGTGTTTGCAATTATAACCAGCTGGTTATAATGGAAAATCACAACCGTGTTTCCCTATGGAAAAAAGAGCACACCAGTTATTATATCAGAGTTATGCCAACACTGCATCACTTGATCATTCATACTCTGAGGAACAGCACACTACAGACTCACTAAGGTCCCAGGAAGAATTCTATGCTAATGTTTCATTTTGTTACTCCATATGCTTTGCACTTTAACCATAAAAGATGCAGTAACAGAGGATTTTTTTCCAGTTTATTTCCTTACTTTTTGAAAAATACATATAACAGCTGATACCGTTAGCTTTCACCTATCTTACACCCGATGACCATGCCTTTCAACCTCTTGCCTCATAAATCAGGGAGAAGGCTAAAAAAATCAGGGACAAAGACCGCAAATCAGGAACACATTTAAAAATTGGTAATATTCACTCAGAAAATTGATAGAATAAGGGAATTAGTATAAGATGCATTTTCTGAAGAAGAACAAATCTGTAACCATAATATCTGACATTATTTTGTGTTAATCTCTCTTGTTCAGTCACAAAAATACAACTTTTATGCGGGACAGAGGAAAATTCTGAGTCAAAATCAGGGACATCCCTAAAAATCAGGGACAGCTGAGAGGTATGCCCATGACAAACACTGCATAGTGACACTTATTGCACCAGACCTGTACTGTATCTTGCTGCATAGTGACATGCACTGCACCACACCTATACAGTAGTTTGCCTGCCCACTTCGTCACTCATGAAGCAGCTGCATAGTGATGCTCACTGTGTAACACCAGTAGCTTGCTTCGTGAGTGGTCCTGTGGGTCACTCACAGAACAACTGCCTAGTGATGCACACTACACAAGCCCATTGGCTTACTTCATGACTGGTCACACAGGCCCTTCATGAAGAAGCAGCATATATAAAAAACATCATGTGTATGTTCACAGGCATGGCCCTACAAAGCCATCAAGATTTTTTTTTCCACTTGTTTTCCCACTTTCATAACCACTAAGGCTAACAAAAGCAGGTGTCTTATCTCACGGAAGAACACGACTATCAAGGAAATGTTGCTCAGCAGTTTAGCAAAATAAAGTTATGAAAGATTTGTGAAGAAAAATCAAGTGTGCATACCCCCAAAAAATGGCATTTTACTTTCTTAATGACAGAATAACTACAAACTTCTCAGTAAAACCACCTATTAAAAAAATCCTAGGGCTAAATTCTAACAAACCTGTAAGTTTCATATTTCAACTCACAGGTTTTTTTTTTGCTATCAGTGAGCAAACAAAGACTTTAAACCACATTTTTATGTATTTTCAACCTTGTAGACCTTTTAAACCACTGAGTTGACATCTACAGGATCCAGACATTCTAACACTTAGTATGTGCATAGCAAATTGCAGGTTTTTCTGTCCAGGGATAACTATGTTATCAAGGCACAAAAATTAGGGTTTTACAAAGAAGTTCCTACTTATCCATAATAATAGTGGCACTACTGCACCACCATAATATATGCAGTATACTGTATCTACATTGTGGAATGCACTGAATGGCAGGTGATCTGCATACAAATATATCATGTTGTAGCAATGTGAAAACGCTATCCTAAGTCCACTGGAAGTTTCTCTCATCAGGCTCAATAAACATGCTGGAAGGCAAGCATTGTTGATTTGATAAGCGATGGCAGTACACAGAAGAGAACACAGGCAACATTGTTAGCAAGACAAGACAGCCTGCCACCTTTATGATGTAGTAACCATAGACAGAGAGGCAGACAATGGCATAAGTGAAGTGAGTTTATTGCTCATCATAAGGGTGCACTGCCATTACAGATATTTAAAACTGAACAGAGCAAATGTTCTACACCAGGAGATGTTCATATTATTTTTACAGGCAATAACCAAGCCAGGATTTTGGGGTGTCCTTGGGAGGGGGAAGAGGAAGGTGTGGGTTAAAGAGGGGTTGAGTGTGGGGGATGTCTCCTTTACGATCTGGGTCTGGTCTGGTGGGGTAAGACGGGGTAGTCAACTTTAACACATGGACTGGGTGAAAGGAACGTAACATGATATATAATACAAATCAGCTGAGAGCCAGCAGCGATCTTTGCCTGAAGGAGGTTTTTTACTATGCAGAGGGTGGCTGGGTGGCGGTAACTGTACAGAAAAGGATCAGGGATATAAGGGTCAATTGTGATAATGGCACAGTAGGTGTGGGGCTTACACATATTTAAAATGGATTTTCCTTTCTAACAGCACTCCTCACAGGATTTTGTGAGCAAAGTGCAACTTTTCTCAGTGAAAACTACACGAAGAGGCACTTCACCAGCAATTTTGCTGATGTACTGCCACTACATGTACTTTTTGCTTAGTGTAGTAGGAACTTCTCCTATGTGAAGAACTATGGAAAATGCCACTGTGCACTTTGCAAAGATGGGAAACATCTTGAAGTATTTTGCGAAGCGAAGTTTCCTAATTCGCATAGTTTTGCACTGAGAGAAGGCACTTTTTTTTAAATAGTAAACTTTATTGAAAAGGAGACAACACATAGACTACAAAACTACATACACTATACAAATTTACAGACCATATATAACACATAGGACAAGTATAAGCCCCATCAACATTTGGGGACAGGTTCGTAGTGTGCTTTGCTGAACTGTAAACTAAATCTTGTGGTCTGCTTGTGGACCCAGTCATAGAACGAATGTGCTGGGGAGGTTGTTTGTGTTGGTTGGGGAACCTTTGGTTGTGCCTGTAGCAGGAGTGCATCCAGCATTCCCCATCTCATTAGGTAGCGTTCAGGTCTGTGCCACATGTAACTGATTATATTCTCCATCTGTAGCAACTCTAGCATGGAGTTGTGCCATTCTGAGTAGGCTGGGACTCTGTCATCCATCCAGTGTTTAAGAATTAGATTTTTTTAACCATCGATGAGATGACTGATACATAGTATTTTCTATTGACTAGGACTCCATCCATTCTAAGTCATAGGAGGCAGGTTTAGGGGGAGAAAGCACTATTCAGGCCCAGTAGCGGGTCCAAGTTTGCTCTTACTGTGTCCTATAGAGGTTTGGCTTTGGGGCAGTCCCACAAGATGTGCGTGAAGGAGCCCTTCTCTGTGTGGCATCCGCTGCAGTGGTCCAAGCTAAGCTTACCTATCCTGAAGAGTTTGATTAGGGTGAGGTAGAGGTTGTGGTGAATTTTTAACTGCATGAGCCTGAGGCTGTCAAATTTGAGGTATTTATGTGTCCCTTTCCACATGGCTGCTGTGCACTCAGGTCTCCCGAGTTTGGGAAATTCCATTTGTCAGTATCCACAGGCTGGATTTCCAGGGTCAGTAGTAAATGATAGAAGTTTTTTGTACAGAAGGGAGGTGGCATTGTGTTGGGTTGACAGTTTTTGTAGCTCATCCCCTTTTCTGAAGTTGCTTGAATTCCATGGTTTGGAGCCTAGGGAGGCAGCTAGCAGGGCTTGCAGTTGTAGGAAGGAAAAGATTGGAACTTGGATAGGGGCTACCTTTTGTTGGAATGTTTGAAAGGGGATTAGCACATTTTCTCCCATCAGAGAACTGAGTGATCATAGTTCCACTGCTCCTAGTAAATTGCGTGGGATTGTTTTATTTATTATTTTGAAATCAGGATTCCCAGTTAGGGGCTGTGATGGATCCAAGTGGGGACTAGTAGCTAGAACATTGTAGAGCTGCTTGCCTACTAAAATCGAGGTGCCTGTGGGTGTGAGCTTGAGGTGATGGGGAAGAGCTTTGTACAGAATGCATATGAGTGCTCTTTTGTCAATTCCCACCACCCTACACAGGTCCGTTTCCATTACATTCCAGTGCGGGGTGTACATCAACCTCTCCTCCTGATGTTCTGTGGTGTTTCTGCACCAGAAGAACTGTGCCGGCATGTCTGGTTAGGTAGTAAAGGCAGAGATCCGGTAGTTTGAGGCCTCACTGTTCTCTTAGTGGGGTGAGTTTGTGAAATGCCCTACGTGGGGGTTTGCCATTCCATAGAAATGTAGACAGAGTGGATTGGAGTTGCAGGAACCATGAATTAGTGAGGTGCACCCTGTCATTTTGATGGGGTACAGTACCCTAGGCAGGGTGTTCATTTTTATGATGTTGATGCGCACCCATAAGGTCAGTGGGAGTACTGGCCAATGAGTTAGATCTTGTTCGATCTGTGTGTAAATGTCTCTAGATTGTTATGCAGTAGTGATCTCTTCGACTGAGAGACATTGATGCCCAGATATTTTAAAGACACAGGGCACCATGTGCCCCCACTTTGCATTACCTGCTCCTTGTACATAAGGTGGTTGAGTGGCACCAGGCACATTTTGCTCATGTTTAGTTTGTACGCTGACAGGTGACCAAATTATTTCAATATGGCTGGCATGGGTGGAATGGACTGAGCGGGATTCGTTAGGTGCAAGAGAATGTCATCTGAGTATGTAGATATTTTGTATGTGTTGCTACCAACCTGGATCCCCTGTATGGCCTTGTCACTCTTGATCTGTTTTGTGAGGGGCTCTAGGTAGAGACTGAATAGATAGGTGGAAAGGGGGAACCCTTGTTGAGTTCCCTTTTTCAACTCAATGGAGGGGGACAGCACATTATTACATGATGTTTTAACTGATGGGTTGGAATAGAGCAGTTTGACCCAGTCTATATAGGATGGGTGGAAGTCGCATTCCTTTAGGATCTCAAATAGAAATGTCCAGGAGACCCTAGCTAAGGCTTTTCAGCATCTAGCAGTATTACTGCCACTGGTGATTTGAGGCCCTTGAGACCACACAAATATGGTTCAGTTTCCTCAGTTGGTCTGTGGCTAGCCTTCCCTGCACGAAGCCCATCTGTTCTGGACCAATCAGCAGATTCCATACCTTGCTCAATCTGGATGCTAAGATTCTGGCCAAGATTTTAAGGTCAGTGTTTAGGAGTAAGATGAGTCTGTAAATATCCATGCTTGATGTATCCTTGCTTGGTTTTGGGAGTAGTGAGATGATGGCCTCTTGTAGGGCCAGATCAAAATCTTCTTTGACTTGGCTTCATTGTGAAGTAGTGTTAAAGGGCTTACAAGATCTTGCTCTAGGGCTTTGTAGAAGTTCAGGGAGAATCCATCTGGCCCTGGTGCTTTATCTAATGTTAGGGAGTCTATAGTGTGCCTTACTTCCTGCTCTGTGATGGGCTCCCCTAATCTGTCTTTAACTGCTTGCTCGAGTTTGGGTGGGTGGGATTGTTGAAGGAAAGTCTGGATCTCCTCTACAGAGGACGGGATTTCTGGTGCATAAAGCTTTGCATAAAAATCCCTAAATGCTGACATTATTTCCCTCGGATGGGTGAGTGACTCCCTGATTTTGGTGGTGATGATGGGGATTGCCTTGCACATTTCCTGCTGCTTGATCCAGAGGGCCAGTAGCTTCCCTGCTTCTTCCCCTTGGTCTACATATTTTGTTTTGGCTCTGAAAATGGCAAATGCCACTTGCTCCCTGAAGAGCTCTCTGTACCTAGCCCTGGCCATGTTGAGGCTTAATTGAGTATCTGGGGATGTGTCCCTGGAGATCTTTTTCTCAAGCTCTCTGATTAAATACAGTGTCTCTGTGCATTTCATCTCCCTTTTCTTTTTTCTGGCAGATGCCAGGCATATTAATTCACTGCTCAGTGTTCATTTAAATGCACCCCAGAGATGCTTTTGGTTGGCAACCGAGTTAATATTTACCTCAAAGAATAGTTTCATCCTATATTTTATTTTGCTGAGGGGGTTCTGATCCTTGAGTAGATTATTGTTTATTTTCCATACCAGATCTTGGTCTGTCAATTATAGGGCTAGTATGGAAAGATTGACCAAGGGCATGGTCAGAAATTACCATCAGACAGCTCTCACAAGCCGTGGTGTTTTGGAGGATGGCATGGTTAGCCAAAAAGAAATTGATTCTGGACCCGGAGTCAAGCATTGTGGACCAGAATGTGTATTCTCAGGAGGTGGGGGTGCAGTAGCCTCCAGATAACGTCCATACCCAGGGAGTCCTGTGCCTCATTGATGGCTCTTTGCATGGGGGAGAGGCCCTTCCACCTTGGCTGGATTTGTCCATGTAGTCCTCTGTCACTAGATTCCAGTCCCCTGCTAGTATCATGGGGGTGGTGGGCATGTTGGATACTATGGCTAGGAGAGATGTGAAGACGTGGGGGTTATCTGTGTTTGGGCCATACACTGATGCTAAGATTAGTTCTGACTGTCTCAGTTTACCTCTGAGAATTAAGTATCTTCCATGCAGGTCCACATGTTGTTCTATTGTTTGGAAGGGTATTGATCTATGTATTAAGATTGTTACCCCTGCTCTCCTGTTGTTATCACCCACCATGTAGGCCTGCCCCACTGATTCCCTTCTCCATAGCTGGGCCTGTTGGGAAGTGGTGTGTGTTTCTTTTAGAAAGGCTATTCTGGTGCCCAGGGTTCTTAAATGCTTCAGAACCTGGTACCTTTTTTCTTTTGTCTGTGTTACCTTTATGTTCCAGGTTGTGCATTGGAAGAAGTTAGCCATTGGGTTAGAGGAGCAATGGATATGATTGTGTCTGGGTGGGAGTTGACCATCTTAGTCTGCCTTTAAGGTGTTCTGGGTGTTCAGCTAGTCTGAAGCATTGGAAACCTCCCCTCCCCTCCACACTGTTTAAGTGTGGATACCTTTGATTACACTATGGCACCAATGGACAGAGTTCTTTTGTCTTTGTGCATTTTATAACTTTCATGGTCTGACACAAGACAATTACACATTTAGAGATTATAGCAAAGCAGCACAATACATAAAACAGAAACTATCCAATAAACTCTAACACTAGGAATACTAGAAAAATTGCTTAACTAATAACTTCTACATACCTCTCTAGCAGAGACCAAAATCAGGACTCGCTCAGGCCACCCCCCCCCACCTAAAACAGGTGAGGTTCAGGCCTGGTTGAGGCGAATCCCCGTGACACTAGGTCCACAATATGCTATCATGATTGCATCATACTCTGTTTGTGGTCCTCATAGCTGGCATCTTACTTAACATAGGTTAAAAAATAGACTTAAAGGCAATTCTAAAGTCGTTGGAGAATCATCCAGCTTGGTGGCTCGCTCCCTCAGGTATTCTGTACAGGCCCATCTCAGGTAGCTGGAACCTGAGCATGCCCCCATCCCTCCTCCCTGGTGCAGGTCATATTACTGTAATATGGTGAGTGACACCTGGTGCACGGCCCTGCCTGCTTGTTTTGATCAGTGTATCCATCACCCCCTGCCTCTTCCTGCTTACTCTAGTGCTGCCAGCTTTGTGGTTTGGGATATCCCAAGATTATTTTAGCTTTGTACATGCCATCCTTTGAAGAACCCCCCCCAGTTGAGATTCCTTGAGCAGCATGGAAACATGTGGTTTACTTCTACTCTCTAATGCGCTATAGGCAGGCAGCATGTTTGAATGGATGGGATATGCTGGCTTCTCTGTATGAGTAGGCAGGGTTTACCTTCTTATTCCAAGCCATTCATTTTGAGATTCCCCCCTCCATCTCCTTCTGATGCTATTGCCTTCTAGAAGTATGTTTGTCTTGCCTACTTCACGCCATCCTCAGAGTTTATCAAGGGGGGCCTCATCTCGATCTGGTGTCAGGCCCACCATTCTCTGGCTGAGATTGTTGAGCTCTGAGCATCTCCTTGCCATGAAACTTCCTCTCTCTATCCTTGTCCTGGCATCTTGGGAGTGAGGATGTTCGGAAGTGTGTAGCATCGAGCATTGTTGCGTAAGGGGGGTATATTGGCGGGTGACTCAAATAGGGGGTAGGGGTGTGACTGTATTAGTGATAGTTTCCTCCCTAGTCTGAAATTTTGCATCCCTTGAAGCCCTGGACCCTCCCATCTCACCTCACCCCCCTCCTCTCCCCTGCTTCCCCAACCCCCCCCGTTTAAGTTATATGAGTTAAGCATGCAGCCCCCTTGTACTCTGCAGTGATGGAGCAAAGTGGTTGAAGCCCTGTGCCTTAAGTGATTGCAGCAGTTTTGATGAGAAAAGTCTGAAGAGGGTGTTCTGCCAACTCAAACCAAGCAGCTATTTGCCATTCACACTCACATACACACAATAACAGTACAATAAGTATAGCAAGCCAAAGCTTTATTATAGCAAAATATAATATAAAAGGTTACAATAAGTACAGCAAGCCAAAGCTTTATTATAGCAAAATATAATACAAAAGGTTATACATCACCGATTCCAAAGCTACATCCAAGCCTGTTCCAATGGCTGGGAAGCCCCTTGTCAGCCTGGCTGGAGTCTCACGAACCGAATTGGCCCCACGATCGCGCCCACCCTGCAGGTGAGGCTTCTAACCAGGCATTGAGAAAGCTACATTTATATCTTATTCTATGCTAAAATAACCGTGCAGCCTTCATAGTGTTGTCTCGCCACATTCTAGAAGCTGGCCGGCTCCCCAGAGATGCTGCAATTCACACAAAGGACTGCTCAGAATTCCCTACACCTGCTAGGTCACTGTGCTCCAAACACTGGCCGGGTGCCTAGAACACTATGAGCTAAGCAGAAGTTTAAACAAAACTACAAAAACAGGTTGCCTGATAATATGTGACCTTCAAGTCAGCAAAATACACTGTCTGAAGCAAAACATAATAATGAGGCTATCTAAAGAGCAAAACACCAATTAAATGAAGCAGCATGTAAAATGGAGTCACACAATACAAAATGGAGTATAAAATGACATACATTACATGAAATAGCATACAAAATGGAGTGACAATAATCAACATATTATACTATCACTACATTTGGTCCTTTGATTATTGTGAATACGATTTGTATGATATTGGTACCATAGCAAAATTACTATGAATATAACATGATAAGTAACAAGTCCAAATAAGCAAGATAATTGTCACTACAGAAATGATTATGATAGGATGTATCAGAATATTTAACACTTTTGTAGCTGATGGAGACCATCCTGTAAAAATATCCCACCAATAATGAGTAGTCTCTTGTTGAATCTTGGAACTTAAATCAATCATTTTATTTTTAACTATCGTAGTTTGCACCTGACTTTGCACTAATGATTTATTTCTTATTGCCAAATGAGCCTGCATTACATCTGTTTCCTGAATTATCTGTTTAATTTTATTTAATGAGATACTCAATCTTGATTGATCTAAAATATTGGGCTGCCAATACAAAATAAGCTTCTGCTCATTATCAGGGACAAAGGTGTAAGTAGTATTTTCCCACCACAAATGAGTCACATTTCTTAAACAACCTGAAAAGGGACGAGTTAAGTTATACATCCTAACAGTATTCTCCTGATTAGTTACTATACAAACATACTGGGGTCCTTCTGTAAACATGGTAAAGGTTATGGGTAAAATTGTCCATTGACACAAATTTATCAAATGCTCCAGTAAACAAGGTTCATAAAGTCTGGAATGCTGTCCACATAGTATTCCATCAGCTGTTTTGAACACAGACTTAAGTCATGGGTGGTGTTCTGACTATCTATATAATCTCCGTTAAAATGTGGTAACCAAAACTCAGGATCAAATAATGGGGACCAAAATTACAGGTAATATTACATATTTATCTGTGCATTTTACTGTGGTGGATGACATTACAATCCAATGATTATTAGGAATCCATGATTTGAACACGGTCCTCCACACATATTCATTATTACTCATTAAATCACTCTGGGCCTTATTTCTTTGCATTATAGAATACATATGTCGCATTGTGCATTCTGTCCAATCAATAAATCGGGAAATATTTTCTGCTACTCCCATTCCCCATACCTGTGAAGCATTAAATAACTGCAAGAACTCAAAATCATAATTCAAAGTTAATCTTTGGGGTAAGAAAACAGTTGGCATCCATTGAGCTTGTAAGTTAATTAAGCTAAATATATCAATTCCTACTGCCTGAAGCCTGTTAGTCAGTGTTTCTATATCAACACTATTTAAAATTCCCATGCCTGCCCCTGCTCCACCTGATAGCGTATCATACCAAGCTCTTTTATATTTGCATTTTCTACTAAACATAAACGTTATGTTAAAATGGATTACATTTTTCTGATACTGCTGCGCTACTGATGTACATGTGGATGGAACCTTAACTATACTATCATTGCTAATTACAGGATGATTTTCAACACTGTAATGTGATCTGCCCAAGTAGTTCTATTAGTTATTCCAGTAGCATTCATGCAGAATAACGTGTCTATGTCAATCAAAGTAATACTTGCATTGAAAATGTCTGTTTGATTCATGCAGCAATCAAGTCTATGTTGTACAGTCACCATGCAACTATTCGGTAGTTGCAGCATCTAATAGCAGTCTGGTTCTGTAATTTAATCCAATTTGTGTCCTGCATAGGTTGGACATATAATCGCCCTGCCATTGTCTCAACTGGTTTCCAAATGTTCACATCTGGTGAAAAGTAATGTTCACTATAGGACATCCTTGGTTTTCAGGGCAAGTAAAGTTGTCTTGCACCAGTAAGCTGGTGGAAGATTTCCAACCCCATTGTACAAGTGGGTCGTCAAGCTTCAATATTCTTCCACCTGGGGTAATAGGGCTTTACCGAATGGACCGTGAGAGAGAGTGTTATTCCTTTTAGAATCCATTGAAGAACCTAGAAAATACACAGACTGATTATTCTCGAAGATAACATGTGTTAGCTGGTACATATTCCCATCTCTCTTCCTGACCTGATAATTAACACTGTGTAGTCTCGCCAGTGGCTATCACCTCAGCTGGTTCAGGAGGGCCATTTGGGTTTGTAACCCATATTTTGGCACCATTGTTAAAACCTCCTGTAGATCTAAAACCTTTATCCTCCCTTGCTGTTAAGAGTGGGGGCTTGTCCCTTTATAGGGTCACTTTGTTAACTGGAATAATTAACAATTGAGCCACTCTGTCATACTGTTGAATTAACAGATTTTGTTCTCTACTATTCAACAAAATTACTTTCACTTCTCCTTGGTAATCACAATCAATCACCCTCCCAAAATTTGTATTCCTTGAGGGCTAGTTCTGATTTAGGTGCTATCCAACCAAAATGTCTCGTGGAATTTGTATTCCAATACCAGTTTCTACCACTTGAATGTTTCTGCTGTTTATTCTGTATTCTTGAAGGGCATGTAAATCAAGTCCAGCAGCTTCTGGGTTGCCCTGCAAGGAGACAGAGCTCCTGGTGTAATTTCCCAATATAACACTGTTTCTGTAGTTGAGTAAGCCTGCACTTGCAAATTAGGAGTTATCATTCGCATTAAGGGGGTCTCAGATTCTCCAATTGGTCTATTATTTAAAATCTGTAATGCTTCATGCAAATTCTCTTTCCATTTTCAGAAGTCTCCCCCAATTTCCTAAACTGTTCTTTCAGCAATCCATTCATTCTCTCAATTAACCCTGCTGCCTGTGGGTAATAAGGGATGTGAAATACCCACTGTATGTTGTGGGCTTGAGCATAAGCTTGTACCATTTTCCCCTAAAATGGGAACCATTGTCACTTTGTATCTGCAAGGGTATTCCATAGTACAACATAATTAAGTTAATTGCCTTAATGGTGTTTTCTGTGTAGCTTGTTTACAAGGGTATGCCAATAAATACCCTGAATATGTATCTACAACTGTGCAAGCATATCGACATCCTCCACTAAGGGGTAGAGGTCCAATGTAATCAATCTGCCAAATTTGTCCCGGTAATTTTCCCCTCCCCAATTGTCCTTTCACAATATGAGGGATAGGTCTTTGTTGCCCATGTTGGCATATAGGACACTGAGCAATAACAGTTTTAACCAAATCCAATGTTAGGGGTACACCCCTACTATATGTCCACCTGTAAGTGGCTTTCTCTCCCAAATGTCCACATTTTTGATGTGCCCATTTTGCCAGCCCTGATAACTGCTGACTTTGAGTTTCTTCAATATCCACTGGAAGAATCTTAGCTTTTTCATCTGCAATAGAATTATACCATCGTTCTAGTGTATCTGAAGCACAATGAGCATCAACATGAAATACAGTGGTCTGAGTATTTTGCACCATAGTCATATTTCCTGCCACAGTTCTTTTCCCCATATTTCTTTCGAATAAATTTTCCATCATTCTTAGCTCCAGTGGGCAGCCAGGTTGTTAAACCATTGGCTACAGACCATGAATCAGTATAAATATGACATGTACCTTGCAACCTTTGTGGGTATTACACTGGAAGGGAGGAAGGGTAGCTACCCCCTCCATCAGCTCCTACTGGTGGAAGACACAGCTCAAGGTGCAAGAGACAGCTCAATACTGTAGCAATAAAAGGTTAGCTATGAAACACAGACAAACAACAAAAACAAACACACATCAGTTTAAAATAAAACAAGATTATTTCCATAGGATAAAGAAAAGCGTCCCTGGGTTCCCTTATCCTAAGCATGACAAAATGTCAGATTGATGGTAATACCGCACCTACGTATCTCTGTAGATGGTAAACTCTCAAAACAGCTGTAATAGTCCTTTTTCAAATTGTAAAGTTTGTTCCTCTTCACTAGAATACTAGTTTTACAATAAAAGTCAAATTACATGGTTCACTCTTGGTGTGCTTTCATGAAAACATACATTTGTGTGAAAAGTTGTGCTTTAGGCATGGAATACACATCAAGTTTGAACTGGTAGTAACATAAAATGTTGAAACACAAGAAGGTCAAAAAGCGTGCAAAAGGTCACAGTGTGCATGCAAGGGTCATTCAAACCCAGCCATTCCTGTAGTGTCCTTGAACACCACCAATATTAAAATATCTTTAAATAACAATAGAGCACACAATGAAACTGCTGGCCAAGACAGTACACACACATACACATACACATACACAAAAAGAAATACTTAACACAAAATAAGACTGACATTGTTTCACACCAATTTGCTGAGGTAATGCCCATAGTTCCATTAGAAAACTGTACGTGGTTTAGATATATGTGCTGCCTCCTGCCTGTCTTGTAACACTGACAATTTTTAAACCAACACATTTATATATATTGCCATGCCAAATCTTTCCAGAACAAAACACTGTTTAAACACATCAACTGTAAGTGAACACATCTCGTATAACATGATTACACCTTTTGGCACATAACTAAAATATGGCACTCTGCCATTTTGCAAAAAGTTTCTGGTTTTAACTAGAAGTATGATAAAGCCATTTATAGCTGTTAACACATTACATTTTCACCTAGCAGTGGCTTGGCACGTTGCTTGCAAACTACAACTCTTTCTGCACATTGCAATCTATATGATGTCATAATTCATCACCATCAACACTACCTGCTCCAAGCAACAACTACAAACAAAGTTTTTCACTGACCTATCTAGGCAGCACAAATGTTCCATTACAAATAAAGCCAATTAAAACAGTCAGCTATGAGGCAAAGAAGCTTCTTCTTTCTTTTTTTTTCTGTAACATGTTGTGCACTGAAGGCAGTCAATCCTATCTCGCAACCTTGACAATAGAACATAATTACAAAACACAGATATAAGCTAGAAAATATGCATGAGAAAGACGGAGCATTACCTTGTTTAGTATACATATTACAGAAATAAAACAGACAGACATAAAACAACTTTGAATAAAAAAAAAATTCAGACTTACCCGGTGCCAAGGTATCTTTCTTCTTCTTTTCCGATATACTAGTCTAAGTAAGAAAACTGACTGCAAGGACCTTCGTGATAATTTCCAAACGCTGCAGCTATTAACTCTTTCAAAGGTTTTAACCCTTTCAAAGGTTTTCTTTTGGCCATTTTAGTAACCTGCCAAACCAAGTCTTTTCCAGAGCTCTGGTTTGCAGTTTAAAACAAAACAAACAAAATCTCTAACAGTACTAGGTTGAGATCCATCTGGTAGAGGTCCCAGTACTTGGGTTTAGGATCAAATGTTTCAGCCTCTATAGGAGGCAAAGGAACTTGAAATTGATACAGAAAACTTGAAACTACCAGATAGGCAACATGGGGAGGATTTTCAAATCATCCGTCTGTAGTCACCTACTGTGCGTGCATCCACAGTAGTTTATTTTTTTTTCTAGATGTTGCTTATCTAACTTTACTTAACCAGCTGCTGCTTTTCTCTAAAAGCAGCCTGAACTATAAAGCCATCATTGGCTCTAACAGTATATACTTGCAGCAAGCACAAATTACAAAGTACAAAGGGCAGTTGCCCTTGCTTGTTTGAGCCTAATACACCTTTAAAAAAGAACTCATCCTTTTTCCTAAAAATAGACATTTTATTTTCGAATCTGCTGACTACGCTAAAAATGTTCTGCCAACTCAAACCAAGCAGCTATTTGCCATTCACACTCACATACACACAATAACAGTACAATAAGTATAGCAAGCCAAAGCTTTATTATAGCAAAATATAATATAAAAGGTTACAATAAGTACAGCAAGCCAAAGCTTTATTATAGCAAAATATAATACAAAAGGTTATACATCACCGATTCCAAAAGCTACATCGGTGCCCATATTCAGTCCCTATGATCACTGGATAACACTAAAATTAGAAACCCCATGTAAAATACACAGACCCATTTTATGGTGCAATTAACCACTCTTGGGATGTGCATTACACTGTTCTAATGGATGGCTAGGGGAATTGAACACACTTGGCAGCGGACTCGTGCCTTACTACACCCCCTTGCCATGCTTTAGAACTGTTTAACCCACACCCTGTCATGTTATATTGCTTACATAACAACATGGGTGATAATGTGTACCATGATTCTAAAATCCCCATGAATTTGCAAATTCCTCCATTAGACACAATGTAAAAGGTAAGCAGATTTGCAAAGTAGTTATACAAGTTGTTTACAGTATGACTGATTTCCAAGGTTCAGTTATGATTAGCAGTATGTCATTAACGTCATTGTCCACCTAGGGACAAATGACTTTGCTCATCATGAGAGTAGAGCAGTGCAGGAGGACTTTGTAGAGTTGGGGAGGGGCCTAAGACAAGTAGCACACACAGTATCCTTCTCAGAGGTGCTGCCTGTCAATAGCATGAGTGAGGTGAGGGTACTTTGCACCATGCAGTTTAATGAATGGTTGAAAAAATGGTGTGGAGCACAGGGGTTTGGCTTCATTGGGGACTGGGGTTCCACCTGGAGAGACACCAGCCTACACTGGCAGGATGGTCTGCATCTGTCCAGGAAGGGAACAACTCTTTTGAGCAATCGGTTTAAATGCTTCATTGGCAAGCTTTTAAACTAGTCAATGGGGGGAGGCACTGATAAGCAGCAGGAACATCCCAGCCTCCCCCTACAAAACAGGGTACTAAATGAAAAAAAGACTGAGGTAGAAAAGTCAGTGGGGGATGCTGCTACAGAAGGTAAAGCCATCAAAAAATGGAGAGCAATGAGTACCAATGCCTGTAGTCTGGGTAACAAGCTTCCTGAATTAGTGGCCTTGATGGAGGAGGAACATCTGTATATCGTGGCAGTCACAGAAACATGGTACACACAGAACCATGACTGGGATGTAAACATACCAGGATACACTATCTACAGGAGGGACAGGGAGGGTAAAAGAGGAGGAGGAGTAGCTCTTTACATAAGGGAAGGAATCAAAGCAACAGAACAGAAGGGTAAACAGGGAGGAGGAGAAGAAGCACTGTGGGTCAATTTGGAGACACGCAATGGCACCACAATCTGCACAGGGGTTGTATACAGACCCCCCTCTCAGGGGGAAGAAATGGACAAGGAAATGATAGAAAGTATACTTAGAATGGCAGAAAAAGAGGAGATATTGCTGATGGGTGATCTGAATATGCCAGATGTTAATTGGATTGCAGTTGCAGCAGCCACTTCTAAGAGTGGGGTTATTCTAGATGCCCTACAGGGGGCATGCCTTAGACAACTAGTATTGGAACCCACTCGAGAGGGATCAATCTTAGACCTGGTTCTCTCAAATGGAGATGGAAAGAGGATCACAGATGTAGAAGTGGGTAGCCATCTGGGAACTAGCTACCATCGAACAGTATGGTTCACAATAAACACAGCAATAGAGTCAAGCCATATAAAGGCAAAAGTACTGGACTTTAGGAGGGATGACTTTGTCAAAATGGGTGAGTGCCTAAGAAATGCACTAGCAAATGGGCAGGAAGAAGGGGTGGAAGAACAATGGGGAATAATAAAAACTGCCATCACAGAGGTAACAAGCCTTTGTGTGAAGCAAATAAACAAAACAAAACAATGTAAGAAACCACTATGGTTCTCAAAGGAGGTGGCAGTGAAGGTTCAAGAGAAAAAGAAAGCAGTCAGGAAGTAGAAGAAATCACAGAGGGAGCAGGACAGAGAATTGTATCAGTTAAAGCAAAAGGAAGCTGGGAAGGCAGTCAGAACAGCAAAGGCCCGAACCGAGGAAAAGATAGCCAACTCAGCTAAGAAGGGGGATAAAACCTTTTATAGGTACATCAGGGAGCGAAGGAAGACCAAGGGAGGGATAATGAGGCTTAATAAAGGGGAGGGGGTGGGCAGAGGGTGACTGTGAAAAGGCAGAGATACTAAACAAATATTTTTGCTCAGTATTTACAAATGAAGAGGGGGAGGTACCTAAAACAAACAATAGAAACACTCTGGATACAGAAGTTGATACAGTCCATTTACAGAAGAAAGGGTTCTGAAAGAACTCTTAAAACTGAAGGTGGACAAAGCAATGGGGCCTGATGGGATTCATCCCAGAATTCTAAAAGAACTAAGTATAGAACTAGTGACACCACTGACTACCCTCTTTAACAAATCATGGGAGGATGGGGTGGTACCTGAGGACTGGAGGAGGGCAGATGTGATTCCCCTTCACAAAAGTGGGAGCAGGGTAGAAGCAGGAAACTACAGACCTGTTAGTTTAACCTCAGTGATAGGGAAAATGATGGAATCACTTCTGAAGGAAAGAATTGTTGAGTACCTAGAGGCCAGAGGGGCCCAGGACCCAAGGCAGCATTGATTCACAGTGCGAAGGTCATGCCAGGCGAATCTAAAAGATTTATTTGACTGTGTGACCAAAGGAGTAGATCAGGGAGGGGCTGTGGACATGGCCTAGCTAGACTTTAGCAAGGCATTTGACACAGTCCCACACAAAAGATTAATATACAAGTTAACCAGCCTGAGAGTGGGGTCCCAAGATGATAGCCTGGGTAAGAATTGGCTGGAGAATAGGACACAGAGGGTAATAGTAAATGGAGTCCACTCTGAAGAAAGGGGTTACTAGTGGGGTACCGCGAGGGTTCAGTATTAGATCGGTCCTCTTCAATGTCTTTATAGCTTACATTGCAGAGGGACTGGAAGAAAAGTATGTCTCTTTGCAGATCTACACAAAAATCTGCAACAGAGTTGATGCACAAGGTGGGGTGGAAAGGATGAGAAGGGACTTGGCAAGGTTAGAGGAATGGTCAAATGTATGGCAGCTTAGATTCAATGCTAAGAAGTGCAAGTAATGCACCTGGGAAACAAAACCCAGGGAAAAGAACACAATGGGGTTGAGATACTAACAACAACAAAATGGAAAGGGACCTGGGGGTAGTCATATCAGATGACCTAAAGGTGGGCAAGCAATGTGAGAGGGCAGTAAGGAGGGCTGGGGGATACTGGGATGCATGGGAGGCATCACCAGTAGAAAACAAGAAGTTGGTATCCCTCTGTACAGACAGCTGGTGAGACCCCATCTGGAGTACTGTGTGCAGTTTGGAGACCCAATCTCCACAAAGACATAGACAGAATGGAAGCTGTCCAGAGGAGGGCAACTAAAATGGTGCAGGGTCTGCACTGGAAGACATATGAAGAGAGACTTAAGGAGCTTAATATGTAGCCTCGAGGAAAGGAAGGAGAGGGACATGATAGAAACTTTCAAGTACCTCAAGGGAATCAACAAAGTCCAAGAGGGTAGCATCTTTCAAAAAAACAGGTGTGCAAGAACAAGGGGGCACAAATTGAAGATGGGGGGGCGGCTCAGAGGTAATGTAAGGAAGTATTTTTTCACAGAGAGGGTTGTGGATGCATGGAACGGCCTTTTGGAGGAGGTTGCAGAATCAAAAACAGTGGTGGAATTCAAGCATGCATGGGACAGTCATAAGGCAATTCAAGGGGGTGGGGGTAGGAAGAAGTAGGCTGCTGGTTAACTAGGATCTGCAGCTTATCCATTAGGTAGGGAAATGGGCAGACTGGGTGGGCCAAGCGATCCTTATCTGCCATCAAATTCTATGTTTCATCTGGTGCACTGTAGTTTTCTACAGTCAGCTGCCACATTCTTTAACCTTTTCCTCATGGTATGCTGATATCTTATAGATGGTTCATTCCATGCATGGGTTAAAGTGGTTGTCTAGATGAAAACAGTAAACTGCTTTGCTGCCTGCTGCCAGAGAACACTAGAACAACCTCATCTGAGGGTTCTACTCATCTATCTTCTCCAAGGGGTCAGGTTGAATTCTTGTGAGAATCTGCAGACTTCATCATTGACTTAGGATTGGAATCACACATACCATTGCTATTGGGTGATTTCAATGCATGGGTCAATGATGAAGAGCCATCTTTTGCAACCAGATTTCTCCAGACTATGTCAGCCCTGAACCTCAACAGGTAGTTTCCTCTGCTATCCTTGAAACAGGGTCACACATTGAACCTAATCTCTGCCTTGAGACTCTACGTATTTGGTGTTGAGGTTGATCCAATAGCTTGGTCAAAATACGTCATGGTGAAATTCCGGTTGTGGGCCCCCTGGGTAACTTCTCCCCTACAGCAATTCTGCAGTATTGTCCTAAACAGAATCTGATTCCTGAGAGGCTCTTGATGGAGCTGGACATCTCGCGCATGTTAGCCACCTTTGTCAGGGGTGCAGAGGTGTCTGTAGAAAGCTACTGTATACATGACTCCGACTGACAACGAACACCCTTGCGCCTATCATTGTATGCTGTTTGGTCTTACGGCCCAGTTCCAACTGGTATAATGATGGGCAGAGAGAAGGTTGAAGACCCTGAGGTGGAGATTGGAGCATTCATGGTTGAGACCATACTCTTTGGAAGACAGACTGACTCAGAAGTCCCAATTATGGCCTATCAGAGAACATTCTCCCAGAAGAAGACAAGAGTTCCTAATTTCTACAGGGAGGAATAGACCAACTTAATTTTTCCAGACTGTGGACAGGCTTTTACATCCAACCTGTCAACCGTATGGGGGAGAGATTTCATCAGAAAAATGTGACTTTTTTTGGATCATTCTTCCTTGGCAGGGTGTCCCCCAGTAGAGTTGGGATCTCCCAGGTGGTATAGTCCTCAACAGAGGCGAAGACGGATTGAGCAACAGCACTGTGATTTATTTGACTGAGCTTCAGCCAGTTTCCGTTCAGGATGTGTCACAAGTGATAGCTGGGTTGTGACCTGCTGTACTTACTGTGCTCTGGATCTAGGGCCTGTCCATCTGATGGTGGCTTGTCAGGAAGCTCAGGCTCCTGCTAGGACTGAAATTGTCTGATATTTCCTGAGTGAGGGGTTATTTCCTTCTGCACTGAAGAATGGGGTGGGGAAGTCCATACTCAAGAAACTATCTTTGAATCCAGAGATTTTATCCAACTACAGGCCTGTTTCAATCCTTCCATTTTTAGGGAAGGTTATTGAAAAGTTGGTTGCATCTCAAGTGGAGTTTCATCCGATGCAGTATGATAGTATAGGAGGCAGTATAGCGCAGTGGTCTAAGGCTCTGAGCTGCAAATTTGGTGACATCCAGCAGACCAGATGTGGGTTTGAATCCCACAGCTTCCACTTGAATACTGTGTGACCCTGAGCAAGTCACTTAACCTCCTTGTGCTCCCAAGTCGCTCCTGTAAAAAGGCTTTCAGCTTAGTGTGCTATACCTGGTTAAACAACTAAATAAAAAAAATATTCAAGCCATTCCAATCAGGCTTCAGACTTTGGTACAGACCAGAGACTGCACTGGTGAAAGTGTTGAATAATCTTTTCCTGATGAGGGATTGAGACAAATGTTATTTTCTTATTCTCCGTGACCTTCCATCTGCATTTTTATACCCTGGAGCATGGAGTGTTGACGAATCACCTTAGGTGCTGGGGGGGCTCAGCTGTTTGGTGCTGTAGTGGTTTGAGTCTTTCCTGTTCAAATGATGTCAGTGCATAACCCTAGGAGCTTTTTCTTCCAGGGCATTGGATGTTTCCTGTACTGCACCTCAAGGCTCGATCCAGTCCCCTATCTTATTCTTGGTTTACGTGCTACCACTGGGAGAAATTGTGAGATGGTATAGCTGGGGCTTTCACTGCTATGCAGATGACACCCAGCTGTACTTTTCCTTCACTCCAAACCAGAGTGATCTTGTTGCTGTGTTAGGCTGATATCTGTCTGATCTAAATGATTGGATGGCTGCTAGCTGGTCGAGTCTTAATGGAGACTTTTTTTGTTTTCAATGAACAGCCATAATGAAGATAACTGCTTTCCTTTAACTTCACGTTTTTGGCACTATGTCAGAAAACATACATGGCTTTCTTTCCTCCCATCCCCTTTTATCTACTCGTTCCTTGTTTTTTCACCTGTTGTTTAGTGTTGTCCCCTATCACCTTGACCTTGCATCAACTTTATGTTCACCATCATCACCAGACCTTGCATCAACTTTATGTTCACCATCAACACCAGATGCAACACCAGCCCCATCACTGTTGTCATACTTTCCTTTCAGCATTCATGACAATGGTATCACTGTCATGCAGTGTACTGGCTGACATGTTTTAGCAGGCACGATAGTGAGCCTGCATCGGATAGCAGCAGGAGGGGTTTTTTTGTGGCCACAGACTCTCCTGACACCTGAACTGGTAGTTCAGTGAGGTAAGCAGGGATACTCCCACTAGGGGAGGAGTCAGGAAGGGAGGTATGGTTCCCATGGGGCAGAAGGCCTGTGGACAGAGGAAGAGTGAAGGTTACAGGTGTTTCTGCCTAATTGAGGCTGTTGAGCAAGACCCCTTCCCCACTTCACTAGCTTTGAAACTGCCTTTGTGCTTAGTACAGGCTGTCTTTGTTCCTGCCATGTGCTCTCTCACTTTCATTCCTGGCAGAGGACAGTTTCCAGTTTCACGTAAATTTGTCTCACTTATGCTTGCAAACATTTAAAACTTCAGTATGTGTCTCCTGTTTTCATTTTATGACCATGTGACTGCTTGCTGGAAATACAGGATCTGTAATTGGAAAATTATCCTGAGCATGCTTTTGGTTAGAGGGCAAAAACAGAAGTATAGGATCAGTAATTGGAAACAATGCTGTACAGACTTTTGGTTAGATGGGTAGCTGGAAATATAGGAGCTGTAACTGGCAACATTTTATACATACTTTTGGTATTGGAGAACTAAGCTGGAAATAGGATATGTAAGTAGCAAAATATTACTTTGGCCTTTGTGTTGAGGGTGAAGCTTAAAACATGGGATCTATAACTGTCAAAATGTTGCTTTTACAGTAGTTTACCTCTTAACTCTGTACATGCTGTTCTATAGAGTGCTAATATCTAGGATCTAAAAAAGTACACACAGCACTGTCAGGGGTATTTTCAGTGAATGTTGTGTAACTTTTCAGTACTGCCTTGCATTTTAGGGAATATAGAAACAGGACTACAGTGTGTTAAGTGTATTTGCCTTATCTGGGGAGGGGCTGCTTAAACTATAGACTACTGCATACTAAATGTGGCTTCTAGGCCTCAGGTTCCCCACTACCACTTGGCTTCCTTCTTTTGTTTCTGGAGCTATCAGTTTCACACTTGTAGCCCCCTGTTACAGAACAACATTTTTCCCCACAAAATTCACATAATGCATACTTGTAGCCAGTAACCAAAAAAAAAAAAAAAAGAAATACAGCATGTGCCAGTGTTATCATATCAATCAATCAATCAATCAATATCTTTATTTATCCAGGTGGGCACCATTGAGCAAGCTCATTTACAAGGTGGACCTGTGGTCCTACAGTAATAATACAGAAAGTCAAGTTACAATAGTACAAACAGTAAAAATAGCTGCTATTGTAGTAAAAATGCACATTTACATGTAATATACATTGAACATAGAACTACAAGGAGTCATGGATAATGAACTTGTGCTGGATCCAAGCCCAAAAACTGTGCATTTTGTAGTGGGAAATGCTGGGGAGAGGGTAGGCATACCAGATAGAAGATATCAAGCGCATAATGTAGGGAGAGGTGGGGAATAGGGGTGCAAGCAAAGAGGACCCAATTGTTAGAGCAGAGTGAGGGATTTGGAGGGCGGAGGACTGTACGAAAGGTGACGAAGAGATTTTTTGCCCCAAAACGCAGTGACATATGGAGGAGAAAAGTTGTCGTTGTACTAAGTGCAAGAGGAGGAATATAGTAGCAGTGGCATAACTGGGAGGGTCCTGGAGGTTGGGGCAGAGGGAGGTGTTGGATGGATGAGGGACCAAATATTTTTTGGGGCGAAAGACGATAATTATCCCCAAGTGCGGTAGATCTTGAAGGGGCTGCTACAGGTGGGTGGTGGTGAGAATGGCGAAGAGGGCAAAAAGATTAATTTTGCACCTTGTTGAACTCTCTACTGCTTCAATGTGCTGCCTCAGACCCCCCTTCCCAGTACTCTGCTACCCGAGGCAGTAGTCGGCAGACCGCATGCTCCCTCCTGGAGCTGGAGCAGCTTGCAAAGATGCCTAGAGGTAAAGGATACCTCCTAAAGCTGCCATATTCTTGTGTGGAGTGTTAGCCCGATGACACTGCTCGTCATCTGCCCCGCCCACTCCTACCCTCCACCCAAGGGCATCCCTTAATTTATTAGCCCACCCCCATGACATCACTTCCTGCTGGCTGAAATACTAAATCCCCATTTTTCCATTTGCAGGTTATACCTGCTAGCCACTAGAGGGACCCTGAGACCCCACCACAAGTATCTCTATTCAGATCGCCTCCTCCCCTTCTTCCTGGATCCCTTCTAACAAGCTATTCCACTTCTCTCCTCCTCAGCTTACAGCTACCCTGCCCATATCTCCTCCCACACCCAACCCTATAGCTAGCCCACTCTCGGACCCCTTGCCATCACCTCCAAGTCCACACCCAGTGACCACTAGGAGTTGCTATTTCGCACCCTATTTTGGGCCCAAACCTAGCCTGCTTTTAGCCCCCAGAATGTGGAGCACAGCTCTCACCCAGGTCCCTTTTCCAACTGCCCTGGAGAGTCTTGAACCTGGTACTCTGTCCACCAGAGTCCATGTCACTACCACTGATCCAAAGTGGAATCTATGCTTGCTGGAGGGCAACTAAAATATTTCTACCTACCTGCCCTGATGCTACCATTAGCGATATGCTAGCCTACCTCTTACTAAAATGCCTCCCCCTCATCCTTACTCTGATACCCTTGTCCCACCTACCTGGCAGCCCCCCAGGCCCACTGGCACTAGCACTCTCATGTGTTCCAGATTTAGTACGATCCCACCCTACACTCACCATGTGCCCTAGCCCATGACGCCCTTCCCCTAGTCACCTCCCTGTTGCTTCCCCAAGCTCCCACTGGAGGCTTATCGTTCTCGCCTTTTTCCAGCCTGGATAACCCTGCCCATCCCCTGTGCCCAGAAGCTCTCCTCCGCCTCCTCACCACATACCTATCGAAAGCTCGCCCTTCACCACCCCCTGGCCAGAGTGGTGGTCATCCTATTACTCCTAACAGGCAAGATACATCCCAACCCAGGCCCAGCCCACACTAGCCCACCAGCTGGGTCACCCGGGCTCTGCATAGCATCCATGAATATATGCAGCCTTCTGAAAAAAATTGATTCCCTCCAATGCTGGGTCACACTGCATAAACCAGATGTCATAACACTGGTGGAAACTTGGCTATCAAAATCCACTCCAGACTCCTTTGTCTCCCTCCCAGGATACACCCTTTACCAGGAGGATCATGTAGGTAAATGGAGGGGTGGCTGTGCAATCTATACCAGGGACTCTCTCACTGGACAAGCACTCCCTGCCCCAGCTCTCGTATACAGGGCACAGGCCCTAACCCTCAAACTGACTCTGGACCCCTCCAGGGGGCCCTCTTTATCTCACCACTGCCTACATTCCCCCAAAATAACAAACCCTGGCACTGGTTTCGTTAACAGATTATCTTACAACTCTACATCATAAAGCTGACCAAATCCTTGTGGGTGACCTGAATGTGAACTGGCTCAGCACATCCTCCTCCACCACCTGGGACTCTTTCACAGCTATAGATCTGACTCAACTCATTTCCCAACCCACCAGAGTAAACACAAAGAGAGGTACCGGCACCCTTCTAGATGTGGTCGTCACCCACTGCCCTAAATAAATCCATGATATCCAGGTCCTTCCTGACTCACTTAGTGACCACTCCCCCTGTCCTTTTCCATTGGGCGACCTCCACACCCAAACCCATGGTCCATTCCACACTACGTCAGTGCTTCAGACCAGGTGGGCTAAAAAGCCTTAAGCAACTTCTTGCCCAAATTAACTAGTCACCCATACACTATGCCCCTGATATAGATACTGCCCTAACCTTTTTTTCCCAAACCTTCAACAAAGCCTGTGACATTTTCGCACCCCTAACGGAAGTCCGAACCAAAGTACGTAATGCACCCTGGGTTACCCCTACCCTGCTTCAACTGCTCAAGTACAGGGATAACCTATGGCACCTGGCCACAGAAGCAGGCCAGATGGCAGACAGACAGACATACAATGCCGCAAGAAACAAATGCACCTGGGCCATCAGAAAAGCAAAGGCTGATCACTACCAGGCCACGCTCACCTCCTCCTGGGGGTGTGCAAGCACATTCTGGGACAACATTAAACAATTAAATGGGAGCGCGCTCTCCCCCCCTAAGATCACCATAGACGGCTCTTTCTCTACCAACCCAGCCTGCATAGCCAACTTCCTCAACTCATCCTTCACGGACCTTAGTTCGGTCCTCCCTAGCAATTTCTTTGACCCTTCCCCCTCCCTACCAGCCCCAGTCATCTGAAGCCCTAGTTTCCACTTACACAGGGTAACTGCCCAGGAAGTCAGACCCCACCTGATTAAAGCACTAAAGATCAATAGCATTGGCAGCGACTCCCTGGACCCAAGTATCCTGCGTCAGGTGCTGGATCAGGTCCTTGCTCCACTCTCTAGCCTTCTCAATAAATCCCTCTGCCTGGGGCAATTCCCTTCAGCCTGGAAAACTGCCACAGTTACGCCCATACACAAAGGAGGTGACAGGTCCACAGCCGGGAACTACCATCCTATCTACATCCTCCCAACCCTCTCCAAAGCCCTAGAAAAACTGGTGGTCACTCAAATTACTGATTACCTGACCAAACACAACATCCTCTGCCCAGAACAGCACGGTTTCCGTGCAGGTCACAGTACCAGCACTGCCCTAATAGAGTTTTCAAATTTCTACACTCCTCCCTGGACTAGCCAGGGCAGTGTTCATTGATCTCTCAAAGGCCTTTGACACTGTCTCCCACCCCCTCCTGCTGGATGCCCTCAGCCACACTGGCTTCGCCAC
The DNA here is from genome assembly GCA_016271365.2 of Neoceratodus forsteri. Taxonomy (NCBI): domain Eukaryota; kingdom Metazoa; phylum Chordata; order Ceratodontiformes; family Ceratodontidae; genus Neoceratodus; species Neoceratodus forsteri. The sequence goes on along the minus strand of CM057456.1, from coordinate 167,532,870 downwards.
TGGGACGGTCTTCTGGTGCTTCAGCTAGCTATCTGCCGGCTCCCAGCATGTTAAAATCAATGGGACCTTTTCCAAAACATGTCCCATCCACTCAGGTGTTCCCCAAGGTTCCATCCTGGGACCTCTACTCTTCTCGCTGTACCTCAACACCCTGCCCAATGCATGCACTGGTAAAATTCTGCTGTATGCAGATGATGCTGTCATCTTTGCCACCCACCGAAACCTCATCTCCCTACAGGACACCTTACAACTATCCTTTAATGATGCTGAAACCTGGTTTAAAGAGCATAGATTTGTAATCAATCTCAAAAAAACCAAAACTATGCTCTTTTCCCATCCCCAGGACAAAGCCAGCAACTTCCCACTCCACATGCTCCCTAGTTCCAAACATCCTCTTGAATAAGTGTGCTTGTACAAGTACCTTGGGGTCTACTTTGACTCAGCCCTCACATACCACGACCACATTGATGCTCTTGCCTCAGCTACCAATGTCAGCTAGGTATCCTATACCGCTACAAAAATTGCCTCCACCCCGACGCCCTCCGACTAGCAGTCACATCCTCAATAATGTCCCTTGTGGACTATGGCCTGCCAGTTTATGGTGCTGCGGACTCGACCGCCCTCAATAAAATCTGCCTCACCATGAATAAGGCCTGTATGCTAATTACGGGGGCCCCCAGGCTAGCACATACTTGCCAGCTATATGACATGGCAATGCTGCTTAACTTGGATGAACGACTCAGATACCAAACCTGCCTCATAATGAAAAAAACTCTTCTTGGGCTATCCCCGCCTGGGCTGACAGCCTCCATCCACCTAGCACAACCCTCAGTTCAAACTCGAACCTCTTGCAAGGCCACTTTACTGGTCCCTAGGTCCAGGACCACCCATGGACAAAGGTCCTTCTGTTACAGAGCTCCCTCCTGGTATAACACACTCCCTACCTCCATCTCTGATACCCCCATGATCTCCTGCTTCAAAACTGCACTTCGGAGCCAGCTATTTAACACACGTAGCTGCACTTGTCTCTAAGGTGACTTAGCACACTATGCACCGACAAAACTCTCTGAGCGGCTCCTCACCCCACCAATCACCAACCACGTCCCATAGCCCACTGAACTATTACCACCTGCTGTCTCTGCACGCTACCGTGTGTATGTTTATGCCAATGTATGTTAATCTGTTCCTCCCTATCCTAATAACTGTAACAGCATGTGATTGCCAAATCTGTAACCTCAATGATGTAACAAAATGTTGTAATGTATTTGTCCTCTATGTGACGAGGTACCTTTGGAAATGAGCTTCTGGCTCAAAGGTTGTAAACTGATGAACAAATAAATAAAACAAATAAATAAATGTGCTAGAATCAGGCTGCAGCTGTTCAGAGCATCAAAGAATAAGATATGGGAGTTCAGCAATAAATCCTGTGGATCTATTGGTGGGCATGCTAGAGGCAGAGGCACATATTTCAGCTGGGGGGGCCGCCATTTGATGGCCACCATTTGAGGAAGGGAGGTTAGTCAGTGTCTAGTAAAGCAGTTTCAAATTTCTGTAATGCCATCATGGTAAAGCCTTTTGAACAAAAGGGTACTTACTGGGGTTTTCAGCTTAAGTATTTTTTGGGTTTTATTCCATATGGATGGGAGTGCGAATCCAAAGGCGGCTCTCCCGACTAGTGTGAGAGCCCTGGGTATATTTAGCAGGAGTTGTGAGCAGCTTCTAGGGGAATAATTCCTGGGCACAATCGGAGACAGACAGTCGATGATGTATTGAGGGAGTTTGCCACTGAGGGCTCTAAGTGTCCAGAGTGCTGCATTAAAGTTGTGCCTATAGTGAAGTGAGGTCCAGCCCATGGCGGCATATAGTGCGCAATGATGGGTAGAGAAGGGGAGGTCAGTGATGAAGCATATAGCTCTGTGGTAGAGGGTATCCAATTTTCCAAGATATGAAGCTGCACAGCTACTGTATATGAAGTTTGCATAGTTGATTAAGGACAGGACCATGTCTTGGACTAGTCAATTCTTTGCGTCTGCTGCAAGAAGTCTTCTTATCCTGTAAAAAAAGGCCAAGTCTTTGCCTTAATTTTTTCAGCAAGTCTTCCAGGTGGTCAGTGAAGGAGAGTTTACAGTCGATCCAGACCCCAAGATATTTGAATTTCGGAATGTACTCTAAGCACTCTCCCAGCATTGTGGTTATTGGGGGGATGGAGTCAGTAGCGCTTGTGTAGTTTGCGGGGGAAAATAACATGGCTTTAGTTTTCTTAGCCTTTAATAGCAGTTTTGTATTGATTAGTTGGAGTTTCAGGAGGTTGAAATCTTTTTGTAGGTCAGTACAAGCTTCTTTTGGTGTGGGATGACTCAGGTACAGCACTGTGTCATCCGCGAATAAGTGAATACTTGCACCCTTGATTCCCTCATCAATGTTGTTGATATACACTGCGAAGAGGAAGGGACCTAATATGGATCCCTGAGGGACTCCTCTTTGTAAGAGTTTTAGGGCAGATACTTCACCATCTGCTTTCACCTGCTGGTATCTGTCTGTCAGATATTCAGAGAACCAGTTTAGAGAAGTAGCATCCAATCCTAGTGTTTTTAGCGAGTTGAGGAGCAGGTCATGGTCGACTGTGTCGAATGCTTTGCTGAGGTCAAGAAACACAGCACATACTGATTTTTTATGCTCCAACTCCAGTTGCCAGTCATTGGGTACTTTAGCTAATGCTGAGACTGTACTGTGGTTGGCTCTGAATCCGGATTGAAGGGGGTTTAGTCATTTTTCTCTGTCGATGAAGGATCTTAGTTGGCCATTTACTATTTTTTCCAGTAGCTTCAAGAGTGTAGGTAGGACAGAAATTGGCCTATAGTTAGTAAGGTCGCAAGGGTCTCCAGATTTAAATAGCAGGATAATGTGTGCAATCTTCCATATTTGAGGGAGGGTACCTTGTGTTAGGGACAGGTTGAATAAATGAGTAATAGGCACTGCCAAGATGTGGCTGTGTCAGTTCTGGAGACCCCATCTCTGCAAGGACATAGACAGGATGGAGGCAGTTCAGAGGAGGGCAACTAAAATCGTGCAGGGTCTGCAAGAGAAGCCATATGAGGAGAGGCTAAAGGAGCTTAATATGTATACCCTTGAGGAAAGGAGGGAGAGGGGGACATGATAGAAACATTTAAGTACCTCAGTGGAATCGACAAAGTCCAAGAGGGTAGCATCTTTCAGAAAAAGAGATGTGCAAGAACAAGGGGACACAATTTGAAGATAGAGCGGGGACGGCTCAGGGGCAATGTGAGGAAGTATTTTTTTACGGAGATGGTGGACGCATGAAACAGCTTCCTGAGGAGGTTGTGGGGTCTAAAACTGTGGGAGAATTCAAGAATGCATGGGACAGACATAAGGCAATTTTTGTGGGGGTAGGAAGAAATAGGCTGTTGGTTAAATAGGATCTGCAGCTTATCCTCTAGGTAGGGAAATGGGCAGACTAGGTGGGCCAAGCGGTCCTTATCTGCCATCAAAGTCTATGTTTCTATGTTTCTATGTGGTATGCTATCTTTAGGAAGTATGGTTCAAGTGCATCTGCGCCAGCACTTTTCTTAGTATCCAGATGGAGAATCAAGTCTTCCACTTCCTTGAGGGAAACCGATGAGAATAAGAAATGTTGACTAACGGAGCCAACATTTGATGGGGTCATGCCAAGTGGGGTGCGCAGGCTACATGCAGGTGAGTTATCCAAGGCTAAGCCTGCTGTGGAGAAGTGTGTGTTGAATGCCTGCAGTATCTCTTTTTGTCATTGATTACTGTATTGTCAGAGGTAATTTTTGTAGGGAGCATATTTTGTGATGAGGCTCCCACCAGTTCTTTGATTGTGGCCCAGAATTTGGAGGGACAATTGGCTGCAGTATCTAGTTCTGCTTGGTAATAGCAGGCTTTAGCTTCCCTAATCAGTTTGGAGAATTTGGCTGTAGTTGGCACTTTGTTGGCTGCCCAAACTCCAGCTATTAGGCAATGGTCACTAATATCCGCGTTTAAGGTTCCAACATGGGAGAAGGAATGGGGTTTATTCACAAGCAGGACAACCAGAAGTGTACTTTTGGATGTATTCTTTTTGTTGATATGGGTGGGCTCTTCGTTGAGTAGGGTGAAACCAAGGGAGTCGCAGAAAGATTTAAGCGGGTGACCGGCTTCCGACAGTCAATCGTAGTTTAGATCCCCAAAGATAATTGTTTCCAGGGGGCTAGTGTCCAAGATAGTTGTAAGATAGGACAAGAGCTGAGTACCGGCAGATGGTGGTCTATAGCATCCTATGACTTGGAGTGCTAACGATGGGGATAGGTCGATTTTTATTTCCAGGCACTCAAATCTCGCTACCAGTGAGTTAGAATTAAGTGTTGATGCCACAAATCTATCTTTGATGTAGATGGTGACCCCACCTCCTCTGGATTGCCTATCTCATCTAAAGATCTGGTAGTTAGGTATATTAATCACGCTATTTGGCATAGAGGGCCGAAGCCAGGATTCTGAGATAGCAAACACATCTGGTATTGTATGGGTGGTCCAAGCCTGGATAAGGGTGAATTTTTTCAGCAGGCTGCACATGTTAATGTGCATAAAACTAATACCTTTAAGAGATAGTGACTCAGAAGGGGAGGTAAGTTTATTTATGGGCCTTGGATTAAGCTTGACATTGCCAGAGCAGAGTAAGAGGAGGAGTAGCAATTTTTTCAGGGATTCAAGTGAAAGGCAATGAGCTTGAGGCTTTTCTGGCTTGGCATGGAGGCGGAACCGGGGTGCCAAGCTTTGTTTTTTAATTTATGCAAGCCTAAGGACACTGAGGCTAATACTCTGGCTGTGTAACACCAATGGGAGTAACTCGAATTAATTAGAGATAAGGAAGGAGGCATAGACAAACCTGCAATAGTTGCTGTTCAAGGAAGGTAGTCCACCTGGATCAGTTGACAAGGAGCCTTGGCATAACATGTGATGTGTAGAGTCAGATTGGGTGAGCAGTCTTCAGGATGAGGATGTGGTGTACCCCCAGTCTCAATTTTTTTGGATAATAAGACAGTAAGGGGTATGATACACAGTGCAGTCAGGAGGAGGAATTGCCACAAGGCTGCCATAATTGCAGTTGTTGGGTAAATTAGAGAATTTTGATAACAAGGGTAGCTCGCCGGCTGCTGGTTGCAGGATTCCCCTGGCAGAACCCTGGCACTAACAAATTGTTTTAGTAAGAAAGAGAAGGCAGGAGATTCATCAGGGATGGGAGTGGGCGGTGCTAACGGGTTTATATAATAGCACACAGGAGGGGGGATGAGCAGGTGAGTGAAAAATTGCTGCTTTGCCGTACCTCTCAAGTGGTGGCGTCCAATGAGGAAGTCTCAGGCAGCGGCTTCGGAGGCGCCGACTGTCCGGTGTCCACGGGCCACGTGGAGGGCATCTGAGCTGGGATCCCTAGAGGGTTCTCGGCTAGAGAAAGGAGAGAGGAGCTCAAATTAATAGTGGGGCAACACAAAGGCTAGCAGTCTGAGCGAAAACAGCTCAATTAGCATCTGAAAAGCCTGCAATTTCCTTGGCGCCTTGCAGTCTGGAGAGAGCTACAAAGTCACGAAGGGGCTGTAATACTTGGTTGCTGGTAACATTTTTAGACAATAAACACAGTTTTTTGGCAAATCAGTCACTGTTCAGTAATTTATAGTACAATTTTCAAGTAAAACAGTGCCTTAGCAAGACAGGATATGCTAGTCAGCAAGACAGGATATGCTAGTCAGCAGTAAGCAAACCTAAAGTACCAAAATGGTATGCCTCAGCAAGACAGAATGAGATAAAGCTGCTAGAAGGCTTAGCTGCAAAAAGAGGATGGGAGGAATTGCAGTTTTTGACAGTCAGTAACCAATAAATTGAAACATCAGATAGGAGTGGGCGGAGACTGTGTGCATTTAAAGGAGGCCTGGGAGGGGAAGCGGGGTGGGACGAAAAATCATCATGGTCACCTGACTGTTTGCTAGAAAAATAGGTAACAGATAACCCTCCTATGTATGTATTCCTCTGGGGAACAACAACATATGCTCCACAGACTAGGAGTGTCAGGAATTTTACTGAATTATGGGCTTGTGGGCAGATGCCAGCAATGTTGCCAACACAATTTAAATCAATAGATCATTATTAAACAGCCTTGCTATAGCCTATGGCTAGAAGAGTCTGGTCAGAAAGAAGTGGAACCTGAGAAACAGATAGAAAAAAATACAGCTCATTAGAAACATGCTAAACAATTATGTAAGTCTAACAAACAGTCACACAATATCAGATCCATCTTAGCCAAAAAACTTTTACTTCTATCTGACCGGACTCTCCTATCTATCTGAAGCTGGATATGACATTCAGTGGATCTCCAGGACGTTTGCTGAAAACATATGGGCGATCGCTAATTACATCTACTGCTATTTCTACTATGTGGTCTGTTTTCTTACAAACACAGTGCAATTTATTAATTTGCAATTGCAGACTGGTGTGTACATAAACTTTCTTTGTAGCTTTTGTGTTCACTTACAGTTGTATGAAGGTGTAATTATATGTTTAACACTGGTGATGTAATCAATGATGTCATATGCAGGTCCTATTTAAGGGACCTGGGGCTAGATTCACAAAAAAATCACAAAGGCAATGCCAAATTTTGCATTGAGCTTTGTGATTGCCCAGGTGTCCAAAAGTGCTATTCATAGTTAGACAGTGCACTCCAGTGTCTGACTGTGAACAGGGCTAGTCCGAGGCAATGCTAACCCCAATACCACTAGTGCTAGCCCAATCGCACCACCCCCAAATGCAGCCAGTAGAATGGCTCTGCAAGGAGTAACACAGGTGAACTAATTCCAATTCACTATAGCAGCCATGTAAATGAGTCAATTGGGCATGCAAGGTGCTAAGTGGCCATTTGCATGCCAATTACGACCCCACTTACATAGGCTGTGGTGAGTTTAATGCCTACCCCCAGCCCGTTCCAAAGAGGCAGCCCTGTGTTTTTGGTGCCTAGTGGTCCCTCCCCCTCTATAATCACTGGCCCAATGTATACTAAAGGGTGTCCCTGGTGGTTTTGTGGTCCCCCCGCTGATCACCAGCACATATAAAATACAGGACTTCCCTGGTGGTCTAGTAGTCTTCTTCCCTATCCCTGATCTGCCCCTATATTTCAAGTTATATTTTTTCCCCTGGTGTCTAGTGGACCCCCCACCTACCCACCCTGACAGGTAGTTGTTCAACATCCCACTCCTCTTCCATCCCAAATGTGGGTCCTCTGGGGCAGGTGCCACGGCTGCTTCCACCTGGGGTCCAGATCATGATGATGTGTCCATGCCAACCCTTCCTACTCAGTCTGAACAGCTGTGTACTACTCCATATGGCACCTCTGCCAGGTACCTCCAAATACTCCCTTTCACTGCTGCCATGCCATCATCATATACTATGGCACCCCCCCCCACTCCAGCAGCCCCTGTCCTCACTTTTTAGGTCCCACACCCTGGTTTAACTTGAGCCCTCTCTTGCAATCACGGTGGGGCTTCTGGAATTGCAATTAAGGAGATGGTGCACCTTACATCAAAGTTTTCATTTTTAAAATCAAACCCATTAACTCATCAGAATTGGCAATGTAGTAGCACATACCTTCCTGCAGATGATTTTGTTAGATAAACAGATAGCTAGCTAGATACATAGATAAACAGACAGACAGACAGATAGTTGGGTACTGTAGATAGAAACATGCATAAAGACAAAGTAGATGGATAGATAGATAGATAGATAGATAGATAGATAGATAGATAGATAGACAGACAGACAGACAGACAGACAGACAGAGTGGATAGGGTGCCACTGAAGTAAGGATCACTGTTACTTTGTACAGAAACAGTGAAGTTTTCTTTTCACTTGTAAATGGACACCCATAGACATATCAAGCTGGAAATTTCAACATTATAGAGCATTTCAAACTATACTAACTCCAGTCACATTAGCCTTCTCCATTCTCAAGTGTCTGAGTTACAAACTTCAGGAAAATCAATCTTTAAAAAAGTTTGCCACTTTATTAATTTTATTTTTGCAACACCCATAAATAAAACATCAAAACATTAACTCTTCAGAATTGGCAGGGAACTAGCATGTACCTTCCTGCAGATGGTTTTGTATTTTCAGTTGAATTTAGTATCTTGTACTTAGTTGGGGCTTAAAAATAGCTTTCTGAGCATATGCAATGTGCAAGAAATCATAAAGTGAACTGACATACAAGATGCAAAAGTAATCCTTGTTGTGGTGTATGACTAAGTATTTTTTAATGATACATTCATAGGGCAGGTTTAAGGCCACTCTTGACCTTGTTCTCAATGGAAGGAATGGGGTCATCGCCAAAGTAAAAGCTGCAGAAAAGGTGTGAAGCATAAACTACAACCAGGTCATCTCGTCCTCCTGATGGGGAGACAACGGCCTCTGCCTCCAGTGTCAGAATCATAAAATAGGCAGACTTTGCTATGACAGAAGACCTAGGGCCCGATTTTAGAAGGGATGCACATGACGCAAGGGAGTTGCATCAAAGGAGCATGATGCAAGTGGTGACTTATGTCACAACTTGTTGCAAGTGCTATTTTACAAGGCAGTCTGCATCTGATGGACACAGTGCTGTGCCGAAGTCCCCTTTTACCAGAGATGCATCCAACAACCCAGAGTGCCATGTCACAAGGAGGCTTGCACCATGGCATGACTGCCACATCCCCCTTTTTTTTTTATTTTGGAAGCCCCACCATGAACGCAGGATGGGCCACCACTTAGACCGGCCATGAGGTTGTCTAACTGGCTTGCAGCAATGGGGTGAGATGTGACAGGGGCCTGTAGGGGTGCACCAGGGGCTGGACATATCATGGTGGGGGCATGGCTGGGAGGTGGCAACTCACCCCAGCATGTGTCACAGATGTGACAGCGCCAGCTGGGACTGGCATACTACCCAATGGGCACCCCAATTCCCATACAGTACGGCACTGTAGCCATAATTCCCCCCAGCCCCTTCAGGTTCCCAGGGCACCGGTGCTATAATCAGCCCCCCACATCCAAAGTAGCCCCAATCCTGGTTGCTGTGTTGCACAAAAAAAACCCAGTCTCAGTCCATGCCCCCCAACCAGTGCTCACACTGTGCCCACACAGAACTGTCCACAAATTACCTGGTGGTCTAGTGGCCCCCATCCTCCTCACTGTGACAGGCAGTGGACACCCACCCTGTTCCTGCTGTCCCAAATACGCATCTGTGACTGGCACAGCCCTTCTCACACCACCATGACCAACCACAGAATGCATTCGCAAGGACCACATACTGTACACTGTTTACTATACAGTGTACAGCAAGCACCATATGCAGTCTGTGGCTGGCTGTGGTGGTGTGAGGAGGGCTGTGCCAGTCATGGATGATAACAGGGATGGGGGCCATGGTGAGTGTCCTCTGCCTGTCAGGGTGGAAAGGGTGGGGGGCCACTAAACCACCAGGGTTTGGCACTAGGAATTGCTTTGGCATGGGCAGAACATTTGGGGGGGTAGACAGGGACTGGGGCAGGTTTCTGACTTTGGAGGGGTGCTAGAGGCATGATGCTGGATGGGGGGCACTCAGCACAACACATCCTGGCTCTGCCAGTATTGGGGACTGGGGGTTGCCAGGTGCCTGTCATGGCAGGGTTATTATCCTGTGCCAGACGGTGGCTACCTGACCTCTCCTGGGGCACAGCAGTCTGATGGCACCCAACCAGGTCCACAGCCATGCATTGGCTGCCCCATCTGTGCTGGATGCCATGCCTGTTGCCCTTGCATCACCTGGGAAGGCCCCTGCCACCTAGTCCATGGCTACATTGTGAACCTGGGACAATGCTGCTCTTTGCGTCACTCCATCTGGCACAGGGCCACCATTTGTGGCTATTCCAGATCTTTTGCCACAAGTGGCAAACTTTCTGGAATAGCACATTTTGCAGTTGCCGCACCTGCGCCAGATGCAGTCCCCAGCTGTGCCTCATTTTGCGTCTGGTGCAGGCACCTTCTGGAATCAAGTCTCCAGGGTCTAAGAATCTGTAGTGGCTGCAAGACACTGGTAATGCAAGGCACATGTGGTGCTCATTGATGAAGGTGATTAAAGCTGCTGCAGTTGTCTGCACCCCTCTGTGGAATAAGGGGAAAAGAACCAAAATGTGGCCCACTGGCCTGACAGGGACCTAAGGCAACATATTCTAAAACACAGAGGGTGTATGACTGCTGGAAAAAGGTAAGTTGTTTTTAGGCCAAAGAGGAATACAGAGCAGCACTGAGGCGCACTCCACTTATAATGGACAGTCGATTATAGTGGACAAAAACTAATTTCCCAAACCAAATATATTAAATTCAGTGTACTTTACTGTTTATAATGGACAGAAACATTGCATATAATGGACACCGTGAAGCTTTTATGGCCATTTGTAGTTCTTTTTTGGGGGAGGTGTACAGCTTGTGAGGAGATTTGGCAAATGTAAAACTAAGATAGAAGAGCTACAGAGATTAATATTCATAACAACTAATTCTCCACAAGCTACATAAACTTTTATTAGTTAATTCATTACACTAAAAAGAAATGATTTTATATTTCAATATAATCCTTACAGTACAACTGCCTTTGTTCTTATTGCCTGTGACAGACTGGTACTTCACAGACAGCTTCTATCATGGGTACCAGATTTCTCAATACTCTGGTAGCTGCCACCTCTCAGCTTAGACACTCTTTTTGGGAGTCTCCAGGTCCATGTCCCTTAAAAGCCACCACTCACACAGTACAGTGCTACTTGCTCAAAGTCACACAACCACCCCTCTCTGTCACAGCTGTGAATACCTTACTTTGGAAATAGTATATGATAACTGTAGCCTTCTTCTCAGTGGTGGAAAACAGTTCTTGTCAATTATAACTAGTTTAGCTGTACCTCAAAGGATTCAATCACAGACTGTGAAATATTTATTTATGTATTTATTTTAATTTTAGTCTTTGGTAACCGGGTAAGGCCCACTAGGCACAAGTGCCTGTTTTCAGGGGTGACCTGGGAGCACTGGGCGGTTAAGTGACTTGCTTAGAGTCACACAGTATGCAAGTGAAGGTTGTGAGAATCAAACTCGGGTTTGGTCTGCTGGATGTACCAAGCTCGTTCACACCTCATTCCTCTAAAATCTCAATCTCTCTCAATCTCTCTCAATCTCAATCTCTCTCTCTCTCTCTCTCTCTTTCTCTCTCAATCTCTCTCTCTCTCAGTCTCTCTCTCTCTCTCTCTCTCTCTCTCTCTCTCCAGGTTTAGCTTATCATAAAACAGTTGAATGTCTCCTGCCTGACTACCTTCAGAGCTCTGATCAGAGATACCCCCCCAAGATGCATCATCTAGTATGTCACTGATAACACAGATTCAAAACTCTTTGTCTTCCAGCATCTGTTAGGGAACCCAGTCTTGATTAGTTTTAAGGTGTCTGTTACTGTGATATTTTTGTCTTAGCTGAGGTCTGGTAGTCAACAAAGGCCCTTAGTGAAATTTCTGACCAGGTCTCTGCTAGTTTGAACAGCACAACCTCTCACAAACTTGCAAACTACAACCCAATGTTTTGTTGTGCAGTATTAGCCACTGCTAAGTAATTTCAAATTACAGATTGTGGTGACCATACAGGTATCCAGCAATCACAACAGGTCTCCAGCCATCACACTGCCCTAGAAGACAGCATCCAGTCATTACAGTTGCTATCTTCTTCTAACCATCTGCAATAAACTTCCTTAAAAAACATATTTGGGGGGGGGGCGCTCTTGAGCCCGAGCAAGATGGCCACTCATAGATAGTGCTGAGCAATACATCTTGTTTTGGGAGCTAAAAATGAAGACTTCTGGGCTGACCAGGGCAATTTATTTGTGGATCTATCTGTGTATGAGAATTAGAGGAACCATATGGGGAACCCTCGTAAAGATCGGAGCCAGCATGACGGAGCAAAATCCAAAACAGTTGCCACCTCTACAGCCATGCGGTCTGTACCCCAGCATCATGCCACAGTCACGGAGACAGAAGTTGAAGAAACGTTGCATTAGCTTGGTCTTAAAATTAATAGACTAATCTTGTCAGTCTCTGGCCTATCTGACAAAATCAATGGAATTTCCAATAGAGTTTCAGCTTTGGAAACAGCTCTGGATTCAGTGACGGTGGAATCAGGAGAGGTTAAAAATTGCTCTGATGCAGCTATGGGAGCAGTAACCAACTTGATCAAGGAATCAGGCAGTTAAAGATGAGGTTGGAAACCCTTAGAAAACCAATCCAGGACAATGAACATACGCATACTAGGTCTCCCGGAGGGTGCCGAAGGAGACCATTTGATCCTGTTCCTTCATGATTGGTTACAGCAGCAACTGGGAGAAGATGCAGCATCACAAATTAAGGGAATACAGAAGACCTACAGAGTTGTGGTCAGAGGTAAACCCGAGAACCCTGAGGCTCCACGGGCGGTTCTGACAATAATGGATGGAGTGGCAATCAAAGACTATCTCCTGGCTCTTGCTAGGCAACAAAAAACACTCCAATGTGAGGGAGAAACAGTGCATTTGTACCCAGACATCAGCTTTGCCACCTGGCAGTGGCAGAAGCAATTTGATGGCACCAAGGCGCTTCTGCAAGAGGCGGGGATCCAGCACACTATCATCTTCCCCACGCACCTCCGCATTAGAAACCAGGGCAAGATTTTTATCTTTTCTGACCCAAAGGATGCCCTTAGATGGACTCAGAAACAAGCTCCATGGAGACAACGACTAACTGAACATGAGGACAGTGCCTCAGAAGATGATGAGTCATGAAAACTCAAAAGGATTATTTCTTAGGGGAGAGAGGAGAGACGAAGTAACAGTACATAAAACTGCTTTAATCCTTGATTAGATCATGAGTACCTATCCAGAATTCTGTGAACATAATAACCTCAAGACTTATACTTGTTATTTAATATATTGGCTCCAGTTGAGCTCCATTTAAGTGTTTAACTTTAAATATCTGTTCCTGTTAAATAAAATTCTTACATAATATCATCTGCTGGCCTGTATTAGGTTAAGCTTGGTAACCATGTGTAGTTAATGCAGTTAGTCATTAATTATTTTGGCTCCCAATAAAGTCAGATTGAATATATGGTAGCATTATCATTATAGACCTAGCACTCTCAGTGCTCTTACAATGATAAGGCATGTTTTTTTTCTTAGTCCCTCTTAAGAGGAGACAGAATACTTGGAATATATGCAGTTTAACCTGTTTAGTATTTTACCATGCAGCTCATGGGCTTTGGATTAGGCTATATTGCACTGACTTTATTTTGCTTAACAGACTGTACTAACCCCCTAGGATGTATCTTAAAGCAGTTGAAGCAATTTTCTTGAATGTTGAGAGGTGTAGCGACCTCAAAGCATTCAGCTTGTATTTCTACTTGACATTTCACTGCTTGGAATGTATTCTAAATGTTTTTAGAAAGCAATAATAAAAATGAAGTATTAAGAAAAAAACATATGTTGCCTGACAGTTAAATAAATAAACATACAAAATATTGGAACATATATTCTAGGAAGGATTCCTAATTTTTTAAGTTTTATAATAGGTTCTCATTCGCTCTGAGCCTCTGCTCACACATATAAACACATCTAACATATTGGCTCCATCTCCTCTGGATATAAATTGGACACTGGATATAATGGACAAACATTGTGTGCACAGATGCATTCGTTATAATAGGCTTGCACTGAGGTATTGCAAAACTACAATTAAGACAGCCAAGGAAGGATTGGAAGCCATGATAGCAGCTGGAGCTTCCGACATGCCCAAAGTCTTCTTCCAGTGCACTAATGGAAGGAGTAAATTAAAGGAGAGGATTTGGCCCTTGAAAACTGGGGTAGGGGATAGGAACCTCTGAGAGGGCCAGAGACTATGATGGAAATGCTTAATAAATACTTCACTTCAGTGTTCTCCAAAAGGACCTCGTGGGGGAAGGGTTCATTGTGGGGAACCATTGTATCAAGGGAAGTCATGATGCAGCCAGGGGAAATCATGCCTGCGCTGCTAACTGACTACCAGACAAACATCAAGCTACATAGCTCCCACTGAGTGGACAGGATACATCCCAAGATCAGAGTGGAGTTAAAGGAACAACTTACAGTGCAGCTTGCAATAATTTTTTTTTGTCTCAACAGGTGTGGCACCAGAAGAATGGAAAATGATAATTGAGGTTCCCAGTTTCAAGAAGGAGAAAGATTGGACCCAGGCAACTACAGGTTGGTCAGCCTGACTTCAGTGCTGGGCAAGGTCCAGGAGGCCATTATAAAGGACAGAATGATGGAAAACTTGACTGAATCAAAGGTTCTCACTCCCTCTCTGCATGAATTTATGAGGGGCAGATCATGTCAGACCAAACTGATTGCTGTCTTCAAGGGAGAGGCCGAGGATGTGGAGAGGGGCGTGACTATGAAAGTACTATATCTGGACTGCAGCAAAGCTTTTGGTACTGTGGAACATGACTAGCATCTGGTCAAAATAAACACATGCACACAGTAAACAAAGGTCAGTGCTGGGCAGGCATTGCTCACATTGGCAAGAAAACAAGAGAGAAATGCAGCACTCACCAGCACAGACTTTTAAAAATGTATTAGCAACAAAGCCATTGCTGTGATGCAGTATAACCCTATGCAGTGCCCTACATATGAGATTCATCAAATTGGAGAGGCATTCTTCAGGGATCAGTGTTGGGGCCTCTGCTTTTCAACATCTTCATTAGTGATCTGGAAAATGGTGTCTGCAGCCGGCTGCTTGAGTCAGCAGATGACACCAAGCTAAACAGGGTGGTGAACTTCCTTGAGATGGGGACAAACTTCAAAAGCACCTGAACAAGCTGAGCAATTGGTCTGACTCCTGGACCCTTAGATTTAATGTAGCTACTGTAAAGGCAAGGAGTTACTGTTGGGGAGGAAAAACAGAAAAAGGAACATCACACTGTGTAGGACTCCTCTTGTTACAATCATGGAGGAAAAGGACATGGGATCATAATGGACAAGCTGCTGAAGTGGGACAAGTAGTTACTGTGAAGAGGGCCAGTAGAAACCTGCAGACCATCAAAATGGGGGTGACCAGTGGAGCTTGGAAAGTAATCCTACTACTTTACAAAGACCCAGTCAGGCACCACCTGAAGGACTACATGAAGTTTGGGTCTCTTCAATACAAAATGCACATTGAGACAGCCAGTAGGGTGCAACACAAGATCACCCAACTGATCAGCAGTATGAGGGGTAAATATTATGGTAAAAGCAATGAGGAGAGGTTAATGAACATGTTACCCTGAAGAGTAGAGGGTTGAGAGGGGACATGACCTCATTTTTTTCACATATTTAGTGGTAACGATTGTAGATGTCCGACACAGTGTCCTGCAGCAGGATGTTGGGACCCACCCTGAAGCTCAGAGGTGGTAAACTCAGGGGTAACATTAGGAGGCACTTTTTATCCCAGAGGGTGGTGAACCTATAGAATAGTCTACCAGTGAAGACAGTAGCGATCGTGGCAGTGCACATTTTTAAAGCAGCCCTGAGCTGATTTCTACTTACTGGTGAAATCACAGGGCACACTGGGTAGTACTGTAGAGTGTATAGAGAATCTCTAAATATTGGTATGTGTTTGCATTGCATACTTAAGACCTACTTATGAAATGAGGAGTGAACCTTATTGATAGAGTCCCAGCTAATCGTAAGTTACTATGTTACTATATTACTGCTGTATGCACGTGTTGCTAAGACTACAAACATGTAGACCACCCTAGAATTGATGTCCGGCAGTGGGAGCCCATCTTTAGTGCCAGCAACTACCCCCTTCCCCCATTTAAGTCCAATACTGGAAGCCCATTCATAGTGCTGCCAAATCTCCCCAAAAAAAAATGTAAGTCTTGCGTAAGGGGTCCATCCCCAGTGCTATCAAATGTTCCTTAAATGGCTTATGGGATATGGCAGTCAAGAAGCAGGGAGGAGCTGTGATTATGTTTACATTTGGGGTCAGTTTGGGGCAGGAGAAGCAGGATAGTGTGGTGGGGAATGCAGTGGGAAAGGGAGGGTTTTTTGTTTTGGTAATGCATTGGGAGTCCCAGTATATTATCAACAAAATCACCTCCCCATCATACTGCATCCCCAACCTTATTCTTCTCTTCCTGCCCCAAACTGACCCCAAATGCAGACAAAGACCGTACTTCTCCCTGCTACTTGACTGCCATATCCTGTAATCCATTGGAAGTCATTTGCCTACTTGAGCTCCGCACCCTGGGTCATCACCTGTTTCATTGAGGAGCTTTTTGCTGATGGCCTGGGGTAATCAGAGGATATGGATCACGCCCACTAGCAAGGTTTGTGAGGGAGCAGACTTGGATTGTGTGTCTTCTCCTGCTGTGACTGCAGCCACTGCTACAGCTGCTGCCTGTCTGATGAATCCATTTCTATGTGGTTGGATGTGGAGATGCTGATGTCTCCAGTTGCATTTCTGAATGTGGCTGGCTGATGGGACACCTGCAGCTGGCTGTGGGGATATTTATTTATTTATTTATAGAATCGGAATTACAATCCTTTGAGTCATTGACTCTTTTGCAAAGGCTCCACGTCAGTTAACAAACAAAAATATAAATACAGAGGAAGACAGATAGTTCACATACATAGTTATTATCAAGTAATACATAGTCATACATTCCAGGATTTTGCAAATAGGAGGGTTATATCAACAGGGAGCTTAAAGAAGGTCCCGGGTCAGAATTAGAAGTCCAAGATCAGGTCCGGAGGGTCTAGAAAGGAGTTTATTTGCAGTCACAGGTTGCAGAGTCAAGGAGTAGGGTTTTGAGACCTGATTTAAATAGGTTGAGACTGTGGGCCAGGGAGATGGATGATGGGAGGCTTTTCAGCCATAGTGGAGCACGATATCGGAAGGATCTTTGTCCAAGAGATGTTCTACAGTGGGGAACTAGGAGAATGGAGTTGGCAGAGTGTCTATGGGCCCCTCCAATGAGGGGCTGGGTGTATAAGTGGGTGGAGGCCATCAGAGGCCTGCTTTAGTTAAATCTTTTTTGCAAGGATGCAGGTATGGTACTTAAGCCTGCCTTCGAAGTTTAGCCACCAGTACATTCATAAAGCTCGCATGTGTGAGTTAACCTGTCACTTCCAGAGACCAATCGGCAGGCTTTATTGAGGGTGAGGTTGATGCTGTGGAGGGCAATTTGATCAGTGGACCCATAAATCACTATTCCGTAGGCCACCAAGGATAGAATAGATGATGATACATCAAGGTGCATGGCCTGAGGTGGTAGGCAGTGCTTATGTCTGTACAGGATCCCCAGTCTAGTGTTAATAGAGGAGGAGACTTGTTGTATGTGTGAGTGGTAGGAGAGGGAAGTGTCCAACGTGAGTCCAAGGTATTTGAAATATGAGACCTGTTCAAGCGCAGAGCCTTGGGAGTTTGTGACAATTAACGGTGCATGACAGAGAGGGTTTTGGCAAATGGGCAAAGGTCATGGTTTTGGTTTTCTTGTAGTTAATTATTAGGCAGTGTCCAGCGAACCAGGTTTCCATCTCCCTGAAGAAACCTTGCAGGGCAGATTGTAGTGAATTGGGATGAGGATATTTCCAGAAGACTACTGCATCATCAGTGTAAAGCAGCATCTTACTGCTGCAAGATTTAGGAAGGGAGATTAGGAACTGGGTGAAGAGTAATGGGCCAAGTATTGACCCTTGCAGTACACCAGCTAGGACCGGTCTGCTTGAGGAGATAGTTGTATTGATTTTGACTTCTTGTGTCTGATCTGAGAGATAGTCTTTGAACCAGGTGGTAACCTCCGGTGTGAAATTAAGGGATGGAAGGGTGTGGAAAAGTAGTGCGTGACAGACGGTATCAAATGCTTTGGTCAGGTCAATGTAGATAGCTCTGGTCACAGAGCCCTGTTCCAGGGCTTCATGTATATATGTTATAAATTCAATGAGAGCAGTGGAGCTGCTATGGCCCTTCCGGAATCCGTGTTGTTCGTGGCAGAGCAGGTTGTGTTTGGACAGATGGTCTGTTAGTTGGTCTGACACTATTTTTTCAAGGGCCTTAGAGAGAGGGGGCAGGATTGATATAGGTCTATAATTGCTAGTGTAGGTGGGGTCGCCACTCTTCAGGATAAGGGTTATTAATGCTCTTTTCCATGTTGTAGGAAACTGGCTGAGGCAGAAGGACAGGTTGAGAATTTTGGTAAGATGAGGTAGTGTCACATCCAACATGAGTCAAATGAGTTTGAGGTCCAGGGAGTCACTACTATAGCAAGAGTTTGCCAGTGCTTTGGCGAGATAGCGTTTAGCCTCATTACAGGAAATGATTCTTAGCCTGAAGAGGGTAGGGTTTGTGATGTCAGAAATGTCAGTGGGGCGGTTGGTGATAGGGTCAAAGAAGTTGGGTGGGAGGATGTGCATAAGGTCAGAGAAGGAGGTATTGAGGGTGTTGGCGATAATGTTAGGGTTCTGGGTGGTAACCCCATCTACTAGAAGCTGGACTGGGGTAGGGGATACAGTTTTCCCACAGAGTTCCTTAATATTGCTCCAGAAATTTTTTCCGGAGCCCCAGGAGGCAGTTAGAGTTTGTTTACAGTATGCAGCTTTGGCTTGCTGGGTAGCCCATGTGCATCTGTTTCTAGCCTCTCTGAACATCTGTACAGTTGACGGTCCTGCTGGAGTTGGGAGTCAAGGGCCTTATGCCATAGGTTATCCCTCTGGTACATTTATTTATTTATTTATTTTTTTTATTTATTAAATTCTCGGATTACAAATACCTTTGTGCAGAAACTGCTTGTTTACAAAGGTTCCACATCAGAGGATGAGGGGACAACATACATACAGAGGTAGTAAAAGAATGCACAATAAACAACCTAAAAAAAAAAAGAATAAAATATACAGTTACAACATACTGTGAGATAATATGCATACAACGAGCAGCTTGAGTAGGCAGCCGGCTGAGGTAACAATAAGAGGCAGAGGGCACAAGAAGCAGTTAGTATTGTAGGCGTGCGACTGGGTGGGGGGAGAGGAAGTAGGCAGGCTAATGGGCCACTGTCAGTAGGTGGGGGAAAATGTCTTGTACCAGTGGAGAAGGGAAGCAGGAAAGGAGTCACAAAGAAGGTCTGGTGCCAGAGGGAATGAAAAAAGAGCGGTCTGTGGGATATGAGTGAGCTGGGAGGTGTTTAGAGAGAACTCTATTCAGAGAAACAGTCACATTGAGTGGAAGAGGTGAGGTAAAGTTTGAGATTCCTTTTAAAGGGTCCAAGTGTAGTAGAGGAAAGTGCTTCTTTATTGAGGGAATTGAACCATAGAGCAGTTCTATAGATAAAGGACCTCTGACCCATGGAGGTACGACATCTGGGAACCTGAAAGGTTAGAGATTGGGCACTACGCGTTTGCTGAGTGCCACTGAAGGTAGTAAGGAGTGTGCTAACACCAGGTGGCATGAGACCGAGGAGAATCTTTTTGGTAAGTAAGCAGGTCTAGTATTTTATCCTGCTGAGTAGGGGTAGCCAGCTGGTCTGTGCATAGACGTCACAGGTGTGAGTTTGTCGGGCCGCACCCGTTAGTAGTCTACAGGCTTTGTTGAGAGAAACTGAGATCCTGCGGAGGGCACTTGTTGAGGCAGAGCCATAGATGGCAAGGCCGTAGTCAATGATAGATGTGACAGAGCTGTAGATGGCATTTGGTCTTGTAGTGTTTGGGTGATCCAAGGAGTGTTTCTGTGTTTTACAAGTTGTTTGGAGAAAGGAGCAAATATGTCACAGGCCTAGTTGAAGATGGCAATAAAGTAGGTAATGGCAGCGTCTACTGACTAGGCAGTGTGAATAGAGGACCAGTCACAAGAGGCAAGGTGTGATTTGAGCCGTGCGATGGTACCTTTTTTTAGACGTCTTTGGACGGAGACTTTTGGGGGGGGTAGGCGGGATTTTTGTGGACCACAGGCAGGTAACTGGTGAATGGTCGCTTATTGAGTCTGGGAGCACTTTGATTTGGGAAAGATTATTTGGCCTGTTGGTGAGGCTTAGATCTATTAGGGTTGAGGTCCCAGTCCTTGAGTCCATTCTGGTAGGGGACTTGATGACCTGAGTGAGGTCACAGGCTAGAGCTGAGTCTTTATAGGGGGACAATGCATTCGATAACCAATTTACATTGAAATCTCCCATGAAAATGACTTCGCTGGCCTATCGGGGGGGGGGTGTGTGGCTTGGACCTGAAGGAGATGGCAACCTAAATCTTTCTCTCTGCCCCAGTCTGACAGGAAAAGCGAATAAAAATGAGTAAGATGCTGGACTAATGGTTATTTCTGCATTTCCACGTACCTTTTCTCACCTCTGCCCTCACCGCTGAGATGTAATTTGGGGTGCCACGCTCTTTCTTTTGTATCTGACGTGCCGTACATATTTCGGAGCTGATGTGTATTAGTAGGCCGCACAGGCCTGAGCTAGGCATTTCAGTGCTGCTGTATTCCTCCCCCCTCGTAACTTGACCGGAGCTGCAGTGTTTCTCCCCCTCTTCCCCCAATTGAGATTCGGGTCAAGTTTGATGGAGTTTTCGGACGTGGTGGGGATTTCTGCTGTTCCCCCGAGGGATAAACATTGCGTCAACTGACCACTGGCTGCAGGAGCTATTGTCAAGATGGATCCCTCGGTCCACAGTGTTGCTGGATCATCTCATCAGGCCGCCCCGGCCTCCCCTGATCAGGCTCAGGTTGGAGAAGCCCTAGACAATATTACAAAATGCAGGAGGCATTATTGAGCAGAGTGGACACAATTGGTGCCTAACTACTAATGTGGCTGATGTACGCCACTTAGAGGATCAACATAACATTTTGGAACAATGGACAGAAGAATTAGAGAGACAGAATATCCATGTCCTACAATAGCTCTGGGATCATGAGGCCAAGCTATCTCACCTATGACATAGAGCAGAAGACCAGGAGAACCGAAGTAGGAGAAATAATATCCGGATTTTAGGTGTGCCTGAGGGAGTTGAGGGGCCTAATATGGAAAAGTTTTAAATGACTGGATACTGCAACTCCTTGGTGATCGATGGAAGGAACCAGTCGGGGTTGAGAGGGCCCACCGTGTCTTCGGCAACCCTAATAGCACTAAAGGCCCACATACTATCATTACCTATCTGCTGCGCTTTTTGGTCAAGGAACGCATACTCTGGGCAACTAGAGACCTCGGGGAGATTGAGTGGAAAGGCAACACCACCTCATTTTATAGAGACTTTACTCAAGAGATGGTGGTGAAATGCAGAGCATTCAACCCTCTAAAAAAAATTCTTGCAGCCAACTCAGTTCAATATCGCTTCAAGGGCCTCACTGCTTTGTACCTGAATAGAAACAGGCAATCTTTCCTCGCTCAATCCCCAGGAGATACAGAGGCCTGGATCCAGAATCACTGGCCAGGTATGCTACCACGAACTACATCTCCCAGACACCTCTAGGAGCCTAGGAACCAAATGGCCCAGGGAATTAATAAAAAGGGAAGCGCTTTACTAGGGGACAATAATTCGCATCGGAGTGGCCTGCCAAATAAGGATTCCCCCATTAGCAGACAGATATGGGCCACGCAATCTATGGGGGATAAGCTGAGTAAAACCATGGCTGTTATCCCCAATGACCAGGACGTGCCTAGCAATAACATGCAAAGTAAGAACCAGGGTGATGCTATGACCCCACTACCTGCTAGACAAAGGCAACACTCCAGAAGTCCTTGCTCCTTGATGTTAGGTAACACTGCGGCTTCAACAACTGCCAAGCAGCCTAGGGTCAATGCCTCAGCATGGAACAAAGTCAATCAGGAAGACCAATCGGAGGAAGAGGCCGCTATACCCATGGAGGATCCGACTCCGCTGGACTGGGTGACCGAAATGGATGCATATGAAGGAGAAACTGCAGCTGCTGATGGTTTGCTGAAACCAGGTCTTAAGACATTCGCAGAAGCACTCACCTCGAGTTCTAGCTCTGCTGACTCTGGGCTAACATGTAACTTGGGGGATGCCACGACGTGCTCTGACACTTAATGCATACTAGCTCTCTTTTTGTTCTTTCTCTGTTGGGTGAAAGCTCTTGTGCCCATTAGAATATGAAGCACTGGCATTGCTGTGCTATGGGTAGACTCCTGCCTGATCAAGTTCTGCCATATTGGCTACTCGCCCTCTTTATGGGATGCAGGTTTTTCACCTCCCCTGACAGATAGCGCATAGCAGCCTTGATAGACGCCCCCCTCTCTCTTTGATATTACGTTTGCAGAAGGAGGAGGGTACGAACCTACTTCTTAGACAAATCCTAGCAATCAGGGTGGGCTACTGGGGATGACCCTTATGCCACATTAACAATGCGGTAGCACAATTACAATTGGCAGCCCATCAACTCCAAGAACAAAGGGCACCACTACTTGCCAGGATGATTAATCCATTGCATGTGGTTGGCAGAGGCCCCCCCATCCCCCATTTAGGCGACTTACATTCACCAGACATGCCTAGACTTTCCAGATCTGCCGTTATGACTAGATGTATGGAGTCAGGCTGGGTCAGGTCATCTCTACTAGGTGTGACCTTTCCTGTTGCTCTTTGTGGTGCCTGAAGCAGTATGGCTTATAGGGGACTTTTACCTCTATTCACACGTACACCTCGACACCACCAACTGAGTTAGTGTTAGTAGTTTAGGTGATTAATACTGTTATAGCTTGTTGCTCGTTAATCTTTTACTACATTTTAATTATTGTTAAGATAGTTAACCTTCCTTGTCTCTGTCCTCATTTTGCTTAGGCGTTTGACCAGCATAGACAAGAACATCTGCTGCTGTAAACTCTCTCTATCATCACTTTTTCTTTCTAAGGTTTGCCCTCACACCTCACAGTAACAGGTTACCTTCTCTCTGCTATATTGTGTCTCCCTATTCCTACCTGCAGGGTCAGTACTCTACATTTCTATAAATACCCGAGGGTGAACCACCATGGCAGCGGCATCCGCAGGACCACAAGGGTGGAGGTGCATCTCCTGGAATGTCAGGGGACTTAATCACCTGGCGAAATGCACTAAGGTCTTGCAATTCTTGAACTCCATTGGGGCTGATGCAGCCCTGCTCCAGGAGACGCACCTCACCAGCCAAACGGTGAAGTGGTTAAAGAAATTATGGGTGGGAACAGTTTTGGCTAGTTGTGGGGTTGCAATCCTACTTCGGAGGTCGGGACCATGGTCAGTTGAAACCCAGCTTCAGGACTCCCAGGGGAGGTGGTTAGCGGCTAGATTGTCCTAACCTGGTGGCAGTTATAGTGGCCAATGTATGGCCCCAATACAGATTCCAGGGAACTTTACTCTGAATTGAATCGAGCCTTCGTAGAACTTACGGAAGATGAGACTGAGATCCCTATACTACTGGGTGGAGATCATAATTTGGTCTTAGATGTTTTCATAGATAAGTCCCTCCCTACACCACAATCTCACCCCAAAGTTCTAGCTATTTTGAACACTCTGATGTCTGAGTGGGCTCTAGGGGATCCTTGGAGAAACAGCCACCCCCATAGGCGTGATTGCACCTTTTATTCCAATGTGCATGGCACCCATAGTAGATTGGATTTTGGGTTGGTTAATCATGTAGCAATGCCAGGTGTGAGTGATGCAACCATAGGTAATATCTTGATATCTGACCATGCCCCTGTTGCAATTAAATTCTCTCCACCAGGCCAAATCCCTCCATCTACAAGATGGAGATGTAATCCCCTACTACTACAGGATGCATTCTTTCATGAGTATGTAAGGGAGAAAACGCGCCAGTATTTTTCTCTTAACACCCCTGGAGAGATGAGAGTGACCATGGTATGGGAAGCCTTTAAGGCTGTTATAAGGGGGAGAATCATTTCTTATGCAGTCGCCAAAAATAAAGAGCAAGTGAAACATCTCCGGGAACTACAGGATGAATTAGCAAAACTGGAGAAGCAGTTTAAAGTCTCTCCCCAGAACCTGCTCAACTCCCCACTTCTGGCCCCTATCACAGGTTTAAAATACCAGATTAACATTCTATTAAATAGAAAGGCTGAATGGCAGTTGACCCGGGCAAAACATAGGGTATGGGAAGGAGGGGACAAGGGAGGGAAGCTGCTTGCCTACCATTTGCAGAAGCAGCAGACTTCCTCTAGAATCCTGGCCCTCAAGAATTAAAAGGGGGAACTACTTACGGCACCCAAGGCCATTAATGCAGAGATGCAAAGCTTCTACCAGGAGCTCTATCAATCTCAGAGCACCCTTTCAGATGATGAGCTCTCCCACTGGCTGAGCACTCTGTGCCAGGGGGCCCCTCTTCCTCGAATTTCTGAGACACAACAATGTGAATTGGATGCCCAGATCACCTCCGAGGAGCTCCGAAGTGCTTTATCCCAGATGGTGAAGGAAAAGGCGCCTGGGCTGGATGGGATATCGGTGGAGCTCTACCAATTACTCCAAGACCACGTCACTGACCCACTTCTACAAGCACTGCAAGAAGCCCAAAAAGATACCATGCTCCCTCTGACTATGCGTGAGGCACTAATAACCCTTGTCCACAAAAAATCATCTGATGTTCTCTTCTGTGTGAACTTCTGTCCTCTCTCACTCCTCCCTGTGGATACCAAGCTGCTAGCTAAAATCCTAGTGAATAGACTATCCTTGCTCTTGCCCACCCTGATTCACATGTCACAATCCGGCTTCTTAAAGGGGAAATCGAGTGCAGATAATCTGCACTTAATTTTGAACCTTAAGTGGTTGGCGTTACAATCCAAAACCCCACTGGCTGCCTTGGCAATAGATTTTGCCAAGGTATTTCACTCCCTAGAATGGTTGTTCCTCCACAAAGTCCTCACGCTATATGGATTTGGGCCAGACTTTTGCTCATGGGTCTCCACACTATACCATTCCCATACAGCTAGAGTTGTCACTAACAGAGATACTTCCCCTCCCTTTCCGTTGCAAAGATGCACCAGACAGGGTTGCCCTCTTTCTCTTCTTCTCTTTCTTATTGCTTTAGACCCTCTAATTAGGAAACTTATAAATTCCCCTAACATCACGGGCATTCCAATAAAA
This sequence comes from Neoceratodus forsteri, assembly GCA_016271365.2. NCBI lineage: Eukaryota > Metazoa > Chordata > Ceratodontiformes > Ceratodontidae > Neoceratodus > Neoceratodus forsteri. The sequence goes on along the minus strand of CM057456.1, from coordinate 167,507,729 downwards.
GGGATGACTTATCTGGTTAACGCATACGCGGACGATATGCTCCTTACACTTTCAAATCTCCAGTCCTCCATTACTCCACTTCTAGCAATTTTATGGGAATTTGCGTGTCTTTCGGGACTAACGGTGAATCAAAAGAAAACCATCCTGTGCCCCCTGAATGGGGCATGTAGTAGTTATTGTCTTGTCGGTACCAACATTACCTTGGCCCCACAAGGCTTCCCATACTTAGGTGTAACCATTACCACATCTTGGAAGGATCTAGAATCCGCTAATTTCTCCCCTCTACTGGCCTCTTTAATGGCTGAAGTCCAGCGATGGAAACTGTTCCATCTCACCCTAAAAGGCAAGGTAGAAACCATTAGAATGTTTTTGTTCTCCAGAGTCTCGTACCTACTAAATAATCTTTCCATCCCACTCTCTCACAAACTTTTCAAGGTCCTAGATAATCTAATTTCTTCCTTCCTGTGGGAGGGTAAAGTCCCGAGATGGGGGCGCACAAAATTACGTGCACATTAGACCAGAGGTGGGTTGGAGCTCCCCTGGTTTGAGGGTTATCACCTGGCTTACAGAATGGCCCAGGCCGCAGCCTGGTTCATCCCCTACCTCACCCCCCCCTCAATGGGTATCTTTAGAGGCCACTTTGTCAATGGTTGCTCCCCTCTTTTCTCTGCTCTCCAGTACAAAACCGGCGGCAAATTGGTTCACCCCTATTATGTTAGAAACATGTAGATCGTGGTGGAGAGCAATGACAATTCCTGGAGTTCTGAAATCAGAATACCTTCCCCCAGTCAGATATGCCCCGATATGGAACAACCATCTTATCATGGTTGATCATAAGCCACTCTTGTGGCCCCATTGGGCCTCAAAGGGCATTCGAGTTATAGGTGATCTCCTGCTCCAAAACTCTTGCATACTAATGTCCTTTGAACAGATTTGGGATGGATATGGGTTGGGATCCTCAGACTTCTGGAAATTCTGCAGCTGAGAAGTGCTCTCTCCTCCCTTCTTAAAGCCCCGTCATCACAAAACACCTGGGACTGCTTGAGCGTCCTTCACCTACCCAGAAAGGGCCAAGGACTGGCAGGTGTTCTCTAGAAAATCCTTAGAGATGTGCAGCCAGATGCTACTCTCACCTGTAGAGCCGCCTGGGAACGAGATCTGCTTCACCCCTTATCCCAGCAGCAATGGTCGATGTGCATCAGAGAGGCTCACACAGCCTATGAAGACTCCAAGAGCCAATTAATACAATTAAAAATTCTCCTAAGGTGGTATAGAACCCCTGGAGTTCTACATAGCCTTAGGATTATACAACAGGATCAGTGTTGGAGATGCCACTCTTCCCCTGCTCACCTACTTCACATTATCTGGACCTGCCCGGCCCTACAAAATTTCTGGACACAAATGATATGGGACTGCTCCAGGATAATAGATAAACCAATCCAGCTGCAACATTATTACCTCTTACTGGGGGATATTTCAGCATTAAATCCACTTCCCCCTCCCAGTGCAGATTGGGTCTTAGTGGCTATCATGGAGGCAAAGAGGGCCATTTTGATACGCTGGAGACAATCTGTGCCCCCAGTGATTTCACAATGGCGTTCTGCTATGGCTAGATTGGCTACTTTCGAGAGGCTCTCGGCGGTGGCCAAGGGAAGGCTTGACAGATACTACAAGAAATGGGGGGCTTATTCACACTCCCATATCTGTTCGGTTGTACCCCCGACACTGTAAAACCCCCCTGTACCCCAAATTTCAACATAGTTTGTTAACACTACAATAGCTAGCTGCTGCTGTCTGGTCTTGTCACCCTCTCTGCTCATACTGTTCTATTTTTCTTGATCTTCTTGGTTTCTCTTTACTGTCTATAGATTTGAATGATAGAATTCCTTTGGTCTGTACAAACCTCTATTAATTAGTTGTAATTTCACATACACCTGAATTGGCTAATAGTAGGATGTTCTGATCTGGTCTCCTGAATCAGATCTTGCTAACCTCCAGTTAATGTAAAAAGACTATGATAGTTAATCTTCCTGTTGTATGAAATTTATATTTTGTAGTTTAAAGTGAGCATACATTGACACCTGCATTAGGATATACTTGTTTAAGTATAGAGTCTGTAGGTAACACATTGTATTTTGAGAACAATTACCTATGTATTAGCTTGCTTGACTATATTGTAGGCTTGGAGTATGAGGGCCGTTCTCACAGCTTAAGGTACCTGAAAAACTTTAATAAAATCTTAAATGATAAAAAGAAAAAAAAAAAAAAATGACTTCGCTCTTAGGTGGGAGGTGGGTGATACTGTGCAGGACTGAATCGAATGCGGTCTTTTGGTTGCAAGGGGGAATGTAAACCGCCACAATGTAGAGGCTTTTTCATGGATTGCCAAGGCTAAGCTTGACTGCTAGGGTCTGGGCACCATGTGTGGGTGGCGGGATGGGGACCTCGAGGGAGCGAAGGGATGCTCTAATGTAGATGGCACAGCCACCTCTCCTCTTACTAAGCCTGTCAGCTTGATGAATGGTGTAGTCACTGAGGGAGACTGATTCGTTAGGTACTTTATGTGAGAGCCAGGTCTCGGATAGGGCTAAGACATCAGGTGAGTGCTGAGCAGTCCAAGCCTGGAGAGGGGTGAACTTCCTCTGAAGGCTGCAGATATTGAGTGTGGCTAGTCACAGGCTTCCATGTTCACCCTCCGATGAGACAGCAGGGGAGGGTGGCCCTGGGTTAGGGTGTACATTTCCTGATAGGAGCAGGAGGAGGAGAGCATGGCGAAGCAATGCTAGTCTGCATAGTTTAGTTGAGGCACGTTGTGATTGGGAAGCAGTGAGAATTTTTGTGGGTGTGACCGGGTCTGGGAGGGTACGTAGCAGATGGGTTATCAGAGTGGGGAATTTAGGTATATGGGAGCCATGATGGCATCTAACAGCAGGGGAATGGGGGTGCAACCTGAGGGAGGTCAGTATAGTAGTACAGCAGGAATTGTGGGTGTGCGGGTTGGTTGCTAGTGCAGGGAGGTAGTATGAGCACATTAGCCTGAGTAACAAAGGGAGGTGGGTGGGTGTGCCTACGATAAGTTTGTGATCCCAACAGGGTGTTATGCAGGGGCATGGAGGGTGACCAACAGTGGTGTACCAAAGTTGTGGTATTTCAATGGTGTTGGGCGATAGAGTCGGTTGGAAGTTCAGGGAGGCGATGAGGACAGGGATCAAGAGATGTGAGAACATGCTTAGCTGTGTGTGATTATGTATTGGTTTATATAGCTAGTGGCCACTAGTGGTGGACTCGTATAAGCTGCTGGTGGTGAAATGGACTGATTGGTTATTTTCCGTCATCACGTGGTGCTATTGTACCTATTATTCAGCGTGTCGACTAAGGGAGGTGGTGGGGGTGGCGGGGCACTGCTGTGTCCTGCAAACAGCAGCTGCGGTCACGATCAGGCATTGGAATCCGTACCTGGGAAAGCTTAGAGTCGGCTCCTGGCTGTGGGGTAGGGCTGCTGCAAAAGGCCTCACAACCTCCAAAATCTTCGCGGGAGATGGCTGGGCAAGCTTAGAGTTGGCTCCTGGCTGTGGGGGAAGGCTGCTGCAAAAGCCCTCATGACCTCCAAAATCTTCGGGGGAGACGACTGGGCAAACTTAGAGTCAGCTCCTGGCTGTGGGGGAGGGCTGCTGCAAAAGCCCTCATGACCTCCAAAATCTTCAGGGGAGACGACTGGGCAAACTTAGAGTCAGCTCCTGGCTGTGGGGGAGGGTTGCTGCAAGAGCCCTCACAACCTCCAAAATCTTCAGGGGAGATGGCTGGGCAAGCTTAGAGTTGGCTCCTTGCTGTGGGAGAGGGCTGCTGCAAAAGCCCTCATGACCTCCAAAATCTTTGGGGGAGACATTGCCATCAATGGTGTTGGATGGTTTACACTGCCTTCTGCCAATTGAACTCCTCTGCTGGTTTTTGTACAGCTGCTTTCTCACCCATATCCATTAGTTGAGAATCAACCTGAAACTGAAAAACTCCCAGTGGTCTTTCCTGCAGCCATCTCTGAAACATTGCACTTCAGAATATACTGTCCTCCCTGAGGCTGTTCTTGCTGTGCTTCATTACCAGAATACTGTTTCCCCAGTGGTCGTTTCTCTTGTTCTCACCTCTGGGAGCTTTGTCTCCCCAGTCACTGCTCTTGCTGTGCTAGTAATGCTGTTCTCTACTCATTTCACTTTCAACCCTGTATCTGTCTGTACTGTCCATCCGCTAAGAGTGCTCTCTCCCATACAGCTGTCATCTGACTCTCCCACAAAATGGATTCAACCTCCTTACTCTTCTACCACCAATGACAACACCTACCCAGTAGCTGGCCACTTACTTGCTCTCAGGAGGGTCATTTCACCAGTGGTTGCATTTGCTTCCAGCTGCCAGGGTGTGCAGCCCTCGCTGCTGCAGATAAGATCCAATGGCATGGCCCAGGTAACTTGAATTTTGCTTAGCTTGTATTTCAGCACTTTTTGCACCTCTGTTTGCAATCCTCAGCACTTATCATTTTGTCTTTGAGTGCACCACCTCCCAACATCTTGCACTCCACTGTCATTACTTGCCTCTAAAATGACAATGATCTATAGACTATCTTTCTTATTTGCCCTTGTCCATCCATGGCCATGTTAACTTACCACCAGCTACATATCTTCCCTGCAAAAGCCTGAGAATCATGAGGTGTGACTTCAAGGGGTCCAGTTGGTGCACTTGTCGCCAAAATCAGGCATCTGTCAATGGCAGCATGTTAACCCTTTCACTCAGATCCTGCCAACTTCCTCAGCAGGCTAGCTGCATTGTTTGTCATAGAGTCACTATCAAACCACTTCAGTTTAATAAATTCACTGCCTGTATTGCACATATTCAATTCCAATAAAAACAAACCTATTCCCACCCCACCCCCACTTTAACATGGGTTTACTGAACTGCATATCTGTAGTAAAATAGAGGCCATCAGAAGGATCTGTACGTGGACTTACTATGCCTTACTGAATTACGACTTTCTACTCATGATACAGTCACAAATAAATAATTTTGTTATGCACTTATTTGGCTTACATTTTATTCCATGTGCTACCTGCTTTGGTGGAGACAGACCTCTTATGGAAAAATCATCTCCATGTACAAAGCATTGACAGGCCAGACTACATTTCTATGAGCACATTTTTATGACATTTTATAAACACCTCAGCTGCACTATGATGTTAATTTGTCATTCCCTAAACACCTTGTGTACTGTTTGAGAAATGATATCCCCTGCTGTTAACTGTTCTTGCAGTCCCCCCATCTGCTTATCCATGTTGATGTTAACAATCATCTTGACCAGCAATGTGATCCAAACTCCAAACACTTTTAAAGACCTTTTGATATTGTCAACCTTATAGTTTGTTAGTGCCCTAGCTTATCACTGGCATGATCTAATAGTCTGCAGTGTCCTTCTACCTCTCCTATTACTTACTTTGACTGGGCTCCTTTAGGTCACTTTCTCCTATGCTTTCATGTCTCAGCCCTGCTTATAGCCAAACAGACCGTAGTAGATATTATCACTTTGACTTTGGCCTTGCACTTGCTGTACATTTGCCATATTACCTAATCGCTATAGCTGAAATGCTCTAGCAGTTCACTATCATTCCTCCATAACCTTCATTTTGGAAATGTTTGCATGACATAAGCCAATAAAAACTCCTACTTGTCCCTCAGAATCTCTGTTTTTCTACTATTTTGTTGCAAGAAAAATAAATAGCTCAAGCAACTATAAAACAGACCACTACAGTTTTTCAGGAATTGTATCACAACCCAGCACCATATAACCAACTTTTGATTGATGCTAAATAAAACTACTGTAAGTTCTGGATTGCTGCTCTTAAATCTACCCAGACAACTTCTTAAAAAATGAATTCTCATGTTAAACCAAAGTGTTTAACCCTTATTTCCTTCTAAGCTACAGTGCATGACTTTTTTGGTGGCCAGTTTACTTCTAACTCATCCTGTCACCTACATGACACCCACCATCTCCAGGCAATTTAGCTCTGTTACCCTCTCTTATGTCCTTTTGCTGTCAAAGGTTGATGTTCCTGCAGTGCCAAAACACCTAGAAACTACTTACTTTGTTCATTCGTGCTACAGCAGGTGGGTGGGGTGCAGGTCATAGGGGCAGCTAGCCCCAGCTATGTCACACCGGATGCAAATAAGAACCACACTCTCAAACTAGATGCTGTGAAATTTAATAATTAGTTCCAATACATACAGCCACCGGCAAAACTGCAAGCAGGACACTCAGACTATCCTAACACTTAGCCCCTTGATGAATATCTCACCAGCAAAGTGCTGGGGTAGTCTGAGTGTCATGCTTGTCCAGCTTGTATTCTTGCTGATACCTTTATAACCTTTTATAACTATAGGAGGTTGATAAATAAGTTGGGCAGCCTGGGAGTGGGTTCCAAGGTAGTAAACTGGGTTAGAAACTGGTGGCACGACACAGAGGGTGGTGGTAAATGGAGTTCAATAAGGAGAGGGGGTTGACCAATGGAATGTCACAGGGATCCATGCTGGAGCCAGTCCTCTAATGTCTTCATAAGCAACATTGCAGAGGGGCTAGAGGGGAAGGTATGCCTCTTTGCAGATGACACTAAGTTCTGCAACAGGGTCAACACTCCAGAGAGGGTGGAAAAAATGAGAAAGGACCTAAACATTCTTGAGGAGTGGTTGAGAGTGTGACAGCTAAGATTCAATGCAAAGAAGAGCAGAACTGTGCATTTGGGCCACACGGTCCTTATCTGCTGTCCCCTTCTATGTGTCTATGTATGTATTGTCAATAATTAATACATTTCAGAGAATCTAGTCTGAGAGTGCAGTTCTTCTTTGGATCCATCAAAACATCTATCCATGACCCTGCTCTATCTGACTATTAAAGGAATTTGTACAGTTACTGATTACTTTTATAACTACCCTCTTCATTACATCTTTAACTTGTGGAGATGCCTTGTCTTCATTTAAGACTGCAGTGATCACTCCCATTTTAAAGAAGCTGACCAATGACAACCACAGTAACATAGTAGACAACTATCTTGACCCATTGCTCACCTGCCTTTCTTCTTTAATATTTCTGAAAAAGCCCTTGCCAAGCAGCTGACAGACTACCTGTCCTCTAATGGTATCTTTCCTTGCCATCAGTCTGGTTTCCATTATGCCCATAGCATGAAAACAGCTCTTCTATGAATCACCAGTGACCTACTGACAACTATAGAGAGTGGATCACTCATTGTGCTACTGCTACACCACAAATTTTCCTTCTCTAATACCATAAATATTCAAATTCTGTTGAATCATCTGCAGTTCATGTTTAGATTTATGCTTAATATTCTGAACTGGTTACATTACTATCCGTTTCACCTTCAAACATTTATCAGCTTTAACAATAGTCACACTACCCTGAAAATAGCCTGCACTGATGTTCCTCAAGGATCTGTTCTGGTGACCCTTTTTTTTTATCCTTTCTATGGCTCCACTAACACCATCACTGCCCATGGTGTGTCCTACAAGTTGCCCAGATTTTACACAAATGTATACTCTTGTTACTGATTCCCTGCAACTGACTTTCATTTGCATATCACACTGCTTTAATGATATCCAGAGTTAGATGTCTTCTCTTGCTCCTTCTCTGTTCAGATCACATGGCACTAAACCATGGACCCCCATTACCACTTGCATCTCCCACAGAATTTGCATCTGCACCCGTGTTTAAGTTAAAGTTAGTCAACATTTTGAGCCTCGCAAAAAAGTTTGATCATCTCCAAGTATGGGCTGCAGATACTGAGTCAGACTTCATTATTATAACCAAATATTGGCTCAAAAAGCCAAACAGTGATCAACAGTCTCCCTTCCTGGCTACAATCTGCACAGGGCAGATAGGGAAGCCAGAGGGAGCGGTGTGGCCATCTACACTAAATCTAAGTTTACAGTCAGTGATATTCACTGTAAATCTAAACATAAGGAGTACAAAATTATATCTGTCAAATTACACCTTCCATCCATTGAATATCTCACTATTATTGGTGGTTATCGCCCCCCCCACATCCAGTGGAACTGACATCCTCACCATACTTGAATCCTTAATCACCTCCGCCAACACTGAAACTTTAATATTTGGGGATCTTAATACGGACTGGCTTACCCTCAAGTCGCACAGCCTGAAATCCTTCTGTGATGAAGTCGGCTTAGCCCAGTTAGTCGGGGAACCCACTAGAACCAATACATCCAACCCCAACAACAGTTCTCTCCTTGATGCCATACTTTCTATGCATCTCCACAAAATTCTTCACTCTGCAATCTTCCACAATGACATGAGTGATCATGGGGTAGTTGTTTGTACAAGATCAGAAATTATAGCCCGACAGCACCCAATACTCACAACTAAGCAGTCTTTTTAATGCCTTAAACTACTTATCTGACTTGAGCAAACTTAGATGGCAAGACCTCTACCTTGTCAAAACGATCGATGAGGTGGTCACTGTCCTTAATGACAACCTCACAATGCTGGCCAACATGCATGCCCCTTTGATCAAAGTCAGGGTGTGTAAAACCTCCAACCCATGGTTTACATCAGATCTCAAGGCTACACTCCTACGCTGTGATAAACTCTGGGCTAAGGCTAGAAAATCCAAATGTCTAGCTGACTGGCAAGCTTTCAGAGCAGCTAGAAACACCTGCATTAAACAAATCCGAGCAAGCAAAGCCAACTATTATGTCTCCATCCTTTAACAGGCAAAAGGGAATTCCCCAAATATCTGGAAGACACTCAAGTCCATCAAAGGTTGGCCTGTAGCCCCCTCCATCCCTTTGAAGATCCTCAGCAACAGTAGGGCTGTGGAAAACAGCTGCATGATCCTAGAGGAAATCAACAATCACTTTGTAACTGCTGGCCTAGCTTTTGACTCTTCGCCTTATGCAGCCTGTGGTAGCAACCAAGACTGTAATAACATTGACTCGCAAACTTCGACCCTTCTGGTCCAGTTGTTCCTGCTTAGCTATAAAGAAGTTGAAGATTCACTTCTTAACACAGACATTCGAAAAGTGCAGGGGACGATGGTCTAGAACCTGTTTTTCTTAAACTAGGCTATCTCGACCTCACTGCCCCTATCCTCCACATACTCAATCTTTCCATTTCCACTTCCACTGTTCCCTCCTGCTGGAAATCTGCCCACGTCCTCCCATTATTCAAGTCAGGGCACCCATGCAACCCTAAACAACTATAGGCCCATCTCAATCTTACCTGTCCTCTCCCAAAGTCCTCCGAAAAGCTAGTTTACTCCCAAATGAAACTCCATATCGAATCATCTTCAATCCTCAACCCTGCGTAATCCGGCTTCTGGCCCAACCATAGTACAGTCACTGCTCTAGCCAAAGTTACCAATGAATGGATCACAGCCATGGACTCCAAGAAAGTTACTGGTGCAGTATTTTTAGATCTCAGCAAAGCGTTTGACACTGTTGACCACAATCTGTTAGTCTCAAGCCTAATAAAAGTAGGCAATACCCCACCCCCCCTTTGCTGCCCAGTGGTTTACCAGCTACCTATCTGGAAGGACCTAGAAAGTAAAAGCTGGTGGCCTCTTTTCTGCATCCATCCCAGTTGTCAGGGAGGCCATATTAGGTCGCATCCTCTTCTCCCTGTACATTAATAACCTTGATGCACATATATCCCAGTCCCATCTGCATTTCTTTGCTGATGATACTGTACTGTTTACATCAGGCCCTACACTGGCTGAAGTGAGGGATGTACTCCAAGCCGACTTTGCACAACTGGAAATCAACCTAATCAATGCCAAACTACTCCTTAATGCCAAGAAAACTAAGGACATGATCTTGCCCCAAACACCACCTCCACTTCCCTTGCAAACATGGACAAAGAATTCATCACTACTGTACCTCCCTAGGTGAAGCCCTTGAAATCACCTCCAAATTCAAATATCTTGGTAAGTGGCTAGACAACAAGCTTTCCTTTCACGGCCACCTTGATGATCTGGCAAAGAGGCTAAAAATTAGGCTAGGTTTCTTCTTCCATAATAAGTCCCTCTTTCCATTGGATACCAGAACTAGGCTGGTCCAGGCCACTTTCTTGCCGCTACTCGACTATGGAGAACTAATCTATTCCTCCAGAGCAGCCTCAGGACTCGGCAAACTAGATGTCCTCTACCACCGCACCATATGGTTCATGACAAACCTACCCTACTGAACCCACCATTGCGATTTGTACCTAGCCGCTGGCTGGACATCACTCTCAACTAGACGCACACTTCATGCTGGTATCTGGACTTTTAAGCTACTCCTGAACAAGCTCCTGAACAATCTCACAACCCTTTTCAGTATTTCCCATAATGCCTACTCTCTTAGGAAAAATGACCTCCTCCTCCTCCTTGATGTACCGAGAAACCACACCTCACTCGGCAAGTGGGCTGTATCGAGCGCACTCCAAACTGTCTGGAATCAGTACCAAGGTGCACTGAAGCTTCCTCGTACTGTCCCTGTCAGCCTATTTAAAGGTTGGCTGCAGCGGAAAATAAAAGACACGTAGCAGCTGTTCAAATCTCATATACTAACCCTAACCCTAGCACCCTGCTTCCACTTGCTTACCTAGAAATTAGCTGTCTTGTTCCCAAGGGTGTAGGCACCGATACGCCAAGCACGCCATGGCGTACTTCCCAAAAATAGCAGAGGTAGCAAACAGCCATCCCAAGTTTTCTCCTGCTTTGTTTGGCATTGTTTTACTTTTTTTTTTTCATGCCGTGACTTAATCCCCTTTTAGCAAGGGGTGATGGCTCAGCAGCTACAGACTTTGTTCCTGACTATCTTAGTCCTGCACTTCTGTGATTGGTTGCAGTGTTAGGTAGGAGGTGTGGCTACTAGTATGAGGCACCAACTTTAAATTCCCCTGTACTGTACTGCATTTTCTTGAGTCGGCTGTGGAAGAGAAGAGGAGGATATTGGACAATGGTGAATGGAGTGAAGAGAAGCAGAACACTTGCTTTTTTGGATCCTGAGGACTCGGAGTTGGAAAATCAGAGATCACCGCCATCCAGTAATAAGCTGCCCACTCCGCGGTTGTGCTGGTGTGGTGACTTGAACCTTGAGAACCGGCATTTACCACAGTACTATATGAGCCCCTGGGAGCCGGTCGGAGCGGAGCTATCACCAGCAAGTAACTTCTGGGCCACTGCTTTGTGATTTAGTGAGCTGCCTGAGTGTAGAGCCAGGAGCCTGCTTGGGGGGGGGGGGATTTGTTTACCGATTGTGGCGGTGTTGTCTGTGATTGCTGTTTAGCGGCGTTGGTTGCAATGGAAGCCTCCCTTCTCTCTGGACTGTCTCGATCCTGTGCGTTCTGGCAGCCATTTCTAAATTTCTAACTCATGTATTTGACATTGTGCTCAGTTTTTGTATTTAGTTGCTTTGCCTTTGTCTGATTACCAATTCTGATTGTAAGTTACTGTTACTGGATGGATGGACCCATTAGCCATTTCTAAACTGTTGCCTGTTTCTGAGTTGGGCATTTTTCATTTTGCACTGGAGTTATTTGGTAAGGTTTGTCTGTTCCAATTCCTGATTCCAGTTATATTAGGATCAGACAGTAAGTTATGATTGATTTGTTATTCAGATCACAAGAAATGCATAAGTCTACAGACTTGCTTTTTAAAGTGTTTTGCCCAAGGTAAGGTCACATAGGAATATGTAGTAACTCTAAGCAGGGTCTGAACCTGCAAACTGTTTGATCTCCTCCTTACCAAATCAGTGCTCAATTCTCTATGTGATTTTTCTTATTTTTAATGTAAAACCAAATTTAGATTTATTGTAATATTAGAATCAGTGTATGTGGGTTCTTCACAGTCCAAAAAGGCCATGTTCTACTGCTTATGCTGCCAGGGGCTTCTTCATTTGGAATCTCTTTTGTAAAGAGTTTGAGACAGCCCAGCATAATAGCTTTTTTTCAGTCCTGCAGCATATATAGCAAAAGGTGGTAGTAGTAGAGGCATTGTGGGGGTACTGGTAGCAAGAGGGGAAGGAGAAGGGATAAATTAGGAGCAGCAGTAAAATGGTTTAGAAGTACAACTCCTGAATATTAGTCCAGTGACCAGCATACAGTACATTTGCCAAAACTGGTACTTCACAGGGAATTATATCACTGAAGCTGTTGCAATAATAAACAAATATATCTGATGGGGGGAGGAGTGCATTTCAGTACAGTACATGCAGTGTAAGAGAGACAGGCATGCTCTGTAGGTTTAGTTCTGAATCAGCATAATTACTACTGTACCTCAGACACAGCTGTAAAAGAATGAGATGTGTTTTAAATGCAACTTGGTGATAAAGTGCTATAAGGAATGGGTTAGATCTCTTGACAAAATTATTGCATCACCTCAGTTCATCTTCTCTCTGGCTGCAGGGAAATGCAGACTATATTTCTGCTGTCTAGTGGGAACAGAGTTTTATTAAACTAAAAATTCACACTGTAATTTTGCTGTCTGGTGGGAAGAGACTTTTTTTGTTTTATTCAATTAAAAATGCATACAGTACTTTTGCTTGCTGGCTAGTTTGAAAAGGCCAAGGGTATAATTCAACTGCAAATGTAGACTGTATTTTTGCTGTCTATTGGTAAAAGAGTTTTATGAAACTACAAATGTAGTCTATGCTTTTGCTGGCTAGTGGGAACAGTGTTTTTTTCAGCAATAAGGCATGACAGGGTGTGTGTTATCGTGTAATAACTTCACTCCTGGGGTGGGTTGAAGCACGAGGCAAAGCTGAGTGCTTCCACCACCCCAGGAGTGATGTTATTACATGATACCACACACCCTGGATTGCCTTATTGCAATTATGCAATGCCTTGTTGTTACATACAGAAAAAAAAAATAATTTTAAAGAATGATTTTGTTAGTGTGGGAAAATATTTTTGTTTCTTAAGAAAACAAGTGGCAAATCCTCCAAATGCAATGTCACAGTGATGTTATTGTGTAATAACATCACTGTCTCAGTGAGTCAGCAGCCAATCAGCTTCTTACATTTTTCCTTGCCATTGTCTAATAAACCACAAATGCATACTTTACTTTACTTTTGCTTGCTGGCTAGTGGGGAAAAGAGCATAATGATAGTACAAGACTGTAATCAGCCAACCTGCATACCTGTTAGTGTCCCATATTTTCTAGGCCATCTCTGATTTTGCTACTGCTGTGGGCATGTTAACATTTTATTCAGTGGGCAAGGTTACTATGGATATGAGAGTACATGAGTGTTGGCTGGTGTGGGTGCTTCAGTGAGTGGATAGTGTGTGATACAGGTGCTAGTGTGAATGGACCTCTGTGGGGCTGGCTACCTTGATGTGGTACAGAGGCTTGTCACAATGCAACATTGTAACTAAAAGCCAGTCTGTTAGTGTGACACTGTTAGTGATGGTATGGCTAGTGGCGTGTGACTGGACATCTGTGGGACTCGTTACCTTAAAGTGGTACAGAGGCTTGTCACACTGAAACACTGTCACTAAAAGCCAGTATGTTAGTCTAGCACTGGTGACTGAAATGCCTCCTTACTGTTTGGGAACGGGAGTGTGTGTGTTACATATTTACATGTCACATTTATAGTATACATCACAGACTAACTAACGCTTGTGTCAGGTGGGAGGGCACCTAGAGTGGGGGGGGCATGGCAAGGACAATGGGGGGTAGCAGAGAGTCAGCTTGGTGTATAAATCTGAAATTCCTGGCTATACCCCTGCTTGTTACTCTGAAACAAGCACTTGTACCTTTTTTCTGTCCTTTTTATTTTTCTATGTCATTGTCATTTTTATGAAACATGTTAATGCTTGCCCATAATTCTGTACATGAATTTGTACTGTTTTTCAATTATGCAATCTGTAACTACCTGTCTGTGCCAAAGGACCTCCTTGTGAATGAGTTTGCTCAAAGGAATTTTTCCAACAATAAACTTGAACTTGAATTGCCTCTGCTGAGTACCCTCACAGTCTGTGACACCAGAGTCAGAATCAAGTCACTAAGTTTCTCCATCCTAAATCTTGGCTCTTCTGTGACAACACTCAGTCCAGGCATCCTCAACCTTCAAGTCCAATTTGATTTAACACTACAAATGGGCCATCATATCCACAACTCTCTTAAAATTGCCTTCCACCACCTGTATAGTGTCACTAAAATGTGCAGTTATTTAAATCAAGGCACTGCTGCCACTCTTGTCCATCTGTTTGTCATTTCCCCACTAGATTATTGCAACTCATTTGTGCCTTGCTTGCCCTGCAATCAATCCAGTATTTTCAACTTTTCAAAACTGACTCTGCTTGACCAGCTATTTACTGGAACCAAAAAAATCAAAGAATATCACCCCCCGCTCGTGCTGCACACCACTGGCTATTTCAAAATGTGTCTAATGATTTCCAAATACCACCACACACCCTCCTATATATATTTGCTTTTTGCTGCACAATCATACTTCTTATCACAAGCTATACTCATTGGATACACATATTTTTGCCATTCATCCATCAAGACAGGTCATTTTCAGAAACCTGGGGCAGGATTCTCAAAGAACAGCAAAAATCCCGTAGCTGCAGGAAAAAGGCTTGCAGCACTGTGGAAATGCAGCTGCACCTTATTCTGAAAGAAAAGTTGCCCAGTTGTAGAATTCTGCAAAAAGTCCAGCAGCTGTGGAATTCCAGCAGCTGCAGGAATTCCGTAAGTGTTGTGAATCCGCAGCTGTGGAAATGGCTGAGGAGGAACAGCAATTGTACAACACAGTTGCTGAAGCAGCAGACAGTGCATAGCTGCCATAGAATGAGGCTGACAGCACCCACAAAGAGACCAGCAACCAATCCTTCAACTAGGACCACTGTAGCACCACAGGTACCAGCAATACCATGGCACCACAGTGGCCGACTATCATCGCTGGTCGCCTCTCCCTGGGGTGTTCCTGTTGCCTGCAGGGGTAGCATTCACTGCAGGCTGGTCAGGCTCTACTGCCTGTGTGGCTCCGTCATGGGCTGCACTGGGTCTGGTGGTTGTTGCTTGTTGCCATATCATGGCAATGTGTGCTTTTGTTGCTGTAACATCAGCCACTGCTATACTATTTGGGATGCTATTACCTGTGCCTCACCTCCACCTTAATTGACTCCAATTGTTGGGGCACTACTGCAGTTTGCTGAGGGAGAGTTACACCTCATTCCAGTATGTGTAACAATTTTTCCGCAACTGTGGGAAAACAATGGCTGAGAATAGCCTTTCAGGGGCTGTGCCTTAACTTATCTCATACCTTTTTATCCTCAGGGACTTCCACAGCTGCACTTTTTTTCCACAGTCCGTAGTGTTTTTTTCTATAGCTGCAGAGGTTTTTGTGAATAGCACTTAGAGCAATCTCCCCTTTTTTTCCATAGCTACGGCAGTTTTGCGGACTTAGGAAAGGTTTTGCACCATCTGAAAGCTTTGTGAATCCTAACCCTAGTCTTTTCAACATATGCTTCCAGGCTTTGGTTCTAGTTGCCTGCTGGCTTATTGTGGTTTGTAGATACTGACATTTAACTTAAAACATTTTTATATAACAACTCAGCATACCATATATCCCGATCATAATTTTAATTGTTATGCAGTCATTTTGGAAAGCACATTGAAATTTATATAAGGTGCTCTTTCAATTATCGCTATATTATTAAAGATTATATACCTTACATAATTTATATGGTGTCAGTGTTATTAGTAACATATTTTAGATGTGCCTGGAAGTTCTTTCTAATTAGGCTTGTCACTTTGAGGACCGCTGGTATGATTTCTCTGTTTTTCTACTTCTTTCATGTTTCTCATGTCTTGATTTTAATAAAATTTTTCCTTTCCAAATAAAACCGCTATAAGCACTAGGGATGGACAGATCTGTGAGAAATGCTGAGGATGTTCTTCTTTTGTTACTATACCAGGTTTGCTGGCTTCCACTTTACTAACAGTGTCGGTACTGGACAGCAGTGGAGAGAATAGCAAAAATCTGCTTCATGCACTTGTATAATTGTGCAATTTTCATATATTGTCACACAGATTTTCACACAATTCATAAACTAAGCACATAATAATTAAACACCTAATTTGTTGGCTTACCACTGTGTTTGGGGAACAAAGAAGTGCTCCCACTTAATTTACACAAGGTGAATGGTGCAAAGATGTCATAGATGTAATCTCACAATATGAAAGACATTTTGCAAGCTCCATGTGGCTTTTTGTGCAATATAAGTGAGATTACTTGATGTTTCAGATTTAGGTTTTTAAAAAGATACTCTTTCAAAAGTGGATGACATTCACAGAGGAAAAAGTAGCATAATGTTACCAAGCAGAGATTGCTTTGAAAGGGAGTGTACCCCCCCCCCCCAATTCCTGGTAAGCTTATACTGAGTATGAAAAAGCAGAAGAGAGGCTGCACAGGGTCAGGGTGCCAGGATACATCAAGAAGTCAAACAGTCAAAATCCTGCACTCATCACCCACAAATCATCCTGACGCATTTTGGAATTACATATTCCTTTCTCAAAGGATGATTTGTGGATGAGCACTCTTGCACCTTAATAAACTGAAGCACTTCTGAAACCTGGTGAGCAGCCTTACATTTCTGGTGGTGAGTGCAGGATTTTAACTGTTTGTTTGATTTTTGCTGAGTATGTTCCAGTGTTGCTTAGCTACCTATATGCACTTGAGTGATAGCTACCAGAACAGTTAGACCTGCTGAGCTGCAATACAGATCAAGCCATAAAAACAACAACAAACAAACGGGAAAATCTTGAACTCTGTTAGATTTGACTTGGCATTACATTTTTAGTGTTATTTTAGAAGTGCCTTCAGTATATAAGGTATATTTAGGAATTTTAATTTTGCCATAGCAAAGCAGTTAAGGAAGGAAGGAGCAGCTTTTTTCTGAGCTTCAAGCATGCAATTCATAAGGAGGTCAAAACCAAGGAAAACAGTCACAGCACTTGCCAATAGCACACATTCAATCAATGATCTGGAATGTCCACACTTCTCTGTGTATTTCTGTTTTCCATTTATTGACCAAAGCCAAACAAGACAGGTGACCCTTAGTTCTAGTGGAGCAAAAGAACAAGCTCTGATGTTTCATCTCAGCTGAGGCTTTATCTAAGATCAACCTATGGCAGTACAAGTGCTCCACTCACAAGGGGATCCCCGTCGCGTGCAATGGCACAGTGCACTTACAGTGCTGTAATTCCAAAGCATTAACACTGAAATTCATGGTATAGTAGTAGCAACAGCTGAAGTTGCAGAGATACATTGTAACAGCGGCTTTATATAAAAAAGAAAACAGTGTTTTTATGTTCTCAACCAATAGTAATTCAAGGGCATTTCTCATAAGGGTGTCCTATGTCATACATAGCAGTGCAGTACACTTGCTTTGCAGTAATTCCCAAGCATCAGTACTGAAATTCGTCATATAACAGTAATGCCTGCTAAAATTGCAGGGAGACTTTGTACTAGAAGCTGTATATTACAAGGGAAAACTTGTTCGTGATCAGCCAGTAGGAGTACAAGTTTCCTGCTTAAGGAGGCCCCACATTGTGTGCAGAGACATGGTACGCATGCAGTGCTTTAGTTTTAAAGTATCCACACTGAAAATGATCGTATAGCTGCAACACCAGCCAGAATTGTACAAAGGAATTGTGCTAGCAACTGTATATTAAAAGGAATATAGAATTTTTTATCAACCAGTCGCAGTAAAAATGTCCTATCCATAAGGAGGTCCTGCTTTGTGCATTGCATAAATGCTGTGCAGTAATTTCAAGACAACTGCACTGAAATTTGCCATATACTATACCTGTGGTGGTGGTGGGAGGGGGGTTGTAGTCAGTCAGTAGCAGTACAAGTTCACCATTGAAGTGAGGTCCTGTGTCATGCTCAGTTGTTTGATTCATGTGCAGTGCTGTAGTTCCCAATCATCAGCACTGACATTCTTCATATAGCAGTAGCACCAACCAAACGTGCACAGGGAAGTTGTACTAGCAGCTTATATTAAATGGAAAACTTTTTTTTCCTGTCTAATAGCATTACAAGTGCTTCATCCATGCAGAGGTCCTGCATCATGTGCAGCAGTGTAGTACAGTACATATGCAGTGCTGTAATTGCCAGGCATCAGCATTGGTATTTGCCTCATAGTAATAGTGTCAGCACACATTTTACAGGGAACTTGCACTAGTATCTGTATATTAAAAGGAAGCCACCGTGTGTGTGTGTGTGTGTGTGTGTGTGTGTGTGATTATTCAGTGGCATTATTTGCAGAAAAAAAGCACAATCTGTGGAAAAATATGCAATTTGGAAAAAAGAGGGTGAGAGGAAAAAGTGTACTTGTGTAGTACTTTTTCCACATGTATTTTGTCTCCTTGAATACCGTGGCTTGCCCCCTTCTGTCCCTCACCCCAGTCCTGACACCTACCTTTTCTGGGATGGTTCACCCATGGTGGTGTACGGGCAATGTGGGAAAGGTAAATTAGGCTGCAAGCAATATGTTGGCCAGCATTAGCACAGCTGAAATTGCACCACAAACATGTTACAGCAACCAAGGACAGTCCAGTGAAAAAGTGAAGTTTTTCAGGGGGGGTTTTCTCCCCCCCACAACCCCCTAAACTAAATGTAACATCCTCTGGGGCAGGCATGTCATGAAGGGCAGAAAAATTATGGTGGTGCCCAACATTATGTGAGTGCGGGATGCTCTAAAATCCAGAACACCCCTGTCATGACTTTGTTGTGGCACCCACATTACAGCACCCTAATCACAGCACCCTAACACTGACATACCTTCTGGGACATACCCAAGCACTTGAGCTGTATCTCTTGTTGGGGGAGTACCCCAGCTGGTGTTGCGGGCCTTCAGGTTGCTGGCATAAGCTTGTCTGCCAGGATATTTTCCACCATTTACTCCCCTGCGGAGTTGGTCCACACTACTGTGTGCATCAAGATGGTCAAGCTGACATCCAGCAGTGTCCCCACCAGAGCTCAATGCTGCCAACTGCACAACTCCCTGGCTTCAGCCAAGTGGTAGTCAGGTAGTGTGTTTTCCACCCCACACCCAAAGGAGGAGAACTGTTCTGGGATGGTCAATCCTTCTTCGCCAGGTAAACCCCTGAGTGACCTGAGTCCAGTCCAAAACCTGTGTCGCTGTCATAGTGAGCAGCAGCACAACCACTGTGCTATTAGGCTGGCAGTCACACTGGATCTTGATGAAATTTCACAAACATTGAATATGAAATCAGAAATGTTGCACAATTTTCAAGCATAATAAAAATGTCACCAAGCACTTCTACTGGGTGGTCCCATGTGATTACGACTTCCTCATGTTCTGTACTCCTATAGGGTCATACCATAGTTCCACGGTTTTCCTAATATTCTGAGGATATAACATAAAGAGTTGACATTGTTTCCAATGGGCTAGTCTTGCCACATTGTTGTGTCTCTCTGTATACACCCTTCCAGCATTAACATGTCATAGTGCATGCAAAGCACTAGTCAACTGGCTTTTTTTAAGAATTATAATGTACTTCTTACACTGGTATTACACTATTTTTTTTTTCTGTTTATCCCTCTACTCTCCAACGAACCTCATCAGTCCAGCTGCCCCACACTGTCCCTCCCCATCACTATCCATCTCTGGAATGATCTCAAACATGCATTTCCCCCATGGATAACCCCCATGGGAAGGGCTGATGCAGGGCTGGATCGTTACTCCCCCTGGGCAGAGCTGAATTTTGGGTCAGACAACCAGCTGGCAGTGCTGGGTCTGTGGCAGATGGCATGCTGTGTTCAGTAAGGCTTTTTTGTTTTCTGTACTGCTCCCTGATGTCAGGAAGGCCTTGGCTGATGTGAAGCATCATGCTGCCAATGCCCCCTTCCCTTGATCCATGACTCTGGCTGCAACTCCACCTGTGGTCACCTAGGTGGCAGGGTTGCAGTGGACAACATACTTCTCTAACCCCTGAGGAGGCAAACATCCATGAGATGCTCAACCAGCCTCTCCCAGCCAGCCTTTTGAGAATCCAGGCTCAATCCTGAACGTGAGTAATTGGCATTGGCATCACAAGTGGTAGTGCTACAACTGCACTGGTGAGCGGGCTCTGTACTAAACCATTTTGGGTGCATCCACTGTTCACTTTGGTGATATCAATACACTAACATGACATAAAACGTAAACCAAAAAAATCTGAGTTTTTAGTATCTGATGAGTCCTAACAGATGCCATCAGATCATGCAGTGCAAAAATGTTCTTATGATTAATGGCATGAGCTAAATGTTACAAATGTTGACTTTGCTCTGGATTGCTTCATGTATGCAAGAGTTTATATTTAGACAGAGTAAAAAATAGCATGAAAAGGCATGCCATGGATTGCAGTGGTCACATCTACTCTGCAGATATGTGAAGACCTCAAAATCCCTGAGACTGTGAGGTGATGAATCACTGAGGCCTGAAAACCAAATCTTCCCTCACAAGAAAGCTATGTGACAGTATGTTGCATATGAAACTTTTTGTCATAAAAGTGTACATTTTAAAGAGCAACAGCCACAACAATAGCATCAGTAGAACTGAAATACACACCATAACATACCAAACCAACTTTAAAGCAGTAATACTTAAAAAAAGAAATCAAATATTTTGCACCATTTTGTTCACTCTGCTCCACTGAGCAATTACCTGGTACTCTTTCTTGTTTCCGCTGTACTATCACCCTGTAATTTGCTCCGTTTTTCGTTGTTCTCATTTACATTTCTCTCACCCACCATGTTGAATGGGAACTCTCTGCTGTTGACCATGCAGGCGCATGATTCGCTGTTGTGTTCTCCAGTCCTTCAGCTTCCTCTGAGTTGGGCACATTCACAAGAAACTGCAAGTCCCGTGCATACCCAGTATCATGGCTTGACTTTCAGAGCCTGATTAAACTAACTTCTAGCGCTCATTTCTAACAAAAGAGATAGTTACTCAAGTTCAGCTTTTTATCTCATATCAGAGACTGCATTTAGCTGAACTCACACCGAGAGAGCAGAAACATTCAGCACAGGGTCCACCGAAGTAAACAAAAGATGTGCTGCAATGTGAAGTGGGAGCTCAACTGGATATGTGGCAGCGGCCATATTTGCCATGGATCCGCTACAATAGAAATATGTTTTAAATATCTAGAAATATACAGATCACTGGAGAAAACAAGTTATAGATATGGAAACTGGAACTATGGTTGCATGCTTACAGCCAAAAAGTAGAATTTGGATATTCACTTCCTGATTATCCAATACTGCTGCTTTAAAACCATTTCCATTGGTTCTTACTGAGGGAATTTATAAACAAGTTTTCATGAGTCACAGTTCAGACTCTAACCACAGCACACCATGGCTTCCACTGGAGGTAATCTAGCAAAGTGAAATCTGAGATTTACTAAGAACCTCATAAGGGACTTTGTAACACAGCACTTGCCAAGTCTAACCTGCGATTCATTGAAACACATCACAGGACCATGTATTAATTCTCCTAGATAATCCATGGTTGCCATCAGGAGCACATTCAACACTGTATGCTGACAGTGAAATGATGGCAAGATTGATAAACTGAACAGCAGTGCCTCGCTGAGGTTACCAATTGCCAGACAGTGCTGCTGAGAGAGCTGCACAGTGTAGACCTGCCAGTGTTCATACACCCCCCCCCAAACATTGTGGTTTTCTTCCCCATGTTCATTTCCTGCATTTGGATTCCTTCCTAGCCGTGTTTTGAGGAATCACAGGTCAGAGTTTCCAAGTGGCATGTTTCAAACTGGTTTCTGCATCTGGGTTCCTTCCCACCCACCTCCCCGCAGACCTCCGGGGACCGAGCAGTCAATGTACCCATCAGCAAGTGAAGTAGAAATCAGAAATAGTCCATAATGTTGTTGAAAGTAATGCCCCTATAAATGCTACTCACACGTAAGCATGAAGACCTTGCTCTGTGGATCGTTAAATCATGTGAACCGAATCTGTTATGTGCATGCTGGGAAACTTTGTATGCATATATTTGCATGGATTTCAACTGCATCAGTTGAGCAGGGGGCAGAAGAAAAACAGTACTGCTCAATTAAAGAACGTAGCTAGGTAATACACTGGACCTGGTGCTAGCGAACAGGGAGGCGGTGAGAGAACTAAGGGTGGAAGACCCACTAGCTGGGAGTGACCATCAATCAGTGTGGTTCACACTCAGGTTGAATAAGGAGACTGAAGGCTCAGAAACAAGGGTGGTGGACTTCAGGTGGGCAGACTTCGGGAGGATGCAGTAAATGCTGTGTGGCCCGAGTCTTACCTGAAAATGGTCCCCTGGATCAGTGCACTTACCCAGCTACCAAAGACTTAAGTAAAAAAATAAAAATACTGCAAGGGTGACTAAAGGGGGGATTAGGCCAGAGATGGATGCACAACAAAAGTGGGATATCATTAAACTTGGTCTAACAGAGGCTATGGAGGCTTGCACCAAGACTCTGAGCAAGAAGAGCAGAGCCAATAAGCCATGTTGGCTAAACAGTAAAGTGCTGGAGGGAGTAAGGGCAAAGAAAACTGTGTATCAGAGATTCAAGAGAATGGGGAGGGGGGAGGATAGGTGGGTGTATGTGAGTTGGTCCAAGGAGGTAACCAAACTGGTTAGGGAAGCCAAGACCACCAGGGAGCTAAGGCTGGCTCAGGGCATTAAAGGAGGGGAGAAGAACTTTTTTAGATATGTGAGGGAAAAAAAGAAGTGCAGGAACCAAATAGTGCAGATCAAGAGTGGCGGTGGTGGGTGGAAAAGGAAGCAGAAGAAGCAGAAGCACTGAATGAATACTTCTGCTCTGTGTTCATGCAGGAGAAGGGTGGTCCATTAACTCCGTGGACTGGGAAGGTGGGGTCAGGGGGAGAAGGGATGACTGATGGAATGATTGAGGGAGAGTAGAGTACTAGAGAGTCTGAAGACACTAAGGGTGGACAAGGCACCAGGTCCAATGGCATTCACCCCAGGGTACGAAGGGAGATGGCAGAGATGTTGGCCAGGCCATTGGCGGACCTGTTCAGCATCTCCTTGGACATGGGATGCATTCCAAGGGACTGGAGGATGGCCCATGTGGTGCCTATACAAAAGAGTGGCCCGTGGGATGAGCCAGGCAACTGCAGTCCTGTCAGTCTCACTTCCATAGTGGGTAAACTCATGAAAGCAATATTGAAGGAGAGACTGGTGTCATTTCTTGAGGTGAATTGCCTCCAGGATTGGCAGCAGCATGGGTTCGTCTCTGGGAAATCTTGTCAGACCAATCTAATAGAGTATTATGACTGGGTAACAAGTGAGCTGGATAAGGGTCATGCAGTGGACATTCTATATTTTTTTTTCTTTCAATTCCAACTTTATTAACAAGTTTTCCACAATACAGGGGACAGAAATTACAGCATGTGTAGCATATATATAAAACAATACATGATCTGCCCCCCCTTCCCCCCACGACATACAGCAGTGAGTAACAATGTTGTAGTATAATAAGATATTACAGTAAGCTTGTATAAGTTGAAGTACACTATAACAATGACTCATTTATCCCTGCTAATCATGATTAGGGTGTGAAGGAGATCCCAAACAACTTGTAGCTCTGTAACCTGTTTTGGATTACTATAGCTTTCTCTGTGCGAAGATTAGCAAGAATTTCATTGATCCATTCCTGATATGTTGGACTAACCACATCCTTCCAATGCCTAAGCATAATTTTTTTAACGGATAGTGCAATCATGGAAATATGAAATCTCCGGATTTTAACCTTAATGGAGGACAGATCACCCAGCAAGCAAATGTCTGGGGTGAAGCAATCCTGCAGACCCAATATAGGATCTAAATTATCCTGGATTGCTTCCCACAATGGAATTATCTTGGAGCACGACCAGAAAATGTAGAGAAGTGTGCCATCTTCCTGACAACCTCTGGTACATAACCCCGACCCCAGAAGGCCCCATTTCATCAACTTTACTGGGGTATAATACATATTATATAAAATGTGATATTGCATAAGCCGTAATCTATCTTGAGATACATATCTGTGACAAAACTTCCATAAAACCGTCCAATTGGGGGTATATTGGGGGAGAAGGGAGACCCAGAACTTGGTGGGACCTTCAGGTCTCCCATACCTCCAATGAAATAAAACTTGGTATATTTTAGAAATAACACTTGATGAACCCAATAGGGAGGAAAGCTCAGATATCAATGAGAAAGCAGGCAGACAGGGAGGGGTTTTACCCAGCACTGTGGAAAGCAGGTGCTTTAATTGGACCACCCTAACATGTTGAGTTACCGGGATATCAAATTTACGAATTATATTAGAAACTGAGAGCCATGCCCCTTCACCATCCAGAAAAGCAGATACTATCACCTCCCCAATTTGGGGCAACCACGTGCGAGAGATCCTCCGTTTGTTTATAGTGAAGGATGGGGAGTTCCAAATGGACTGGGACAGATCCAGATGTGGGGTGTACCACAAAAATAAACAGAGCTGCATGTACTTTTAATGCGTCAAAGGTGGGCACCTACAAACGTCTTGAAGGGACGCAACTTTAACATGGAGCATAGTCAAGGGGTCTATGTTCACAGACTGGATAAAATCTAACTCAATTTTGAGCCAGGCCGGTCTTAAATTCTCAGGACCCGGACTCACCCACCTTAGGTATTTTGCTAGATGACTAGCCCAGTAATAGATTGCCAGATGTGGACTCCGCAACCCTCTATCTGTTTTCGGAGCAGCCAGTTTATGATATGCCAACCTGGATTGCTTATTGGACCAAATAATGTTAATAAAAGTTCTGTGCATTCTCTGAATCCAGGATAAAGGAATGAAGGAGTTAAGATGCAAAAGGGGGTAAAGCAGACGAGGGAAAACATTCATTTTAATTATATTAATATGACCCCATAGGGAGACAGGAAGCTTGGACCATCTGTTGAGGTCCTGGACAATCAACTGGGAAAGGGGCTCCAAGTTCTCTTTGAACCATGAGGAAGGATTACGTGTTAAATTGATACCCAGGTATCTAAGAACACGGGATGACCAACAGAGGCTAAAAGGGGCAATATCATTCTTGAAAACCTTGTGGTTAAGAGGGAAAATGGATGATTTGTTAGCATTCAATTTATAATTTGAGAAAGAGCTGAACTTAGCTATCTCCCCTAACATAGCTGGGATAGATGCTGTTGGGTGAGACAGATGGAGGAGAAGATCATCAGCATATGCAGTGATCTTCACCACATTGCTCCCTATCGGTATGCCTCATATCTCCGGATTATTAAGAATATTTTGGATAAGGGGCTCTAAGTATAGATTGAATAAAAGAGGGGGAAGAGGACAACCCTGCCCAGTGCCGGAGAATAAAAGAAAGGGTTTAGAAAATGCTCCATTACCAGAAATTCTGACTGAGGGGGTCCGATATAAAGCCCGAATCCAGTCTATGAACATGGTAGAAAAATCAAACGCCTTAAGAACCTGGAACAAAAAATTCCAGTTCACATGATCAAATGCCTTCTCGGCATCCAGGGAAACCAGTCCCGCAGGAAAGGTGGCATCCCTGGACACCGAGAAGACATGTGAAAGAGTGCGTAGATGATCTGATGATGACCGTGCCCTCATAAATCCCACTTGAGACATACTAATCAAGTCCGGGAGGACCCGGGTTATCCTATCGGCCAATATCTTCGAGAGAATTTTGACAGCCTGGTTCAAAAGAGAGATGGGCCTGTAGCTTTGAACTAACTCGGGGTCTTTATCAGGTTTAGGAAGAAGAACAATCAGGGCTTCAAACAAATATGCATCTACCCCTGCCCCACAGAGAATATGGAGGTACAACTGGTGAAGTACCGGTAATAATTGTGCTCGGAAAACTTTGTAAAATAGTGCAGAAAAACCATCCGGCCCCAGGACCTTATCTGAGGGCAGAGCAATGATGA
This sequence comes from Neoceratodus forsteri, assembly GCA_016271365.2. Lineage (NCBI taxonomy): Eukaryota > Metazoa > Chordata > Ceratodontiformes > Ceratodontidae > Neoceratodus > Neoceratodus forsteri. Next base: position 167,481,730 of record CM057456.1, on the reverse strand, counting down.
CCTCCGATATTTCCTCAAGAGATATTGGGGAGGATAAAAACCTCTTCTGTGAATCTGACAGGGAAGGGAGAGAAGATTCCTTAAGGTACACCTCCAGCGCCTCCAAGGAAGGAGGACTGCCCATATCCTTATATAATTGCTCGTAATACAAGGCAAATTCCTGTACAATCTCTGAAGGGGATACCTTCAAGGATCCATCTGCCTGGGCCATGATTGGAGGAATAAATCTTGCAGATTCCTGCTGTCTTAATCTTAAAGCAAGCAAATGACCCACTTTTTCCCCCTGGTCAGTGTAGCTTGCTTTGGTGCAGATAATGGATATCTCTGCCTTTTCCCTCAACAAGTCTAAATATCTATCTTTAGCTACCAAGACCCTCTTCATGTCCTCTTCCGAGGAACTGGGGGATAAGTTGGCTTCCAGGGACCTTACCAGTGATAGTGAGGATAATAATTCAGCTTCTCGAGCCCTTTTCCTTTTTGTAGCTAGACTAATAATAATCCCTCTCATATAGGCCTTAAAGGTGCCCCATAAGATATCAGGTGCCATACCCTCCACAGAGTTAGTGGAAAAAAAGAAATCAATCTGTTCTTTTATTAGGCTACAATACTTAACATCTTTCAATAGTTGTTCATTTAATTTCCATCGGGTCTCTTTTTGGGAATATTAAGGACAACCAGGTTGCAAACCACCAAGGAATGATCAGACACTGGGCCTGGCTGAATCGAAGCTGTTAAGACCCCCGGTAAGGGCGCCTGGGAAATTAAGAGATAGTCAATGCGGGACTGGGTTCTGTGCACTGGCGAGTTAAAAGTATATTCCCTAGACTTGGGATGTAATACGAGCCACACGTCACACAGTCAGCACTGGTCCAGTAAATCCCTGAATGCCCTCTGCCTGGGAGACAGGCTCCTCGACCCACTACCAGACCTGTCCACATCAGGGTCCAAAACTAAATTAAAGTCTCCACCCATAATTATCGCAATAGGAAGCATGGGAAGAATGATGGAGATAAGCTTCATAAAGAAGCCCGGGTCATCTGTATTAGGCCCATATATGCTGCAAAGTAGAATTGGCATGGACCAAAGATTCCCCTGAACCAGGACGTATCTACCACCTGGGTCCCTAAAGACTTGCTTAGAGACAAAAGGGATGCCTCTATTAACCAGAACCATAACCTCGCAACTGTTGGTAGACCCCGAGGCATTAAAGACCTGTCCAACCTGTTGCCTCCTAAGTTGCAGAGTTTCACACTCTAGTAAATGAGATACTTGCAAGAACTTGATCTGGGAACGCAATAGGTTTAAGTGCTTTAACGCTTGATATTGTTTAACTTTTTTCCTTATCCCCTTCACATTTCAAGTAGCCAGGTTAATACTGCTAGCCATCTAAGTAGGGAAAAGAAAGTATCTTACATAACATCCAGAAATTACTACAACAATAGTTGAATGTCCAGTACCCCTGATTACTGCTGTATCTGCCTCCCAACTCCGCGCCCTCCTCCCCAAATCTAATCCCTCACAAATCCCCCCTCTATAATGCACCCCAACATCCCATTGACTAAATAAACCAAGTGTCATAAATTTAACCTTAACCCTACCCACCCTACCACCCCAACTATCACGAACAACATTCAGCAAAATTCCATTTCTCTTCCTCTCCCCACAGCCTCCCAAACATGCACCTCCAAACCCAACCCAATTATGCAACACATTCCTGAAGGAACAGATAGCTATTAAATATATATGCAAAAGAAATAATGTTATAACTAACATTACTTAAACATTAGGCTCCTGATAGCCAGAGCGGAGCGTTCTCTGTTTAGAAACTGAACAATCAAACTGGAATGCTGGTATGGTAAAATGGTAACATGCAATATGATGGCTGAGCACGATACCGTAACTGCTGCTACCAGCAACAATAAAACAATTTCAAAGCTGTCCCAGGCCAGCAGCAGATCTAAATAATCCTGGGTGAGAAACCTAATATAATCCCAGACCCCCACCAGAAAGTTCCATCGGGAAAAAATTGGCTCCCGGATTGTCTAATGGAGCTAAACCTCTAAATTAATAACTAGGGCACCCTCTGGTGGTAAAAGAGCGAAAACACATGGCCATACAAAATTATACAAAGGTAGCACCCTCCTGAACATTGCCATTGTGAAAAAAGTATCAAGCCAGAAGGCATCAATCTGACATTTTAAATAACACCCTAGTGCCCCTGCGAGTAGTTACCAAGCACAGCCTTTGCAGGGAAATAACCCTCCCCCCGGACAAAGTGTACCTCTATTGAAACAGTCTCCTGACACATGCAGCTGCCTCGAGGTATTAAGCAATACAATATACTATGAGAATAACATGATCACAGCAAAAGGAAGTCCCTTCGATCTTTACTCACAAGATCACACAGAATCAGATGGAAATCATCTCTCAGCTCTCATATTTATCTCAAGGAGGACTTGTCTCTTCCAGCTCTGATTTCACTAACACCGAGAAAGTAGATCACATTTCCCGAAACAGGTCAGGCAAGGCAGACTTTAGCCCCAGAAGAGCAGCTTCAGGATCTTCATAGGATGACCAGGTACCAGCCACCTGTACCTGCAATCTAGCTGGGTAGCCCATCTTAAACTGAAGTCCTGCTGCTATAATCTTTGAGACAATAGGGTGGAATGCTATACGTTTCAATCTGACCGACACCGGTAAATCTTGTGCGATTCTGAGCTTAGCGTTCTCCCACTTAACTTCCTGCAATTCTTTAACTTTTGCCAGGAAATGTTGCCGCTCCAAGTAATTAAAAAAATTGCATATAATGGGACGTGGCGTTTCTCCTGGGGGAGGCTTTGGTCGCAAGGACCTATGTGCCCTCTCTATAATATACTTGACCCCGAAGGGGGAGGGGCCGGCAATCTTTTCCACCAACTTCTATATAAACATGATTGTGTTCTGGCCTTCTTCTCCTTCTGGGATCCCCAGAATAACGATGTTGTTCCTGTGGCTGCGACCCTCAAGATCTTCTAGTTTAGCTTTGAGACGTGTAAACTTCTGCCACATAGCCACAAGACCAGGGTCAATTTTTTCCGCTCGTTTGTTCAGGGAAGAAATTCGGGCTGTGTTATCTGAGGTTGCTATGGACACCTCATCGATCTTTTTAGAAAGGGATTTGAGCTTCATTGAGATTTCTTTTACTTCCTCACGGAAAGGCTTAAATTCCTCCAAGAATCTGCTCAGCTTTAGCGGCTCTTGTTCAGCGGTCAGGTTCAAGAGCTCTGGCTTATCTGCTGTACTTGAGGCCCATGATTTCTTCGGGTCCTTCTCGGGGGTGACCGGTGGGGTGTGTTTCTGTGGGGCTTTCTTCATGTAAACCTCCATCACTACCAAAATCCGGTCAGCAGGAGCACAGGATACTAATAAGGTGATGTGAAGCAGTTTTTCAGGGTTTTAGGTGATTATAACCACCCTAAATATAACGTTATTAAGTTGGGAGGCTGGAGCTGTACAGAGGAGCTTCTACCCAGTACCCTGCATCACGTGATCCCCTGGACATTCTATATTTGGACTTCAGCAAAGGCCTTCAGTTCAGTGCCTCACAGGCAGCTAGGGGGAAAACTGAAATCCGTGGGGGTGGAGGCGAAGCTGGTTAACTGGATTGTGAACTAACTGAAGGGGAGGCAGCAACAGGTGACAGTGGGGGGAGACTCTCAACACCTAGGCCAGTGACAAGTGGAGTGCTACAAGGCTGTGTGCCGAGTCCGGTGTTGTTCAGGCTATTCATATTGGATATCTCACATGGAGTTGAGAGCAGGATCAGTCTGTTCACAGATAATATTTAAATGGGGGTGGTAGTGGGTGACATTGACGGGTGGAAACAACTACAGGGGACCTAACCAAACTGGAGGAGTGGTTGGTGAAGTGGCTGCTGGGCTTCATTGCAAAGAAGTACAAGGTTATGCACATTGGAGCCAAGAACCCGAGGAGGGAATATTGGTTGGTGGGGGTGAGGTAGATGGGTCACTGAGAAAGAGAAGGACTTAGGGGTGATAGTAATGGAGAGCATTAACAACTCTGCTTAATGCAGGAAAGCTACAGCTAAGGCTAACAGGATGCTGGGATGTGTTGCAAGGGATTTTCATCCAGGCATAGGGAAGTGATCATGCTCCTGTACAGGTCCTTGGTCAGGCCACACTTGGAGTATTGCATGCAGTACTGGCATCTGTGTCTGAAGAAGGATATTAGACTGCTAGAGGGGGTGCAGAGTAGGGCAAGAAAACTGATAGGGAGAATGAAAGACAAAACCTATGAGGACAGGCTAAGGGATCTAAGTTTGTACACCCTGGAGGAGAGGAGTGATATGATTGAAATGTTCAAGGACTTAAAGGGGATCAACAAATCTGGTGCTGATGGGTTATTTAAGCTGAGGGAAGGAAGGTGCATGAGAAGGCATGGCTAAGATTAGAGGGGGCAGATTTAGGAGAGAGATGATAAGTCATTACTTAACAGAGAGGGTGGTGTTGAAATGGAATGCCTACCATGGGGGTTATTTCATGTAAGACGGTGGGTAGTTTTAAAAGGGCATGGGACAGGGCACTGGGGAGTGTCTGGGTAAGTAGTGTTGAGAACTTCCTGGAGGTGAGGGGGTGGGCAGCTGCAATCTAGGGGTACTAGCTACGCACTCGAGCAGACTTGATAAACCATGAGGCCTGTTTCTGCTGGCAGAGTCATATGTTCATATGTATGTTCGTATGTTATACCATACTGTATTCACTGACTGACCTGGATTAGCACGTTGCTCCATTGTTATGCTGTGTGCCACATAGTTAAAAATCTGATCCGAAATTAGAAAATGTTAATGTCAATGTGGCCGCTGCTGAACAGGTCCTGTTTCAATGTGCACAAATATATGCCTACCAACTTACCCAGCATCCACAGCAACTGATTTCCTGAATGAAACACAGGGCAGTAACGATGAGCATTGTAACATTTGTGAAAGTCAGGTAGCTGAAAAACCAACATGTTACTAAATGTGAATGGAATTTGTTATAGTGAATAAATAACTTTCCTTACAGTTGTACTCACAATATTAAATTTAAACAGAGCATGTGCAAACCGGTGCATTCAGTTACAGTGAGTGGGATGGGAGCATGCACCAGAAAGAAAGAAAGAAAGAAAGAAAGAAAGAAAGAAAGAAAGAAAGAAAGAAAGACAGGGACAATATTATTGATGAAATATAAAAAAAACATTAATAGGCAAATAGTGTCTATTTCTGCATTTCTGCACTTACCATGCTACAAGCACATTGAGTCACTCCACAGAGTGGTTCTACTGGAGAATTAATCCATGCCTGGGTGGTTGCATCATGTCCCAACAACATCCCTCCAACCCGGCATGTATTAATTATCTAGTAGAATCATGCTGTGTCTTGGCTTAATGTTTACTTATGTACTGTAGACACTAGGACAGTACAATCTACACCAAAACTGCTATATTAACTTTAGAGAGAATATGTTCTTGATAATTCCCTGCCCCCAATTTCATAATGCCACAACTTTAATGATTAATTTATGGAGGCCTTAGGATGAGATATCTTGTGCACTCAGTAAACCATATGATGTTCACTGAGGACAACAGGAAGGATACCTGCATTCACTGTATGCTGGAGATAAAAAGGAGACAAATAAATAAGGAAAGAAAAGTGCAAGGGAAGGGTTATTTAGGTTTAATCTTAACACCCAGGGGTCAGTATTTACATTTCAGGAGCCCAGGTGGCCTAGTGACCCCTGTTTAATGATTGCTCTCTGGTCCAGTAGGCTAGTAGGGCTAAGGGGCGGTTTCTTTAAAAAAGGTATCCATAGCAATGTAGTGAGTAAAAGAAGAGTGTTCCCTTTCCTGGACTGCTTTCCCTGAGTTTCTAATTGATCTACAGTGTTTCTATGATGGGAGGAGGGGTGGACAGAGCACAAAAAATGCAATAGAACTTAAAAAATGAGTAGACCAGGGAACCAAGAGGAATGCACAGTGCATGGAGCCAACAACTGTAGCACGGGTCATGTGTAATTCATAAACAGCCCAGGCAGTAAAGCTGAGTGGCTTGCATGTCTGGGAGATGGGTCTGAGTGCAGTGCAATTATCCAAGGTGGAGTGTCTGGGTGCAGTATAAGTAACACAAGGAATCAGCAGGAGGGTCTGGGTTCAGTAATTGCTCAACAGTAAGGTCTGGTACAGTACATGTTTTCCAGGGAATGAGGTAAGCACAGTGCAAATAGCTCAGAAAGTGGGGTGAGCAAAGTGCAACTAGCCTGGGATCAGGGTTGGTACAGTGCGAAACACCCATGACATGTACAGCACTATAGCCCAGCAGGGAGAAGTAGAGTCCAGACTTAGTCAGTCAGTATAGATCTCCTCCCACCTGCTGGGTATTACCCTCATCTGGACATGCAGCTGAAGACAGAGAGATAGTGGAAGGGATCCCAGAATGTCAGCTGCAATCGAAGTGGGTATATCAGTGAATTGGGTCAAGAGGGACAGCTGAGATAGAAGCAGGATGGGTTTAAGACCACAGCAGTCCAGGGATTGTGACCAGAAGGACATTTGAGATGTGGTATGGGTGTGGAAGGGTTATGGGATAAAAGATGGACAAGACACAGAACTTCAGGTTCAAGAGACAATCTCTGTTATGTTTATTTAAAGCACAGGGGATAACCTTAGTCATTGGCATGTCCCTTCTTCAGTACATCAGTTTTCAGCAACAGATAATGCATGTCATTCCTCTGTACTTAATCAACACCCACTGATCTACTAATCTAGCTTACCTGTGGAAATTAACTATCCCCTATATTGGTTTTGTGTGTTTGGATAATGGGGGAGCTAAAAAAAGAAAAACCCAGAAACAAGCTAAAGACAAAGAACCTCAATGCAGAAGCAATAACGACAAGATTCAAAGAAACACATCACACATACCCCATAATGCAAAGCATCGTGGGATGCATAAACAAACCACCATGATAGGGAGAGGCATCGCCAGTAGAAAACAGGAAGAAAACACTAGAAAACAGTAGAAAACAGGAAGTTATTATCCCACTGTACAGACAGCTGGTGAGACCCCATCTGGAGTACTGCGTGCAGTTCTGGAGACCCAATCTCCGCAAAGACATAGACAGGATGGAAGCTGTCCAGAGGAGGGCAACTAAAATGGTGCAGGGTCTGCACGGAAGTCATATGAGAGAGAGACTTAAGGAGCTTAAAATGTATAGCCTCGGGAAAGGAGGAGGGGACATGATAGAAACTTGCAAGTACCTCAAAGGAATCAACAAAGTCCAAGAGGGTAGCATCTTTCAAAAAAAGAGGTGTGCAAGAACAAGAGGCACAATTTGAAGAAGAGAGATGACTCAGAGGTAATTAAGTATTTTTCACAGAGAGGTTGTGGATGCATGGAGCCTTCCGGAGGAGTTGTGGAGTCAAAATCAGTGGGGAAATTCAAGCATGCATGGGATAGTCATAAAGGCAATTCTGGGGGTGGGGTAGGAAGAAGTAGGCTGCTGGTTAACTAGGATCTGCAGCTTATCCAGTAGGTAGGGAAATGGGCAGACTGGGTGGGCCAAGCGGTCCTTATCTGCCGTCAAATTCTATGTTTCTATGTTTCTATGTTTCTATGAAACTTTAGGCTTGTTCAGCTTAAAGCAGGAATGCATGGTGCCAAAAGGCCTCTCAACCAGTCGCAATTTACATGCATTTAAATAACGCAACGGGGGTTTTTCTGATATCTCTACCCCAGTAATTTAATTCTATAATACAGTCACCTAGTAACTTTTTACCTTTATCAAAAACACCTAGTGCTATGGTATTTTCAACATTTACAAGTTTCATATACATAAGGCATATACATCAAGGTATTTTATGACATAGTGCTATTGCATAATGAATCCAACAACGAGGAACACAGCCTGTTGTTTTACATCAGCTCGGAGGTCACCACAATAACCTCTCTGCACGAGGACCTGAGAGGGAAAAGGAAAATTAAAGAAGACACTATAGCATAGTCAAGTAAAGGGAGGGGGTGTCCATAGTTGGCCAACCTTATTGTCTAGAAACTATAAAGGATAGGTTAGGCTAAGAAATAGAAGAATTGTTGCAACAGATTTAAGAAAAGGTTGGTCCTCAAAGGTGGCAAGATCTCCCTGTCACATATCCCCCACCTTAAGAGGGGAGCAGTTATCTCAGACTGCTTACCACCTTCCTATCCCAGGAGGGGATGGATCTTCCACCCTTCCATCTTCAGAAGCTCCATCTTAGGGTCCCTATTAATGATTAACATTCCATCTTAAACATAGTGGATATCATAATTCTTTACATTGAGGCATATACACATTTCTCAACAGAGACTAATGGTACCTTCCCTGCACTATCTCCTTTTAGGGAAAGTCCATCATATTTCATTGATATCAATTCCTGCACCACATCGAGATATGAAATCAGCATTTACATGTTTTGTCCCTGCCATGTGAGACACAGTAAATCGATCGGGCTGAAGAGCTAAGTACCTCTGCATCATACAGAGATTTTTTTCTCTCATTTGGTGCAACCAGCAAAGGTGGTCATGATCAGTTACAACCTTAAAATCAGCCACCCACAAGTAAGACTCAATGACCCACTTCAGAGCTAAGCATTCTTTCTCTATGGTAGCACATCTTCTCTCCCTCTCATGTAGCTTCCTGCTGATATACTGTACATGATCAGATGTTCTGCCCCATCTATTTTCTGAGATAAGACTGCTCCAATACCATTCTTTTATGCATCAGTTTGAACCTCAAACACTTGGTTGAAGTCAGGGTTTTTCAATATAGGAGCTGTACATAGAATGGCCTTGATATTCCTAAAAGCCTCATCACAAATAGGGGTGCACTGAGCCTTATTTGGACACCTCTTTTTTAGTGAGATCAGTCAGTGGACTGGCCATGGCTGAGAAATTAGGAATAAATCTCTTTTAATCACCAGTCTAGCCTAGAAAAGATCTCATGTGCTTTTTTGTGGTAGGTATTGGGCTGTTTGCTACTGCTGTAACCTTCTCTACCTCAGACTTAACTTGTCCGTTGCCTAAAATGAACCCTAGTTATCTTGTCTTGGTCTTTGCTAGGGCACACTTAGCAGGGTTAATGGTCACACCTACCTCCTTTGTTGCTTGCAATACCTGGGACAAGTGTCTAACATGGGATTCCCAGTCAGTGCTGAATTTGACCACATTGGTTCCATTACTAAGACATGGGCAACCAAGCACCATGGCTGGGACCTAACCATCCTAGGGTACAAACTTTTCTGGAGGGATACAGATAAAGGGAAGGCTGGTGGGGGGGGTGCCATTTACATAATGAAAGGGATCAGATGTAATAGGGAGGAAGGGGAGGAAGGAAGGTAGGAAGTAATATGGCTGCAACTACATAGCCAGAAAGGGACCAAGATCTGCCTGGGGGTTGTTTATAGACCTCCGGTCCAGAGGGAGGACATTGACAGGAAACTGCGGGAGCAGATAAGGAGGCATAGTGGCAAAGGGAGCACAGTGGTGGTGGGGGACGTTACACTACCGGGGTGCATTGGAGCATCCCAGCAACCAATTGCACCAGGGAGCAGATCCTCCTGGAAGCCTTTCCTGGATGACTTCCTTACTCAGAGGGTAATGGAGCCAATGAGGGAGGGGAATATACTAGACCTGGTACTGGAAGATGGGGGGAACAGATCAGAGATGTAAAGGTGGAGAAACCTCTGGCAAGCAATGACCACCACACAATGTGGTTTTCAATCAACCTGGGTAGGGAAGTAGCCACTACAAAAACTGGGGTCCTGAACTTCAGAAGGGTAGACTTTGGCAGGATGGGAAACATACTGGAAAGTCATATGGCAAGCATCCACCCAGAAATGGACATGGAACAAAAATGGGCAGTCATCAAGACAGAACTGGCTGAAGCCACTAAAACTTGTATCAAGAGCTAGAGCAAGAAAGCCAGGACCAAGAAACCTAGTTGGATGAGTAGAGAGGTAGTGGAGAAGGTGAGGGAAAAGAGGAATGCATTTTGGACCTACAAGCGATCCAACAGGGCAGAAGACAAAGAAGAATATGTGAAGAAATCCAGAGAAGTGATCAGAGTGGTAAGGGTAGCAAAGGCAGCTAGGGAACGTAGGTTAGCACAGCGGATCAAAGGAGGAGAAAAGGATTTCTTTAGATATATCAGAGAGAAGAGGAAGAGGAAGAGTAAGGATCCAATTGTTAGGATCAGGAGGGGAAGTGGGTGGGTAGAAAAGGGGTCTGAGCAGACAGAAGTACTTAATGAATACTTCTGTTCAGTCTTCACCAAGGAGAGGGATGGGACCATACCTGAGAGGAATGGCGAGGTGGGAGAGGGTGGGGGAGAAGCAACCACAGATGGGAGATGATGGTGGAAAGGGTGAGGAAGGGCCTTAAGTTCCTGAAGGTGGACAAGGCACCTGGCCCAGACGGAGTCCACCTCAGGGTGCTAAGAATGTTGGTAGAGGTACTGGCAGGGCAATTGGTGGACCTGTTCAATACCTCTCTGAACTCGGGGTGCATGCCCAGGGACTGGAGGGGAGCACATGTGGTACCTCTCCATAACAGTGAGACCAACGATGAACTGGGGAACTACAGACTGGTAAGCCTTACTGCAACTGTGGGAAAACTGATGGAGACAATCCTCAAGAAAAGGCTGGTGCAATTTCTTGAGAATAACAACCTCCAGGACAGCAGGCAACATGGGTTTGTCTCAGGTAGATCCTTCCAGATGAACTTAGTTGATTTTTATGATTGGGTTATGAGGGCACTGGACAAGGGTATGCTGTGGATGTCCTGTACCCGGATTTCAGCAAGGCCTTTGACTTGGTGCCACATGGTAGGCTGACCTGCAAGTTGAAGAGTCTGGGAGCAGGGAAGAAACTGGTCAGATGGGTCAAGAACTGGCTACAGGATAGACAGCAGAAGGTAGCAGTGGGAGGGAGGCATCTGAACACAGGGCAGTAACAAGTGGTGTACCACAGAGCTCGGTGCTGGGACCAGTTCTGTTTAACATTTTCATAGCCAACATTGCAGTAGAGATTAAGAGCAAGATCAGTCTCTTCACAGATGACACAAAGATTTGTGCTGAGGTAGATGGGGGGGAGGGAGCAAAAGTATTTCAGGAGGATTTGGCAAAACTGGAGGAATGGTCTCACACTTGGTAGCTTGGTTTCAATGCCAAGAAGGGCAAAGTGATGCATTTAGGAGGCAAGAATCCAGGACACAATTACTGGCTGGAGGGTGTCACGTTAACAAAATCCAAGGAGGAGAAGGATCTGGGAGTGTTGGTAACCGGGGAGTTGAACCACTCTGCTTAGTGCAGGAAGGCAGCAGTGAAGGCAAACAGGATGCTAGGGTGCATAGCAAGGGGGATTACTTCTAGGAGTGAGGAGGTCATCTTGCCCCTGTACAGATCCCTGGTGAGACCGCACCTACAGTACTGTGTACAATTCCAGTGCCCCTAGTTGAAAAGGGACATCAAACTACTGGAGGGGGTACAGTGCAGGTCAACAAAAATGATCCTGGGGTTGGGGGACAGACTATATGAGGAGAGACTGAGAGAGCTCAATATTTATACCCTGGAGGAAATAAGGGAGAGAGAGGGGATATGATTGAGACCTTGAAGTACCTGAAGGGTTTGAACAGAGTAGACACCAGGTGTATGCTCAATCTGAAGGGTGGAAGGGAAACCGGGGGACACTGTATGAAGTTGGAAGGGGGCAGGTTCAAGAGGGAATGGAGGAGGCACTGTTTCACAGAAAGGGTGGTGGCAGGGTGGACCGCTCTGCCAGAGGAAGTTGTATCGCTGCAGAGTGTTGTGGGCTTGAAGAGGGGGTGGGACAGATTCAAGGGGAGGATAAAAACTGGGAGGGGGTGCAAGATGGGGAGGGCATATGAGGGAGGAGGCAGCTGCAGTCTAATGGACTGAAGTGCTGCACACTGGAGCAGACTAGATAGACTGAATTGCATGTATCTTCTGGCAGTCTTGTATGTTCGTATATTCGTATCCTCCAAATAAGTTGCACAGTATTCAGTGTGTGGTCTTAGTATGTGGTCCATAAAATGCTGGAAAGTGGCTGGGCCCCCATGTAGTCCGAATGGCACTGTGACAAACTGGTATATATAGACTGGGGTGCTAAATGCTGTTGTATCTTGTGAATCAGGTGACAAGGGGATTTGCCAATATCCCTTAGTAAGGTCAAGGGTGAAGATATACTGTGCATTGCCAAACCTGTCAAGGATGTCATCTATTCGAGGCATTGGATAGCCATCGAATAGTGACACATTATCAAGCTTTCTAAAATCTAGACATAGATGTATCCCACCCTCTTTCTTGTCCACTATGACCATGGGTGAAGACCATGCACTCTTTGAGGGCACAATTATACCTAACTGCTCCATTTTTATTTTGACTTCCTGAATCGCCTCATCCCTCACCACATGGGCAGTCTGTAGTGTTTTTGATGTATGGACTTGTCTTGCAAGGCAGTTATGGTGTGCAAAATTCCTTTGGCCCTCCCCGGGATGTTTGTGAATATGGGCTCAAGTTCTTGTAATACCCCTGCAAATCTTTCTGTTACTGAGGCTCCATTTCAGGGTTTATCTGGATCTCCCCCAACTGTCCTGACTGCTCTAGCCTTTTATAGGCTACCTGCAGCTCCGACTCCCTAACTTCAGGATGGATATAAAGGGAGGGGTTAGGCTTCTCACGCCATTTCCTAAGGAGATTCACATGGTACATTTTCTAGGGTGGTTTCTTTCCTGGCATGCTAAGCTCATAATTCACTGCTCCTATTTGCCTCAAAATGGTGAAGAGGCACTGCCATTTCATGAGTAGTTTGTTCTCTGTGGAGGGAAGCAGTAATAACACTTTGTCCCGTGACTGAAATGTTTTAGTCTTCAAACTCTGGTCGTATCTTTCTTTCTGCAAGTCTTGCTTCTGTTCTAAACTGTGGTGTGCCAAGCTGATATACCTCACCAGGCATTTCTATAACTGAGTCATGTACTCTACGACATTAAGACATCCCACCTCCTTCCCTTCTTCCCAGTGTTCTTTAACCACATCCAATGGCCCCCTCAGGTTCCTCCCATACAGTAATGAGAAAGGAGAGAAACCAATGGATGCTTAAGGGATTTCTCTGTAAGCAAAAAGTAAATAAGGGAGGTACCTAACCTAATCTCTATCCTTTTCTTTTATGTATTTCCTCAAAGTTCTGTCTATCATCTGATTAAACCTCGCTACGAGGCTGTCAGTCTACAAGTGTTATGGGGAAGTACGCATTGCTTCCACGGCCAGCAGATGGTACAACTCTTTTAGTAGGTGTGCATTAAAATTACTCCCCATATCAGTATTTCCTGGGGGATTCCCATGCAGCTAAATACCTTTGATAGCTCCTCTGCTATCCTTGGGGTGGTGACAGTTCTCACAGGGGTAGCTTCTGGGTAGCAGGTAGTGTAATCACATATGACCAGTACAAATCTGTTACCCTTGAAACTGTTTTACAGGGGGCCCACTACATCCATGGCTATCCTGTCAAAGGGGTTAGTCACTATGGGGATGGGTTGTAGTGATACTCTGTACTTTTTTTCTGCCTGAGCTACCTTCTGAAACCCAGCACATGCTTTACAATACTTAGCTATGTTCTCATGGATAATGGGCTAATACAACCTGGGTAATATATTATTCAGGGTATTATTTTTGCCTGGATAGCCTGCTAAAGGTATGTCATGCACAAGATACATGATTTGGGAGTGGAATTTTTCCTGGAACCATTAGTTGGTCTACTACCTCTCCAGTTCTGGGGTTAGTGTATTCTCTGTACAGTATTCCCTGTTGTACAACAAACTGAGGGGCACCTTTTCTTCCACTCTTTTCCCCACCTGTGGATGAAAGAGTTATGTGAAGGGTTTGCTTTTTGCTCATGCAACTTATCACATTTAAAATTGTGTCCCAAGTTTGGCTGTACACCAGCATGAGTATCAATCCCGTCATTCTTTAGCTTTCTCTCCTCCACCTTAGTTTTACAGTATTTGCCAGGATCCTCAAAAACATCATCATAAAAATGGAGCACAGATGGTAAATGTCCCAGCTTCACTAGAGCTCTGGTGGTTATGGCAACTATAACAGCATCATGACAATATAAATATGAAGCAAAGTCTGAGTGGTCATGCCCGATAACAACTGGCATGGGTAAGAGAGGTACCAGTCCCACTACTACCTCATGTGTCTTTTCTTGAACAGTCATTTGTATGGTAGCTGTAGGGTAGCAATGGGTATCACCATGTACACAGATGACTGCTGTATCAGGATGTTTATTATTCTCAGTCGGCACATCTGCTTGCACACGAGTCTGGTGGCTCCCTGAATCAATCAGTCCCATCATCTGCTGTGATCCAATCTGCACAGTAGCCATAAAGTGACCCCAGTTCACTAAGGCTAGGTGAGCTGTCTCTTTCTTCATATTAGGATAGTTTCTTACATAATGTCCCTTCTTTTGGCACCCATAACAATCTCTGGTACAGAAATTCACTCCCCTCTCTCTACACTCCACTCTTGTTTCACTGGGGCTGGATTTGACAGTTGATAAGTAAAAGGGTTCCTTACCAGATTTCTGGTGGTTTCAGCTGCTGATGTCCATTGGAACCCTTTGGGTCTGGATGGTCGGGCTGCCAGAAGTCTTCCGCCAACATGACAGTTTTATCAGCGGAATCAGGCTTATGCTCCCGAACCCAAAGTTGTACATCCTGGGGTAAAACTTTAATAAACTGTTCAATAATTACCACCTCCAGAAGTTAGCTCTTGTTCTTGTTCACTGACCTATGCAGCCAGTGTAGTGTTATGCTTGTGCAACTGTGTTAGTTTGGTTTTGGCCATTCGCACTCCCTATTCCAAAGGTATTACCACCCTGTCAGATTACGAAAGGCAAGGAACCCTCGGAGAGGGTTCCACCCCTACAGGTGTCACAGGATGATTCCTGTGAATAAAGCTACCTTAGGAATCCCCAAAAGAAATGTATAATCATCCCCAAAGAAGGGGGCAACACAAAGCATATGAGCAAGCAGTAACTGTGACATAGGAGCAGTAACTGTAACATAGAAGTAAAGAAGCATAGGCAGTTTTGATAATGCAATGAGATGCTCAGTTGGATAACTTAATGACTGCCAGGATTTGCGTAGCATGATACTGATGGTTTGCGTTGAGATTAGGGGATCCCTAAGAGAGAGAGAATGGCAGGACATCCTCCACCTCCTTCCAACAGTGGAA
Organism: Neoceratodus forsteri; assembly: GCA_016271365.2. Classification (NCBI taxonomy): domain Eukaryota; kingdom Metazoa; phylum Chordata; order Ceratodontiformes; family Ceratodontidae; genus Neoceratodus; species Neoceratodus forsteri. The sequence goes on along the minus strand of CM057456.1, from coordinate 167,466,416 downwards.
CCTACCTAAAGAAACTAGGGGAAACAACTATGCTTACTAAGTGTTATGACTCAAGGCAATGGAGGAGAGGAAAAAAACCCTATGAGAAGGAAATCTCTGGGGATCCAAAGCCTAGGTCTCCTTCCCTCCAGGTTTGGAATAGTTTATTTAGTGAGAGCTCAGCAGCTGCAATTTGGAAAAAACAATTTAAGGGAGGTGGAAAATATTCCAATTTGTAGAAAGGCTCTCACTCAAACCCTCTACCAGGAATGCCATGGAAGGTTGCGAGAAAACTGCAACAATATATCTGACCAAGGTGCAGGAGGAGAGCAGCGACTGCTGAGGCACTCACCTGACCTACCTGCCCTAAACTCAAACCAGGTGAACCAGAGGCAGTAGTAGGGAGAATGTAGTGAAGGTGCCTTGCTAGGGAAACCACTGAAGTCAATGGCTAACCGTTATAGTGGAACACAAGTCCAAATGAAGATCATCATAACCACCCTTCACTGCTAGTCTTAAATTCTACACCAGGAGCTGCTGTTACATAGCATGCAGCTAAAGCCAAGCATGGGGTGAGGACATTCCTAGCTATGGGCTAGGTAAGAAGGATCCCATCCAAAGCTGGACACGCTCAAGATGAGGACTAAATGCAGAGTGAGGCTGTCGACTGCAGGAACCCTGCACCAGATAGAATGGCTGGCATGCCCCAGAATTGTTTGAGAGCTGAAAAGCTGGTGAGCTGAATGAGCACGGCATGCTAAGATCATAATGAGCATTGAGTGCTGAGACCTTGCAAGGTCAAATGCAGATTGAGCGCAGCAGAATCCCAGAGGCTGAAGCCAAGGGGATGGCAGTAGGCATGAAGCAATGGTTTGAGTAAGCAAGGAGCAACAGTTGTGTAAGCAAGTGTGGACCTACATGTAGGTCAATAAGCAGAGTAGTAATAAGTGGACCTGCACATAAGTCTGCATAACATAGGGCAAACAGCACTGAATAGTGGGGCAAGCCAGCTAGGCATTTCAAAGCCAAATCAAGGTGACAAACTCTGAGGATTTTTGGTGGCGAAGACAGGATTTGGAATGGAAATAATTAGCCACATTGGCCACAACACCCCAAACACCTCCCAGTCACCATCGTAGGACAAACAAGGAAGCAATGGAAGGGACGAGAACCACATGCAGATATAAAAGCTAATTTAATAGCCCCAGCAGGAGCTTTAACTAACCTCAGAGTAGAACAAGGTACAATAACAATGGGAGTAAACAAAGCAGTAGCAGGAAGCAATTAGGCCTGTGCAGTAGTGAAAACAATTGAGTACACTGAGTCATAACTGCAATAAACAAAATAAAAGGAGGCACAATGCTCTGAAAGTGCTGTCACCAGGCAGTGCAATGAGACTGCTACAATGAGGTAATTAGAACAAGCATGAATGAGCTGTATAGCTAGGTTCAAGTAAATCTGAGTCAGGTAAAAGTAATTGAGTATGCAACATGGAGCAGCTATAGTTGAGCTGAAACACACAGATCAGGTTTGCAGGTGCAGGGCAAGTAATTTGAGGTTTGTGAGTAATTGAAAGCAAGCAGTATGAGCGCTAGAGTAGCTGTATGCTAGGAGCTTAGAAACAAAGCCCCCAAAAAGGAAGGAAGGTACATCAGAGAGTGAAGGAAGACCAAGGGAGGGATACTGAGGCTTAATAAAGAGGAGGGGGTGGGCAAAGGGTGACTGTGGAAAGGCAGAGATACTAAACAAATACTTTTGCTCAGAATTCACAAACAAAGAGGAAGAGGTACCTAAACCAAACAATAGAAACACGCTGGATATGGAGGTTGATACCAGCCCTTTCACAGAAGAAAGGGTTCTGAAGGAACTCATAAAGCTGAAGGTAGACAAAGCAATGGGGCCTGATGGCATTCATCCCAGAATTCTAAAAGAACTAAGGGTAAAACTAGTGACACAACTGACTACCCTCTTTAATAAATCTCAGGAGGATGGGGTGGTACCTGAAGACTGGAGAAGGGCAGATGTTATTCCACTTCACAAAAGTGGGAGCAGGGCAGAAGCAGGAAACTACAAACCTGTTAGTTTAACCTCAGTGATTTGGAAAATGATGGAATCACTTCTGAAGGAAAGAATTGTTGAGTGCCTAGAGGCCAAAGGAGCACAGGACCCAAGAAAGCATGGATTCACAGTGGGAAGGTCATATCAGACGTATCTAATCGATTTCTTTGACTCGGTGACCAAAGTAGTAGATCAGGGAGGGGCTGTAGACATGGCCTACCTAGACATTAGCAAGGCATTTTACACAGTCCCACACAAAAGACTAATATACAAGTTGGCCAGCCTGGGAGTGTGTCACAAGATGATAGCCTAGGTAAAAAATTGGCTGGAGAACAGGACACAGAGGATAATAGTAAACTGAGTCCACTCTGAAGAAAGGAGGTTACTAGTGGGGTACCGCAGGGTTCAGTACTAGGACCAGTCCTCTTTAATGTCTTTATAAGTGACATTGCAGAGGGACTGGAAGGAAAAGTATGTCTCTTCGCAGATGACACAAAGATCTGCAACAGAGTTGATTCACAAGGTGGGGTGGAAAGGATGAGAAGGGACTTGCCAAGGGTGGAGGAATGGTCAAATGTATGGCAGCTTAGATTCAATGCTAAGAAGTGCAAAGTAATGAACCTGGGAAACAAAAACCCAGGGGAAGAGTACACCATGGGGGGTGAGATACTAACAACAACAAAAATGGAAAGGGACCTGGGGCAGTCATATCAGATGACCTAAAGGTGGGCAAGCAATGTGAGAGGGCAGTAAGGGGGGCTGGGGGGATACTGGGATGCATAGGGAGAGGCATCACCAGTAGAAAACAGGAAGTTGTAATCCCTCTGTACAGACAGCTGCTGAGACCTCATCTGAAGTATTGCGTGCAGTTCTGGAGACCCAATATCCACAAAGACATAGACAGATGGAGGCAATTCAGATGAGGGCAACTAAAATGGTACAGGATCTGCACCAGAAGACAGATAAAGAGAGACTTAAGGAACTTAATATGTATAGCCTCGAGGAGAGGAGGGAGAGGGGGGACATGATTGAAACTTTCAAATACCTCAAGGGAATCAACAAAGTCCAAGAGGGTAGCATCTTTCAGAAAAAGAGATGTGCAAGAACAAGGGGGCACAATTTGAAGCTGGGGGAAGGCTCAGAGGTAATGTGAGGAAGTATTTTTTCATGGAGAGGGTGGTGGATGCATGGAATAGCCTTCCTGAGGAGGTTGTGGAGTCAAAAACATTGGTGAAATTCAAGAATGCATGGGACAGACATAAGTCAATTCTAGGGGGTGGAGGTTGGAAGAAGTAGGCTGTTGGTTAGCTAGGATCTGCAGCTTATCCATTAGGTAGGGAAATGGGCAGACTGGGTGGGCCAAGCGGTCCTTATCTGCCATCAAATTCTATGTTTCTATGTTAAGCATACACAGCCAGAGGCAAAATACAAACTAGAAGCAGGAAAATAAACACAGAAGCCCAGCAGAGACAAGCAGGAGCAGCAAGGTGGAGGGGGGGCACAGGTCCCAGCCAGTCAGGGAGGCCCAACCAGCTCAGAGGATAAACCAACAGAGCCTTCGACTGCAAAGAAGAAATGATTCACAATGAGGCTGAGAGGAACTGCTTATATAGCTCAGGAAGTGGGAGTGGCTGGCTGCTTGGCCACTGAACTCCAGGCAAAGCCTTTCCAATTATCTGGCTGCAATCATTTGTAGCAGAGCTCACTGAGACAGGCATAAGTCTCTTTGGGGGGTATCCTGTGACTGCATTTTAAGAAACCTCCCCACTTTGCTGCGATAAGATTCAGTGTTTATGTCATTGAGCCTGAGGATCTCCTGCTTCATACAGACATAGTCCTCTGCCTCTCAGGAGTCCATGTGGTTATAAACCAACTGGGCACTGCCTGTTAGGTGTTTTGCCAGTTGAACAACCAATTGTTCCCTTGGCCATGCTCATGTTCTAGCAATCCTCTCAAACATTGTGAGGTAGGTTTCAATGTCATTACTGTCTAATAGTTTGGGCAGTGTAATGTCTTTTGGAATACTGGTTCTTTCAGTTTGTCCTGCATCGATGGCTTGAAGACCCTCATGGTATCCACCTATTTGGCATCTTGCCTTCTCTGCTCAATGTCTCTATCTGTCCACTCAATATCTCTCTCTCTTTTTCCATCTGCCCCTGTTTTATACAGAGCCATTTCAACAACTCCCCTACGTTATCAGGTGGCGTGTCTTCAGGAGGAAGTAGTTCCCTCGCTTCTTCCTCATCCTCTTGCATCTCTTCATCATCTTCAGGCTTGGTCTTTCTCTGAGTTCACAGGTCCAGTCCAGGCAGAAGCTTCTCTTCCAGTCTGCCAGCCATGGTTCTCGTCAGAACTCCACTGACTTTCTTCTCTGGGTTCACCTCTGGCAACTTCTGGTGCATCATCCACCTGGGATATCTGGGCAATATCCACTGGAAAATATCCCCCAAGCACAGTCCAGACATTTCCAGCAAGTTATCCCACTTTTGACACCAAAATCTATGGAGAGATTGTGAGATGACAGATGGACCAGACACAGAACTTCAAGTTCAACACACAATCTCTGTGTGATGTTTATTTAAAACACAGAGGATGACCTTAAGCAATGGCATAGCCCTTCTTCAATGCATCAGTTTGCAGCAACAGACTATGCATGTCCTTCCTCTGCACTTAGTCAGCACCTACTAACCCACTGATCTACTGATCTATTGTTCCTGTGGAATTGAACTATACCCTATGTTGGTCTTCTGTGTTTGGGTGATGGGGAGCTCAAAATAAGAAAACCCCAAGACAAGTTAAAGATAAAGAACCTGAGTGCAGAAGCACTGAAGCAATGGTTACCCCAAAGGGCATTGGCAATAAAGACAAGTTTCAAAGAAGCACAATGCCATACATACCCCTATAATGCAAAGCATCATGGGATAAATATGCAAATCACCATGACATTTTAGTCTGGTTCAACTTAAAGCAGGAATGCATGGTGCCAAGCTGTAAATAATCTGCAATTTGCATGCATTTAAATAACATAATGGGGGTATTCTGATATCTTTACACTGGTAACTTAATTCTATAATACAGTCACCTAGTAACTTTTACCTTTATCAAAAACACCTAGTGCCATGGTATTTTCAACATTTACAGGTTCCATACACATAAGGCATATACATCAAAGTATTTTAAGACATAGTGCTATTGCATACTAAATCCAACAACAAGGAACACAGACTGTTGTTTTACATCATCCCTGTACGAGGATCTGAGATGGAAAAAGAAAATTAAAGAGGACACTATAGCATAGGTAAACAAGCATTTGTCAATGCCGAATGTTGTCGCGCTGGCATTGGTAGTGCAGTGCGGGAAAATATTTTGGACAGGATGTGAAAAATGACAGCTGTACAGTTCATAAGGAGGTGTAAAAAAATGCCAGTGTTGTGTGTGTGGCATGTAAATATTGCAAATTTGAAAAGTTACAAGGGTGCATGGGAAATGTACAATGCATGCTTGGAACACAGTCATTTTATGGGTGTTCAGCACCAAATTTTCAACATAGGCATTTTAGCACCAATGCTCATGTACAGTGTCACTGTTATTTCCTCAAACTGTCCCAAAAAGTGATTTTGCAGAGCGACTGCGCTATTCTGCGCCGGAAGTGTGAAAACACATTTTAGGCTGGATATGTGAAATGACAGCTGCACTGTTCATCAAGAGGTGTTGAAAAATGACAATGGTGAAATTCCAGAGTGAAAATATTACAAATGTACGATGTTACGAGCATGCGTGCAATCTGCCAATGCGCGCTTCTAACACAGTAATTTTATGGAGTATCATTACCAAATTTTCAACATAGGCATTTTAGGACCTCTGTTCATGAACTGTGTCACTGTCATTTTCATAATCTGGCCCAAACACTGATTTCTCACAGCGACCGCGCAATTGTGTGCCAGAAGCGTGGAAACACATTTTGGGCAGAATGTGGAAAATGGCAGATGTACTGTTCACAAGGACGTATACAAAAATGACAATTTTGAAAATCTGGCATGAAAATATTGCGAATTCATGAAGTTACGAGCCTGCATAGCAACTGTGCAACGCACGCTCATAAAACAGTCATTTGTTTGATTTTTTTCCACCAAATTTGCAACATAGACTTTTTGAGAGGCCACCTCATGAACACTGGCACTGTCATTTCGTTAATCAGTCCTGAAAGGTGATTCTGTGCAGTGACTGTGAAATCACCTTTCAAGGCTGATTAAGCCATGACAGTGATAGAATTCATGAAGAGGGTCCCAAAACCCCATGTTGAAAATTTGGTGCCAAAATTCCAAAAATGACTGAGATATGCAGCAAAGTTGAAAAAACCCTATTCATTCCATTATACAGCTTACGGCATTTCCTCAGTTAGCGATTCGGCTTTGAAGAGTGCAAGGCGTGTTCCCGGTCCACCAAAGATCATCGTGCGGACTCAGAGTAAGTATGGGGTGAGGGTGTGTGGGAGAGCAGGGTGCACAGTGGGTGGGTGCGGGATGTGGGAGGGCGGGAGATCTCCGAGGGACCGTTTCCTTCTTTACAGGGTGAAAAAAACAAAAACATGGGGACCATTTTCTGTTTAACAGGTGCTTTGGCATGCTGGGGTGGGCTCTCAGCATGCCACCTGTGTGTGGGGTGGGTGGATGCATTGGCCGATGGGGATTGGGCACCCCATCGGCAAACAAGGAAAGGGGAGCTGCAGGGCGAGGGGATTGGGCACCTCGGCTATAAAATGGAATGGGAGGGCATTATGCTGATGGGAGTGGGCTCCTCCATCAGCAACGTTCAAGGAAAGGAGAGATACATGCCGAGGCGGGGATTGGGAAACCCCTTTTAGGCAAGAGAAACTGTTGATTGCATAATGCTGAGGGTGGGCACCCCTCTGCAATCAAAATAAGGGGGGTTGTTACACATGATGCCAGTGCAGATTAGGCACCCCCATCGGCACCCCTGTCGGCGCACAATAAAGGAAGGGGAGTTTGCATGCAACAGCGGCAGTCACTGCCGCCATGTTGCCTGCACCTAGGGAGAGGTGTGCTGTGGTCACGCTGCATGAGAGCTTCGCTCTCATTGAAGCAGACCTTTTCATTGATCTCATTGCCTCATTAGCCAGACAGGGTGTTGGCCCCTGCTGCTGGCTGATTGGGGAATGCAGGACGCACCTACTGGTGCGTGCTCTGCATTCGCCCAACAGCGACCGTGCTTCCAAAGCTGCACTGTCCTAAGATGTCCTAAGATGTTGGCTGTGCAAGAGCGCCAACATAAAAAGGGGAGGGGGATGCCCATAGGTGGCCAACCTTATGGACTAGAAATTGTAAAGGATAGATTAGGCTACGAAATAGAAGTAATGTTGCAACATATTTAAGAAAAGGTTGATCCTCAAGAGTGGCAGGATCTCCCACTCATAACGGGCATAAAAAAAAGTGATTTGGAGAATCAGGGGTGGGGAGAGTGTGGCAGTGTCCCTTCCATAGTTTTGTGGCTTTCAAAATGGGCCAAGAGTCATATATTTTAAATGGTACTGCCACAATTAGGCCTTCACCTAGACACTGCAAACACAAAGCAAGTGAAATGTTATGCTGTCCCTGAGGAGAATGGTTTATAGATATTAACAGAAAAAACATATAGAACTGGTGCTCAGTTCTAAAAGAGAGAATTAATTAACAAAGGGAGCAAAAACAAGAGGAAAAAGAGACTACTATGATTTTCAAAAGAGGTGGCTGAAAAGGTAAAGGCTAAAAGGGTAGCATTCAAAAAGTATAAGGAGATGCAGGGGTAGGAGGATAGGTATCTGGGCAAAGTGGGAAGCAGGAGAGCAGTAAAGAGTGCAAAGGTGCAAACTGAAGAGAGAATAGCCCAGGAGGTAACAAAATGGTAGGTGAAAAGAGGAAGAACAGGGGTGGGACTGTAAGGTTAAAAAGAGAAAAGAGAAGTGGGGACTGTGCAGAGGGGGACCAGGAAAAGGCAGATATCCTCAACACTTTTGTTCAGTGTTCACAGGGGAAGGAAAAGGGATGGGGCCACCAAAAAGTAACAAAAGCTTTGAAGGGAAGGAGCCTGACACTAATCCTTTTTTGGAAGTGATAGTTCTTAAGAGACTTACTAATTTGAAGGTGGACAAAGCAATGGGGCCAAATGGGTGCATTCAAGGGTGTTGAGGGAGCTCAGGAAAATGCTGGCTGCACCTCTAACAGTTCTATTTAACAGCTCACTGGAAATGGGTGGTTCTTGAGACTCGAGCAGGGTGGATGTATTCCCATTACACTAAAGTGGTAGCAGGGAGGAGGCTGTCATTTATAGGCTGGTCAGCATGACATCAGTGATGGGAAAGTTAATGGAAACAATGCTGAAGGAAAGGATTATAGAATATCTTGAATCTAGTGGGTTTCAAGACCAGAGGCATCATGGTTTCAAAAAAATGTCTAGTGCATCATTCTGATGTGGACTACTGAGTATGAGTGTGTCACCCTGCCCCATCCCCTAGTGAGTGCCCATGGCGGCCCCGGTGGCAAAACATCAGGTGGGCCTCCTGTACCACAATACTACCCTGGGCAGTCCACCCCTTTGCACAGTCTAAGTAGCATGCACATGACAACAGCTACCCCCCCACAACTACTCTACTCAAGGATGTGGATAATAATGCAGCATAGCCACAGGAATGGACACACAGCCCCCCTCACATGAGCACTAAGGATGTACTGGACTTATCACTGTGCCATTATGGTGTACCCTTTATCTCCTGAATGCACCACGCACAAGAGCATGGTGTGCCACATGGTTAGACAGTGTTTTGAGTCCACAGTGCTTCTGGTCCTCCCCTTCTCCCTGCCCCATGGGTCATCATCCTGACATTGTGGCATGGGTAGCCCTTCGTGCATGGCCATGTTATGCAGCATGGTGAATGTAGTGATCACTCTGCAAGCCTTGCCGGGGTCAGCATCATTGTGCCTCCGGCGTAATCTAGGCAACAGAAACTCATATTCAGCACCCTGATGGTCTGCTCAATAACAGCATGGGTCTTCCTGTGCACTTCATTGTATGCCTCCTAATCCATGCCATTTGCTGCCAGGAACAGCATCATTAGGTATGGATGTAGAGGGTATGCACTGTCACCTGGTCAGAGGGTACAGAACAGATGTGTTAGTGTGTTGCAGTAGTGCTCCCATCTGTGCCACACTTGCTACATATCTATTCTCACCCAGAAGCCATCCATCACCCACACCACATGCCATGAGGTGGGCTCATAGTCTGGATCTGTCAAATACATAATGGATTAATAATAATAATAACTTTATTTATAAAACACCTTTACCAAGATCAAGGCGCTGAACAAAAATTAAATAAAAAATGTACAATAAATAACATCTTCAAAACATTTCATAAAATCAATGAATAAAATCATACATCCCAATCAAAATAATAATCAGCAGTGGCATTAAATAATCAATTCTATCAGCTGGCACTGTCAGGGAAAGCTAAACTAAATAAATGAGTCTTGAGAGCTGAAAAGAAAAGTTCATGTACCTAACAATCAGGAAGGAGGGGTCTGTAATTAGGCAATTGAACTAAATTATACTAATAAGAACACAGAAACAATACAGGAAACTATAGACATTACAGAAATCACCGAATGTAGAGAGACTGAAAAATTAGTCAAAGATCTCAAAAATCAGAAACAGATGGTTCCATGTCATAACAGCGAAGATTCAATAGCGACTGACACATGAGCGAGTGCTAATCACTGAAAACAAAAGCGGTGATCAGCACTATGCCAAATACAACATCGGCAACAGTCCAAAAAAAAAAAATGACCTGCACCCCCCAAAATAAGAATTTTCAACTCCAGGGTGGGTGGACACTGGGGGAGGGAAGAAAACACGAGAGGGGGTGACTGTTGCGGGATAACTCATGCATGGGAGAACAACCTGAGGGGAATGGGAGCTATGTAAAAAAAAAAAAAAAAAAAGAGCCCGGCAACACCACAAAACAAAATACTACATGCTGGCATGCAGTCCCGAACCTGGGACCATGCACACCATGGGTGATGACCGTAACCTAGAGATGCAGCAAAGTTTTACTATGCCTGTGAAGTTAACTCAAAGTGCCCAACTTCGAATTCATGTAGCACTACACAAATTTCCCATTAAAAGGTCGAAATTCACCTTTAATGAACTTTGCATTGTGCACTTTGAGTTAACATTCTAGTTACAGTTTGAGAAGGCAAAGTTTTTAAGAAACAGCCCACAGATCATATGTTTGACTGTCTAAAAGTCAGTGAACTAGTTTCACTTCCTCTTGGAGAAGGATCTGGATAGTCAGTGCGTGTGTTCACTGTGTGCGTTTTTGCTCCAGTAGCTAACTAACTCAATCTATTTAGTAATTTTTGTGCTTTAAAGTTTTTGGATTCTTTTGTTTAAGTTTTGCAGCCACTTTGAGTTGATTTGAAACCTTACTTTAGTTTTAAAAAGTAGTTTAGTTACTTAGTTTTAGTTACTGTAGTTTGAGTGCTAGTACTTTCACTAGTAATATTTTGTTTTAGTTTTGATTGACGTTTAATTTTTGCTAATATGGCGGGAGGTGGCAACAATCATGGTCAGCGGGAGCCCCAAATGCGTAGCAAGCTGGGGCAACCATTTTGCCTCAACTGAGGTACTGTTTTTACCTCGACTGCTCCTTCACAGTCACAGCGCAATGTTGCAAGTGGCAGTGTGGTGCCCGAAGCAGCAGCAGCTTTGGTGGTCAGTGTTGCAGCCACTGCCAGCCCTGCATCACTAGTGGCTACCAGTGATGAGGACTCTAAGCAGCAGCCAGAACATCAGTTGCAGCAGCACGAACCACAGCAGCAGCAGTAGGAACTACAGCAGCAGCAGCAGGAACCTCAGCAGCAGGAGCAGGAACCACGGCAGCAGCAGGAACCTCAGCAGCAGCAACAGTAGTAGGAATCTCAGCAGCGGCAGCAACAGCAGCAGAAACCACAGTAGCAGCAGCAGCAGTAGGAACCACAGCAGCAGCAGCAGTAGGAACCTCAGCAGCAGCATTAGGAACCACAGAAGCAGCAGTAGGAATCTCAGCAGCAGCAGCAGGAACCTCAGTAGCAGCAGCAGGAACCACAGCAGCAGCAGGAACCTCAGCAGCAGCAGCAGCAGCAGGAACCACAGCAGCAGCAGTAGGACCACAATAGCAGCAGCAGCAGGAACCACAGCAGCAGCAGGAACCTCAGCAGCAGCCACTGGAACATCATCAGCAGCAGCAGCAGGAACCTCAACAGCAGCAGCAGGAACCTCAGCAGCAGCAGCAGGAACCACAGCAGCAGCAGCAGCAGGAACCTCAGCAGCATCCACTGGAACATCATCATCAGCAGCAGCAGGAACCTCAACAGCAGCAGCAGGAACCACAGCAGCAGCAGGAACCTCAACAGCAGCAGGAACCACAGCAGCAGCAGTAGGACCACAACAGCAGCAGCAGTAGGAACCACAGCAGCAGCAGGAACCTCAGCAGCAACCGCTGGAACATCATCATCAGCAGCAGAAGGAACCTCAACAGCAGCAGCAGGAACCTCAGCAGCAGCAGCAGGAACCACAGCAGCAGCAGCAGCAGGAACCTCAGCAGCAGCCGCTGGAACATCATCATCAGCAGCAGAAGGAACTTCAACAGCAGCAGCAGGAACCACAGCAGCAGCAGGAACCTCAACAGCAGCAGCAGGAACCACAGCAGCAGCAGTAGGAACCATAGCAGAAGCAGTGGCTTGTTGCCCCTCCACCAAGTGCACAACAGCAGGCGACCGTAGCTGGTGCCCCCCACTGCCTGTGCCTGGTCCTCCCCACAGCTCACCCATTTAGGAATTTTTCATCTCCCTCCCCGGCAACCTGACAGTGGTTAAATGCAAATTATGTGAAGTGCTTGTATGTCGTGGTCGTAAGAGCAGCCACTTGGGCACAGGTGGGCAAAGAACCCACCTTTTACTGCACCACCATGCCAAGTAGGATGCGAAGCTGCAGGAGCAACCAGCTACTCCTGGAGCTGAAGATGTTGAAGAGGGAATGCATCTGCCTGCATGGCATCGATGACAAATGGACAGGACAGCAGAACCAATGGTGGCTCCCGCAGTTGCCAGCAAGTGCAACCCATCCCAAATGCCTTCCATACAGGCTGACCTGGCTGTGTTATGCAGTGCAGTGGAAGCCATATGGAATGTTGTGGAGGGTGCATGCCAGCAGCTGAACCATACAGATGGTCAGAATGCTAAAATAATAAGCATGTTATGAGCACTTACTGGTGGTCAGACCCAGCCCCCACAGGCCCAGTAAAAAATGATTATTTAACCAAAGCTACCCCAAAAAACTTGTCCTCTGTGTTTCCTTTATTTCTTAATCAATATTTTTTTTATACAGACTAAGTATGTAATTTATGTTCAATTAATGTTTTCTTTCTAATGTCAATTTTGTTAATCCTGTATTTCTTGATGCTCATAATGCAAAATCTCCACCTCCTCAAATGCCCCAACCCACCCACCCATTAGGCTTTCCACAATAGGATTTTTTTTCTTACAACTTATTTTATTTAGTAAATCATGTGGTTGCCAACTTTGCAGACACTGTGTGCTTTCATTTCATTTCATTTTAAACTGTTGTGCCTAAATGCACTCTCCAATACACTTTTGTTCCAGCAGGCAGTGAGACAACACAGTTTTACCTGTAATGAAGGTGCGCAGCATCTACCATTGTGCAGACCCTAAGACATTTAAAAAATAAAAGAAAGTAAGTAAGAACTCTGAGAAAGTGTTTTTCTATTGCGGAAAGCATAATGATGGTGTGATAGATTTATGACAGGTGTGATCTAGATTAGAATTATGACTTTTTTCCTTACATTTGATTAAAGTAGCAGTGCAATAATCCTCTGACAATTAACACCTATAGTTTTGTATTATAGTTTCAATTTGCCCCATCTACTTATTGTACGATACCTTTCTTTACACCATTTATTTTATTCTGCATTTCTCCATTGCTTTTTTACATCAGAAATAATAAAAGTGGTGCTCATTTTAATGTTACTGTGACCTTGTTTTCAACAGTATCCCCAGTTGTTTTTTAAAAGCTACTGTTCCATAAGGTCATGGAGCACTGTCTGCTGGATGCAACTTAATTTTAGACACAACACAAATTATTTCAAGTAGTTGATGTCTGCCCCAAAGCATGTGAGAAGACTGATGAAAACAGGGTTCACATGCACGGCAGCAGAGTAAAATGAGCACTGCAATTATTACTTCAGATCTGAAAACAAGGAGTACAGTATACTTTAGTGGAAAGAAGGGTATTGTTCCTTTGTATACTCAATCTATTAGATAAAGGCCCATGTAACATATAATAAAAAAGTATAGGTCAAAATGGTAACTGTTTTCTTGCACGGCTGCTTTATTTTCATGCTATATTACTTTTTGATTACTGTTTAGTGTGTTACATTTTTGTAGTATAAATACACACAACAACAAACACAATACTATTAAATCACCTGCCATGACCCCCCCAAATATCCTATCTTGTGAATGTCCCACTGTTTTAATTTCATGAAAAGTTCCGATGAAGAGACTAAGGCCAGAAATATGTCACTCTGTCCCAAGTGAGAGCATTGCCTGGTGACACCTGTTGCTGCCGCTATTGTGACATACTGACATTTGTAGGTGATAAGTTAGTATGACGGTCACGAACAGTCATGCACTATGGCCACCACAGAACTAAATATCCTCTCCACACTTACACTGGAGGGTGGACAGGTCAGGTACTTCAGTGCTATTGTAGTCAGCATTGGCCATTCATTCACCTTCTCATTCCAGTACACCAGAGGATCATCCAATATTGTCAGATGCCTGGTTCCTGTTGAACTGGTTGTGTCACTGTGGTGACTTTGTTGTTGTAACAATGTTACTATTACAATGGTACATGCTGCAAGTCACATAATGAGCAGGCAGGAAGGGAATCAGGCAGGAAGTCTGTGAATTAGTTTCACTTTGACTTTCGCTTTGTTAGAGCAGGAGCTGTGTAGCTTAGTGTGCTACTCAAAACTAGTAAACAAAAGAGTTTTCTGCTTTTCATCCTTTTTTTTTCAAGATTTCAGAGTTCATTTTAAACCAGTTTAATCCCTAGTACACTGGTGGAAACCAAAGATTAGAAAAAAACAGGGTTGCACCAAAAAAAGTGGAACTGGTGTGATTCGTGAACATGAGGATGACCATGAAGAATGTGATTCATCTGGTGAGCCATGATGTGAGTCATGAACTTGTCACTTGCAGCACTTCTCAGAGCACCAGAAAGTGGATGGAACTGAGCTTCCACAAACAGTTGCCACTGAAAAGTTGAAATATCTATGGCTGCAATTCCATGAACTGTACAATGTTTTTGCTGAGATTATATCTGCTGGATTAAATAGAGCTGGCTTGATGTGAAGACAAAGATTCAAGTCCATCTGCTAGTAGGGCATCCTACAGAATGTGAACACTAAAAGAAGTGTTGTACTGGACAAAGGTTCTTGAGTGACATGACATGATAATTAGGTGTCCTGAATCTGATTAATGATGTAACCGAAGATTAAATGTTGCTGTTGTTGGTCAACTGTATTTAATGTGATTGTTTATTTTGTCTTTATATTATATTGTTGATGAGTATATATGTAACTTATGCACTTTACTTGGCCTGGAACTTCATTGAAAATGAACTTTGCTCAATTGAATGTATTCCATTATTCATATGAATAAAAATTAATTTACCACTTACTTACTACTATTACATTAAAAAAAAAACAGGATTGCAACAAAAAAGTTGAAGTGATGTGATTCGTGATCGTGAAGATGAAGAATGTGATTTGTCTCATAAGTCATGACGTGATATGAGTCAAGAACTTGGCACTGGCAGCGCTTCTCAGAGCATCACCACTGGTACTCTGACCATTACTGGAAGATTCAAAGTCCTCCTCCTCATGCCTGTAGTAAACTTCCGGTGTTAATTCACAACTTTTATCTACATGGCTACTTGCTGTTACTTGATGACTGGCTGGCAGATTTTATTTCAGACACACATGCAGAATTTATTTTGCATACCACCTACGCTAAGGGTGATGCTGCAGGCACTGCTGCTACCCACACAGATTCAGGGACCTTGCCTGACCTAACTCTCTCTGACACAGTACTTTTTCCCTTCAAGGATTTTTCTTTTTTTCTTTATTTCATATGATGTGACGGAATGCCCTGCCCACAGAGACAAAGCTTATGCCCCACTAACTCATGTGGCTTATATGCCACATTTAGAAACACACCTTTGCCTGGCTGTGTCTTTGTGGGCATTTTTTTAGATTACACACAGTGTCCAAGAAAAGAAACACGTTTATCGCAAAAAGTGACTTTTCTAATTTTGTGGGTTGCTAACAAGATCAAGAAAATTCACAAGACAGTACAATGCCAAAAATACTGCAATAGGTATGTTTCTTTATTATATATTTTTCTTTTGGTTAAATGTTATAATATGCAGTGAGAGACAGTATTCACGGTACTATGGGGAAACACATGATAGTGGTACAGTGACAACAATTTCAACAGACTGAACACAGACAATTAACAGCAATATCATATGTATTCAGTTTTTGGTGGATGAGAAGCCAAAAAACAACAATGACTTCCAGAAGGAAACTGTGCACTAAAGAGATGTAGCCGCACAGGCACAACAAGACCTTAATCAGTCTTCAGAAATCCAAAAGTGGAACAACAATACCTTCTTTTGTTGGGGGAGGAATTAACAGCAGTAGCTAGACAGAAACAGAAAAAAATATCACAGACTGGCTAAGAAATTAAGAGAATTGCTATTACAGTGGCACAATAAAATGCATCTGACTTGATGGCATGCACACAGACTAAAGGTAATGTGCAGAAATGTTAACAGTTCAGTGAACTACAACACAGTCTTTTAAACAGACTGAAAAATGCACAGCAGCACAGCAAACAGCAAATACTGATAAACATTTAATAGAAGTATTACTGTGCGTACTTGAACACACAAATACTAAAACACTAGCAAACGGCTGGAAAGCCTGTCTTTTCACTGTGGTCTGTGAATCTCCCTTCTACGCCACAGATCAACTTCTCCCCCGAAGCACACTTCTACAGTGTCTGTCAGTTCAGAGACTGAATGTACTAAATTAACATTCAATATTCACATAAAATCAATAAATGCTCGATGATATAAACACACAAGGGTTTACTACAATTGATGTACTAAATTTCGACACAAAATATTGTCACAAAAATGCTTTTTTAAAGGTTTTTCAATGGACTGATTCTCAGAGCTCTGAAAGCAAACTGTCTTCAGCTTTCCACTACACACTACGCTGAAGTGAGGCTGTGCAAAACAATATAGAGCCCATGTGACCTTACATCCCAGGAATCACTGCAAAATTCACCTTAAAGAGCCCCCAAAAGGTGAAGTAATGCGAAGTCCTTAGAGAACAATGGGAACTTCACGTTAATGTGGAACGCAAAGTTTTCCACATCACTTTGCAGAGTATTTCATGAAATTCAGGTTATGTGCAAAATACTACAGTAAGTGTAGCAAAGTTTACGAACTACGCCCACATCTACCACCACACTAGGTGGCCAGCTCAGCAGCAGCCAGCTCTCACCCACTACCTAACCTCCTCCATCTACACTCACTAATCCCTGCAACACTCACTATTCTGACCTTCCTACTTTGCTGTCCATGTACCTCGCTATAGTTCCATACTCACTCACATTGCAGGCGCACACATTGAGTCGATCCTTTTGAGTCGCTCAGTTTGCTTCGACCACATGCCGGGATACTGAAATGAATATCAGAAAAGAAAGTTAACTTAGTCAATAGAAGGAATACATTTTGTAAAAAAAAAAAAGAAAAATTAGTAAGACATTAAACAGATGTAAGGGAAGGGTGTATTTGACCAGAATAAAGCTTTGTGAAAGAAAAACACAAAGGTAGAAAGGAAGAAAACAAATGATAACAGGGTAGTAAGTCTGCTGAATAACAGCAATGCTAATTTAGAGGACTATTAAGACTGCACTGTTATGTTTACAGAAGGAGAGAGTGAAAAAAGAAAAAAGATTGAGAGAGGGATAAGATTGCCAATCATTTATCTGAAAGGGATTCACAAATCAAAGAATGAAAATAAGACAACATTGAAAATGTTATCATACAGTATTATATTTGCAAGGGAGCAATAGGGAATACTTTTAACTGGGGAGATATTAGTATAGTGTAGCAGTACAAAACAGGGGATAAGAAAGGAATTATTTGTCTGGTACTGAAATCCATAAGCGTTAGAAAATGACTTAGCTTTTTTACCTTCATGTTTTATCATTTTTAAGCTATACTTCTGAGCAGCACTTTTACTTACTACTGAATCAATTGCATAACAAAGGAGAAGACTTATCCTCACAAAATAAAATGCCATAGAAATTCTACTCCTCTTCCACCCTTGCTGCCTGTCTGGATAGGGGACTGAGTGAGAGATTGGGAGGACTCAGTTAATGGGTCTGTGATAACGTTATCTACTGTACGCTACTTAGCTTAACTGTAAGGGTTTTTTAAACATATTACTTTTCTGGGAGACCTCTGTTGGGCACAAAAAAATTAAAAAGCAAAAATAAAACAGCTTGCAGCTTTACTGAAATGAAAGTGACTGAAGTGACTTCTGGTCTGGACTACATTAAAGGAAATGCCTGAGCGAGCGTCAGTGAGCACACGGTGCAGGTGTCATAAAAGCAGAGGCAAGCACTTCTGCCAGTGTCTGCTAAGGCCATAGAGTTTAATAGAGAGAGAGAGAGAGGCTAGAGGGTGGACTCCAATGGCTCAGTTGAAGCTGTGCATCTGCCATATTAGGGGAGGGTTGAGGTGCTGGCAGAATTTCAGAAACCCTTCTTGAAACATAGATGATAGCACCAGCACACTGTTCTCACAGCAGTGTACTGATCCAGTTGGGTAAGAAGCACCATTGACAGCAGGGAAATTATGAAGCAGTTGCATGCTGTGGTGACAAAAACAAGGTATGCTCATTTGTCCTTTGCTTGTATAAGCAATTGCATAACTCCATTGCTGTGAGCACAGTATTTTGGTGCTGCTAAGTTTCAAGAAGGGTTCCTGCATTTCTGCCAGCACCTGAACCCTCTTCTAATATGGCAGATGTGTGGCTTCAACTAAGCCATTGGAGTCCACACTCTAGCCTCTCTTTACATATTTTGAACTTTATGGCTGAGGCAGCTGAGGCACTGCCCAGACCCCTTGTCTGTTTGACCTAATCTATGGTAAGAAATATTTTTTAATTCTTATCAGTCACTGTCCTAACAAATAGAAATGGATATAGTAGTAGATTTTATGGAGTTACTTAGCAGGGAAGGTTCACTTATCAAATGTTCTTCATGCGGCATGTATTCATATTTAATAACTCCAGACATGTTACTTGCCCTAAATGCACTGAACTACAAGATTTAAAAATGATTCTAGAAATCACTAATGAGAAACTAAAAAGAGCAGAAGATCTAAATAAATTGAACAACCTTGACAAATGTATTATAGGAAGAAATAATTTAAGCACTCTACTGTCTCTTCCCTGGTTGACTTCACCGTCTACATCTATGATGTCTTTGAGGATGGTCTAGCTGTGGGGTCTATCTTTATAGATCTTACAAAAGCCTTCGACACTATCAACCATCAACTCCTGCTACATAGTCTTCTCTCCCTGGGACTGTCTCATGATGTGGTGACTTGGTTCAACTGCGACCTCTCACAGAGGACCCAAAGTGTCAAAATAAATGGGACCTTCTCACAGCCTAGGGACATCTGCCTGGGTGTCCCCAAAGGTCCATTTTAGGGTTGCTTCTCTTCAGTCTCTTTATTAACCCATTACTATCAGCCTGTCTGTCAAAAATTGTACTCTATGCAGTTGATGCGGTAATCTCTGTCTCAGGGGAAAAATGCTGCATCCATCTCCTCTGAACTTCAAAACAGCTTCCAAGGACTTGAAAAATGGTTCATGGACAATAAACTCTTGCTCAACCATAAAAAAACTAAGAGCATGCACTTTTCTGTACCCCAGATCAGGAAGAAATATGAACCCCTATGAGTTCAGAGCCATGAAGGAGTCACATTGGAGCAGGTGTGCACCTTTAAATACCTAGGGATTTTCCTGGACAACACTCTATCCTTTGGTGCACATGTTGACCACGTTGTTAAATCTGCCACGCTAAACTAGAAGTCCTCTACTGACACCGGTACTCCATGACCCCAGAAGCATTGAAACTGGTCACTAGCTGCTCTGTCCTATCCACCATAGATTACGGCCTTGTTATCTATGGCGCTACCACCAACACTGTCCTTAAAAGGGTCAAAACTCTTCTTAATAAAGAATGTAATTTGATCCTGGGGGTGGATCACCGGACATACACATGTGCCCTCTACCAGGAGACTGTGTGGCTCCTCTTACAAAGCAGAATTGCCTTCCAGTCTTGCCTACTAGCCAAGAAGTCTCTGTTAGGACTCACCTCTGGCTCTAGGTCCAGCCTCTTCGTAGCAACACAGCCCCTCTTAAGGACCCGGAATGCAGACAAAGGTGGGCTGTTGGTACCATTCAAGAGAACTTGCCAAGTGCAGCGATCCTTCTCTTTCTGTAGCCCAAAGTGGTTCAACAATCTCCCTAAGGTCCTGACTGAATGTAATAATTTTGGCCAATTCAGTTCTGGACTGTGAGCACACCTGGCCAGGGAAAATGTTTGTAACTGCCTTTAATTACCATTACCCTCTCCTGCTCCAACCTCTACTCCTTCCCTGGCCCACTATACATCCATACTACCTCACATCCCTCACTCACCTGCTGTCTCTGCTCCCTCCTTGATTTCTTCCCCCTTCCTCACGCAGCCCTCCCCTCTCTTTAAACCCTCCCTCTCTCCCTGCACCTGCCCCCCCACCTTTCTCCCTTGTTCTACTACTCTTCCCTTCCTCCTGGACTCTTACTAGCCCCTAAAACGCTCCTCTCATGCCTTAGCTGACAAAGACTGTCTCTGGCTGCTCCTCTATACCCAATCTAGTCCTCTACTTGTTATTATCTGTGAACTCTGCTCTTCCCCTCTTCTCATTTTACATTTCTACTCCCTCTTCTCACAATTTGTACTCTCTCTGAATCAATATTTCACCCCTCCTAATTGCACTTATGTATATACAAAATCTGTGGCCTTCTGTATGACTAGTTTCACTGACTGCCATTTGCAACAGTTTGTACCAAGAGTAACTCATTTTTCTACTGCTTTGTATACGCTCCTTACATTGTGTACCAATCTGTAACTATGTTTTGCCTGTCTATCCTCATACCTGTATTGACCTGGAACCTTTGTAGATGAGTCCCAGACTCAAAGGTATTATCCCAATCTGAAATAAATAAATAAATAAAAAACATTTCAGCAAATCCTAGTAACAGCAATCAACCAAGGGTAGGTAGTAATCCCTCTACTACCATTTATCTGCTTGATCCTGCATTTGGCAGTTTCTGTTGTCTCAGCTGTTTTAAAACTGTATGGCTCACGTGCTTTCCAAATCAGCTGAAATGCTGTTGTACAATAGAAGGGCACAGTCATGTTCCATGACCTTTGAACTGTGGTACAACAGTGTTCAGCTGAGGTGGAAATCGGGTTGGAACAACATTCCACCATACGCTATAAACCATTTTCACATTAGTATAAATCTGAAGATGGGTTACCATTATTTTCTGTGTGTGGCTGTATCCTCCAGTATAAAGGTGGAATTCATTACAATAAATTTATACATTCTGCCTGTCTCTAGGGTTACCACCTGTCCTGATTTTCGCAGGACAATCCTGATTTGGGCAGCTGTGTCCTGCAAAAAAACATGAAAAATACTACATGTCCTGACTTTATAGTAGAAAAAATATTTTCTAACTTCCCCTTAATGTTGCAGAAAACTATAATACTGTAACTAAAATACCCTAAAATGATAAGAAACAATAGAAGCAACTAAGAAACTACAATACTTAGCCTTAATTCTGATTATACAGCGAAAACAAGTCTGTTGCATTGGTTGAGGTTACATACTGTCCTGCAAAAAATCATGTTTCAGTAAGAAATGTCCCACTTTGGGCTTCTTAAAAGGTGGTAACCCTACCTGTCTCAAAAATCTAAAGATGTAGAGATCCTCACAAGTATTGAAACTCTTATAAAAATCTTCAAGTAATGGGATCCCACTTATACTTATGGGAGACTTAAATGCAAGGGTAGGGGATAAACAAGAGGTGTATTCACAAAAAATGGCAGATTGATAACACTACATAGCTATAAGAATTTCTATGGAACTGAAAGTAACCAAGAAGGGACTCCAGCTTTTAAATATCCTTGCTAACAGCTTCCTGAGAATTGCCAGCTGTAGGTTTTCAAGGGGTAGACAGTATGAAATTCCATTCCCTACAAATTTTGGGGAGTGCTCAATCTCTGTATCGTGAACATCTTTTCTTTTCAAAACATTGTGGGCCAGATATCCAAAACTTTGCCCCGGGGCTAAATTAGCACTGCCCGGCATGCTAAATTAACCCAGAACAAGTAGCCCGCTATACTTGAAAGGGATAGCCCCGGTGCTAAACCTGCTGAATATAGTATGCTAAGGAAGCCAGGCAAACTGGTCTGGGAGTGCAGTGCAAAAATAGCCCAGGAATAAGACAGCTCTGAATATAGCAACCAGGAAGTGCAAACCACAACAGCATCCCAGTTCACAGCACGTGAAGGAAGGTAGAGGTGACCTATGTGGCCAATGTGTGTGCTAGCAAAGGAGTGGAGTCAGTAAAACTGCAAGCATCACCATATGTGAAATTACATTGTGCAGAAATATGCAATGTTTCCGAAATGTTTGCGAGGCACCAACACATTTGCGCAGGTTTAGCGCGGAGCTAAGCCGTTTGCCCAGTTCTATCATATTTGCCCAGGGCAAACATTTCCCATATTCAAAAGTGACATTCAAATGAGCCTACTTAGGTAGTCTGGGGGGCAAACATCCAGATTAGCATCTCATTATGACCTGATTTGCATGCAGTTTGCCCAGCACTATTGCAGGGTCCCACAGCTCCACTTGTAGGTCAGTCTGGAAGTACAGGGGCTGCCTTGGTCTGCCCATAACTCCACCTGTAGCTCAGTCTGGCAGTGCATGGTGGAAGCTGCAGGCCACATTTGTACAGTACAGCATAGAATATTGTGCCCCAGGGAACTACACAGCACAGGCGCAGGTGGTGGTGCTGCATGCAATTGTCAAACTGTAGTTCCTGCTACGGTGCACTGCAGACACTACAGTAGCAAAGGGGCCAGTAGTGTGAGGGACACAGCAATGCCTATGGTGTGTAGGGCAGTGATGTCCACTGCACTGTACACAGCGACAGGCCCAACTTGCAGGTGTTTATTGACAGTGGACATTACTGTTATGCTGTTGTATGACCCACAGATGCTACACCACTGGTATGGGATACTCACAGTGACATATACACGGCTGGCTGTGCGTGCTGCGGTAACTGCACAGATGTGCAGTATGTGGCTGGGGGAGTAAATATCATCAGTCAGGCACACTAGTGTTGGGGTATTCCCAACACTGGCCCATTTGCACTGCATGGCTTGTCCCAGCCTTGTGGCTGCACCCAGTCTGTGGTGCAGCCTGGCCACTTGTACACCCTCTCCTCAACACCCTCCATGCCCACAGTGCTGCATGTGTATGCTGGCATCTGTTGGTATCCACCGAAGGGTGATCCACAGGTGTGTGCTGTATGGCCGCACTGCCATGGTGTCCACTGGGAGCCTGGTCACCACTTATTGCCTGGCATGGCTGGGATTGGTGGCAGATGACGGCATCATAGGGATGCCATCTGTGAGCAGCATGTTTCTTCTATGTCTGACTTATTTCTATGTTTCATTCTAAATAGTTAGGGTCATGCAAAGCCACATAAAACTTGTGCAAAGCCTCACAAAGCCATAAAGTTGCACCAGGCTGGTTTGCCGAGAGTTAAGACTACCTTTTCCTGGGCAGTAATTTGCACCAAGTAAAGTGTTGCACTAAGTCACGCAAAAACACTTTGTGTGGCACTGATAGCTGAATATACAGGTAGCATTGTGTTTGTTTTCATGTACATGCCCCATCAGTTTGCTCCTTGCATACATTAAAATTTTGCCCAGTGCTTATGCAGTTTGCCCACTCTGTCTGACCTTTTGAATATAGTAGACCCACACAAACCTAATGCTAACCCTGTGCAAACAGTTTGCGCCCAGTGCAAAGTTTTGAATATCTGGCCCAGTGAGTTTTCAGGTTCTAGATAGTTAGGAAAGTGACCATCTCCCAATATTGTTGGTTATGAATATTAAAAAGAAACAGGCAACATATCAAAATTATAATGATGTGATGGATGTAGACAGGAATATGATTGTAAGAAATAAGGAATTGATTATATGGGTACCATTCTTGACTGATATGGTGTGAGAGACTTTAAAAGGTATAGACTATTTGGTTTCAACCAAGGACAACCAGATAATTCAGAAAAAGGCTTATGAAGTGTGTAGTTTTGTAGCTGTTCACCTGAGAAGTAAATTGACTTACGAGGACAGGGTACAACTCACCAGTGGCCAGGTAAACCGCAAGAAGTGGTGTGACAAGGATTGTATATACCTAAACAAATCTATACATCAAATAGGAAAGGTTGTTAAGAGGTCCACAGATGCTGCCCAAAGGGCTGCCCTTACTAGTCTGAAAAAGAATAGGCCAAGTTGATTAAACATAAAAAAGAGATGGCATAGAGATAACCTCTGGAAAATTTATAGGAAACTATAATAAAGACAGTAAGGGCTCTTGGGATTTGGTAGAAGTTGGAATGTATAACAGATTAATACATTTTAGTCATCAGTAGTCAAATAAGGTATATTTATTTTCAGCAGAAATATAATGTAAAACATAGTGAAAATTATGTTAACTACAGCTCAGTTAACTTCCCTGATAGTTATGCCCCTCTGACCTTTCGTGAGGAAGAAATACTACAATGCTGTTTACTTACTTGGTTTACTTGGTATTGTAGGACAAAAGAAGGCTGAAGCCCAACGGGACTGTCCCCCACATCGTGTGGACGATTGATTCCAAGTTTCATTTGGCATTAACCAAATGTTGAGTCCCTTTTTAAATGCATTCAAATTATTGCAGTCTACTAGATCCTGGGGAAGAGAGTTCCATGCTCTAGGGGCCCGTAGAGAGAAGAAATTTAGCCTACTACTGGATTTTGCTCCCTTGACCTCGAGCTGCCTATTATGTAGCCTAAGCACAACGCATTTTGCAGAATAAGTAAGACCACATTGCTGCATTAGCTCAGAGGATTGGAGCATTTTATAAGTGAAAAGAATATCACCTATGCTGTGTCTCAAAAGAGAAATAAGGTTGTGGGACTGGATGGTCTCACAGCAGAGCTATTTCTGGTAAATCCAATGTGGTAGCTGAAAATTTTTACATCCATGTTTAATGCTATTAATAAGACACTAACATTACCACAGGGTTGGGATAAAGGACTGATTGTACTTCTTTATTAAAAAGGAAATGTGACTGATCCTGATAATTATAGACCCATTATTATGTATTGGCTTTAAAATCTATACACGGGTATTTCTTTCTTATACTTGATGCATGGGTCAGGGAAAATCAACATATTTATTATTTTCAAGCTGGATTTAGGGAGGGATATAGTACTTTAGATAATATATTTACAGTCAATCATTTCACTGAAAAATATACACTAGTTAAAAAGGGCATGTTATGCTTAGGCTGTTTAGATTTCAGATCCACTTTTGGCAATGTCAACAGAGTAACACTTTGCGAAATTCTCACTGAATATGGCATAGATAAAAGTTTATTAGCACTACTACAGTTGGTACATAGGAACACAACAAGTTCTGTCAGAATTACAAAAAGTGGGTTAATTTCTGATTCTGCAGTCATTAAAGAGGGCATAAAGCAGGGTTGCCTTCTGGCACCATTATTATTTAACTTATGGAATCCATGCATGAAGCTTTAGCATGTTTAGACATACCCCTCCTTGAAAATCCAAGATAGGGAGATTTATGTTTTAATGTATTCAGATGGTCTGCTTTTATGCTCCCTTACACCCTTGGGTC
The DNA here is from genome assembly GCA_016271365.2 of Neoceratodus forsteri. NCBI lineage: Eukaryota > Metazoa > Chordata > Ceratodontiformes > Ceratodontidae > Neoceratodus > Neoceratodus forsteri. Next base: position 167,441,155 of record CM057456.1, on the reverse strand, counting down.
TGAAAAGGGCAATAGATAAGTCCGTCTCCAAGCTGAACAGTCTGGGACTTACACTTTAAATAAAGAGAAGTCTAAAATTGTATTATTTGGAAGAGTAAGATTATACCTGCATGCCTTCCTGGTTTCTTCCCTCTAGTTAATAACAATAAATGCCTGGGTTTAAATATGGAGAAGCCTATGTCCTGGAATGATCATACAGCACATATAAGAAATCAAGGAATTTAGGCCTAAGAGGTATCCTCCATTTTAGCAGATGTTTTGCTGGGAACTCATTCGCAGCCTTTAGGCAAGCATTTGAGGCTAAAATCAATGGCTTGTATATGGATCAGAAATATGGTTGTTTAGTAAACGTGCGAAAGAATTAGAAACAATATAAATCATATTTTATAAACAAATGTTTAGTCTGCAAAGGAATCAACTAACTGCCCTGCTTAGAGTAGAATTCAGTTTAAAGCCTGTTTTGCTATTAACATAGATTTGTGCAATAAAGTTTTGGGAAAAGATTGTAAACTTTGAAGAAGATGGAACACGTTATATATGTTGGCTGGATAGTCATAGCATTAAACATGAAACCATGTGGTTTCATAAGTTAAATAACATCTTGAAGAGATTAGGACTGCCAGATTTTATGGGATCCATACATTGTTGATAATAGTAAATCATTTGCTGTGTAGGCTGTACAACGTTTAACAGATAATTTCCGCCCACTGTAAAATAGTAAGTTGACAGATATTGCCTGTGTAAGGATATACTGGAACATGGAAATAATAGAGAAAAATGAAAAATGCTTAAAATTCTGTGAAAGAGCAACTCATCATAATGCTTACTATAGACTGCATGGTTACCATAAAGGAAGGCAATCTTTTAGGCAGACTGATTATGAATGAAACTTATACACAATGTTGCAGATGTAATCAAGGCAAAAAAGATTTCTGTAGAACATTTAATTTTTGACTGTTTGTTGTTAGATAGCGGCAGGAAAAAATGGCTGTCTCCTGTCTGGAAGAATATTTGTAGTTATATGAGTAAAGAAACCAGGCATAAAATAATGGAATTTATGTTATTTTGCAACATTGGACAGCACATTTTTGCAACTGCAGCTTAGCCATCACCTGATCCATTATGCCCTTTGTAAACTTTAAAGCCATTCTCCTCTGAAAATACAATTATAATGTGACAAGGTGCCGATGAAATACTTCAAATATTATATAGATATTTATAGTTGTTTTGTATGTGATAAAATTGTGTTTTATACATGCAGTTTTTAATAAAGAGTACTGTACCAGCACACTGGAGTGTGTGTCTGTGTGTGGTGTGTGTGTGTGTGTGTGTGTGTGTGTGTGTGTGTGTGTGTGTGTTACTTCTCAACCTTTTGACCTTTTGTCACTGAAATGTGGGAGATAGGCACTTAAAATGTTGAAAAAAATGAGGGCACTGGGCCTCATAATGTGACGACATCACTGAACATTGATATGTAACTTAGAACACTGAAAAACAAGGTAGTTATTACAAGCGGAGAGGTGCTTTCAGCCTGGCTCATGCAAAAATGTAATCAGACAACCTCAGGTGGAAGCAGACAACATTTCAGTATGATATGCTGAGGGGTGTTTTACTCTGATTGGCTGAGGCAAAAACACTATCTGCATGACAAACACTAAAGTGTCTCCATTCCAGGGTGGGTGTGTGTATACATATATATATATATATATATATATATATATATATATATATATATATATATATATATATATATATATATATATATATGTGTATATATATATATATATATATATATATATATATATATATATATATATATATATCTAGGTGAGTTGTGCAACTCTGTGGGCCCCATATTCACAGCTGAGCTGCAAGAACAATGTAGGCTGTTGTGTTGCACTTGGTGGATATCACACAGCTGGCTTGAGTGCTAGTCATCTGGTTAGTGTGCCTGATGGGGCATGCCATCCAATTGAATAGCAGGCAGTGTCAGCAGCACTAAGTGAATCTGTGCTGCACTTGTGATATCACACAACTGGCTTGAGTGCTAGTCATCTGGTTAGTGTGCCTGATGGGGCATGCCATCCAATTGAATAGCAGGCAGTGTCAGCAGCACTAAGTGAATCTGTGCTGCACTTGTGATATCACACAGCTGGCTTGAGTGCTAGTCATCTGGTTAGTGTGCCTGATGGGGCATGCCATCCAATTGAATAGCAGGCAGTGTCAGCAGCACTAGGTGAATCTGTGCTGCACTTGTGATATCACACAGCTGGCTTGAGTGCTAGTCATCTGGTTAGTGTGCCTGATGGGGCATGCCAACTGATTGAATAGCAGGCAGTGTCAGCAGCACTAAGAGAATCTGTGCTGCACTGACAAGGAAAAAGGCTGTATATGGCCTACTGGTGATAGTGCCACCTGAAACAGGATAGCACCAGGGACCCTGTGAGTCATATTCAGCCTAAGCATGCAAATGAGCTCATTGGGCATGCAATTCACTAAGGGGCCATCTGCATGCCCATTATAGGCTCACTTGAATGGGTGCAGAAGACCCCTGGAGCCAATGCAGAGCAGTGGTGGTAACATTGCTGTGATAGTCTAGCGGTCCCAACACCCCCCAGTCACCCATCTGTCATTTCATAACTCGATCCCTTATGATCAAGTGGTCCCCCCATCACCTGATCACCCATCTGCCATTTCTTTTCTTGATCTCTGGTCATCTAGCATGTCCCCTCACTCCCTCTGATCACCCATTAGTCATTTCATAGCTTGATCTATGGTCATCCAGTGATCCCCCACCAGCCCACCTGTTCAGAGCCCACCTGTTCAGAACCCGTGCCCCCAACCCTAATTGCCACTTACCATATGCCTGGAGCAGCTGGCCAGCACAGCCCTCCACTCAAGCACAGACCTCTACTCATCTTCTTGGCTAGACCACCATCTGATAGTCACAGAGCATGATCGGGGGGGTGCAAGACGGGGGGTCCTCAGTGGGTGGATGGATGGAGGGACCACTAAGCAACCAAGAATCAAGCTCTTAAATAATGAATGGGTGATCAGGAGGTGAGAACACTAGAGCTGTGAAATAATGGATGGGTGATTGGGGGTGGAGGGACCACTAAACTTCCAGAGATCAAGCTATATGTCAGGGTGATCAGGGGAGTGAGGGGACCAGTAGACAACCAGGGATAGTGCTATAATATGAAGGATGGATGATTGGGTTTGGGGGAATACTTGACAAAGGGGCAGGTGGCTGCAGTCCAGCCATCCTGCCTTCGGGGGATAGGGGCTTGGCCATAGCACCAAGATAAGATGTGGTTTCAGCAGCAGTACAACACCATTCTAGGTGCTGTTTATCACTGCTGCAATCCTTTGAATATACCACTGCACCAGTATGTATGACATACCCCGTCACTTGCATAGGTGAAGTGGTATAGATAGCGTCTTGGTGCTGCAGGGTTTGGGCAGTGCTCTGGGGGCCTTTGAATATGGCCCTGATGAGACTGCCACTGCAATCCCAGGTTAGCGCCAACCCTAACTATGTTTGCGCTGGCACCGCTCTTTATCTGGTGCCCTATATGATTTCAAAGAATGGACTATTTTACTAGAACTAGTCAAAAATGCAAGGTGCTCAAATGCCACCCATTCTCATCAGTGACCCCTCCCAAATGTTATTTACAAGAAAATTATTGATCGAGAATTCAGCTGATTGGACATATTGATAGATCTAAAACTGAATGATCTGCATTCATGCAGGAGCTAAGCTGAGGCTGTCTAAACTCATCTGATGTTTAGTTTTTTACACCTTTAAACTTAAACAGTTTTCACCTACTTCAGCCTTGCCTAGATTTGAAATCATCACACTGTTTCTTTGTACAGTACCATCTCTATTTTTAGCAGAAAGGTAAATTAATGCATGCAGAGCCAATCTGCATTATTATGCATTCGTTGCTTGGTTAAGCAGGTACACTGTTTTGCTTATTAGTGCTTGGTATCCATAACTCATAATAAAAAGAGGTGAAAGACTAGAAAGCATTCCTGGGTCTTCACTCCCCTCTTGGTGCTGGCTGACACATCCATAGTCTTACGGCTTTATTAATTCTTGTTGATCTCCTCCGGCACATCCCTTTGATGTCTTTAGCCTAGATGGAGCAGCAGTCGTAAGGAAAATGACAGGCATCTTTGGAAAAGGTATGCTCATGGTTTTTAATGTTTAATTCAAAGACCCTGTCAGGAATATTGCTTAACTCCTTGCTGAGCCAGATAGTAGGAATCTCTGCATAGGACCTGCCAGTGCTAGACTGCAGGAGACTTACTTAGGAACCAGGTGTATTTGATGGACTGTGAGTCTCTTACTGTCTATAAATCTATATGTTTCTATCCCTACAGCACATGGAGTCTTCCTGATGCAACGTAATACTGCAGAAATCTGCAGCAGAGTTACTGCATGAAATCAGGCACTTTCAATGGGAGTTCATGCCTTTTGGCATGCAGTAACCTGAGACACTTGTTGCATCTTGGCAGTTTGTTGGCAGAAAATGACTGATTAGCCCACCAAGTCTGCCCATTTTTTCATGCCTATTGTACATCCACAGACCCCATCTAGTTTCAGATGACCACCATCTCTGTTCTATACCCCTATGTTAATCCCATGAATGCTTGAATCTGCCCACAATTCTAGCCTCCACAACTTTGGCTATAGTCTGTTCATCTATCACCCTTTCAGTGAAAAGATATTTCCTCACATTTCTCCTAAACTTTCATCCCTCTAACTTCATTACATGCCCTCTGGTCCTGATGTTGGTCATCATTTTAAAGATGCTCCCTACCTGCACCCTGTTCACCCTTGTGAAGTACTTGTAGGTCTCAGTCACATCACCACTAGCCTCTTCCATGGTATACATGTTGAGATCTCTCAGTCTTTCCTCAAAAAGCTTCCCCTGCAAACCCTGCATCATCTGATTTGCCTTCTTCTGGATTGCATCCACCCATACCTCTCAACCTTCTGTCAATGAAATGAGGGACATGGACACTCAAAATGAGGGACACTAACCCTCATAATGAGGAACATATCCTTATACGTGGAGATACAAGCTCAGAGCACTGTGAAAACCATTTTGTTCACCTGTATAAACTTTATTTACAACTTAGCAGAATAGAATATTATGAATTTTTGCTTTAAACTCTGAATTCCCAGCACTTCCTCTGTGTTGGCAACACCTTTTCTATGAGAGATGAATGATGGACAGGGCAATTTTGAGGGATAAAATAAGGGATGTCCCTCACAATGCAGGACAGTTGAGAGGTATGCCTCTACCTGGTCTATGTCCTTTCTGAGGTGTGGCTTCCAAAACTGCACAATGTACACCAGGTGCGAGCATACCATGGAGTAATACATTGGCAACACCACCTCCCACCTCCTGCGGGAAATACTGCCTATACACCCCAACATCCCACAAGCCCTGCCTATTACCTTGTCACACTGCACTCCCACCTTGAGATCCTTGGGAATTCTAACCCCATGGTCCTTTTCCTGTCTGGTGACTGTCAGTACCTTCTCCCACCCTGTACTCAGCACCAGAGTCCCTATGACCTGGGTGCATGATGTTGCATATTTTAGCACTGAAAGTCCAACTGCCATGTATTTGACCACTCCTCAAGTTTCCTTGCATCCCTGCACATTTTCTTCACCCCCTCCCTCCACATGTCCACCACATTGCAGATTTTGGTCTCATCTGCAAAGAGGCATACCTTCCCCAGTTCTTCTGCAACGTTCGCTGTGAAGACATCGAAAAAGACTGGTCCTAGTACTAAACCTTGTGGTACACCATTGATTACTCTCCTGTCCTTAGAGTGATTGCTGTTAACCACCACCCTCTGTCTTCTATCCACTAACATGTTTCTAATACAATTTCCCAGTCTGAATCCCACTTCTAAGCTAACCAACATCCTAATCAGCCACCTGTGTGATACCGTGTTGAAGGTCTTGTTGATGTCTAATTAGGCCATGTCTACTGCCCTCCCCTGATCTATATCTCTGGTCACCCAGTCAAAGAAATCTATCAGATTGATTTGAGTTGACCTTCCCCCCCATGAATTTCTGCTGCCTGTGCTCCTGCCACCCACTGGATTCTAGATACACAACCAGTCTTTCTTTCAGTAGGGTTTCTAGTAATTTCCCAGCCCCTGAAGTTAGGCTGACTGGCTGATACTTGTTAGCCTCCTCCCTGCTGTTGCTCATATGTAGAGGGGCCACGTCTGCCTTTCTCCAGTCCTCCAGAACCACACTTGTTTCCAGTAAGGTCTGAACAAGGCTGTCAGCAAGGCAGTTATTACCCCCTGAGCTCTTTCAGTACCCTGGGATGTATCCCATCTGGTCTCATAGCCTTATGCCTTCTCAGGGCAACAAGTCCTGTTTGAACTTGATCCACTAAAAAAATTACTTGCGTCTACCTACCCTTCCCTTATTCTTGCTTCTCCCTCATAGTCCATTTCCTCCTCCCTCTACTGTGAGGACTGAGCAGAAATACCTGTTTAAGATGTCCATTTTTTCTTGGTCCCATTCTGCATAGTCTTTCTCTTCTGCCTTTCTAATCCTTACTATCCCTCCTCTTGATTTTCTCTTCTCACATATCTGTAACAAGTCTTGCCCCTTTAGCCACCCCATAAGTAACCCTTCCTTCTGTCTGTGCCTTTGCTCCCTAATCATCTTATCTGCTTTCTTCTGCCTTGCTTGGTACACTCCTCCTCCTTCTGCATTTCATTTTGCTTCCACTCTGTTGTCATTCACCACCTATTCCACTTCACTGGAGAACCATAATGGTCTCCTTTTGCTTTTGCTTACTTTTTCATGCAAAGATTTGTTGCCCTAGTTATACCTTCCATAATTTTTACCCACCATGCCTCTATTCCTCCCTGGAATTCCCCTGTTGAGGCAATTTCTGAGGCAGTCTATAATTTCTTTATAATCCACCCTCCTGAAGTTTAGGATCCCTGTCCTTGTGTGGCTCACCTCTGATCCATTTCCTTATGTTAAACAACACAGTATGGTGATCACTGGTACAGTATTCAGTGATATGGGCAAAGCAAACTGAGTGACTGAAATATGAATGACCTAATTTGTGCGCCCGACAGAGTAGAGATAGTGCAGGTATAGTGATGGGAGGGAATAGTGAGTTTCGGATGACAGGATAGCGAGGGAGTCTGATGGGGTGGATAGTTTTATGTTGTGGGTTAAATTGAGTAGTTTAGCCTGGTGCTGCTGAGCTGATCACCTGGAGTGGTAGATAGAGTCACCACTTGGGATGCTGATGGTCCTAGTTTTGGGACTGCAGGCATGTATACATTTTTATTAGTTGTTTTGGGTGTCTGAATTGTTTTGTTGTTGTCTGTCCCCTGTTCTCCCGACTGTGGTACCCCAGCCGTAGTAGCCCCCCCTCTTGTGTATTCTCCTTTTCCCCAGTGTTCACTTCCCCCTGGAGTTGATTATATTAGTTTGGGGGGTGCGGGGATATTGCCCCCCAAATGGGGGTGTGGTGGGCATAGCCCCGGCATTAAATATTAGTTTATTTTGTGGCAGTTTTACTGTGTGTAATGTCATCACTGATATGGGGCTTGCTCTGATGGCTTTGCATTGATTTTGACTTTGGCGAAATGTACTCGCTATTAAGCAAGTCACCATTCCATTTTCCCTATTATGACATGAAACCCACTGGTACCAATGGGAGTGCCCACAGTGATGCATGCAATGCTGTCTCTGTTTGTTAGCACCACATCAGACACTGCACTGTCCCAAGTGAATTGTTTAATTAGGTGCCTGAGAAAAGCCTCTTTCAGGGAGTCAAAGATGGTCCTGCTCCTCACTGAAGCTGAAGCTGAACAGTTCCACTCTATATCTGGCTGACTGAAGTCTTCAGCAAGTAGCACATCTCTATTACTTGCCATCCTGATGATGGCCTCTCCTAGTGCCCTGTCTATCCATTCTGCTACTGCTGGAGGTCTGTACACTAAATTCTCTGTTTTAACTAATGTACGCCATAAAGCAGTATCACCCCTAATGAAAAGATTATTTAAAGTTTGTGAGTCAGCAAGGGTTGAGCTGCTAATTTTGTGTCTGTATAATGCTTGGAAGATGTAGGCTGTCTTATTAGGAGCTCCTCACCAGTCACCTACCCCATGGTTAGGGGTTTGTACCTTGATTAAAAGGAAGCCTATTCAGGCAGTTACTTTTTAGAACAGGGACCCAGCTGATGTGTGGTCTACCTTTGCACTTGGTACAGTGGTAGTTATACATAAGTTGACTGGTATTGCAGTATAATGGCAGTAACCAAAAAGAAAACAAACAAACAAAAAAAACACTGCAGTATAATGCAATTGCAGTAACAAAAAAACAAGACTTTCTATAGATACATTAGTGAAAGGAGAAAGTCCAGAGGGGCTATTGCTAAGCTTAATGGAGAAAAGGGAGCATGTGAGGAGGAGGACCCTGTAAAGGCATCTATCCTAAATAGATACTTTTGCTCAGTATTTACTGAAGAGAAGGTAGGGCAGGGCCCACAGCTCAGCATCATGGAGACAGGGGGGAGGGAGGTGAGCACTACTCCCTTCACAAAAGAAAGGGTCCTACAAGAGCTTGCTAAGCTCAGGGTGGATAAGGCAATGGGGCCTGATGGCATACATCCCAGGGTACTTAAGGAGCTAAAGGTGGAACTAGCAGAGCCATTAGCAGAACTGTTTAGTGAGTCTCTGAGCACAGGAGAGGTCCCAGAAGACTGGAGAAGGGCTCATGTGATCCCGCTCCACAAGAGTGGTAGCAAGGAGGAGGCGGGAAACTACAGACCACTCAGTCTTACCTCAGTAGTGTGCAAGATTATGGAGGCACTCCTTAAGGAAAGGATAGTGCAACACCTGGAATCCATAGGGGCACAGGACCCAAGACAGCATGGGTTTACAAAAGGAAGGTCCTGTCAAACTAATCTCATAGATTTCTTTGACTGGGTAACCAGAGTGGTGGACCAAAGGGGAACAGTTGATGTCGCCTACCTTGACTTCAGCAAAGCTTTTGACACTGTTCCACATAGAAGATTGCTAAATAAGCTGGATAGGCTCGGGGTGGGTCAAAAGTTGGTCAACTGGGTGGCAAACTGGTTGACAGGCAGAAAACAGAGAGTGGTGGTAAATGGTATACAGTCAGAAGAGATGCAAGTCACAAGTGGGGTACCTCAGGGATCAGTCCTAGGGCCAGTCCTCTTCAACATCTTCATTAGTGACCTTGCAGATGGACTAGAGGGTAAGACTTGTCTGTTTGCAGATGACACCAAGATCTGCAACAGAGTAGATGATCCAGATGGGGTGGGCAGAATGAGAAGAGATCTGGATAAACTAGCAAAATGGTCAGAAGAGTGGCAACTGGGATTTAATGCAAAGAAGTGCAAAATCATGCACATAGGGAAGAGAAACCCTGAAGCCACCTATAGGCTGGGAGGAGTTGCTAGCAGTCACAAAGGAAGAAAGAGACTTGGGCATCATCATCACTGATGACCTGAAATCATCAAAGCAGACCTCTAAAGCAGTAAGTAAGGCTAGGGGGTGTTAGGTGTATTAGTAGGGTATCACAAGTCGTAAGAGGGAGGTAATAATCCTCTTTACAAGACACTGGTTAGGCCCATCTGGAGTACTGCATGCAGTATTGGAGGCCACACCTTCACAAGGACATTAACCAAATTTAGGCAGTCCAGAGAAGGGCAACCAAAATGGTGCAGGGACTGCATCAGAAGACATATGAGGACAGATTAACAGAGCTCAATATGTATACCCTGAGCAAAGGAGGGAGAGGTGATGTGTGATCGAGGCATTCAAGCACCTTAAGGGCATTAACAAGGTAAAAGAGTCTAACATGTTTAAATATAAGAAAAATAGCAGGACAAGAGGACACAGCATGAGATTAGAGGGGGCGGTTAAGGGGAATGTAGGAAATTCTTTTCACAGAAAGGGTGGTGGATGCATGGAATGGCTTACCACAAGAAGTGGTGGCTATGAATACAGTGCAGGGCTTCAAACAGGCATGGGATAGGCATAAGGGAGCAATACAAATGACTATGAATAGATAGGCCATTGACAGAGCAAAGGCCGATGGCACATTTATAAGATAGAAAAACAAATGGGCAGACTGGATGGGCCTTGCGGTCCTTATCTGCCGTCAACTTCGATGTTTCTATGTTTCTATAATGCAATTGCAGTAACAAAAAAAAAACACATTATTCAATGCATTTGTTTATCACAGCTGTGTTATACCACAATGCCAATTAACATTTGTATAACTACCACTGTAACATCAGATGTCTCACTCTTTTTCTGTGCCACTCATGTGTTGAGATGCCATGAAATGGGTTGCTGTGACAGGCTGGAATATGAAGGCAATTCCAGGCTTCCTCCTTACAGTTGATAGGATCCTGCCCCATCATTCTATGGAAGGCTAAAATAAACATACTGCATGTGTTTGTTATGGGTGAGATACATGGATTTCCTTTTGTTCTTGTATGCTTGCTCATCAGTTTATTTTGTAAAGAGGAAAAGTAGAAACATAGCAAAAAAAAATAGAAACAGAGAGAAAAAGATGGCAGAATGAGACCAAGGGCCCATTTAGTCTGTCCATGTTTTCCCTGGACCTTCTCAGATCCCAGGACCTAACCACCCTTTCTGCCTTATGACTCCCACTGCCCTTGTTGCCTTTATTCATGCTTTAGCCTTGTCCCACCCCAGCTTGAAAGATGTCATGGATTTTGCTATACTACCTCAGCTGGCAGTTTGTTCCATGGCTCCATGACTCTTTCTGTAAAATAGTGTTTTCTATGCTCCCTCTTGAAGATCCCTTCCCTCAGCTTCCACTCATGCCCTCTAGTGTTAGAGTCGGAGAGTTCAGGTTCAAGGATGGCACCTTATTAATTTCTCTCAGGAACTTTTATGTTTTAATCATGTCCCCAGTTTCCCTCCTTGACTCCAGTGAGAGCATATTCAGTGCTTCCAGACACTCCCAGTACAAGTGTCATAGAAGGCCCTGGATCACTTGGTCACTGTTCTCTGGACAGCCTCCAATCTCTTTATATCCTTTTTCAGATGTGGACTCCAAAACTGGACACAATACTCCAGATAGGGCCTTAGCAGGGAGCTGTAGGGTGGCAGTATTACCTCCTTCCTCCTGCTGTTGAATCCCTTCCCTATGCACCCCAGCATTTTGTTGGCCCTGCTATAAACTTTGTTGCATTGGCTTTTCTGTTTAAGGGTGCTACTTATGATGATACTTAGGTCCCATTCTTCCTGCGTGGCACTGAGTTGAACTCCACTGAGGTGGTACTCTGTCCTTGGGTTCCCCTTATGCAAATGCATCACCTTAAACTTTTTTGCATTGAACCTCAACTGCCAGAGACTGGACCATCTTTCCATCCTCTGTAGGTCTGTTTGTAGATCCCTAACCACCTCCTCGCTGTCAACCCTTCCTTCTAGCTTGGTAACATCTCTGAATAGGGCAATTATGCCCTGAATACCCATGCTGATGTCACTGATAAAAGCATTAAACAGGACTAGCCCCAACACTGAACCTTGGGGCACACCACTAGTGACCACACCTTCATCAGAACTCGCCCCATTGACCACTACCCTCTATTTTCTGTCCCTAAGCCAATTACCTACCCAACTGACTATGCATCTGGCTGCACCCAGGTCCTCCAACTTTTTCAGCAGGTAGTTGTGTGGTACCAAATCAAAGACCTTACTGAAATCAAAGTGGAGGTGGTCACTGGGTGACCGCTGTCTATTTTCCTAGTGACCCAGTTATTAGGTATGATCTTCCTACCACCAACTAATGTTGCCTGTCATCCTGCAGACCAATCTTATCTAGGTACTCTACCAAGTCCTGCTTTATTATGGTTTCCATCAGTTTCCCTACTACCGACGTAAGGCTAACCTGTTGGTAGTTGCCTGCTTCCTCCCAACTCCCTCCTTTGTGGAAAGGTACCACATCAGCTTTTTTTCCAGTCTTCTGGCACTGCCCTGTCAGAAGTGATATGCTGAATAAATGTGTTAAGGGACCTGCCAATTCACTTATTATCTCCTTTAGCACCCTCAGGTGTATTCCATCAGGCCCTGGTGACTTGTCTTCCCAGAGCTGATCCACGGCATCTATAGCCCTACTGTTGGTGATTGATAGTGCTTCCACATGTGGGGTACCTTTGTCAGCAGCCCTAATGTCACTGTCTAGTACTGAGCCTTTGTGTTCCTTGGTGAATACTGAGCAAAAAAAGTTGTTCAGAACAGTGGTTTTCTGCCTGTCCTCCTCTACTATTCTGTCACCATCTTTGAGTCTAACAATTCTTCTCCTTTTCTTTCTTTTTTCCTGTATGCAGCATACTGAAAAAAGTGTTTGTAACCCTCTTTAACTCTTTCTGCAAGCTGAAGCTCGATTGTGGCCTTGGATGATTTTAACGTGTTTTGCTTCTTTGCTTTTCAGAACATATGCTTCTTGGCAAGCGTGGTGTTGTGGAGGGCTGAGGCAGTGATGCCTTACCTCCTGCAATGCCAGCAACCCATGTTCATGGTGCAAGCAGGTTGCTGGGGGTCAACTGGGGTGGGAGAGGATCAAGCATCCAGAGGACAGCTCTCCTCTCCCGGGAAGGGTGGGAAACAGAACCCGACATTTGCCTGACACATAGCAGAGGCTAGGTGTTGGAACACAAGGTCCTGTACAGTAGGGGCACAGAGGCGGAGCAGCTGACCGGCATGCTGTGTGCAGACACACATGCAGCTCGGCCATTGTTGGCACTGCAAGAGAAAATTGTGGTTCTGGTTGAGCGGCACGATAGCCATCCACCACAGGTGCTGCCCCCAAAAAGACACCTCCCAAACACTGGATTCGGTCTTGGGGGGTCGAGTTGGGGGTTCCCCATAATCCTGCCACGTAAGCCATGGGAGTAAGAAAGTAGGTGCCTGAAGGTTGGGTGATGGAGCTGGGAGGACGGCAGTAGAAAGGGTCAACTGGGGCCAGGGGAGAAATACCATAATAAAAAAAAAACTCTGGCACAGCCATTATGGCTTCAAATGCATTAACTAGATAATGATGTTTCATGGGCTTAAACATAAACATAAACATAAACATGAATTGCATTTAGTAGGGACCAAGATACCATTTCACATATGACTTGTGAACAAACTAGGCAGCCTGGGAGTGGGTCACAAGGTGCTAACTGGATTAGGAACTGGTTGAATGATAGAAAATAGAGAGCCATGGTAAATGGTGCTCAATCTAAGGAAAGGAGTGTGACCAGCAGGGTGCCACGGGGATCTGTCCTGGGCCCAGTCCTGTTTAATGTCTTCATAAGTGAAATTACGGAGGAGCTGGAGAGGAAAGTGTGCCTTTTTGTGAATGACAGTAAGATCTACAACAGGGTGAACACTCCAGGAAGGGTGGAAAAAATGAGGAGGGACCTAGGTAAACTGGAAGAATGGTCCAAAGTGTGGCAGCTGAGATTTAATGTAAAAAAGTGCAAAATCATGCATTTGGGTTGCAGGAACACAGGGGAGGATTACGGGGGAGGAGGGGGGGAACTGATGGTCGCCAAACAGGAAAGAGATTTGGGATCAATCATATTGGATGACCTAAAGGTGGCTAAACAATGTACCAAGGCTGTGGGGGGAGCCACTGGGATGCTGGGGTGCATAGGGAGAGGCATCACCAGCAGAAGGAAGGAGGTGGTGATGCCACTGTACAGATCACTGGTGAGGTCTCATTTGGAATACAGTGTCCAGTTCTGGAGGCCACATTTCCGTAGTGTAACTTTAAATCACAAATGGGTTAAACAGTTCTATTTTAGATCTGTATCCCTCTGTCCTTCTGCTCCCTCTGGTTAGGCTAACTGAATGCAACCTGGAAATATCTAGGCTAGCATAATGATTCACCTGCACAAGCTGCTTCTCAGTCCACATCATTGTCTTTTTAAAATGCTAACTTCATGTTGAAAATAGCAGCTTGCTACATTAATATATAAGCTTAAGTGATGCCACCTACCAGGAGTTGTTTTTTACTGCTAATCTTTTTATTGAGTGATTTCATAATTATTACAATACTGGAGCTTTCTTCACATATGACTGAGTGGTTTACAACATCACCACCATATATCCACTTAGTACAAACAACAGTCATGTCAACATGAGTAGAGCATAGACAGTGCATAAAATAAACATAATTGACTGAGGCTATCTACAGGATGCATTCTACCTAGGGTTAAAGAAGGTCTCAATGAGATGGACTTACCCGATTCTCCGTTGTTTCATAGAACAGTGGAGCCTATGTTCAGTGGTTCATATGGGGGAGAGGGGCTGTAGCAGAGGTTACAATTCAGCTTCTATAGGGAAATATGAGGAGATGAGGGGATAGTGGGGGAAACCAAGTGGATATCCACCCGGTAGCACTCAAGAGGTCTGTCAGGAGAGAGACAGTAAACATTCATAAACATACAAATTCCACCAACTTTACAAGGAACTTGGGGGCACAGTAAATCTTTCATGTAAGTAATGAGTTTCCCTTTTTGCATATGGTCATAGTAAGAAAGGTAGGGGGTCCAAACACTTTCAAATTTAGGTAGGTTTCCAGATTTATAACAGGACATTCTGGTCAAGTGCGCAACTCCTTCTGTGGCTTTATGCCACTCCATAAATGTAGGTACCAACTTCATTCTCCACCGTTGCAGGATTAGCCTCTTCACTTCTACTGATACTTGTATGACCCATAACAGTTGGGATTTGGGCAATCCCAGCTTGGAGTGAGGCAGGCCCAGTATCCAGAGCTCTGGAGCTGATGGGAGGGGTACCCCCAGAACTCGAGACCAGTGGTTAATTACCGCAGTCCATAATGATGGCAGAGGCGAACATTCCCAGAGTATATGTAAGAGATCTGCCCCAGGGCTGTCGCACCTCCAGCATGTGTCGGCTGCGAGCAGTCCCATCCTTTTGAGCTGAGAGAGAGTGCGGTACCAGAGATGCATAATTTTATTCTGAATGAGTAAGCTTCTCTGGTCACAACATGCTTGGTGCATTCTCAGCCAGCCCAGTTGCTATAATTGTTCTGTAATAGGGAAGCCCAATCTTTTTTCCCATTTGAGTTTGGCGGGGAGGGAGGGGTTGAGGGCAGAGTCCCTCATAAACTTTTGAATGGTGCCCGCTCTTCCTTTTGGGTGTTGGAGACAAGGCTCTAGCGGAAGTGGGGCACACAGTTTTTTTCTTATTTTTAAGACACACCATACAACTACTTTTTTGCTTGGCCCAGGTAGAAAGGAGGTTTCTTATTTGGAGGTATCTCCAGAATTATTTCTGTGGTGGACCATATCTGGCCCTTAGCCCTAAGAAGGAGTCCAGAGCCATACCTCCCTCCGTATTAGGGTCTCTCCAGGTTTCTATGTGTTTGGATTGCCAGTTAGACCACCTGAAAGGTATATTTTCAATACAGCAGTGAGGGTGAAGCCAAAGCGGAGTGTACCTGCTCAAGTGGAGGCAGTGTTTGGTTTGAAGCCCTAATTTTTGCCAAGCCAAGAGAGAGTTGTATAGAGTGGGCCATTATTGTAGTTTCCTGGAGAGAGGAAAGGGCATAATGGCCGAAGGAAGGGGGCCATCTAGCAAGTCTCTCTCTATTTGTATCCAGGCCAGAGAGGGTGAGGAGGGCGAGGGGCTTAGCCCATTTAAGGATTTGACTATTATGAATACTGGGTGAAATCCGGCATGTTCCATTCTCCTCTTAGCTTCTGGGCTTGTAGTTTAGCCGCACTATACCGGGGCTTGGAGGCACCCCCTAAAAATCTACTAAGTAGGCTGTTTAGCCGCTTGGCCCATACTTCAGGCAGTTAGGTAGGGATATGAGATAGTAAATGAAAGACCTTGGGGGCTAACATCATCTTAATCACAGAGATTTTTCCTGCTAGGGACATGTGTAGGTGTTCCCATCTAGCCGTGTCTTTTTGAAGAGTGTCCAGCAGCGGTTTGAAATTGATATCCATTAAGGACTGTATTTGAGGGGAAGTTTTAATCCCCAGATATTTGATGGTATCATGAGCCCATGCAAGGCCCAGATTGTCTAGCCTGGTTGGGGAACACAACTCACTTAGGGGCAGAATTTCAGATTTGGAGGGGTTAATTTTTAGACCTGAAAGAGCCCCGAACCCTTTAGAATAGACAGAATGCTGGGGAGGCTGAAAGGTAAGTTTCTAGTTAATATTAGACAATCATCTGTATATAATTTGGTGGTATATTGCTTGTCCTTGATAAGTATTCCCTGGATCTCTGGATGGGTTCTCAAAGCTGCAGCAAGTGGTTCGATTGCCAGAACAAATAGCAGGGGGGACAGGGGGCAACCTTGTCTCGTCCCTCTATATAGTCGAAAGGTGTCAGACAAGTTGCCATTGGTAAGTATCCATGCTACAGGGCCAGTGTATAACATTTTAATCCAAGAGGCAAAGTATGGGCCTATGTTAAATCTTTCCAACACGGCGTGCAGGTATTTTCATTCTACCGAGTCAAAGACCTTTTCGAAGTCAATGGTGATTGCTGTGGCTGATGTCGGTAGTGTCTTCGCTACTTGCATTAGGGAAATCAGAGCCCATATATGGTCAGAACTTATTCTACCCCAGTCAAAACCCACTTGGGAAGGGTGCACCAGGTCTGGAAGAAGTTTTTTCCAGCCGGGAGGCCAATACTTTAGCCAAGATCTTGGCATCTGTATTGATGAGGGAAATGGGCCTGTAACTTGCTGGTAGGGTATGGTCTTTTCCTTCCTTGGAAAGAACTGTTATTATGGCCTCTGACAGGGTGAAGGGAAGCATGCAGTTTGACTGGGCCTTCTGCAGCATATAAGACAACAGAGTGGTGATCAGGTGCTGGACCGTTTTGTAAAAATCTGCAGGAAAACCATCCCCCCGGGAGCCTTATGTAGGGCTATACTAGCTATGGTTGTGGCTATTTCCTTATTGGTTATCTTCTGGTCCAGCGCTTCCTTCTGAGTTTCTGTTAGTTTAGGGAGAGATAGGGATCCTATAAATTGGAGAAACGTATCCTTGTCCCACTGTGCTTGGGATGTATATAAGGATTTGTAGAAATGAGTCATAAATTATAATGGCATTCATTGCCTTGGGATTGGGGTTTAACGTCCCTGCCCCATCTCTCATCTGAAGGATCACTCTCTCCGCCTCTTTTTGTTTTAACCTATAGGCCAGCAGTTTACTTGCTTTTTCTCCCTCCGCCCAATACCTATGTTGCACCCTGTGTACATATAGTTCGGCTTTTCTAGTTGCCAGTTCATTAAGTTTTAGTCTGAGGACTGTAGGTTTTGCTACCACTGAAGGTGACTGCAGCATAGAGGGACACGATTTATACTTGTCCTCCAATACACTAAGATCCAATTCAAGGCGTTTTTGTTCCTTTTCTCACTACTTTCATCTATAGGAGGCAAAACCAATTATTTTGCCCCATATGGTGGCCTTATAGGCTTCCCAGATATTGGCGGCTGATGCCAAACCAGCTGGGTTATCCTTGAAGAAGCCCTCTGTTTCCTTGTGCAACCATGGAATAAATTCTTTATCATGCATTAAAAGGGGGTCTAGTCACCACCTTAATGATCTGGTAATTTGTGTGGGTGGGAGGAAAGTAATGGATACCAGTACATGGTCTCAGATGTATATGGGGGAGATCCGAACCGCAGTGGTGGCCGATGACAGGGTAGGAGAAGTGAACCAGAAATCTAATCTGTTGACCATAGCCCTCGGGGCTGAGAAGAAGGTAAAATCCTTGACCATAGGATTTAGTACCCTCCACGTGTCCGACAGCTGGTGCAGTGTTATAAGCTCATGCAGGGCATGGAGGGATCTCTGATGGGGTTCCAGTTTGACATTGGATCTGTCCAGCAGGTGGTCCATTACCAGACTGAAGTCCTCTCCCACTAGTATGTCTGGATTGTTGTAAGTGACATCCATAATTTTTGGGGAAATGGTGCGGAAAAATTTTGGGGAGTCTTCATTTGGGCCATACACATTAACCAGTATCAGGAGGCCTGTGGGTGTGGAGACTTTTAGAATAATCCACCTTCCTTTTTCACCTGTATGAACCTCTATAGGCAGCCATTGCAGCTTCTTATGCAGCAGAATGGAGATCCCCCTTTTGGCTGAACCCACCACACTATGAACTTGTTTACCAACCCAATCTCTGACCAACTTGGAGGCTTCGTTGGAACTCAGTTTAGTCTCCTGAAGGAAGGCTACCTGGGTGTCTAGTTTTTTTTAGGTGGGATAAGACCATTTTCCATTTCACTGGGGAGTTTAACCCCCTTACATTCCAGGAAGTGGCAGTTATATTGTTAGGATCAGCCATAGTCATTGTGTCTCCATTTTGCCTGCAATCTGATGATAATTATACTAGCCATCCTCTTGTGTGCTTTGGGATCCCTATCCACATCAAAAATTCCCCTATAATCCCCACTGGTAGATACTCTGTTACTAGAGTTGGATTCAGCCCTGTTCGGCGGTATTGCTCCTAAGATGGAACCAGATATCACTAGTTTTATCTTACTTAACATTGAAAACTCCTCATTCTGGTCCAGGAAGGCACTTACCCCCCAACAGTGGTCGCCCATTAGAGCTATACTGAGCTACAGGGAAAGGCATCTCCCCGGATTTTGACATACACAACACTGGTGTCTGAGGCAAGTAGGAGGTAGGTTTGAAATACAGACTTGGCGTTCTTACACTTTCAGAGAGGTGAAATTAGTAGATAGTGTAGAGCCATCACTGACCAGGGAGGTATGGGATAGATCCCCCTCCGAATGTTCAAGTTCTACACCTCATGGGGGTGTATTGTGGTTGATCTTGTCAAACAAGATAAGAGCTATCTGGGAGAAATAGATCCAAGCCATCTGGGGTACCAGCCACCCTTGTGATCCGTGTTTGTTCATCCCACTATCCTCTAATTAATGTATGCAGCTTAGGACCCCTGAGACTCTCAATTCCCTTCAGTAAGGGCAGAGCCTGTTGCCACTTCCACATGATTATGGCTGTCCAACTGCCTTCTACACAGTCCTACTAGCTGCTATAAACTACAGTAGTTACAGCATCGGAAGTAACACCCTTACTAAGGCAGGGATGCCACCACAGCCCAAGTCCATTCAGCAATCTCCCCAGCTGTCCTCTGAGAAAGGATTGTGGTTCCTCTTGTTTGCTGCCTGTCCTAATGTAATAGGCGTTGTGCTTTAAATTCAGTGTAAGCTCTACATGTCGTGTTTCCTGTTCTCTCTTTGGGGTGCCGACAGGAGGCTAAACGACAAGACCTGGTCCAGGTCTAGTCTATAATGGCCGAGAAGGGGGGTTGCCCCCAGTCCTGTCATGGTAGCTATGAATACTCGGCAAACCTTGACCCCTGATGTGATCTCATCCAGACTGGATGACATTTAGAAAGCAATTAGCCTTAGCCTTAGAAGCGAATAGGAGCTATCTAGATGAACTGGGGTGCTTTGCTTGTAAAAGGCAGCAGGTTATGGGGCACACTTTCCTTGGCCACATTAGTTTTGGATTTTAGCCATTTCCATGCTGTCTACTATTTCTAGCTAAAGAATAGGCTGATTAGGCCATGTTGTGTCTATCTAGGGCTAACTGCATCACTATGTATAGGTAGGAACCTCCTGTCAGCTGTACAGCCACATACCTTTCTAACCCAAAATGGACTCTGACCGCTATTAATAAAAAACATAGTTCAACTGTAAAACCACAAGAATGAGCTAAAAAACCCCCAAAAAACAGAGCTCGTAATTTAGCAGGAAACTAATGTCCAGTAATGTCTCATAGCTGCATCAGCTAAGCATCGATAAGTAGAACATCACAAAATAGGCATTGCGGCTATCCTTGGAGGGATGGTGAAAGAAGGAGAGGTCTCAAAACAGAAACCCCCTGCATCGAACATGTTGCCTACCTCCACATCTCAACAGTGGGCAGGGCATCTGAATCTTGAATGTATAGACCCTGCGGGACAGGGATGGGGCACCTCCTAGGAAATAGCGGGGGGGGGGGATAGCCGCAACCCCTTACCTGTGTGCTTCCAAGACTGGATTCCGGTCTTCATCCCACTGTAAACGTGTCCGATGGGGGATCAACTTCTGGGTTAGATTAGGGACTGCCTGTATTCACTGCCCAGTCTCCAGAGTTCGGGGCCCAATCTTCCGCAAGGTCTGGCATTGTCTGTTCCATACGGTCCACCTGAGAAGAGCTCCTCTAGGGTAAGTCAAAAGGGAGAAGATCTCCAAGAGATTGGTAATGGTTAGAAAGCTTCACTGGGGTGGAATAAGTGGACAATCCGCTACCTTTGGAGTGTTGCACCCACCTCTGCTTGCTTCTGGACCGGGATCTTTTGGCGTAACTCCTCGGTTTCGATGTGCTCTTGCGTTGCTTTGTGGCGGCCTTTTTCCTCTGTCTCCCCTGATGTGTTCTTTGCCATTCTGATGAGTTATCTACTACTGGAGCTGGGGATCTAGAGTTTCGCCCATCATGTGTCGGTCTCTGCGCAGTATCCATTGGATGTTGGGCCTTGCCACGAGGCATGAACGGTTGCGGACGAGGAGTTACTCTTTCACCCGCGATATCATCCAGGAACATTTCCACCTCTTATGGCTTATTAAATGTAATGTAGTCCCCTCTGAACTGGATCCTGAGTTGGGCAGGGTACCTTAGGGACGCCGGAATGCTAAGTTGATAAAGCACTTGTTTCACAGGGCCATTAGTGTGCCTCCTGCGGGCCAAGTCGTATGAGAAGTCCTGGTAAATTTAGAACGGCTTTCCCTCCCATCGCAGATCCTTTGGGTCCCTTGCAGCTCTTAGATATATCTCCTTGGTTGGGTAGTGGGAAAACTTGCACAGTATAGGACGAGGTCGTTGGCCTGGCTATGGTCTGGGTGCAAGAGATCTGTGGGCCCTCTCCAGCTCCGGTGGGGGTTGGTTGACAATTTTTAACATTAATGGGAGGGCACGTTGCAGCAAGGTTGGCATGTCATTTCCTTCGGCCCCCTCTAGTAAACCCACAACCCTGATATTCTTCCTCCTCCCTCAGTTTTCCAAGTCATCTACCTTAGCCAGCAAATATTGAATTTGTCCATGGTGCTCTCCCAGTTGGCAGTGATGGTCATGCAGAGCTTCCTTTTGCTGCTTAACCTGTGCTTCATTGTCTGTTATCCTGTTTGTGAGTTTCTATACATCTGTTTTAGTGCTGGCCGTAGTCCCAATAAGAGCAGCGGTGTCCAAAATAACTTTATTAAGCAAGAAAGTTATATTACCCAGTTGTTGTTCCACAGACAGGGGTGTAGTGGGCTGAGGATCCCTCGGATCTGCCATCTTAGTGCCAACTCAACCCTGGTGGCATAAGGGTGTCTCACAGGCAGGGCTGTTGCAATGAGGCTAGATATAGTTTTGAGATTTAAATGGCAATCCTAAATTTGATTTGCACAATTTAGATATCCCCTTGTTCAGCCCACCTTGAAGAAGTTAGATCCGTTGAGTAATTCCTGGATAGTGGTGTTTGAGATGTCAGATGGGTCCTGATGGGTGTAGCTGGTACGGCTGTAGTACAATTACACTGCTACTATTTTGGATGGCAAGTTCCACCCCCCCACCTACCAGGAGTTGTAAGACATACTGTACTGTAGCTAGCTTGGCTTGAGGAAGGGTAAACATGGTCAGGACCCCATAGCAACTGAGATGCATATGCAGCAAAAAAAAAGCAGATGCATTAACTTACCCTACAAGTGTTAAGTATCACAGTCTGCATAATACACAAGGCCTACAGTGATGAATCTTTATATGGTTTAGCTGGTTTGGGTTCTACTGTTTATAATACGGGGGTGAATAACTAGGGAAGACATTTTTTCAATGACTGCCAAATGTGGTAAAGTGGCAGATGTTTTGCAAGGTATTACAGAAATGATGTCTATGATGTATTGTTATCCAAGAACTGGGTCACAATTTCATACAGATTATATTTGTGGTACATGATTGTCCCTTTGTGAATCCCTGCTGCTCTCTGTCACTGAAATCACTGTTAGGCATGTGGGTAACTTAAATATTTAAGTAGTGACTCTAGAATTTTACCTGGAACCTGTATTTATTCATTTAAAAAAAAATATTTTGAGGGGATGCCTGGTTAAGAATTATCCCACTATTTAATTTCAGCATTTTAGTGGAAATTCTGCACTCTGATTTTTTTTTTATTCTGAATTTTTTGCAGTATGCTGCCTGTATTTCTATTAATTCTGTTGGTATTCCTAGTAATGTACAGGGACAGGGAACTGAGTTGTGATTGGATTTGAATGAGGAAAGTACAGTTACGTAAGAACTTACCGTAACAGTAGATCTTCGAGAATAGCACTTGCAGCAGGTTACATCATTGGGACTGAAGCCAGCAGGTGCCAGGACCCCATGGAAAAATTCTAGCTAGCAGTATCCAGCGGGGGACTGCCCCTGATGTTGGCCCCTCCTCAATGTCAGGCATCACATAAAAGGGGGCGATTCCCCAACATCCCCAGTTCTCCCGCTGGAGACTCAAGGCCCAAAGGTAACATCTGAAGGGGAGACCAAGGATCCACTTCCAAAGGAAGGTTTGTAGTAGAAAGTCATCAAAGATGCTGTAGCCTAGAAACTAGGTCAGAAGACTCAACCTCCAGAGGGGAAGGTGGGAGGGAAACTACTTACTGCAAGAGCTGTTCTCAAAGATCTACTGTTACGGTGAGATCTTAAGTAACTGTACTATCTTACTTCAAGAAACAGCTCTTGTAGCAGGTTACACCATTAGGACTGATTCCCAAGCAGTTAGGGAACTATTTTCCTTATCAGAAGCAGGATAGGAGAGATGTTGGTCATATTTCAGGACAAAAGTCCCTGAAGGACCTCCAAGCCAAAACCTGCTCTGCGCCTGGAGGTAATATCCAAACTGTAATTCCTGATGAAGGTGTGTACAGTGCTCCTGGTTGCTGCCGCACAGATGGCCGATGTGGAGATGTTCTTGAGCCCAGAGAAGCAGGTAGCCACCCCTCTTATAGAATGACCTTTTACCAGTCCCAGTAATAGTTTGTTGTGCTTCTGGTACCAGAATGAGATACATCACACTGGCCAGCTGGAAAGTGTCTGCTTTGAGACAGGTGCACCTTGCATTCCGTGTGTGAAGGAAACAAAGAGCTGGTCCAACTTGCGGTGTGCTCTGGTCCTGGCCAGATAGTATCTGAGACTCCTATGTACTTCCAGAGTGTGTAATAATGCTTCTTCCCTGTTAGAGTGATTGGGATAATACACCGGAAGGTCAATGTCCTGGTTGAGTGTGACAGCCAAGACCACTTTGGGAAGGAACTTAGGATTCGTTCTTAAGGACACCCTGTCCTTGTGAAAAACTAAATAAGGATCCATGCACATCAGTGCATGAAGCTCAGAAATTCTTCTGGCAGAAGTAACAGCAACTAAAAAGAGCGTCTTCCATGCTAGGAGATGCAGCTCGCAATCTGTGGCTGGTTCCAAAGATGGCAGTGTAAGCCGCTCTAGAACAAAGGGAAGATCCCAAGGTGGAATCGGATCTTTGATGGGAGGTCTCAAATGTAGGATGCCGCACAAAAAGGCATGGGAAGCCTCTAATTGAGTTTGAGACCTGTGAACTATTGGTGAATGTTACGCCAAAATGGCGCATAGGTGTACCTTAATGGAGGAGTAGACAAGTCCTGCCTCATAAAGGGATAGGAGGTAATCTAAAACTGACCTCTCTGAACAATCCAATGGGGTCAATCCATGAGCTTGAGCCCAGATGCAAAATCTGTGCCACTTCATGGCATAGGTGGTATGAGTGAAGGGCTTTCTGGCTGCCACCAGAACATCCGCAACTTCCTGAGAGACCCCGTATCTCAGGACTGCTATGTCCTTAGGAGCCAGGCATGCAGGTTCAGTGACCGAAGATCTGGATGGACCAATGAGCCTGCCTCCTGGGACAGAAGGTGAGAGCTGAATGGCAGAGGCACTGGAGGTTCCTGGTACAGTTGGTACAAGACAGGGAACCAAATGTGCCTGGGTCAAAAGGGCGTTATCATAATGAGAGATGCCCGTTCTTGTTGGAGCTTCAATAGAACCTTCTGGATCAAAGGAAAGGGTGGGAAAGCATAGAGGAACCTGCCCTTCCAAGAGAGGGACAACGTGTCTCACCAGAAGACACCAGGTCCTGGATCTAGCAAGCAGAAATTTCACAGTTTTGCATTGGATTGGGATGTGAAGTGGTCTAATTATGGTGTTCCCATCTGTGAAACAAGTCCTCTGTGACTTCCTGAAGCAGTTCCCATTCTTGGACTCTGGCCTGCGACTGGCTTAGACTGTCCGCAATGGTGTTGTCCTCTCCGGGATCATGTACTGCATTGATTTTTGCATTTTGTTGTACTACCCAATTCCAAACCCTCTGGGCCTCCCTGCAAAGGGGGGAAGGAATGAGTGCCTCCTTGCTTGTTGAGAAAATACATCACCGTGATATTGTCTGTTTGTACCAGGAGAGTACCCGGTGGAATCTCCGACTGAAAGGCCTGTAGGGCGTACAGGACAGCTCTCATCTCTAGAATGCTTATGTGAAGGTGAGAGTCTAGAGATGACCAAGAGCCTTAAGTCCTCACCCTATTGAGACAAACTCTCCATCCGGACCCCAAGGCATCCATGGAAAGAGTTACTGAAGGAGGAGGAGCCGCAGTGAAGGGGACTCCTGTCGATAGATGGTCTAGGATGAGCCACCAGTGCCAGTCTTGATGGCATTCAAGATCCGGACTGGATGCTGCAGATGATCTTGCTTCTGGTCCCATTTGGCCCATAACATCCATTGGGTGACCTGCATATGGAGTCGAGCTAGGGGAACCGTTGCAATGGCAGTAGCCATGTGTCTGAGCAGGCAAAGAATGGTCCTAGCTGGTACCGCTTTCTTTTCCATTATATCCCTTATGAGTGATCTGAAGCATTCTGCCCTGTCCTGAGGAAGGAATGCCCTCCCTCAAATGGTGTCCAGAATTGCCCCTATAAACTGCAAATTCTGAGATGGAACAAGGTGCAACTTCTCCTGGTTGATGGTGATGCACAACGATTGGAAGAGAGAACTGGTATCTTGGATCGTTTACATCAGGGTGTCCCATGAGGGTGCCATGAGGAGCCAGTTGTCTAGGTAAGGAATCACGTAGTGGCCCCGCCTCCTGAGAGCTACTGCCATGACTGCCATACACTTCATGAACACCCGAGGTGCCAAAGACAGTCCAAAGGGGAGGGCTCGGTACTGGTAGTGGCGTCCCAGAAACTCAAAACGCAGGAACTTTTGGTGCGTTCGAGTGATTGGGAGATGTAGATAGGTGTCCTACATGTCCAGTGACACCAGCCATGTGCCCTCTTTCAGCATGGGGAATAAGACCTGGGAGGGTCACAATGCGAAAATGCTTGTACAACACAAAGGTGTTGAGGTCGCTGAGATCTAAAATTGGGTGCAAGTCCCCTGTTTTCTTTGGAACCAGGAAGAAGTGAGAATAATAACCTTTTCCTCTCTGGTTTGGTGGAACATATTCTATGGCCTCCTTGTCCAGGAGAACCAAGATCTCCTGCTGGATGAGCAGGGCTTGCTGACCCCCATATCAGGAGAGAAGGGGAGGTCTGGACGGCGGGTGGTCGAGGAACTCGATAGAGTGTCCTCGACTTACCAACTGTAAAACCCACTAGTCAGAGGTTATCCTCTGCCAACCCGAGAGGTGATGAGAGATTCGACCCCGACCTTCTTGATCCTTTGATCCAGAGAAGGGGTGGGGGACTGGAAGGAGTCATGCTGTGGTGGAGTTGGACCCCATGGGCTGGGTGGCCTTACGGTGTTTTGGGCCCTGGCCTATGAGGAACTTGGCTTGACCTTTATGACCAAAGTTGCCCCTGGGTTGCTGGCCAGAACATGGCTGTTGTCGTTGTTGCTGGCTGTGAAAATGGTTCTGGTTCCTACGAAAGGAACCAAATTTGGGTCTGTACATGGCTAGTACAGTCCGGACTGCCTTCCCGGCATCCTGTAGCCTGGTGATGACCCTTTTGGATTCCTCACCAAACAGGACAGCTCCATTGTAAGGGATGTCCAGGATGTTCTTCTGGACGTCCGGGGTAAAGCCGGAGACTCTCAGCCAAGAGTGTCTCCAGAGACAAACGCCTGAGGCTGCTCCCCTGGCTGCCTAGTCTGCTGAATTGTAAGTGGCTCGGAGAACTTGGGTCCCCACGTCTGACCCAGTCCGAAGGAGGTTGAGCAATTCATCCTTCTTATTGCCATCTAGGGAAATCCTTCATAAGGTCTTGGCCCTCTTCCCAAAGGGCATTCTGAAACTGCACCATGTGCGTGATGTAGTTCAAAGACCTTATAGAGGCATACATGCATCTTCCCATGGAATCTAATTGCTTAGATTCCTGGTCCAGAGGCTGGGTACTCAGGTGTTGAGGCCGCTGAGACCAATCATGAGATGCTGTAATGACCAGGGAATTGGCCAGGGGTTGTTGTGCCAAATATTGGTTTCTAACAGAGCCCTGTAGAGGCAGTCAGACTTTTTTGGAACAGCCAGAGTTGAATGTGGATGCTTCCAAGCATCCTTGATGACGTCTGTAAAGGTGTCCACTAAAGGTGGGACTACCACAGGCTTTGGGTCCTTTTGCCTGAGATAACGGGCAAGGCGTTGTCTCGCGGGGTCTAAATCCTCAGTCTCCCACTGCATGTTCTCCTGGATGTGCCTCATGATTTATGAAAATGAGGGCTCATCTGGTGGTGGCCTGGGAAGGTCTCATGGGTCTGGTGATGGAGGACTAAAGGGGGATGGAGACCTGGAAGTGTTGGATGTTTCCGGCCTGGAGTCATCCCCCCAGAGAGGGTCATCTGCCTCTGCCTCTGGGTCATTTTGGGCTAGGAAACCCTGAGGGAGATCATGATGGATGTCTCTTTCTTTCTTTCTCTGGACCTACCCCTGGGAGGCGGAGTGGGTTCCTTAGGGGTCGGGGTCTTGAACCTTCAGCACCTCAAGGCAGAGGTGGAGGTGGTGGAAGTGGAAGAGGCTTGGTGGGAACCACATCCTTTTTAATGGTTTCCACCAAAAGGTGAACAGGTCTTTTACCTCCTGCAGATTCATGCCCAATGACAGGCCTGGTGTTGGTGTGGGTCTGTCGCGCGCGGGCGTGCCTCGGGTTCTGAGGAACCACCAGATCTGGCAACGGTTCCCTGGGCAAGCCAGCATCCTCCATGTCGCCCATCCGGTCATCAGGCGGCACGGTGACCTCTTCTTCTGAAGACCCTTGACGTCCGGTGTCAACCTGCATCAGTGGTGCAGGCATCGGTTCTGTAGTCATTTGGCGGGTGCCAGGTTGGGCACCTTCTTCGACTCCGACATCCGCTTAAGGGACTTCAGCTCCAAGGTCTTCCTTTCCGGGGCTTTTGGAGGTTGGGAGACGGACCTGAGGTCGGTGTCCCAGCATCGGTCTGATGCCCCACTGGATTTGGAGGAAGACTTAGTCTTATGCAGGTCTGAGGATTCCAGCCGTGTGGCATAGTCGGGCACCTGAGTAGTCTTGAGCGGGTGCAGAGAGGCTGAGGAGCCCCCTGAAGATCTTACGTTAATGGGGGGTGGCTGGGAGCAAGCCCAGGAAGGCGACTGATCAGACTACGTGGAACTGGAGCTGGCCCTAGTCTCTGAGGCCCGGCTCGGGGATCTCGACACTACCTGAGTCCCAATGCTTGTCCTGTTGTATCCCAGATTTATGGGAGGATTCCCCTTTGGAGGAAGGTCTATTTTCCATTTTCTTAAGTTTCTCCTCGAGAAGAAACCCCTGAAGGGCCTTTTGGCAGTGGATACTGGTCCTGCTATTAAACTGCTGGCAGATTGAACAGGCCTGGGTATCATGCTCCAGGCCCAGACACCTCACGCAGGCCTAATGATTATTGGCAAAAGGGATCTGCTTGCTGCAGGCACACTTGGAGGGGTGTCCTTCGAGAGAAGGAGTAGGAGAAGTAGACATGGAGTAATTTTTGGAAAAGGATTTTTAAAGATTTCACGCATTGTTCATCTGTTCAGGCATCCGTGAGGCCGATGCTGGAGAGTCAACAGTGGGAAAAGAACTGGGGATGCTGGGGGACTGCCCCCTTTTATGTGATGCTTGATGTCGGGGGCGGTCCCCCATTGGATACTGCTAGCTAGAATTTTTCCGTGGGGTCCTGGCACCTGCCGGCTTCAGTCCCAATGGTGTAACCTACTGCAAGAGCTGTTTCTCGAAGTCAGATCACAAATATTCATTACATTGGTTTGCTATCCCCACTGGATTTTTTACTGTCTCCCCTTTAATACTAATATTACTTATATTCTATTTTTTGGTCAGGTTATTGATCTAACTGCACAATTTCCTGCTATTGCTTTTGTCTGCATCTGTTGCAAGTTTGAGTTCCATTTTCCTTTTTGAAATGGTTGCTTTTGCTTTTATGTTTCTTTTAAAATATTTAATATTCTGACCATGTGGTTATGTCATTGCTTTTGTTTTCAGATAATTTATTGCATGTTTAGCTTTTCTATTTTTTGTTGAGTAACTTTCTTTGCATCCTCATTTAGCCATCTTGCTTCTCATCATTTGTTGTTATATTCCTTGATCCTTTTAATGTAACTATTGCAAATGATAATATGTTGTCCTTTATAATCTGCCAAATGTCATGCACTGTTTTGTTGTTTTAAATTTTATGCCAGTCAGTTTCTTTGATTCTTTGGTTGTTTTGTTCTTTTCTACTGCATCTAGGACCCTTCCCCTTTCTTTTTATCCTTTTCAACTGTTTTTTTATATTTAAAACCTATATTTTACTTGAGCTTTCATCCTTTCACAAGTATAACGAAAATGCATTTCAGTGCTACTCACTTGCTTTATACGTATTTATACATACCCCCCCACACACACACACACACAGGTATCCCATGCATGTTTGAAACCTGTTACCATTTCAGTACCAATTACCTCTGCCAACAGGCTGTTCCAGGAGCCCATTGCCCTCTCTAACATACTAACATACTAATTGCCAGCAGATTAGGCCTTACTGTCTATTGAGTCTGTTCGAACCTCAGATCCCTAGTTGGGTACCGAGGCCCCTCCCCACCTTGTGTTCCAGAAACCTCTATCATCCATCCCCACCCCTCTGGGCCAGGCCATCATCTGATACATCTGCTTTCTGTGTCTGTTCCACCCTCTCTTGAAGCCCTCCACTGTGGATCTCCGAACCAGCTCGCCAGACAGCGTGTTCCAAGGATACACCACCCTCTCAGTGAAAAACCTCCTCCTCTTTCCCCCCTCACGCTTCCACCTTCCAACTTCAAACCATGCCCTCTGGTGATAACCTCCCTGCTTTAGTCTAAAGATCCCCTCTGTGTTTACCCTATTTATTCCCTTGAGGTACTTGAAGACCTCAATCATGTCCCCCCGTCTCTCCTCTCCTCCAATGAAAACAGGCAGAGCTCCTCAAGTCTGTCCTCATACGTCAAATCCCCCTAGTCCTTATATCATCTTAGTGTACTTATTACCTCTGCTGGCAGGCTGTTACAAGAGTCCACCGCCCTTTCTGTAAAGAAGTATTTCTTCACATCCCCTCTAAGTATCCACCCTTCCAGCTACATATCATGCCCCCTTGTCCATGAACATGTCTTTCTCAGCAGAATTGAATATTCCTCTACCTTAGTAATACCTTTGAGGTATTTGAATGCTTATATCTTGTCTCCAATTTCCCTCCATTCCTCTAAAGAGTACATATTTAACTCCCTAAGTCTTTCCCCATATGCACAAGTTTGGTTGCCATTCTCTGTACTGCCTTCACTCAATCTATATCTTTTCTGAGATTGCTTGGACCTTCACAACAAATGAGTGCTACAGCAACAGCAAATAGGGATCATAGTAACACCAAGAAAAAAGGAGCATAAATAATATAAAGTCAATTAGTTTAACATTGAACATAGAAGCTGTTGGCAGGAAAGGACCTCCTAGCCCACCTAGTCTGCCACAAGGTCCCTACCTACTGTACTGCCATGGACCATAACTGATCTCTAGCCTTAACCCCCCCCCGCACACCAGGCCTGTTAAAAAGGTCCCCTTTTGTGTATCCTACGCATGTTTGAAACCTGTTACCATTTCAGTACTTATTACCTCTGCTGGCAGGCTGTTACAAGAGTCCACCGCCCTTTCTGTAAAGAATTATTTCTTTGCATTCCCTCTAAGTCTCCCCCCTTCCAGCTACATATCATGCCCCCTTGTCCTTGAACATGTCTTTCTCAGCAGAATTGAACCTTCCTGTAATTTATTGACACCTTTGAGGTACTTGAATGCTTCTGACACCAGTCCATTTACAGAAGAAAGAGTCCTGAAAGAACTCCTAAAACTCAAGGTGGACAAAGCAATGGGGCCAGATGGGATTCACCCCAGAATCCTAAAAGAACTAAGGGAGGACCTAGTGACACCACTGACCACACTTTTTAACAAATCATGTGAGGATGGGGTGGTACCTGAGGACTGGAGGAGGGCCGATATGATTCCCCTTCACAAAACTGAGAGCAAGGCAGAAGCAGGAAACTACAGACCTGCAAGTTTGACCTCAGTGGTAGGGAATATGATGGAATCACTTCTGAAAGAAAGAATTGTTGAGTACCTATAGGCCAGCAGGGCACAGGACCCAAAGCAGCATGGATTTATAGCAGGAAGGTCATGTCAGACGAATCTAATAGATTTCTTTGACTGAGTGACCAAAATAATAGACCAGAGAGGGGCTGTGGATATGGCCTACCTAGACTTTAGCAAGGCATTTGACACAGTCCTGCACAAAAGATTAATAATCAAGTTAGCCAGCATGGGAGTGGGTCCCAAGGTGGTAGCCTGGGTTGCAAACTGGCTGCCCAACAGGACACAGAAGGTAATAGTTAATGGAACACATTCTGAAGAAAGGGGGGTCACTAGTGGAGTACCTCAGGGCTCAGTACTGGGTCTAGTCCTCTTTAACATCTTTATAGGTGACATTGCAGATGGTCTGGAGGGAAAGGTATGCCTCTTTGCAGATGATACAAAGATCTGTAACAGAGTTGATACAGAGAGGGTAGAAAGGATGAGAAGGGACTTGGCAAGGTTGGAGGAATGGTCAGACATATGGCAACTTAGATTCAATGCAAAGAAGTGCAAGTAATGCAGCTGGAAACAAAACCCAGGAGAAGAGTACACAATAGCAGGGAAGGTACTAACAACAACAAAAATGGAACAGGACTTGGGGGTAGTCATATCAGATGATCTAAAGATGGGTAAGCAATGTGAGAACTCAGTAAGGAGAGCCAGGGGTATACTGGGATGCATAGGAAGGGGCATCACAAGCAGAAAAAGGGAAGTGGTTATCCCTCTGTACAGACAGTTGGTGAGACCCCATCTGGAGTACTGTGTGCAGTTTTGGAGACTTCATCTACGCAAGGACATAGACAGGATGGAAGCAGTCCAGAGGAGGACAACTAAAATGGTGCAGGGTCTGCATCACAAATCATATGAAAAGAGACTGAGAGAGCTTAATATGTACACCCTTGATGAAAGGAGGGACAGGGGGGACATGATAGAAATGTTCAAGTACCTCAAGGGAATCAACAAAGTCCAGGAGGGTAGCATCTTTCAGAAAAAGAGATGTGTAAGAACAAGGGGACACAATTTAAAGATAGAGGGGGGGATGGCTCTGGGGTTATGTGAGGAAATCTTTTTTCACAGAGAGAGTGGTGGATGCGTGGAACTGCCTTCCTGGGGAGGTTGTTGGGGCTAAAACAGTGGGGGAATTCAAACATGCATGGGACAGATACAAGGCAATTATAGTGGGGGGTTGCAGGAAGTAGGCTGTTGGTTAACTAGAATCTGCAGCTTATCAAGTAGGTAGGGAAATGGGCAGACTGGGTGGGCCAAGTGATCCTTATACGCCGTCAAAGTCTATGTTTCTATCATGTCTCCCCTTTCCCTTCTTTCCTCTAGAGAGTACACATTTAACTCCCTGAGCCTTTCCCAATAGTTCTTCTGGTACAGGCCATGCACCATTTTGATTGCTCTTCTCTGTACTGCCTTCACACAATCTATATCTTTTCTGAAATAGCTGTGATCTCCAGAACAAATGATTGCAACATCAAATAGGGATCATGGTAACATCAAGAAAAGACAAACATAAAGAATATAAAGTCAATTAGTTAACATTGAACATAGAAGCTGTTGGCAGAAAAGGACCTCCTGGCTCACCAAGTCTGCCCTAAGGTCACTACATACTATGCTGCCATAGACCATAACTGATCTCCAGCCTTAACCCCCCCAATGCTACAGCCTTTTTACCAAGATTTCCTTGTGTGTATCCCATGCATGTTCGAAACCTGTTACCATTTTGGTACCTATTACCTATGTTTGCAGGCTATTCCATTTGTCCACTGCCCTCTCTGTAATGAAGTATTTCCTCGCATCGCCTCTACGTCTCTCCCCTTCAAGCTGCATATCATGCCCCCTTGTCCTTAAACATCTCTTTCTCAGCAGAATTGAACCTTCCTGTACCTTATTGACACCTTTTAGGTATTTGAATGCTTCTTTTATGTCTCCTCTTTCCATTCTCTCCTCTAGAGAGTACATATTTGACTCCCGGAGTCTTTCCTCGTAGTGCTTCTGGTGCAGACCATGCACCATTTTGGTTGCCCTTCTCTGTACTGCCTTCACTTAATCTATATCTTTTCTGCGATAGCTGTGACCTCCAGAACAAATGATTTCAACAGCAACAGCAAATAGGGATCATAGTAACATCAAGAAAGAAGCATAATGGATATAAAGTCAATTAGTTTAATATTCAACATAGAAGCTGTTGGAAGGAAAGGACCTCCTGGAGCAACTAGTCTGCCCTAAGGTCTCTACCTACTGTGCTGCCATGGACCATAATTGATCTGTTGCTTTAATTCCCCCGCATAGCAGCCCTGTTACTAAGGTCCCCTTATGTGTACCCCACGCATGTTTAAAGCCTGTTGCCATTTCAGTACCCATTGTTGTTTCACGTTTTCACCACCCTCTCTGAGAGGAAATATTTTCTCGCATCCCCTAAAAGTCACCCCCTTCCAGCCATATATCATGCCCCCTTGTCATTGAACATCTCTTTCTCAGCAGAATCCAACCTTCCTGTACCTTATTGATACTTTTGAGGTACTGTATTTGAATGCTTATATCATGTATCCCATTTTCCACCTTTCCTCCAGAGAGTACATATTTAACTCCCTGAATCTTTCCCCATAGTACTTCAAGTGCAGGCAAAGCACCATTTTGGTTGCCCTTCTCTGTACTGCCTTCACCCAATCTATATCATTTCTTAGATTGCTGGGAAGTCCACAATAAATGTCAACAGCAAATAGGGATCATTGTAACATCAAGAGAGGAGAAGGATAAAGAATATAAAGTCAATTAGTTTAACGTTGAACATAGAAGCTGTTGGCAGAAAAGGTCCTCCTGGCCCACCTAGTCTCCTCTAAGGTCCCTACCTACTGTGCTGCATTGGACCATAACTGATCTCCAGCCTTCACTCTACCCCCCTCCCACACCTCACACCAGTCCTGTTACCAAGGTCCACCTGTGTGTATCACATGCAAGTTTGAAATGTGTTTCTGTTTCGGTATCCATTACCTTGGCTGGCAAACTGTTCCAGGTATGCACCGCCCACTCTGTAAAGAAGTATTTCCTCACATTCCCTCAAAGGCTACCACCTTCCAGCTACATATCATGCCCCCTTGCCCTTGAACATCTCTTTCTCACTAGAATTGAATCTTTCTGTTTCTTACTAATACACTTGAGGTATTTGAATGCTTTTATCATGTCTCCCCTTTCCCGCCTCTCCTCTTGAGAGTACATATTTAACTCCCTTGGTCTTTCCTCATAGTGTTTCTGGAGCAGGCCATGCACCATTTTGGTTGTCCTTCTCTGTACTGCTTTCACCCAATCTATAGCTTTTCTGAAAGGCTAGGACATCCAGAACAAATGACTGCAACATCAATAGCAAATAGAGATCATAGAAACATCAACAAGAGAGAGAGAAGCATAACAAATATAAAGTCAATTAGTTTAATGTTGAACATGGAAGCTGTTGGCAGAAAAGGCCCACCTGGCCCACCTAGTCTGCCCTAAGGTCCGTACCTACTGTGCTGCCATGGAACATAACTGATCTCCAGCCTTAACTGCCCCCACCCACGCAGCAACCCTGTTACCAAGGTCCCCTTATGTGTATCCCATGCATGTTTAAGTCCTGTTATCATTTCGGTATCCATTGCTGTTTCAGGTTTCCACCGCCCTATCTATAAAGAAGTATTTTCTCACATCCTCTAAAAGTCTCCCCCTTCCAGCCATATATCAGGCCCTCTTGTCCTTGAACATCTCCTTCTCAACAGAATTCAACCTTCCTTTACCTTACTGATACCTTTGAGGTATTTGAATGCTTCTATCTTGTCTCTCCTTTCCCTCCTTTCCTCTAGAGAGTACATATTTAACTCCCTGAGTCTTTCCCCATAGTGCTTCTGGTGCTGGCCATGCACCATTTTGGTTGCCATTCTCTGTGCTACCTTCATCCAATCTATAGCTTTTCTAAGATAGCTGGGACCTCCAGAACAAATGTTTGCAACAAGATATAGGGATCATAGTACCATCAAGAAAAGAGAGGAATATAGAATTAAAAGTCAATTAGTTTAACATTGAACATAGAAGCTGTTAGCGGAAAAGGACCTCTTTATTTATACCTCCTATTAGGGCACAAGCAGATGGATCCCTGAGGGTAACCCCCTTAGAGATAGTGCAGGAATTTGCTACATACTACAAGCAGCTATATAGGGATATGGATAGCCCCCCTTCCACAGAAGAGTTGGAAGTGTACCCTAGGGATTCTCGCCTGCCTTCCTTGGCAAATTCCACCCAAAAATTCTTATCCACTCCCTTATCGCAGGAGGAAATTACGGCCGTTATAAAGGCCCTGCCCTCGGATAAAGCTCTGGGACAGGATGGGTTTTCCACTTTATTTTATAAAGTTTTCAGGGAACAAGTACTGCCTGTGCTCCACCAGCATTACCTTCATATTCACTCTGGGGCTGCAGTAGACACTCACTTGTTTGAAGCCCTAATAGTCCTATTACCCAAACCGGACAAAGACCCCAAATCGGTTCAGAGTTACAGGCCAATATCCCTATTGAATCAGGTTGTCAAAATTCTTTCAAAGATATTGGCGGATAGGCTAACGCTGGTTCTCCCTGACCTGATTGGCATGTCTCAAGTTGGGTTAATGAGGGGACGTTCATCCTCAGACCATTTACGTACCCTCTCGCACATCTTCTTGGAGTCCAGGGATGCCACCTTTCCCACGGGGTTGATCTCCCTGGACGCCGAGAAGGCATTTGACCGGGTAAACTGGAATTTCTTATTCCAAGTTCTCAGAGCATTTGGGTTTCCCGCCATGTTCATAGGCTGGATCAGGGTGCTATATCGGTCTCCCTCTGCGAGGATTTCAGGTAATGGGGTTTTTTCTAAATTTTTCCTGCTACATTCAGGTACAAGACAGGGATGTCCCCTTTCCCCCTTATTATTTAATCTTTATTTAGAACCCTTATTCAAAATATTCTTAGCAACACGGGAATACAAGGTATTCTGATCCAGAACAATGTGATGAAGATAACAGCATATGCTGACGATCTCATCCTCCATTTGGCCCACCCTGTAACATCTATCCCGAATATGTTAAGTGAGATTGCCAAATTTAGTCTTTTTTTGAATTATAAGTTGAATGCAAACAAGACGTCCTTTTTTCCTCTTAATCACAAGGTTTTTATGACAGACATTATCCCTCTGGGATTGTGCTGGTCTCCCCGTGTTATCAAATACCTGGGTATCAAGTTAACACGTAATACATCCCTATGGTTTAAAGAAAATTTAGAACCTCTTTCTCAGATGATTGTGCAGGATCTAGAGAGATGGGATAAGCTTCTGATTTCAATATGGGGCCGCATTAACATAATTAAGATGAATGTATTTCCCCGCCTTTTTTACCCCCTGTCGCATCTCAACTCATTTGTCCCCGTATCCTGGTTTCAGAAAATGCAAAAACTTTTCATTAATTTTATCTGGTCTAATAAACATTCCAGGCTGGTCTATCACAAACTAGCTGCTCCTAAAAATGAGGGGGGGTTGCGGATTCCTCATTTAGCAATTTATTACTGGGCTAGTCATCTTGCTAAGTACCTGAAATGGGTAAGGCCAGGTCCGGAAAATCTGAGACCAGCCTGGCTCAACATTGAATTAGACTATATCCAGGCTATGAACATGGACCCCTCGACCATGCTCTTCTTCAAAGTTTCCCTTTTACAGAATGCTAGTAAATGCCCCACTTTCATGACTTCATTGAAGGTTCACTCGCAGCTGTGTTTGTTTCTAAGATATAATCCGAGTACAGACCTGTCTCAGTCTATCTGGAATTCTCCGGCTTTTACCATAAATAAGCAGGCAATCTCTCATACATGGTTACCTCAGTTAGGTGAGGGGATAGCTTCCTCATTCTTGGAAGACTCGGGGGCTTGGCTCCCTGTAACCGAGATTCTCAGAAGGTACAATATTCCAGACTCTCAGTCATTCAGGATTTGTCAATTGAAGCATTTGTTAATCACAATTTTTGGCAAAGTCCCTCCCCGCCAAACAGATTTTGCTTTGGTACCTGAACTTTCTTCTCTTCTCGAATCCCTAGGGGTTATCTCTAAGATATATCAGGTATTGTATCAATGGCAGTTTGGGAGTGGTAATGGTCCCACTAGTTTTTGGAACCCATTTTTCCCTCAGTCCACTTTCAATTGGTCGGCTCTCTGGATGTTCTGTCACAAATATGTGTCCCAAAATAGATTACGCCTCTTGCAATTTCATATTTTGCATAATATGTACTACACGCCAGTCAAACTGGCAAAATGGGGCCTTCTCGATACTAATAGGTGCACTAGATGCTCCCAGGAAGCTGGGACGCTTTTTCATATATTTTGGTCATGCCTCAAGATAGCTTCGTTATGGGATTTAATTAAAACCCACCTGAATCCCTTATTGGGATTACAGGACTGCTTTACATTGGATATTTGCCTTTTGGGAGATCTGTCTTCTATTAAGGTTAAAATTCGGAGATTTCATATATCTATGATCGCACTCTCGGTTAAAATTTATTCTCAGGCATTGGAAAGATGTGATTTGTCCAACATAACAGGAATGGATTCATGAAATCCTTGCTAATCTCCATACAGAAAAGGCCATAGCAAGCCTCCAAAATAGGCTACAAAAGTATAAGTATGTATGGGATCCCCTTCACACTTTAATTATCACCGCTAGGATTTAAAGTGTAACTGGTTTATCTGCTGTCTTATCAAGTATTCGATTATCATGGATAGCTAGTTACTACAATACTTGAAGGAACTGTTGTGCTGGGGGGGGGAGTAGGGGAGGTTGGGGGGCAGTGTTGGATTGTACTACTAACTGGCTGTTCATATTTGTATCACTGCCTCCTGTATTGTGAAAATTTTGTGAATAAAGTGTGAATTGAAAAAAAGAAAAGGACCTCTTTGTCCACCTAGTTTGCTCTAAGGTCCTTACCTACTGTGCTACCATTGACCATAACTGATCTCCAGCCTTAACCCACCCCCCACCCTCGCACCATCCCTGTTACCAATGTCCCCTTATGTGATCCCATGCATGTGTGAAAACCTGTTATCATTTCGGTACCCATTACCTCTACTGGCAGGGTGTGCCTGTTCGCAGACGATACAAAGGTCTGCAATAGGGTGGATTCACCTAGTGGGGTGCAATCCATGAGGTGGGACCTGGAGAGGCTGAAGAGGTGGTCTGACACATGGAAATTGAAGTTTAATACACAAAATTGCTCACTGATGCACCTGGGGAGGAAGAATAGGAGAGAAACTTACTCCCTTGGTGGGTTGGTGATTAAGGAGAAGGAAACAGAAAGGGACCTGGGGATTATGGTATCGCGTGACCTCAAGGTGGGCAGACAGTGTAGCAGGGCAGTGGGAAAGGCAAATGGAATGTTGGCCTGCATTGCGAGGGGTTTTAATAGCAGGAAGAGGGAGGTGCTAATGCCATTATACAGAACCATGGTTAGGCCACATCTGGAGTATGGGGTGCAGTTCTGGAGGCCTCACCTACGAAGAGATGTTGAGCTGATGGAGAGGGTGCAGAGAAGGGCAACCAAAATGGTATGTGGGATGCAGGATGTACCCTATGAGAGAAGATTGAGAGGGCTGAATTTGTACCCTCTAGAGACTAGGAGGGAGAGGGGGGACATGATTGAGACCTTTAAGTACCTGAAGGGAATAAATAAGGTAGAGGGTAACAGCTTGTTCAAATTGAAGAAGGGAATGAACACGAGGGGACATAGCCTCAAACTGGCAGGTGGGCAATACAGAGGTAATGTCAGGGGGCAGTTTTTCACAGAGAGGGTGGTGGAGGCCTAGAACAAGCTGCCGGAGGAGATAGTGGCAGCTGAAGCGATAGAGGGGTTCAAGAAGGCTTGGGATAGATTTAAGGGGTTGGGAAAAGAGGGTGGAAGCAAAACAGAAGGGGGGAGGTAGGGTGTTGGGCAGACTAGATGGGCCATGGTGCCTTTCTCTGCCATCACATTTCTGTGTATCTGTGTGGGCTGTTCCAGGTGTCCACCGCCTTCTCTGTAAAGAAGTATTTTCTCGCATCCCCTCTCAGTATCCCCTCTTCCAGCTACATATCATGTCTCCTTGTCCTTGAACATCTCTTTCTTAGCAGAATTCAACCTTCCTGTACCTTATTGATACCTTTGAAGTGCTCTATTTGAATGCTTCTATCATGTCTCCCCTTTCCCTCCTTTCATCTACACAGTACATATTTAACTCCCTGAGTCTTTCCCCATAGTGCTTCTGGTGCAGGCCCTGCACCATTTTGATTACTCTTCTCTGTACTGCCTTCACCCAATCTATAACTTTTCTGAAATGGCTGGGCCCTCCAGCACAAATGATTGCAAAAGCAGCTGCAAATGGGGATCATAGTAACATCAAGAAAAGAGAAACATAAAGAATATAAAGTCAATTAGTTTAATGTTGAACATAAAAGCTGTTTGCAGAAAAGGACCTCCTGGCTCAGCTATTCTGCCCTAACGTCCCTACCTACTGTGTTTCCGTGGATCCTAAATGATCTCCAGCTTTAACCCCCCAACCCCGCACCAGCCCTGTTAGAAAGGTCCCCTTATGTATATCTCATGCATGCTTCAATCCTGTTACCATTTCGGTACCCATTTTATCTGTGCTCTCTGGCTGTTCCAGGTTTCCACCTCCTTCCCTGTAAAGAAGTATTTTCTCACATTCCCGCTAAGTCTCCTCCATTCCAGTTACCTATCAGGCCCCCTTGTCCTTTAGCAACTATTTCTCAGTAGAAGTGAACATTTTTGTACCTTAATGATACGTCTGAGGTATTTGAATGCTTTTATCATGTCTCTCCTTTCCCTCCTTTCCTCTAGAGAGTACATACTTAACTGAGTCTTTCCCCATAGTGCTTTTTGTACAGACTGTGCACCATATTGGTTGCCCTTTTCTGTACTGCCTTTACCCGATCTATATCTTTTCTGAGATGGCTGGGATCTCCAGAACAAAAGTTTGCAACAGCAAATAGGGATCTCATAGTAACATCAAAAAGAGAAACATAAAGAATATAAAGTCAATTAGTTTAACATTGAACATGGAAGCACATGGCAGAAACGCATCTCCTGGCCCACCTAGTCTGCCCTAAGTTAACAAGCTACTGTGATGCCATGGACCATAACTGAACTCCAGCATTAACACCCCATCCCCCCATGCACATCAGCCATGTGTTACCAAGGTCCCTTCCATGCATGTATGAAACCTGTTACCGTTTCGGTACCCATTACTTCTGCTGGCAGGCTGTTCCAGGTATCTATCTCATTCCCTGAAAATAAGTATTTCCTCACATCCCATCTAAGTCTCCTGACTTCCAGCAACATATCATGCCCCTTTGTGCTTGAAAATCTCTTTCTCAGCAGAATTGAACCTTCCTGTACCTTATTGATACCTTTGAGGTATTTGAATGCTTCTATCATGTCTCTCCTTTCCCTCCTTTCCTCTGTAGAGTACCTATTTATCTTAATGAGTCTTTCCCCATAGTACTTCTGGTGCAGGCCATGCACCATTCTGGTTGCCCTTCATTGTACTGCCATCACCCAATCTATATGTTTTCTGAGATGGCTGGGACCTCCAGAACAAATGTTTGCAACTGCAAATAGGGATCATAGTAACATCAAGAAAAGGCAAGCATAAAGAATAAAAAGTCAATTAGTTTAACGTTGAATATAGAAGCTGTTGGCAGAAACGGACCTCCTAGCCCACCTAGTCTACCCTAAGTTAAAAAGCTACTGTGCTGCCATGGACCATAACTGATTTCCAGCCCTAACCTCCCCCACCCCCACACACACCAGCTCATCTTACCAATGTCCCTGGCTCTTATGTGTATCCCACGCATGTTTTAAACCAGTTACTGTTTCAGTACCCCTTACCTCTGCTGGCTGGCTGTTCCAGGTGTCCAGCACCTTCTCTGTCAAGAAGTATTTTCTCACATCCCGTCTAAGTCTTCCCCTTTCCTGCTGCATATTATGCCCCTTTGTCCTTGAATATCTCTTTCTCAGCAGAATTGAATCTTCCTGTACCTTATTGATACTTCTGAGATATTTGAATGTTTCTATCATGTCTCTCCTTTCCCTCCTTTCCTCTAGAGAGTACATATTTAACTCCCTGAGTCTTTCCCCATAGTGCTTCTGGTGCTGGCCATGCACAATTTTGGTTGCCCTTCTCTGTACTGCCTTCACCCAATCTATATCTTTTCTGAGATAGCTGTGACCTCCAGAACAAATGATTACAACAGCAACAGCAAATAGGGATCATAATAACATCAAGAAAAGAGAAGCATAAAGAATATAAAGTCAATTAGTTTAACGTTGAACATAGAAGCTGTTTGCAGAAAAGGATCTCTTGGCTCATCTAGTCTGCATGAAGGTCTCTACCTACTGTGCTGCCATGTACCATTACTGATCTCCAGCATTATCCCCCCCACCCTCACACCAGCCCTGTTACCATGGTCCCCTTATGTGTATCCCATGCATGTTTGAAACATGTTACATTACAGTACCCATTACCTCTGCTGGCAGGCTGTTTCAGATGTGCGCCGCCTTCTCTGTAAAGAAGAAGTTCCTCACATCCCCTCTAAGTCTCCCCCCTTCCTTTCGCATATCATCCCCCCTTGTCCTTGAACATCTCTGTCTTAGCAGAATTGAACCTTCTTGTAGCTTATTGATATCTTTGAAGCATTTAAATGCTCCTATCATGTCTCCCCTTTCCCTCCTTTCCACTAAAGAGTACATATTTAACTCCCTGAGTCTCTCCCCATAGTGCTTCTGGTGCAGGCCATGCTTAATTTTTCTTGCCCTTCTCTGCACTGCCTTCACCCAATTTATATATTTTCTGAGAAGGCTGAGACCTCCAGAAAAAAATTACTGCAACAGCAACAGCAAATAGGGATCATAGTAACACC
Organism: Neoceratodus forsteri; assembly: GCA_016271365.2. NCBI lineage: Eukaryota > Metazoa > Chordata > Ceratodontiformes > Ceratodontidae > Neoceratodus > Neoceratodus forsteri. The sequence goes on along the minus strand of CM057456.1, from coordinate 167,399,444 downwards.
AAGAAAAGAGAAGCATGAAGAATATAAAGTCAATTAGTTTAACATTGAAAATAGAAGCTGTTGGCAGAAAGGGACTTCATGGCCCACCACCTTGTCTGCCCTAAAGTCCCTACCTACTGTGCTGCAATGGACCATAACTGATCTCCAGCCTTAACAACCCCCCCCGCACAATCCGATACCAGCCCTTTTACCAATGTCCCCCGGTGAATTCCATGCATGTTTGAAACATGTCACTGTATCAGCACCCATTACCTCTATTGGCAGGCTGTTCCAGGTGTCCACTGCCCTCTCTGTAAAGAAGTATTTCCTCACATCCCCTCTAAGTCTCCCCCCTTCCAACTACATATCATGCCCTCTTGTCCTTGAACATCTCTTTCTCAGAAGAATTGAACCTTCCTTTACCTTACTGATACCTTTGAGATATTTGAATGCTTCTATCATGTCTCTCCTTTCCCTCCTTTCCTCTAGAGAGTACATATTTAACTCCCCGAGTCTTTCCCCATAGTGCTCCTGGTGCTGGCCATGCACCATTTTGATTGCCCTTCTCTGTACTGCTTTCACTCAATCTATATATTTTCTGAGGTGGCTTGGACCTCCAGTACAAATTATTGCAGCATCAAATAGGGATCATAGTAACATCAAGAAAAGAGACACATAAAGAATATAAAGTCAATTAGTTTAATGTTGAACACAGAAGCTGTTGGCAGAAAAGGACCTCATGGCCCACCTAGTCTGCCCTAAGGTCCTTACCTACTGTGCTTCAATGGACCATAACTGATCTCCAGCCTTAACCTCCCCCCATGCGCCAGCCCTGTTACCAAGGTCCTCTTATGTGTATCGCTTGCATGTTTGAAACCTGTTACCATTTTGGTACCCATTACCTTTGCTGGCAGGCTGTTCCAGGTATCCAGCACCATCTCTGTAAAGAAGTATTTCCTTGCATCCCCTCTAAGTCTCCCCCCTTCCAGCTACATATCATGTCCCCTTGTCCTTGAACATCTTTTTCTCAGCAGAATTGAACCTTCCTTTACCCTATTGATACCTTTGAGGTATTTGAATGCTTCTTTCATGTCTCCCCTTTCCCTCCTTTCCTCTAGACAGAACATATTTAACTCCCTGAGTTTTTCCCCATAGTGCTTCTGGTGCAGGTTATGCGCCATTTTGGTTGCCCTTCTCTGCACTGCCTTCACTCAATCTATATCTTTTCTAAGATGGCTTGGACCTCCAGAACAAATGAGTGCAACAACTAATAGGGATCGTAGTAACATCAAGAAAAGAGAAGCATAAAGAATATAAACTCAGGTTAACAGTGAAGCAGTTCATGAGGACTTTGTACTGCTGTCTGCATTTGTAGTCTAATGTAGTTGTAACCATTAAAGTGTTATATTCCCTTCTCTCTGTGGATATCTTGTGACTTTTTATACATCCCTGTCAGTAGAAATGTCTTCCTGTGGTTTACCCAGGCACTTAAAATAGGCAAGGAAAAAACCCTCCTACTTTTAAGAAAAAAAAACAGCTTTGTTTGTTTAGACAGCTGTGTTGTCAAGCAGTAGGTATCACAGAGACACAGAGAGAGAGAGAGAGAGAGAGAGAGAGAGAGAGAGAGAGAGAGAGAGAGAGTTAAGTGTTTGGTTTTGTGTAGCTGCAGAGGTAGGGAAGAGAAATGAACCTGTTTTTCAGGGAACAACATTTTATTTCATATATCACCTTGCATGCATGAGGTATCTTACAGCTAAGGTATTAAGAGTGGGTGGCAAGTGAATTACTCCATACACATAAAGGGATGCAGCTTCATCCCCAAGAGATGCAAACTGTACATGTCACTCTATGAATCATTTAAAATAACACAAGTTTAGTTTCACATTCTTACCATGAGGGAAGCAAGTAAAATCAACCAGCATGGTTAGGAAACAAAGGTATCCACACCTCTGGATGAGTGGGGGAAGGGATATCAGCAAAACAAGTTTGTCAGTTTGCAAATGGTAGTAAATTAAGCACTGAAACTTAACAAAGAAAGAGAAGGCCCATAAAACACTATGAAAGAGGTTTCAACTTGCAAAAAAAGTCAGTACTGGGGAGGGTTCAATTAACTTCTCAAGCCAGAGAACAAATAATGCTCTCCAGCTGCCATACACACATAGGCAGCGTAGTAAGGGGGCTTCAGCAAATGGCACTATTTTTAACACACTATCATGTTATTTGGTAGGTAATTTATGCAGGTAGTCCTTTTCTCAAAACAAAACATTTGCAGAGCTACGCCCACTGTGGCCATAAAAAAAAGAACGTATGCTTCCCACGTGCTGTCTTCCTGAATTATTTTATAATTCCTACAGGCCTCTCTTTTGGTTCTAATTGTGGTTCTTACCTGGTTCCTGACCTATATTGTTTTTTGGGGCTTGTTCTTCTTGGTCACTTTTCTTATGCACATCCTGGTAGCCTCTAGAATGTCTAATATAATCAGCCCACCTATTTCTTCCACATCTACATACTCCTGGATCATTATCAGCTTGCTTCTGACTACATCCATCAGTTTGTCAAAATTGGCTCCCTTAAGTTTAAAACCTCTGTCTTGGATTGCAATTTTTCCACCCCTAAGGCTAACTCAAAACACACAGAGTTGTGGTGACTGTTGACCAGTGGATCTCCAATCTCTGCAACACTTATAACCTCTGAGTCAGAGAGAACCACATCCAAGATTATGTCCAGTCTAGTCAGGGCATCAACTAGTTGTGTAAGTAGTCTTGTAGGGCATCAACCACCTTTTGGCTCCTATTAGAACTTACCACAGGGACTCTACAGTTATCTTCAGGCATATTCAGGTATCCTACCACCATTGTGTCCCCTTTTTGTACTACAACTCTGATCTCCTCTAGGAGCTCATTGTCCCTTTCATCAGCCTGCCCTGGAGGCTGGTATACTGCACCATTGTGGATCCCCTTCCTGGTTTCTGAGCTAAGTAACATCCACAGGGATTCCACACCTTCCTTTTTTGATGATATCTACTGAGAAGGCATTTATCCTGTCCTTTGCATATACTGCCACCCCTCCCCACTAGCCTCCCTTCAATTTTGTCAGAACAAGGCATAGCCTGGGACCAAAGGGTTCCAGTCATTTTTCTCCAAGGCCCAAATCTCTGTGATGGCCACCAGGTGCACTTGGGATTCTGCCATCATAGCCTGCAGTTTGCTTATTTTGTTTCCCAGGCTTCTGGCATTGATGCATACCCCCTCTCCATAGTCTGGCAACCCTGCTGTTATTCGCTACTATTGGTTCTGCTCTTGGGTCTGTGGATGCGTGGCCTTGTGTTTGGTTCCCGATAGTTTCTGACTATTTACAACATGTGTTCCTAGGTCATGGGAGGGAAATTCCTACTTGTGGGGGAGTGACGAATAAGTTCCTATCAGAAGTGTATTTTCTCTCAGCCCAGTGGTGCTGAGGGTTGAGGAACTGGACGCAGTACACCGGTGACCTGGGTTTAGGAGCAGACTCGGGCTGTCAGGGGTTGGCAGGGGAGAGGGAGGATAGATCATCCCATGACAGCTCTTCTTCCTCTGGGGTGGGGAAGGGGTTCACGTTGCTCTGCAGCAGCAACAGGCAGAAGCCAGGGGCACTGCTAGAAGAGCACATAGTTGAGAGTTGGATCATGGTGGGCATCAGCACATTGTGCATGAATGCCATTGTGCGTCCGACTCTGAGGGAGAAAAAATCCAGGAGGAAAACTGCAGGGCATTCGTGGTGGCTGATGGCCATGCGCTGCATCCCCGGACATGAGAGGTGCACCCCGCAGGTATCAGGATCCAGGACCCCGAAGGGGGGGGACTCTGCATGCCAGCCTGCATGGAGGAGAGTGTGTCACTGGCCAGACCAGGTCTGGAGGTGTAGGTGCCAGCAGCCAGATGACTCGCCGCCCACTCCACAGAGGTAGGAGAAAGAATATAGTGATAAAAAAAGAAGTGTATTTTCTGATAGGTTCCCTAGCATTAGCCCCCCCACCTAGTTTAAATGGTTGAAATGGATGTTGAATTCCTGCCCCAATGCACTCACTTTTTCCTTTGTTTGCTGAAGTCCATCATACCTGAAAAGTTTCCTCTCCCAGAAGCTTCCCATTAGCCTATGACGTGATATCCTTTTTCACACCATCCATGTAACCAAGCACTGAATTCCTCGATGCCCTTGTTCCTGACTTTGTCATTGCGATCCCCTTTGCCCCACACTGGGAGGATCTCTGAGAATGTCAGGGCAGTTGTTCTAGCCTCCAGCCATTCCCCCAGCTTAATGACATTTTGCTTAGTTGCTTTCATTGTTTGAGCAGACAGGTCATTCATAGTGAGATGAATCAGAACATTGGTTCCTTTCTCCACTTTGTCTACCAAACTCCCGATGTATTTGGAGCCGTGCTGTGCTGAAGCTCAAGGAAGGCATTTAACCATCACCTTAGGTTGTGTACCTTTACTCAGGTGGGATTCGATTCCCTGATCATGGAGTCCCCCAGAACAAGAAATTTCTTACTCCTTGATCCACCATGTGTTACCTTGCCACTTTCAGATGCCATCTCTCTGCTACAACTGACCTCCTTGATGAGCTCAGGGTCACCTCTCACTGATTCAGCACCCTTCATATTCTCCAGTGGTGAAAAATGTTTTTTTTGTTGGAATGGTGTTGATCCAAACAGATCCTGCATTGTCCATCCCTAAAATCTTCCTCCTCCCCTGACCCACTATCCTCCAACCCCCAGGGCCAGTGGGTCTCTGGGGAGAGGACATGGTTGGCTTGCACTCCAGATTAGCTCTGTACTGTAATGTACTGTAATGTACAAAACAATTTTAACAGAAAGCTATCCACAGTGCAGTGGACTTCAGTCACACATACAGAACAGGTGTGGTTCAAGTCCCATATATAGCACAGCTGTAGCTCAAATCATATATAAAGGAGAATTGTGATTCAGGTCCTATACAATGTGGTTTAAGTCTTACACAGAGGACAGGTTGGAGTAAGTATCACACAAGGGTCAAGTATGGTTCAAGTCCCCTACAAAGGACAGGTGTGGTTACTGTCCTAAACAAAGGTCAGGTGTGGTTAGACCCCACACAGAGGACAGGTGTTGTTCCAGTCTTGTACAAAGGACAGGTGTGGTTCAATTCCCATACAAAGGGCAGGTGTACATCAAATTCCGCACAAAGGATGACTGTGGTTCAGGTCCCTCACGGAGGACAAGTGTTGTTTAAGTCTCGCACAAAAGACAAGTGTGGTTCAAGTCCTATATGAAGGACATCTGTGGTTTATGTCCCTCAATCAGAACAGGTGTGGTTCAAGTCCTATACAAAGGACAGGTGTGATTCAACTCTCTCACACAAAGGCAGGTGTGGTTCAAGTCTCATGCACCCAAAAAGTATAGCTCAAATCCCATACAATAGGCAGGTGTGGTTCAAGTCCCACACCAAGGATGGGTGTGGTTCAAGTCCCATAGAAAGGACAGGTGTGGTTCAGGTCCAATACGAAGGACATAACAGTATATAGTTCAAATTCCACACAAAGTCAGGTGTGGTTAAAGCCCTATGCAAAGCTCAAGTGTGGTTTAAGTCCCAAATTGTCAGAGCTTTGGTACTGACAGGTATATGGGGGAGGGGGGTTGTGGAATAAGATTTGCTGCATAAAAAAGCTTTGAATCTATTTTTAAAAGCTCACAAAGGCTCACATATAATGGTTGGTAACTTACAAAAAAAGATTTTATTGACAACATTGCTAATGATAAAAAGCAGCACCAAGCAGTTATGTAAACTGCTTGCTATAATAACACATGTACAAACACAAATCCCCAAAATGACAAGAATAAATTAATCCATCACCTACCCCAAGATATAGCAGCCCTCTTGCCCTAGCACTTTTCTGTGTCTCCAGCTTCATAGGGGATGACATAAAGGTCTCAGCCACACTTAGACTTAAAAAAAAAAACCACCACCCACACATGACCAAGAAAATGAATGACTATGTTGTGACATTGCATATAAAGTGCATGATGTGCAACATGTGATGTGATATTGATGTGCAGTTACAAACATCCAAAAGTTCAGAAACATAAATGTAAGTACAAGCTCCCTTCCATATTTATTATACATAGCTTGTACATATGGAGTTTGCAGTTTAAGGTTATTGTTTAACCATGACAGAAGTTGCACATTTGCAAATACAAAGTCTGTTGTTAGGTTTGCTTAAAAAGTTCAGTCCAGTATGCAATGAAAGGGAACATATATCTTCCTCTTGATGGTGGTATCTTTTATGATCTGGTTCAAGCAAGACATCAAAGTATTATATCAGTTACTTCTTAATCGCCTGGCCTCTGATTGCTTACATACAGACTTGGTATGATGATGCAAAAAACAAATATTGGAAGCAGTGGCTAATAAAGGTAAAAAAATAGAGAGGTTAGGTACATTCATATAACTTTATATAACTATACAAATTGATATACTGCTTACATATTTACAGCATTGGAACCTAATGGTTTCGGGGTGCATTTAAGGAGTTACTTCAAATGCAAATTATACAATGGCAAGAAGGAATCTTGGACTGTGATTGGTCAGTCTGGGGCCGGACCCATGGCGTTATTCCAGCATAACACCATGGGTCTAGTCTCAGCACTGTGAACCAATTGAGGATACTTTTTTAGGATCTTATTCTCTTGTTTTGTGTCTCCTCTTAAGAAACTAAAATATTTTTCCACACTAATAAAAACATTCTTTAATTTTTTTTTATTCTATACATAACAACAAGCCATTGTATAATAGGAATAATGCACTCCAGGGTGTGTGACGTGCTGGAATAACACCACACCTGGGGCATTGGATACACTTGGCCTATGGCCTTGTGCCCAACCCCCACTGGCGTGGCGTTATCCCAGCACGTCACTCACCCTGTCATGCATTATTCCTTTAATATGACATATGCAGCACCATTTAAGATCATTGCAGCTAATAGTGACTCTATCTTCTGTAAACCTAAGACACCGGCATATTGGCTGCTGATGATTATGGGAGCACTCATTATTCTATGGTACTCAGACAATCTATAGTGCTACACAAAACATTCATCTGCCCTATTACAAAAATGTCTTGTTGTCTAAAATATAATTTAGCCAGTGTGGTTTTAAAAAGTTGAGCTTTAAAATCTATGATGCCTATCTTTGCAGGAGGTTTTGCAGTCTGTCACCTCCCCTCAGGTTTATGGATATATTTTCTATACCCATAATGGTCAATTGCCTTAACTCCAAGTTATGGGACTCCAAAAAATGTGTGCCCAAAGGGGTGTTCTCTTTTCCTCTTATTATGCCCCAACATGCCCTGTATTCTTTGTTTTAGTGGTCTTGTTCTGCCAAAGTAACTCTTTGGACAGGAGTAAGTCAGGGTATGGACAACAAATTCTGTGTCACAGCTGCTAAATCTTTCAATTGCATATGTATTTTCTGTGAAAGGATCCTCAAATTCTTTAATTTTTTTTTTTCTCGTAGCTGCATATGTTGCAGTGCTGACATTTAAAGAGTCCTGCAGGCAAAATTGGTAGCCAAGTACTGCATTGAGTCTTTTTGGGGGCCTCATATCTATTATTATAAAATGGGTTAGCTAAACCAGCCAATCAGATAGCAAGCTCACCATGCATGAAATATGTTCCATGCATGAGTAAAAAAAGGATGGCAGTAAACAGGCTAAAATCATGAAGCGTAGAATGTTGGCATTTAAAAATGCCGCCATTGTTGTTTTCTCACTAACCTCCCAGCACTGAGGACTTGAGGACTAATAATCGCTAATCAGACCCAGATGCCAGCCCAGGAGGAGAGAGAGAGAGATAGGGGTTCAGGAGACAGACTACGTAGAAGAGAGGATCAATGGAGAGAGTCGGGACTCGAACAGAGACTAGGAGAGACGTGATGGCTTGCAGGCAGGTCCTGTGGTTTGCAATGGCCAGGGGCTGGGCTCAGGCACAAGAAAAACTAGTCTTTTTTTTTTTAGTTCTGTGGTTCTGTATTCACAGCAGATGAAATGCAACAGTGAGCAACAGTAAGTACAGTAAGTGACGGTCCCCTGAAACGAGTGAGCAATGATCTTCCCGAGGCAACCATGAAATTGACAAAAGAATCTTGCCTCTTTTTGTGTCTCGATCTGCCTCGGTACCAGGTGAACAGCGTGGGGGACACAGAGTTAGTAATTTAGTATGTCTAGTAGCAATCGCGCTCCCGCCCTGGTTGTTGGTAAACCAAAAGAAGCTTCTTGTAAGTAACTTGTTACCTTTTTTGTGGTCATGCCAACTTTCGGGAGGTAAGGAGATGGGAGAAATACTTCCAGGAAGAGAAGTAGCTGCTGGGTGTTTTAGGTCAAATGACGTCATACTGTGATAGGTGGAAGGACTATTTTGTCATAAATCCACATAAACAAATCTTTTTTTAATATAAAAAATTATTTTTTATAACTATGAAAATTTTAAAAAGAAAGAAGACCATTTTACAAGCGCAATAAGAAACTCCAGGTATGTGCATGGAACAGATTTTACCACATGTCAGGGTCTAAAGGCACTCGGCCAAGGCCTCATGCCTTATTATGCCCCTGGCCGTGTGGTAAAATCTGTTTCATGCACACCCTGTCATGTCTTATTACTTACTGGACAACATTGTCTCTAATGTTCTGTAGCTACCTGAATGTGACCCAAAGTTTATCATCCAGTGTTTTTTTTTCAGTGCATCATCCCTCATTGGCATGGGCTGATATTTATGCATCACAAAGCCTATCTCACTTGAAACCTTATTAAAGGTGGAAAAAAATGTCACGGGCCCAAATTCAGTATTTGTTTCTCTCTTCCTACAGTAGGGTTTCTCTGTCTAGTTTTGTGACATTTCTCAAGGCTTCATCTAAGATGTTCTGATTATACGTATGGGCTCTAAACCTTTGCTCAGTCTCACTTATTTGTGTTACAAAATCTCTCTGCTGGCTACAGTTCCACTTAATTTGGACATATTATCCATACCGAATATAATTTTTCAGTTTCAGCGGATGTGCACTCTTGTCATGTAACATTGCATTGGTTTCTCTGGGTTTTCTGTTGCCTCTTGGTCTCATGCTTTGTCCAGGTTAATCTATTTATATGACATCTAAGAAATCAGTTTGTGATTTTTTTCTGATTTATGGGAGAACCTGAGGTTTAGCCAGCCCAGTGGCACTGAGGGTTGAGGCGCTGGACACCACACCTCGTGCTATGTCAGCAACCTGATTTCAGGAGTGAATTCGGACACCAGGGTCATCAGGGGAGGGTTGAGGATGAGTGCCTCATGGTGCTCTCCTCCTCGGGAAAGAAGGGTTGGGATGTTCTGCAGTGCCAGCGGCACCTGGTGGAGACCAGGGACACTGCAGCATGCCAGATGCTGGCAGGGTTGCCGTGCACCAGTGCAACGACATGCACCAAACAAGGGAGGGGCTGGGGTAGCACACAGAACAGGGGAAAACAGCGGCACCATGGACAGGCGATGGCACCTGCCCCCATGCCTTTCACCGGGCCAACCCCAACTGGCCTTGAAGTTCCTCCATCATGAGCCCTACCCTGCAGCCAGAGTCTGGCTCACAAGAGCACTCAAAAGAAGGGGCGACCCACCCCGGGCAGGTTAAACTGGGGGTGCTGGCTGTGGGGAGGGGGGGAGAGAGAGAAGGAACAGATCAGGGGGCCTCAGGTGGGCAGGACATGAACTAGAATGCCTGAGAGAGGTTCCAAGGGGCCACAACCGGAGGGAAATATATTAAAAAAAAAAAAGACTGAGGTTTTGCTCATTTTGATTAAGCTACTGTACAAATTCTTGGGCTCATTCAGCCTCACCTTCCCATATGCAGAAGACATCATCAATATAACAGAGACAAAGAATAAAGTCATCTGCATATGGAAAGGCATTGGAAAACAATGTGTTACTGTCCCTTAGATCCATAATCAAGTTGATGTATGATGGGACCATACTTGTTCCAATTGCTGTTCCACATGTTTGTTAAATGATTTGTTTCTGAAATATAAAGATGTGTTTTAGAATAAACTCGAATGATTCCACAATTAATTTACCAAGGCTATCTTGCCCATCTCTATTTACATAGTACTGGCCTGCCATCATCCCTTGGCATGCTCAATCGATGTGTAGAGGGATTCCACATCTACTGCCAGCTGGTAATAATCTTCACTCCACACAAAATGTACCCATTTTTGCAAGAGGTCACACATGTCCCTGAGGTGCAATCTCAGCACAGACACATTCCCTTTTAAGAAAAACTCCACAAATTTTGATAGGCTGTCTGTGAGAGGCCCCAACCCAGAGTCAACTGTGCAGCCTGGTGAATTCAAACTGCTCTTGTGCATTTTTAGGTAATGCATATATTACAGGAAGGATAGGGTGAGGGTCCAGATACATTTGAACACATATTCAGTTATTACTCCTGCCTTAATGTCTTCCTGTAAATGCAAATATATCTCCTTTTTAAATACATTAGTTGGATCTCCGTCTAGAGGATGGTGACTGTTAACATATTTTAATAGATTTAAAATCATATTCTAATACATACTCTCATCCATAAAAATTATTGTTTTCCCCTTTATCAGCTGAATTCTCTATTATGTCCTCCATTTGTTGGAGATGCTGAAGCACCATTGTCTCACGCCATAATAAACTGAAATGGGTCACAGTATTCTGCGATTTAACAATATTGTCCAATTTTTTTCTTGTCAATGATTCAATGGTTAGACGTTTGGTGTTTACAGTGAAGGGTAAAAAAAAAAAACTATTTGGGTTTAAACATATGCTATTTTGTTGCCATACATTAGAATCTAGACCACAATTTAGTGCTATATACATCTAGGGTGGGACATGCCAGAGGCCAGCGTAAGACCTGCACAGCGCAAATCCACTGCACCATGGTGCACTGAGCTTGATATTCAAAGGTTGCACAAGGCAGCATGCGCCAGCACAACACAGCTGAATATTGCACAGATGCACCATAGTGTAGCTTGGGCTGCACCAGGAAGCAACCCAACATGCACAATAGAGCAACCAGGGATGAGCAAGGGGCCGTGGTATATGTGCCAGGACACATATGGACCGGCAACAGGCACAGCAATGTGGAATGAGCTTCCACCAGGGTGCTGAGGGTGCCAGGGATGAGGCACGGCAAGCACATGGAGGAACACCACCAAGTACACATGGGGATGCAGCAGGCCCCCACCCATGTGCACCGCAGTGGTGCACGGAAGTAGGGTGACACCAATGGCCATGGGTGAACAACCACCGGCGACCCCCTCCACAGGAAGGCATGCGCCATGCCACCCGGACCACAGCCGGCAACACATGGGCAAACAGCACGCAACACACACACACCACACAACCAGTACAGACAGACCACAGCCGCCCCAAGGCACAGCCACTGGCCAATTGGTGAACACCACCATGCACATCCCCATGGACAGTGCAGGTGCTCCACGTAGCCACCATGCACACCACTGCAGCATGGCTCCACACGCCAGCCGCAAAGCAGACCAGGACACAGTTGGGTAACCATAAATAAATGCATTAATGACAGATATAAAAGACAGAGGAATATATTTATGTGGACAGGGAACAATGAATAAGGAAACTATGTACAGGAAGGCAAAGCCAAGGAAGGAAGGTAAGGGGACAGGGGTCAGGGCAAGACAAGGGGACAGGGGAGGGCAAGGGAAAGGGGGAACAGGGATGTAGAAGGGTCACAGGCCAATGGGATCTATGGGCGGCCTCATCCCACCACTGTCTGGCACTATTGCCTGCATAATGTCCTTTGCAGCATCCTGGCAACCTGCAGTGTGGCAGTGGACACCTCCAGGATCCTCCTAAGGAGGCGGGTGTTCAGCACTGGCTGACGGACACCCAAGACAAAGGATGGAACATGGTATCAGTGCGAGTCTGGAATACCCAGCCCACCCAATGTGTGCAGCGGACAGTGAGGACCCTCGCCCCTGGGATGGCACCCTAGCCACCTTCAGTGGGTGTGCCCACACGTGCCGCCAACCCGGCATACCACAGCCACGCAGAACACTGCACACCAACACCACCCATGGGTCACCCACCACCACTGTGGCAGGCAGACAACATAGTACAGTGGCAGGACTGCAGCAGCACAGCTGGATGCACCCACAGCCCACCTGTGGTAGCCACACACAGGTGCAATGGCCACAGCATGGTGCAACAGACACCACAGGCAGTACACAGCTGCAATGGCTATGCGCACAAGGGGCCGTGGCCCACCCCACCCCCACTGCCCACCCTGCACAACAATGTAGCATGTAACAATGCTTATTTGCATGCTGCAGCACACCATGCACCGGCCCAGCAGCACCACCCCTGTGGCCTGCACCCTGTGGTGGGTTCCATGCATTGGCCAGCCATGACCCACACACAGCGCCAGCCAGTAGAACCCTCCTCTGCTCCTCAGGGCCTAGGATGGAAACATAGGGATGCACAGATCAGTACCCGACATCACCATATGCTCTCCCAGGAAAGCGTGCACCCCGGCCTAACCCAGCTGCGGCATGGTGACTCAGCGCATACATGTTGCGCCACCCTAGGCCACAGGGTGTGCAGCCCCAGCAGCCTCCCTCCCTCAGCATGGTATGCTACCCTGCCAGCCCCACGGAACACTGGATGGGCACAGATACAAGCGATGCACACTTACCTAGCCATGGCACAACACCCCTCTGGATGCATGCCTGCAGTGCTTGGAGATGCTCTGGGTCCCCTGCTGCAGGTCCGTATAGTGGTGGCAACACTGCTTACCAGTGTGCTGGACACCAGTGGCCTGCTCTATCTCCTCCACCACCTCCTGCCCTACCTCTGTTCTTGGCCTGTCAAGGGGCACCTGCCCAAACAGGCTGCCTGTGTGGGGTTCCACCAGGGCCACAAGGTTGACCAGTTCTATCTGTATCCAATTCAGATCCCTGGAACTGCTGTGGCACAGCATTGCTGTACTGCTGCAGAACAATTAAAAATGGTGCCCTGTAGAACATGAGCTCCACGTGCTGGGGATGCGCGCATCGCACGGAGATGCACTGCCCACGGCAATTGCATATCCTCGGGGATGCATGATATGTGCCTGGCTGCACTGGCACGTGGTGCAGGGCAACCTGAGGGGCAAAGGGCAAGCCTGGCATCAAGGGTCAGTATGTGCACCATGCACGACTGTGCTATTGGGACCACCATGCATGGTGCGCAATAAGGGCATGTGGGCACCACGGGCTATGAGCCAATAGTGCCCATGCACCGTGGGGCTAATGGCACCCAGGCACCATTAGCCCCATGGCACCTGCATGCCATAGGCTATAGCACCTGGCCACATGCCCAAAGTGGCCAAGCGCCGTATCATGTATTGCACAGTAAGGGTATGCTGCGCTGTTGGCGTAGGTGCCAGCAGTGTGTGGATGCATACTGCGGTCCTACTGCGCACATCACAATGTTGCACCACAGCTTGTGCCTGAGCAAGTCCATTGCACAAGGCGCAAGATCACAATATTCAGCCAGCATATGCAGACTAGCTTATCAGCCTATCTGTGGTGCATCGGGGACATTAGCATCTCATTACAGTTGTGCAACCGCTCATTTGCATGCGATGCACTATATAGGAGCCGCAGGACAGCAAAGGACATGGACCGGTATTGCATCCTTCAGAGGTAAGATGTGTCGCTGGGGAAAGACGGGACAGTGGATTGGGCAGGTGATGTGGGTTGCAGCAGACACTGACCACTTGTCATTGCCCACAGGAAGCATTATTACCAATCGCGAGGACGAGGAGGAGCATGGGCCTGCACACAAGTGTAGGCCCAACTTTATCAAGCCAGAGACAGATGCCCTGTTTGAGGAGTACCATGACAGAGAGCCTCTGCTGAGTGGCGCAACAGGCACCCCACAGGCCAGGGCCACAGCATGGGAGGCAGTAGCAGTGGCTGTGAATCAGCAGGGCACCCATCAGCAGTCTGCACTGGAGTGCAAGAAAAAGGTTGGCACCGACAGGCACAGGATAAAAGAGAAAGTGGCAGCCATCTGCGCTGCACGTGCAGCCACGGGCGGTGGTCAACTCGATGTGCCACAGCTGATGCTGCAGGAGGAGATGGTGGCGGCCACCATACTGTGCAGCGCCATTGAGGGGGTGCCTGGTGGCGGCTTCCAGACAGGTGGGAGCCCATCACTGCATGGTAGGTACTGCAGCGTCTGGGGCAGGGGGCAGTGGGTGGGGGGCTGGCCTGTGTGACAGCGGCATTAATGTGACTGTATTCCCTTTCAGCACCGAGGTGCCAGCATGCAGTGGCAGGGGCAGTGGTGTCCACCGTGGGGGTGAGCCTAGCCCTGGACGACCGGCCTTCCATTGCCACCGGTGTCCAGGGGCCAGATCAGCTGCAGCTCAACACCATTGTCCAGACTGATGCCTGTGGCATGGTGGCGGACGAGGCCCTGGCTGTGTTCCAGCAGGACACCAGCCATGGCTTACAGTGTGCAGAGACACAGATTGGGGTGGGGTCCGACATCGATGATGATGAGACCATTGTCCTGGACAGCGGTGTTGCCATTGAGGGGGAGGCACCCATACCACTCACCCTTCCCCAGCAGCGCAGACAGTGCCCTGGCAGCTGATGTATGGCCACCAACCCTGGTGTCACTGTGTGTGCCAGTGTAGTGGTGCCGGCTGCTGATGGTGGCGATGGTGGTGCAGCCACACAGGCGCTGCATGGCACACAGCGGTCAGTGGAGACAAATGGATGGGGACATTGGGGGGCTGGGTGCCGCGGCCACCGACGATGCGCCAGTGAATGTTCAGCTCCATGAAGACCCCGCTGTGCACTGCCCACCTAAGTGGGGAGCTGGGCAGTGAGGTCAAATGCCACCCGTAGGTCAGCTCATCACCCAGGAACCCCTAGGCACAGACCCCTTGCCTGAGCACACCTGTCTGCTGTGGGTCTCATTGGAGCAATAGATGCTGCTCGTGGCAGGGGTGCATGCACTCTGCGTCAAGATGCACCAGGCTGCAGAGCAGCATGACAGAGGCTTTGCACAGCTCTGGGCTGACAACAATCGACTGTGGGAGGACACGACCACAGCCTTGGATTGGCTTAATGATGCGGTCACAGTCGGCCTAGCACCACTGTCCACCATGGTGTGTGGCTGGCTGCCGCAGACCCCACAGAGTGCATTCTCCACCCGTTGGTCATGGCGTCGAGTGACCCCCCTTGGTGTCAACATGGGGATCTGCTGTGGGAATTCTGGGCATGCCTGGAGTGGGCCTGTTTGGGAGCCTGCAGACCCCTGTGAGGACTCGGACATGTTCCCGCAGTGACAGCCCTGGAGGACTGTCACAGACACCCTCTGTGGCTGTTGCACAGCCTAGGTCTGCTGGGCAGCCTCAGAGGGGCTGACCATGTGTCCACAGCAGCCGTGCGACTGCACATCTGTCCTGAACTGCCCACCTCCCTGTATGCTGTCTGTTGCTGCCACCTTGTGTGCACATTGGTGTGGTGTGTGCATTTCGCAGACATTGCATCCGTGGGTGGTGCCACGTGCAGGTCGTGTGTGCACCCGCTGGCCAGTGTGGTGTGTGCATGATGATGCCAGCACAGCGCTGACTACCACTCTGCTCTGTATCTGACACATGCCTGGTGCCAGCATCCGGGCCCGTGACTGCAGGTGCAAGTGTGCATGTGTGGGTGTGTGCAGTTGTGTGTGGGGGAGTGTGGGGGGGGTGTGCTGTGCTGTGCTGCATGTTGCCACAGGGTCCCACACAATGCCTGGCCATGCCCCTCCTCCAGCTGTTCCTGACACAGGACTTGTCCACTCATGCCTGTGCATTGTGCCATAGTCACCATTCCGTGCATGGGAGCATGTTCACCTTCCTGCGTGCTCCGTAGTGCTCCTCCACAATTGTGTCCCAGTGCTGCCAGGCCCTCCCATTCAGCTGGGGTTCCCTTCACCCGGGGGGGCTGCCCACCCCCACATGGCCTGGTGGCTGCATTGTCCCCGCTGCTGTACCCCTCTTTGGCCTCGACAGCTATCCCACAGTCAGTGGCCATGTTGTGCAGTATACAGCAGGCCAGGAATAGGCCACAGGCCTTTGAGGAGCTGTACTGTAGGGCACCGCCAGACCTGTCCAGGCAATGGAACCATGCCTTCAGCAGCCCAAACACACGCTTGATGATGTTCCATGTGCTGGCATGTGCCTCATTGTATTGCTCTTCCGCAGGGGTCGACAGGTGCCAGTATGGGGTAAGCAGCTAGGGCCGGAGTGAGTAGCCACTGTCACCTGTGTGGAGAGAGATATGGTTAGCATGGTGGACTGTGTTGCTGCATCCCCCATCTTTCCCAGTCGCACCCTGCGGTGCCCCTGCCCTGGCAGCCATTACCCCTTGCCCTGTTGTGCCAGGCTGCCCATGGTCTCAGCATACTCACCTACTAGGTGGCCAGTGGGGATGTTTCCACTCTCAAACCTCTGGCACAGTGCCAAGTTGTGCCAGATGAAGGCATCATGTGGTCCTCTAGGGTGTGTGGCACAGACATTGATTATGCACCCACTGGCATCGCACACCACCTGGCAGTTGACACTGGGGTAGCCCTTCTGTTGATGTAGGCTACCCCTCTGGGCCCGCTGGCTTGTGAATGCCAACATGGGTGCAGTCGATGGCCCCTAGCATGCCAGGCATATGAGCTACCCTGTGAAACTCCTGAATGTTTGCTGTACGCTCTGCCTGTGCTGGGGAAGTGGATGTATTCCACAGCATGTGGTAGCAGTGCATTGAGGAAGGTTGTGAGGAGCCATGATGCGTCTGACTGGGTTATGCCTGTGGTATCCCCTGTTGGTCTCTAGAAGGTACCCGTGGCAAGCAGGCACATGACTGCTGTGACTTTGGTCTCCACTGTCAGGGCATGGCTCCATCTAGTGGGTGCCTGCATCACCTCACTGCACAGCTCACAGAGCTGCCTCAGAATCACCCGGTTCAGGCAATACTGGCCCACAATCTCTGTACCACTATTGTTCAAAGGTGGTACGGGCACAGTACCACCTGTTCTAGGGTGTACCACCGACAGGCCCTTCCACGGCCATGCCTCACTGCCTCCTGCCTCCCCACACCCCTCTTTACTGCCTCCATCTGGAAGCTGGCACTGGCCATGGCCTCTGTTGTCCTGTCCCCCCCAGGCGGCTGACTGCTCTGGCCCCCCAGCTGTGTGCTGCTCCATCACCTGCTGTGCTGGGCACACACCTGTGTTTTCTGCTCCGGCTGGCAGCCTGTGGGCTGTCACCCCCGCCTCCCACCTCTCTGGGCATCTGTGCTGCCCCTTCTGTGCTGGGTGTCACAGGCATACTCGCACACTGTTGCCTCCCTGACTGTCTCACCCACCCACACACACACACACACACACACTCCCACTCCCATGCAGTCTCACTCTCTCACTGCCTATGTCCCTCTCTTGGACCCCTCCTGCTGTTCTGCCTGTCTTCTCTATCACCCTCTCTCCTGCTCCCCTCTGGCACAAGTGTCCTTCGCGTGCTTGCTCCCTCTTTTTATAGGCTCAAGTGTGCTCTGCGCATTTCCTATTTGCTCCACACTTGTGCCATTTGTCCGGTGTTGAATATCACACTGCGCCGCTTATTCATGTCTATGCCTCCAGCACTTGCATATGCATACATTGCCATTGTGCAATGTCCCATGGCCACTTGTGCTGCACAGTTGCTGCCACTACATATCACTCTCTGGTGCATTTTCGCAGTTGCGCAGGTGCAACCCTGTTGTGCATTGCGCAACTGCTTTGAATATCCCACCCATAGGGTAAATCTTTGGTAACATCTTCATTGATACATTCTAGCAAATTATTTGTACTCAACATCGTTTTATAAAATGTTACCACCTGAGATGCTGTAGGCACCTTTACAGTTTCTGCATAATGTCTAAGTTCATGAATTTCTGCTCTAACTATTCCATGTCTGCCAATGCTGCAGTTTCTTGTTCACTCACTGTTTTGTCTTCGTTGTTGTCCTTTAACCAGATTTTTATGTAGAACTTTAAAAAGGTTGATGTTAATATCAAGTTGGTTTACTTGTGGTGTGGTCACAAAATTGAAACCCTTTGTTAATACTTTAGTTTGGGATTCAGTCTTTTTTTTAATGTTCAATATTTGGTCTGTCCCTTGTTTTTCTTCTGTTTCCACCCCTCGAATCCTGCCTTTTCCTCATCAGCCCCATCTCATTTTCCTTTTCCTCCCTGGTTGGTCTTTCCTATCTGTCTTCTAGTCTCCTGTTGTTTGGTTTGCTATGAGCAGGGCCCCTAGTGCTCTGCAGCAGCATTTTCTGATTTCTGCAGCAAGGCTCCTAGGCTTCTGTGGCAGCATCTTCCAATTTCTGTGGCATGATTTATTTATTTATGTGGCAAAATGCAGCCCTGACATTGACAAAAACATGATGTGATATCATTGATGACATCACATGCCAAGCATAGAGGAGGGGCTTCAGGATAAACAAGATCGGTTTGGGTGCCTGGCACTATGGAAAACCTGTATTTCTGAATGAAAATTCACAAAAAACAGTAAATTCTGTGGCATTATATGGATTCTGCGGAAAATTCCGCAACTGCAGAATCACAGAAATCCAGGGGTTTTGGCTATGTGTCTAAAAAAAGCTCATTAGTGCCCCTTCTTTCCTTTGACTGAGATTCTTGATCACTGGAGTTAGTTCTTGATACTGATTCAATTGTAATATCTTTGTTAAAACAAACTCATTGCCTTTGTCCCCCTTTATTTAATGTAGTTCTTTTTCTTTATCTTGTGTGGCCTCAGTTGCATGATCTAGTTTCTATTCTCAGAAATTCAAGGAAATTCCCAGTCTTATAATCTTCAGTATCCTGTAACCATTTTAAATTAATTGTTTTCTTTCAATTGACGTCTCTTCTTGTTTTGCTATTCTGAGTTACACATTTTTATTAAACTCTTCAAAGTCTTTATGAAATTAGTTTTTACTGTATTTAGTTTGGCCTCTACAATATTAATTTCCTTCACTAGTTCATGATATTTTGTAGCATCTTTCCTCACTGTTAATTGGAGAAGTATTTTAGAGCAGGTTTTTGCTGTGGCTTCCCATTCAACTTTAAGGTGTAATGAATCTGATCCTCCCCATGGGGTTTTTAGGACCCTGAGGCCTCTAGGTACTTTTTCACATTCCATATAGGTTCCAGAGTCATTACGTTATACGTTATACTGTATTGCATTCATTTATCTGCACTCTTTCTTATTTGTTGAATGAACCTTTTAAGTCATTAACTCTCCCATTTGTGGTACACTTGTTTCCCTGCACACCAGTTTTTTTTGCCTGCAGTCTTCTGCTATCTACAGTGGTCTGTTTTTATTAAACAAAATCCTTCCATGTTGGTTTCCGTGTCCTTGACCTGCTAGTAGTTTGGCTCATTCTCTGTAACCCAAACACAAACACACCATGGAAAAAAAAAATAGCTGATTCAAAAACTTGCTCCCCAATTCAGGAACTATGAAATCTTAAATCAAACAGTTTATTACTTGAATTTTGTAATCTCTGCTTCTCTTCAGTAATTACTCCCATGGGAATTCTAGTGTCAGGATTTCAAGTTTGGAAGGGAGTCGCAAAATCAAATAATGAATAGTTGTTGCAATTGACTATAAGACTTCAAGATGCTAACCTTGTTCTGTCCCACCAGTCACCACTGTGGTGCTGTTACAGCTGAAATGACTCCTGCACCTGCATGTCTCATTAAAATCCTGTTACATCTAATTGTGAACGGGGCATGTGAGACAGTGTACCTGGTACAGGGACAGTACTGTGTCAAGGGAATAGCTAATTCCTCAGACAAATCACAAACTGTCAGAGGTTTGGTATTGACAGACACACCAGGGTAGGTCTGGAGAAGAAGTGCTGCATAAAAAAGCACTGAACTTATTTTTTAAGTTTCACAAAGGCTCACATGCAACAACAAATAACTTGCAAAAAAGATTTTATTGTCACAGACCTAGTGATAAAAGTAGCACCAAACAGCTGTGTAAACCACTTGCTATGATAAACATATGTACAAATACAACTCCCAAAATGACAAGAATAAATTAGTCCATCACCTTCCCCAAGCTAAAGTGATACCTCATCAAGTGGGCACTACCAGAATAGCACCGCACTACATGGTGCTAGTCCAGCAAGCACTCACTCAGCAAGGGGAGATTTACCGTACTTGATGCAAGTGCTCCACAGGTTGCATCCCTGGTGCTGACAATGTGGAAAAGCACCAGAAGCCAGGAAGCTGGCTGAGCTGCTCCCAGTTCATGGAGGGCTGGGCCATTGAGCAGCTCGGCCAGCGCCATTGGAGACCAGGGTTCTAATCCTGATCTCCATACATTTTACTGCACTCAGGACTTACATTTTAAAACATGAAGCCATTTAAACAGTATTCCACAGCTCCATGAATTTTAACTTTCCCCAATATCTGCTACCCCCGGAGTTAGAATCCTTTAGTCTGGGGGGTATGGGGCTGGAGCCCTCCATGTCAGGGGGTGCAGGGGATGCAGCCTCCCACAAAAGAACAAAATGGAGCCTTTATTATCACACACATCATGCCGATGCTATTGTTGTTGGCGCTTACCAGACCCAGTGCCAGGTATAGCAATCTTCTTGCCCAAGCACTTTGCTGTGTCTCAAGTTTCATCAGGGGGCATGACATAAATGCCTCAGACACAGTTAAAGGGACTCTGTCCACCCCCTTAGGCCTAAAGTGTCCCTAGTTTAAAAAACACATTTTATGATTGTTCACATTCTATAGAGACGGTTTATGCAGCTGGGAGTTTGATTCAGTTCATTTTTTTTCTTTTAAAAAGTGAAAAGCTGACTGCCTACCATAATGGTGTTACCACACCAAAACATGTTTGTTTACATTTCTTGACCAACTCTCACTGCATCTTTCTTCAACCCAGGAACACCCCCAATACAATCTAGCCGCTTATGCAGTGAGAGTAGAGAAGACAATTGTAACATGAGTGGCTGCACTGTCTGAGGGTGTTTCTAATGTTCAGGAAGTGTGCACTAAGAGTAGTTTGATGATTTGAAGCTAAACAATGCTGGGTATAGCTATACATTACGATGCATTTCAGTTCAAATAAACAAGGGAGCAGACAAAACAACCAGCAACATCAATTAATTTTAGAGAAGGTAAGCAATCATAAAATATGGGTTTTGACCTAAAAATATGATGCAAAAAAAGTTGACAGTGTCCCTTTAAATATCAGTATACCACCTACACATGATCAAGACAACCAATGAAAATGATGTAACATTGCAAATAAATATTTATTTGAGCCAATTTGAAAATATTGGGGTAAGGTTCCTAGACCAGAACTTGTCATCCTGATGAAGCCACTTTGGTCGTGAAATGTTGGCAGTCTCGTCAGCAGGTCTGGATATAATCCTTATTGTTTACAAAAAGAGAGATATACAGTATATATATATGTATATTAGAGGCAAAACTCTGTTTAATGCATCGTTACGGTTAGTTTCACAGCGACAAAACTAGAATAGGTGTTAGGTTGAAAACCCTTCCTTTCATTAGCACCACCCCAACCGCATCATGGTGCGCCATAGGGTCGCTGTCCTATCTCACACCCCATCACATGTGTAAAGAATCTGAGGTGGTGGTACAATGGGGTGAGAGTTAGGACCAACGACCCCATGGCACACCACGATGCCGGTTGGGGGGGTGGGCTGTGGGGGGTCCAAGGGGGGGTTTTCAACCCTAACACCAAATTTTCTTGCTTTGGTCACTGTGAAACAACCCTAACTGATGCATTAGATTGAGCTTTTTGCCTCTAATTTCCCTTCTTTTTTAGAATGATAATGAAAAATAATGAATGTAATGCGGCGGAGGGATGTCTTGTGACATAGTAACAGGAACAGCAATGCAAACAGAAGCGCCAACAGTGGCGCACATGGTAATGCAAACGTAAATGGTAAAGGAAACGTTAATAGAGACGCAAGCACAAAGTGACGCCAAAGCGAAGAGTGATGCAAATGGACATTGAAGTGTGTACGAAAACACAACTGGTGACACTAACAGTGATGGCAGCGGTATTCAAAATGGACATGTTAAGTGTCACAGCAAAAATAACGTGAAGGGGAACAGAAACGGAAATGCAAATGCAAGTGCACACGTAAACGCATGCCATAACACGCACAGGCACGAAAATTGTAAAACGTAAATGGTAAAGATAACAGGAAGAATAACGTCAAAGGAAACAGAAACAGAAACGGGAACAGAAGCGAGTATGGAAACGCAAACCAAAACATGCATGGTCACAGTACTGCAATTGTAAATGCAAATGGTAACAGTAACAGCAACAATAACACCAAAGCAAACAGAAATGCAAAAGGAAACCAAGCGCATATGGAAACGCAAACCATAATGTACATGGGCACAGTAAAGGAACTGCAAATGCAAACGGTAACAATAATAGCAAGGAACACGCAAAACGAAAGAGAAATGGAAACGCAAATGAAAGGGCTGCCATAAATAGAAATGGCAATGCGCATGGTGAAGCAAACAAAAATGCAAAGAGAAACAGTAGTGTAAATGCAAATGGTAACAGTAACGAAAACACAAGTGCAAATGACAACGCAAAGGGTAACGCACACAGTGGTGTACACGGGAACGTGAATGCAAACGGGGACAGAAACGCAAATTGAAACAGTAACTGCAACAGTAACGGAAGCGCATACCCTGTTTTTGCTGAACAGTTACATAAAGAAACACAGTGTGTACAAAGAATGTATGCATTGTAATGGGCATCGAAGCTGAAAACAAGCATTGGAAGTAATTAATTGCTAACATCTCAGCAACCGCACGACGTAGAAAAAAAATTAAAATTTCACAAAAATCATGATTTTCCTGGCTAGGATTTTGTTAGTGCATAGCCCTAACAAAAAATCTGTATCTCACATCGTTTTCGAGATACGCGCCCCAAAAGGCGCGGCATACGCCACCATGTTAGTCTATGGGAAAAAATGCCAACTTCAGAGTATCATAACTTTGCAGCCATGCAATATTTTTTCACCAAACCACCAAAAGGCACATCTGAGAGATGTTGGCTGCGACCCCTCCAAATTTTAGGCCAAAAGACCTAACCGTTCTTTTGCAGCAAAGTGGCAAAGAACTCCTGTCATTTTGGTCATGGAGTTGCAAAGGTCGTGATTTGCGAAAGCTTTAACACAGATCTGCGAAAGTGTCATGAGCACGAACGTACTTTGCGAAAGTACTTTTTCCAGAACTTTAAAAAATATATTTCTGGAGTGTTTAACCGCAAAATAAAGACATGGCTAGCATTCTCAGGCTCTGACTAAGTGAACACAAAAAGAATTGTGTCCCTAGATGGTCCCAATTTTAAATGACAAGGATTTTTCTGATCACCAACTGAAAACAAAATGGCGGATTTGTGAAAGTACTAGGGCCATTTGAGAAAGTAAAAAGTGCATTTGGGAAAGTGTACAACTTTTTGTCAACTATTTCCATTGACTCATAATGGGAACTTGTTTTACGAATAACTTTTGAACCATTCAATATTTTTTCACAAAATCTTCAAAAGGCACATCAGGGACCCCGGCCGCATGTTCCCTGAAGTTTCTGGACTGGTCGCGCAAAACTTGCTACCTGTGGGCACGAGCAAAGAATTCACCAAATAGCGTAAACGTGCATGCAGATCATGCCTAATAACTGCGCAGCTGTATATCTGACCACTACGAAAGTTGGCAGATCCCAAGGTACATAGTTCTTGATCATGCATTCCAAATTTCAGGCAAATCCATTAAACGGTGCCAAAGTTATCAAGGTGCAAAGTTTGACCCTTTAACCTTAAAAGGGCTCCCCAACCCTAACTATGGTAGCACTACCGTGATACCAATATATATATATATATATATATATATATATATATATATATATATATAAATATATGTCAACTATGACTGAGTTGGGTCCATTATTCCTATCGGGAGGGGCAGACACTGACAGTCACTAAGCAGGAAAGGGAACTTGGGGATATCATATCTGATTACCTCAAAGTGGCAGGGCAGTGTGAAAAGTAGTGGGTAGGACCAATGGGATTCTGGGATGCATAGAGAGCGGTATCTCCAACAGGAGGAAGGAGGTGTTGCCACTATATGGCTTGTTGGTGAGACTCCACCTGAAGTATTGAGTCCAGTTCATGAAGCTGCACCTTGGAAAGGACATAGACAGGGTGGAGGTAGTCCAGAGGATGACAACAAAAATTGTTCAGTGGTTGCACCAGAAGGCCTATGAGGAGAGACTGAGGTATCACAACATGTTCACCTTGGAAGAAAAAAGAGTGAGAAAGGACATGATAGACACTTGCAAGTGCCTTACTGAGGTGAACAGGGTGCAGGAGGTGAGTCTCTTTCAAATGAGAAAGAGCACCAGGACCGGAGAACAGGTGATGAAGTTGGAGGAGGGGAGTTTAAGAGCAATGTAAGGAGGTGCTACTTCACTGAAGGAGTTATAGATGCCTGGGACAGACTGTCAGCAGAAGTGGTGGAGGTCAAAACAGTAGGGGGCTTTAAGCCTGTATGGGATAGACATAGGAGAATATTAATAAATAGACAGGGAGAAGGGAGGGAGGGTCGCCAGAGACCAGTTAGGGTCTATGGAGACAGTCTAGGCAGGGACCATCTGGGCAGACTGTGTGGTCCAAGCGGCCATTTTCTGCTGACAAATTCTATGTTTCTATAAAGTGCAAGACTGGGCTGAAAGTATAGCCTAGAGGTTAGAGTAACAAAATGTGAATGAGCTTGGTACACCCAGCAGACCTTGGTTTGATTCCCACAACCTCCATTTGCACACTGTGTGACCCTGGTCAAGTCACTTAACCTCCCAGGTGCTCCTGGCTCACCCCTTTAAACAGGCCTTTGACCTAGTGGGCATTATGTGGTTATTAAAGAATAAAAAAAAAGAAAAATTGCAGTGCAAAATTTACAGTGATACTGAAGTGCACTTACAAATATCAAAAGTACAAAAACATAAATGGAAAAGTATGGTTCAAGTCCCACATGGAGGACAGGCGTAGATCAAGTCCCATACAAAAGGGCAGGTCTGGTTCAAGTCCCATGCAAAGGACAGATATAGTTTAACAAGTCTCCGAAAAGGACAGGTATGGTTCAAGTTCCATATAAAGGGCAGGTGTGGTTCAAGTCCCACATGGAGGATAGGTGTATTTCAAGCCTCATACAAAAGGGCAAGTGTGGTTCAAGTCCCATACAAAGGACATATATAGTTTAAGAAGTCCCCCCAAAAAGGACAGCTATGGTTCAAGTCCCATACAAAGGACAGATATAGTTTAAGAAGTCCCCCCAAAAAGGACAGCTATGGTTCAAGTTCCATACAAAGGACAAGTGTTGTTCAAGTACTATGCAAAGGACAGGTATTGTTTAAGTTCCACACAGAGGGCAGGTGCTGTTAAAGTCCCATACAAATGACAGGTGTGGTTCAAGTTACTTACAAAGAGCAGGTACGGCTCAAGTCCCACTCAAAGGACAGGTGTGTTCAAGCCCTATAAAATGGATAGGTCTGGTTCAAGTCCCACTCAAAGGACAGGTGTGTTCAAGTCCTTTGCAAAGGACAGGTATTATTTAAGTCCCACATAGAGGGCAGGTGTTGTTAAAGTCCCATACAAATGACAGGTGTAGTTCAAGTTATATACAAAGAGCAGGTATGGATCAAGTCCCATACAAAGGATAGATCTGGTCCAAGTCCCACTCAAAGGACAGGTGTGTTCAAGCCCCATACAATGGGCAGGTCAGGTTCAAATCCTACATAAAGATGAGGTGTGGTTCAAGTCCTATATAAAAGATAGGTGAGTCCAGGTTCCATACAAAAAAAATGGGTGTGGTTCAAGTCCTATGCAAAGTACAGGTGTGGTTCAAGTCCCATACACATGATAGGTGTGGTTCACATCCCAAACAAAGCAAAGGTGTGGTTCAACTCCCACACAAAGAATAGGTGTGGTTCAAGTCCCATACACAGGACAGGTGTGGTTCAAGTACAACACAAAGAACGGGTGTGGTTCACTTCTCACACAAAGTCATGTGTGATTCAATTCCTACACAGAGAACAGGTGTGGTTCACATCCCACATAAAGGACAGGTGTGGTTCAAGTCCCACACTAAGGACAGACATGGTGGTTCAAGTCCTACAAAGGACAGGTGTGGTTCAAGTCCTACAGTATACAAATGACAGGCCTGGTTCAAGTCTCACACAAAGGACAGGTAAGGTTTAAGTCCTGTACAAAAGACAGGTGTGTTTTAAGTTCCACATAGAGGACAGGTAGGGTTCAAGTCATATACGAAGGACAGGTGTGATTCACGTCCCACACAAAAGACATGTGTGGTTCAAGTCCTGAAAAAAGAACTGGTCTGGTTCAAGCCCTATGTAAAGAACAGATGTATCTCAAGTCCTATATAATGTACAGGTGTGGTTCAGGTCCCATACACATGACAGGTATGGCTCACATTCCACATGAAGTACAGGTGTGATTCAATTCCTACACAAAAAAATAGGTGTGGTTCAAATTTTATACAAAGTATAGGTATTGTTCAAGTCACATACAAAGAACAAGTGTGGGTCACGCCCCACACAAAGGACAAGCGAAGGGATGCTGCACTCTTTGATGTGGTATCCTTCAGAAGAAACATTATACAGTGATTGAGACCTTTAAGTACTTAAAGGGGATCAACAAGAAGGTACAGAAGGGATATTTAAATTAAGGAGGGGGAGGGACACGAGAGGTTATGGGCTTAGATTGGAGGGGGAAGATATAGGAGGGAAATGAGGAGACACTTTTTCAGAGAGGGTTGTGGCAGAATGCAACACTCTGCCAGAGGAGGTGGTATCCTATAAGACAGTGGGGGGGATGGAACAGGGTGAGGGGGTTATAGTGAAGGCAGAAGGGGGAGAGGCAGCTGCAAGGTAAGGGAACTAGTTGCGCATTCGAGCAGACTTGATAGACCACATGGCCTGTTTCTGCTGGCAAATTCATATGTTCATATGTAGAGAGGTCCCTTCAGCCTATTTGTGCTGATTGTCCAAAAGGAAGTGAAATGTTTTATGATACATTTCAAAAAGAGTGGGAATATTCTTTATCCTAGCCAATATTAATTCCCTCAATAAGACAAGCTGTGCATTTATATATGGCTATATGTGAATGTTGTGGGCACTTACGGTACGTACCATGTTTTTCTGGCTACATTCCTTACGTTGCCAGCATCTTAAAGCAACAGTATTTGTTAGTCAGCATGTCATTTTTAGTAATCATGTATTTCTGGCAAAAACAGTACTATGACAAGTTTTATTTTCATTTTCTTTAATTTCTTAACTGAGATATGTGGTTTTACAGTTTTTATAAGTTCTTGGAACCTTCCAATGCCCACCATGACAAAATGAATCGTCTTGATGTGGAGCAGTGCTGTTTTCCATCAGAAACATGTGCTAGCCACACAAAAAACATCCAGGGCCGGATATTCAAAAGGGTTGCGCCATGAGCAATAGGGTTGCGCCTGCGCAAGTCCGAACTTGCTCCATTCTGCGATATTCAGCAGGAGGCAGTTGCGCCACTGAAAACAGGCTGAGCAACAGCGCAGTGCAAATGAATGCATGCTGAACTGGTGGGGAGGTACCATGCATAAACTGCACAGCCGATATTCAGCCGGGCTGTACAGAGTTATGCTGAGCAACCCCAACCTGCGCCTGACAACTTTGAGCCAAAAAAGAGCTTAAGTCGAGGGCCACCCACAGATGAGCTGCTGCATTGCAGGGGCGCAACACAGCAGCTGCCACCTGTGGCTGGCCCCCAACCCACTCCTGTACCCCCACAGCCCAATCGCGGGCAGCCAACTGTAAATCCCCACCACCACCCCAGTGGCCAGATCGCGGGCATAGTGTACTCCCCACCAGCCTGATCGCGGGCAGCAATGTGTGCCCCCCTGAACATATCCCTGGTGGTCCAGTGGACCAAAATGCCCGATCACAGACAGTAAGTTTAATAAACCCCCTCCGAACATAGCCCTGGTGGCTAGCATCCCCACCCCACTCCACCCACGAAGCCCCACCACCGCTCCCCGGCAGCCGAGGCGGCAGCATCCCATTTGCCTCGTCAATTTCATCCTTATCGACTGATTCACTGTTCGGATGTTTGATAGTAGAGTATTACGGGCGTGAAGTTCGATAACAGAGATGACAGTCCAGATTTGTGAATGAATCATTCTCAAATCTGACTGTCATGAATGGTATGGGTACACCCATTGGCTCTTGCTCTGCACCAATGGGCATGCAGCCCTACCAGGCAGTCAGTCGGCAGTAGGCGGTGGTATGCTGCCACCCCCGCCGCTGGGGGAGCGGGTGGTGGGGCTTCGTGGGTGGGTGGGTGGGGACACTAGCCACCAGGGCTATGTTCAGAGGGGGGAGTTTTATTAAACTTACTGCCTACGATTGGGCATTTAGGTCCACTGGACCACCAGGGATGACTGCGGGAGGAGGAGGGGTTTATTATACACTGCCCGCGATCGGGCATTTCGGTCCACTGGACCACCAGGGATGACTGCGGGAGAAGGGGGGTTTATTATACACTGCCCGCGATTGGGCATTTTGATCCACTGGACCACCAGGGATGACTGCGGAAGGAGGGGGGTTTATTATACACTGCCCGCGATCGGGCATTTCGGTCCACTGGACCACCAGGGATGACTGCGGAGGAGGGGGTTTATTATACACTGCCCGCGATTAGGCATTTCGGTCCACTGGACCACCAGGGATGACTGCGGGAGGAGGGGGGGTTTATTATACACTGCCCGTAATCGGGCTGCAGGGGGCGTCGGTCCCCGACGGCTGCTGCCTGGCAGGGTGCCAGGCACAATTCCTCAGGGATCAGCGCACCTACATGCTAATGGCATACAAATGGGGCCATAATAAGATGCAAATGGCCCCCCCACGCCTTGCATGAATTATGGCCCCATTTGCATGTCACCTTTTGAATATGGGGATTTTGCGCATGGCGCAATGGTACTTGCGCCACCGCAAGTTGAATGCTCCACTCTGACAACTTGCAGTGGTGCAAGTTCCACTGCACCATGCACAGTGGCTGTGGCCCGGGGGGGTGATATTCAAAGGAGTTGCTCAATAGCGCAACTCCTTTGAATATCGCCCCGGCCACACCCCTTCGCAACTATTTTGTGCAGCGCAAGGGCTTGCGCCTAAGAATAGCGCAG
The DNA here is from genome assembly GCA_016271365.2 of Neoceratodus forsteri. Lineage (NCBI taxonomy): Eukaryota > Metazoa > Chordata > Ceratodontiformes > Ceratodontidae > Neoceratodus > Neoceratodus forsteri. The sequence goes on along the minus strand of CM057456.1, from coordinate 167,370,099 downwards.
TTTGAATATCCAGCCCCCACTGTACAAATGCAGTAATCATGGTGAAAAAGTTCCCTTCGCTGAAGAGATTTATAAATTTTGCAAGTGGTGGGCATCTTTAATGAACTGAGTCACCAATTAAAAAAAAATAGTAATAACATCTGTATTTGAAAATATATGAGGATGCCAAAAAGATACTGGATATAAATATAAAGATGACAAAAATACATTTTTGCTAAAAAGGTATATAATGAAACATTTTTTTCAGCTAACAAATACTGCTACTTTAACCCTCTGGTCAGAAAAGCACAAAATCAACACAAACCATGGTACTCCAAGTCCGTAGATACTGAAATGCAGTGCATATGTAGCCATTATACCAGATGCCAGGTGAAATTGGCCCCACCATGTAGGGCAGGGAACAGGCCAGATTTTTTATATATAATATATATATATATATAGGTGTCAGTGGCTCAGTAGGTAGCACACTCACCTCTGAGGCCGGGAGATCAGAGGGCTGTGGGTTCAGTTCCCACATCTGGCATTTGGGTTAATATCCCAGTACTGACACTGTAGTGCAGCATGAGAGGGGTGCTGCACTTCTGAGGTGCCGTCTTTTGGATGAGACATTAAACCGAGGTCCCATCTGCCTGGATTTGTGGTAGTTCAGGTGGATGTTAAAGATCCCATGGCACTTATTGAAAAGAGTAGGGGAAATTTTTATTAGGTAAACAAAAACCATAATACAAACAGTGATAAAATCTCACACAAAAAAAACCATACAAAGGAATAAACATGTGTGTGTATATATATATATATATATATATATATATATATATATATATATATATCGAAAGTACATCAAATCAAAAAATTAATAAAATAAAGGAAGAAAACTAGAAAAAAGAAAAAAAAAAGTAGGCTAACCTACCCAGTCTACAGATTTCCACAGTACAGTACCTACTTTGTTCCCCAAAGTATTGAATTCATATGAATGTAGTGCATCTAAATCCTCCTGTATGTGAAAAAAATCTTCTTGCCTAGAAACAAATTTGTTTTGTAAAATTCATAAACAACATGCTAGCCAAAGACGCCATTTAAGACATGCCATGATAATATACAAAGTACCTTTATGCACTTTGCTCCAAGTCTTAGGTATTTGTCCTAAGATTAAAAAATCATATTGAATGTGTTCCTCAAGCGATTCACCCCACCAAAGTGCCAAATCAGACCAAAAGGTTTTCGTGTGTATACATTCAAAATATAAATGCTGTATTGTCTCAAGCTTTCCTTGACAAACTAATTCCGGACATATTCTCTCACTTAATTTTTTATGCTTATGGTTTGCTCTTACATTTAATTTTTGGTGAGCACATAACCAAACTACATCCCTCATCTTTTCTGGTATCCTAGGTTCAGTTATGCTAGCCAACAGGGAAGACTCATCTAAACCCGTAGAAATAACAAAAAGAGGATCTTCATAATAACATACTGAGACAATCTGATTGTAAAAAGCCTTTCGTTCATGTGCCACAAACCAAATCAATTCAATTTTCCATAATCTGATGTATTTAAGTGTGTATTGGACATAAAAAGGAAGTGTTTTTTCTACCGGGTGCCATTTCCCCCTCCTCCAAGCTGCTAAAAAAGGACCTCCCCACAAAGACATACACAGATTTCCCATATTTGTTTGTTCCATCAAAAGAGGCCGCATAGAAGCATAAAATAAATTCCCAAAAAAATGAACAATTGGATGCATCATACCCAAGCCTCCCACTTTCCAGGGCCTGTAGGTGTGTGCTCTCTTCACTGGGTTCAGTCGACTACCCCACAAAAGCTGAAAAAAAAAGACCCAAAATTTTAGTATGCATGTTAACAGGCAAAGGAAAAATTTGTGATAGATAAAGAAAAAGGAAAGCAATATACGATTTTAATATATAAACACACTTTTTCTTAGTCATCTTCCAAGATTGCCATTTTTTAACCTTCAAAAGATCATTGTTGTATACCTTATCCCAGTTACTACTCACAGATTCGTGGGAACCAAAATAAATACCTAGAATCTTCACTGTAGTACTACAGATCGGAATATTAAACAAAGATACCTCTATTTGCCGCCCCAAAGGTGTCAAGGAGCATTTTGTTATATTTGTTTTAATACCAGTACCCATTTGTATAGAACTAAAGAAATCAAAAATCCTAGTTCCAGAATCAGTATCTGCAAATGAGCAGATGCAATCATCGGCATACGCCACTATTTTTGAAAGCTAAAATCGTCCACTGAAGTAATGGCCTGAATATTTACATCTTTCTCAATAGATCGTAATAAGGGGTCCAAACCGAAAACAAACAAAAGAGGACTCAATGGACAACCTTGCCTAACTCCGATCTTGTATGGGACTGAAATCCCCAGATATCCATTAACTAGAGGGGTTACCTTTGCAAGGCTATAAAGAGTTTTAATAATGTCCAAAAAGGGTAATGGGATGCCATAATGTTCTAAAATAGACCACAGATATTCATGACACAATTTATCAAATGCTTTTTCTAAATCTAATGTTAAAAGAAAACCTGTCACCTTTTTTTGTAAACTTTGTTCAAACAATTCTCTAATAAAAATCAAATTCTGCAAAATATTCCTCCCAGGAATTGCACATGCTTGAGTGGAGGATAACAGTTTTTGAGAAATATCTGAAAGTCTGTAATTAATAGTTGTGGCCAAAATCTTATAGTCTGTGGTTAGGAGGCTCAAAGGTCTCCAATTCTGCAAAAAAGCAGGACCTCCTTTTTTATAAATAAAAAACATAACCCCATTTCCCATACTAGGGGTAAGTCTATGTTCCTTCCAGATTTCATGAAAAATAACCACCAGCCATGGTGCCAAGATATCTACGTATTTTTTGTAAAATGCATTTGGTAATCCATCCAGACCAGGTTTTGTATGCCTTGATAAGTGTCCAATGGCTTTCTGAACTTCAATTTGGGAAAAAGGGAGAAGTAACTGTGAAATTTCAAATTCAGAAAGTGTCGGAATCTCCAGAGTATGAAAAAAGGAAGGAAGACATTCTGAAGTATGTTTTGAAAAATTCTCTTCAACATATTCCTGCACTAAATTTCGAATACTGCGTGTATCTGTTAGTATAGTATCCACAGAACCTCTTAACTCAGTCATACATATGGGTGAAAATTCCTGATTTGAAACCTCCAAAAGGTTTACTTGTTGTGTACCAGAAACCAGAAATTGTTGCTGATTTCTATATCTTTTTTCCCTTGCGAAGAGAAAATTTACCATTTTGTCCTTTATATCCAAAAACTCTTGCCTTTTTGCCCCTGTCATATAGATAGCCTGTGACAATAAAGCCATGTATTTTGCCCTATAACCCAAATAGGTGAGATATGAGTTTTGTGCCTTCCTTCAGGAGATTTGTAAAAAAAAAAAAAACTTTAAATCTTGTTTTGTATCCTCCCACCCACCCATCTAAGGGGCTTTCATATAGAAAAGTAATGTCCGCTCTGATAGAAAAAAAGAGATTTAATTGGGTGTCAGTATCCCTGTCTAAAAGTAAGGATGTATTTAGTGTCCAAAAAACACGCCCTAAAATACGTTTTTGATAATTTCCAAAAGTTATTTTCACAATGTCATGGTCAGAAGTTTCTAAGGGCAAAGTGGTAACTGAACAACAAGTCATCCGGTTTGAAAAAAAAACAAAAATCTATTCTAGTAGAAATGGAACCTTTGTAAAAGGTATGATCCAGCTTTTGGTGTAATGAGTCATACGCCTCTATCAAATTATTTAATCCTAAAATATATAGTAAAGCATTTGTGTAACAAAACAGTTTTTGAGTTTTTCTTCCCCAATCTCTGGCAGCTAGACCACAGTTAAAATCACCCCCCCATATGACTAACTTAGAAGTATGTAAATAAGGGGAGATACAGTGAAATAAGGCTGCCCTCACTGCTTTGGTCTGAGGGGCATAAATATTTATAAGGCTGTAAGCACATTGATGAATAACAATATCCATCAACAGCACTCTACCAGGGACTAAATCTAAAAGTTGTAACACTTTAATGTTCTGACTGGAAAAAAACAAAATCCCTAGTCCATCACATACTTCTTCCCCAGCTGACCAAAAGGAAGCACCCCAATGCCAATCCTGACCAGCTAATTTAATATCTATCAGAGAGCTTAATCTGGTATCTTGTAGCAAAATAATGGATCCAGAATGGGTACTCAGACTGGCAAAAGTGAGGCACCTACGTGCTCAAGATTTAATACTGTTTGCATTCACAGTAAGAAAAGAGAGAGCAGTAGTCAGGAAAAAAAATTAAGTTGGAAAAAACCCAAAAAAGGAAAAAAAGCGTTTCACTTTCTTTTTTTCCTCTTTTCTGCTTTGGGTTTGTCCTTAACATGAAAATCCAGAACATGGTCAGGAAGAGAGGATGCAATGGAAGAAAAATCAGATTCGACCTCATCTTCCTCTTCCTCATGCTCCTGCAAAGGGGCAAAGAGATTTGAGATTTATGAGAAATCAACTTCAGATAAAGGAGTAGGAACCCCAGGGTTGGATTTATTGGCTCTAGATCTAGTAACACGTTGGAAGGGAGTGTTAGAAAAGGCTTCCGGTGGAGGCATGCTAGACACTTCATTTGCCACTAAAGGGGTAATAATTTCAAAAGATGCAGGAAAAGAAACCCCCATAGAGTCTTTATCAGGGGCCTCTACCTGAGACCTGTGGCCTGCCACCTGAGGTGAAAATTGGTCTAAAACTGTAGCTGATGTAGACGGCAAAGTATTCACACCAGTATTTTCCACACTCTGATCTTGTGAAACCTCACACACAAGAGAGCTAGTAGGATGCTGAGGCTCCACAACCGATTCTGTGGCAGTATTTAGTAATTCCTGCAATCTCTGTTGTTCTTTCTGAGCATTAGCTACAAAAACATCCTGTTCTGCCCTAAGACCAATATCTGCTTTATTGTGGGAGGCCCAGGAACAAGAATGAAAAGTATGCCCCCGCTCTTCACATAGATTACATTTCATGGGGTTTCTGCAATGAGCCCCTATATGGCCTAATTCCCCACATAAACCACATTTCTGTTGTTCACAGACATTGCTCAAATGACCCAAAGCTCCACATTTATAACACGCCCTAGGTTGTCCCGGATAAAACAACACCCTCTGTCCCTACCCAAAAAGAAACAATTAGGCAGATGTTTAACATAACCATTTTCTAAATGTAAGTCAATTAAATATCGCCATCCCCCTGTCCAGAGATGTTCTTCATCAAGAATAGGTTCCGGGGCCATTTATAGAGCAATGTTTTTGTAACCAATAGGTTATGTCAGCCACATTTACCCCTTCATTTCTAAACAAAATCGTAATGTTTTTTGAAATGGATTTCATCAAAGGAATTGCCAGAAAAGGTCTCCATAAAGGAGTGTGCTTTAAAGTTTGATATTGTTTCCAAAATCTTTCCAAGCCTATGGGGTGTTTAAAACTAATATCAAAAACTGAATCCCCAGGCATATGGATCAAAGCATAAATCTCGTAGGTATAGAACCTCATACTTTGTTTCAATAAGTCCCGTCCAACGAAGTCTATTAGGAACCTCATCCTGAGATCCCCGAAACTTCAGACGAACCGCATTTCTTCTGGCTGCAGGTTCATTTCTCAAACCAAGAGTAGCAGGAAACAATTTTTCAGCAATTCTATTATGCCATACAGTAGGTCTTTGGACTGTTTCTGGCTCTGACACCCCAGCTGGTGTGTGCACCATACCAGGATCGACAGAGACTTTAGAGGGGGAAAGAGGGGGGCAGGAGGTCGCAAAAAACCTTCCTCCATAACCCTAATGCCCTCCAAAATATCTGAACTTGGATTAGTGGGGGGGGGGAATGGAATTGAAAAGTATCTGACATGGAGGAAAGCTCGAATCCACTGTTTTTGATAATGTTGGAGTAACCTCCAGCTCTTGCACATTTGAATCCCAAGATTTTCCATCAGGTGATCTAACCCATCCTGCAGCTTCTAGAGCCGAAGCAACCCACTCAGCAGATGCTGAATCATTAGGAGAGGCATTAGAAACATGCAAGTCATTTTGGTCAAGGGGAGGTTCAAAACCTGTGACCACAGGCTGTTTGTGAAAGTATATATTTGCGACTTTCATAGCGCCCTTAATGTCATTCTTGTAACCTGTAAGGCTCAAAGCTGTATCTGTAGGCCTAAAGTCAGATCCCGATGGCGGGACTGAAACCCCCAAATCAGTTACTGGGGTCGATGTTACAGCAGAATGCGAGTTTAAGTTTTTGGCAATGGATAAGCATTCCGACTCACCCAACTCCCTCGAGTGCTGAGAAACTGGATCCAAGACTTCTGAAACCGAAAAGAAGCCTACAGTTTGCTCTGTGCTTTGGGAATCCTTCCTAGTTGATAGTATCGGTCCTGTGTTCTCCATTTCTGTTTCCTGTCTTCGTCCATCCTCGGAAGCCCATCGAAGTAGCTCCATGTCAGGTAACAGGGCATTCCGCGTTTGCAAACCCAGTGATTCCGACTCCTGCGATAACTGTTCAAACTCTGCAAAACGACTCCCATCAGCATTCTCCGTAGAAATCTCCATGCTATCATTGGAAGGCGTAGAAACCACTGCCATTGCAGCACTTCGTGAAGAAGTAGGTTCCATAAGTAATCAATAGTAGTACAAAAAGAGAGCTGAGGAGGAGTGCAGCTCCTCAGCTCTCCGCACGTCCTTCTCCTCTGATGTCCGCTAGCACACTGAAAAGAGTAGAGGAATTTCCCCAGTGTCCTGGCCAAATTTCCCTCATTCACCAAAAATACCACCAACAGCTTAATCTGGTTCAAGGTCAGTTGACATTCATCTGTATCCCCCTTCCCTGGGTCATGCCTGAAAATAGGCAGGATTTGTCTGGTGCACTTACCCGGTCAACAAAAAACTAAATAAATAAAATATATATAAACAGTGCAAACACATTCTGTACTGCAAACAGTCATTGACAACACAAGGGAAGTAGAATCAAGCCCAACTTAATTTATTAACTTGACAATACTACAACACATAGTCCCCCTGGTGGGGGACATAACACAGGTACAGACAAGAAACACAGAGGGCATTTTCTTTCAGTTCACTGAATAGCAGATATCCATCTGCACAGTTGATCTTTGCACATTCTAAATTCTGATTTTCCCTGTATGGCGTACATTACTCCAGGAATATATATATATATATAGAGAGAGAGAGAGAGAGAGAGTCCTGAGCTAGGAAGAGCACCCTCTCTTCACATACTAATCCCCTTCACCCATAACATAGCCATACCATAGATCTGCTTGCACAACTTTGGGAGGGGCATGTGTTCTGTGCAGTTACAGCTGCCCACCATCTGCCACACACTGTGGAGACTGATGTTGCCCTTTCCCTGGGAGGCCTGACATAAATGGATGTCTCCTTAAGCTCTGTCATGTCCATGCCTTCAGCTCCAGCTCACAAAGGGCAAACTTGTTTGAGCCTCCCAGGGCACAGACACATACCTGACAGGTCACACTCAGCACATATGTGTGGCCTACTTCTAAAGTATACAATATTGAAAGGAATTGAAGAAAACTTCTTCATAGTTCCCGACAGATCTGTGTTATGGCCTAGGATGTATCCTGCATCATCATGAAACCTGGAGCATGTCCTCATGGACTTTGAGTGACTCACTTGAGGGGAGACATCAGAGACACCCACAACTCTTTGGATGGTTGAGACAATCTGGATCAGGATTCTTTCTCTTTCTCTTATTATAGTCAATACTGTATCTTGCATCTCTCTCTCTCTCTCTCCCTCTCTTTCTCTTTTTCCTTTTTCTCTGTCTCTCTTCTAGATCTTTTCTCTAATCTCTCTTTCTCTGCTTCAGGCTAAAGAGCATCTCTCACCACCCCATGGTCTGGAGAGAAGCCTCTTGTCTCTCTCTCTCTCTTTTTACTTCTCTCTCCTCTGGTTCATGTTTTAGGTCTTCTCTCAGAGCTGGGAGCTTAGGAATCACTGAACAGCTCAGAAATAATTAACTGAAGCTCCACTGTCTCCTTTTTGTTGGCAATAGTAGGGGCCAGCAGCAACCCAGCATTTGCATAGCCAAGAAATACATCTGTAGGCATGGACAGTGACTCATGGAGCCTGATATTTATTTATTTATTTATTTCTAAGAATCAGTTTACAACCTTTGAGCCAGAGGCTCGTTTCCAAAGGTACTTCATCACATAAAGACATACATTGTGTTTTTGGTTACATAGCATAGATTTGCAAAACAATAGGCGTTCAACAGAGGCACCACGTCACACTGTGGTCAGACAAATACAATTAGGTTACAGGGTACATGTAATTGATAACAGGTGTTACACAAGTTGGTATCAAGTGAGCAATCTAGTTGGTAAACACCTAAACAGCTGGCACTGGCCAGGTTAAACATAGGCACGGTGTACAGGGAAGTGGTGGTGGGGATGGCTAGGTGGAGAGCTGCCCGGGGGGCGTTGTCAAGGTATGAGATATGATACAGGACTATTTGTCACACTAACTGTTTAGTAGCCAGACTTAAACCAGAGGTGGTTTGAGGCTTGTTATGCGTACAAGGCAAACAATTAAGCAAACTTAGTTAGATGGTGACAAATTACTGCTATGCAGAATCTGCAAATTCTGAATTCATGGAAATTTCACAAAATGTCACAAAGTTTACAAAGTTTTCTGAAATTCTGACTTTGGTGAAATCTGAATTCTCCAAATGTATTTGGTGAATTTTTGCCCTGTTCTACAAAATTTTCTGGCAGAATTGAGGAGTGACACACATGAACTGCAGAATGACAATTCTGCAGAACTCCATTCCATAGTTTAATACATCAATATGCAATACGTGCTATCATTCTGCAGTTCAGCAATCAGTTCTTTTTTTAACTTTATTTTTATAAAAATCAAATAAAAATGGAGAACAACAATAGATCACAGACACAAGAGAAACTGTAAGCAGCGGTGCATACTTAATGCCATCTGATTTGTATTGCTATATTAGAGGAAGTTCACAAAAGAATACATTCCTGTCTAGTAAGTGCTACACATAAATGCTTTACAGGAATGAATAAAGGTTTAATTAGACAGTAAAATTATCCAGCTTGGGGTAGCAATGAGTTACAGGTAAGCTGACTGTTAGTCCAATAAATGCCGGCGATTGTGAAGAGAGTCGGACCAGCCAGATTGCGTTGCGTAAAAGGCTACCGGAATCGCACGCCGCCTTCCGCTGAAAACGTAGGTTCAGCGTCTCACACACACAATAGCAGACTTAATCAATGAACATAAGCTTTCATTGGGGGGCTGTGCCCGCACCCTCGAGCTCTGTCCATCCTTACATCCTTCACATAACGTACCAATCACTTTATTTTACCAAGCATAAATGTATGATCTGTGTCAGTTAAGCAGACAGCGAGTTACGCAGTAAGCGTAGCTCCTCGGCTGGTCCGACTCTCTTCACAATCACCTAAATGCCATAGCAGGTATTTATTGAGTCTATTAGTACTATTCTAATTGCTAATGCCTGTTGGATGGCCGAATGTACTGTATGTAAATGAATACTTGTTCATTGATCAGTTTTGTGGAATTTCTTTCTGCAGTTCAATACATTAATCCACAATTCATACAGTTATTCTAGCAATCTAAGTCAGAATTTCATTAAAGTTGCCAAAATACATTCCAAAATTTGGCAGAAGCAAAATTCTGACTTTTGTGGCATTTCTGCCAGTGGAATTTTATATTTGTACATCACTAAGTGGCATTAATATGCAATACCTCTGGTCCAGTTCACTCCAGCAATGAGATATCTTCAGTGAAAAATATTTACAATAGTGCACTTCACAATGGCAGCAATGACAGTTTTTGTGAATGTTGACTCGTACTGGCAGATAGGCTGCAGAAGCTGCTGCATGTACAGGTCTGAGTAAATGTGCTTTAACATCTGATGCTACTGTGAAGTGCAATACAATAAATATTTTTCACTGAAGATGTTCACTGATGTAGTACATTGGAGCAGTGCTGCTGCATTTTGATTTTGCTGTCCTGGTGATTTCATCTTGTTGGTCTATAAAGCAGTTTGAGACACAGTGTATGAAACGTACTAGGTCAAGTAAAATTCTGTTTTAGTCTTCTATTCTCAAACATCTAAGGACACAGTCTGGTAAGGAGATGTGCCAATGTCTAAAGTCCGACTGGCCAGAACACTTAATGCCCCACTAGTATGAGATTAGTACTCATTAGGTCTAGTGCAGTAACAAGGCTGCAACCGACATATTCACATCAAAATATATGCAACAATAATGGGTTCATTGAACAGAGGGGCTGATTCCTAAGAGACTTCAGTTAACATCCAGAGTTCAGTTGCTTGGCACTTAGCCATGGGGAGCTGTGGAGGGACAGAGCTGAAGCATAGATTCCCAGGTGGGAGGGTACAAGCCTTCTGACACTGCAGTACCCAGTCACGTCAGTCTATGATGGTAGCAACACTGGCAGGGGTTGTGAAAGCAGCTGCTCATCTGCTCCGTGCTTCCATAGCTGAAGAAGAGTGAACAGGGTTGCAATAGAGTGTTAATAATGGTGGGGGCAGGGAATGGAGACATGGAGCAAATGTGGAAGATTAGCCTTGCAGAAAAGAGATGACATATTTGTACCCATAAGCGTTTTGTTATTTTTTGTATATTATGTGACACATTTCAGAATATTTTGCACACTTAATTTCACATTCACCAGTGGAAAGTATACCATAGTGCTAGTGTTGTAGACTTCTTTTTCTGTTGTGTTACTTTTATGTTTTCTTGTTGTTCGCTAACTCCGATAACTGTTTACCAGTGCTGAGGCTCTCTGACAGTGTCTCCCCACATTCTTCATACTCTGCATGCTGTGTCTGAAATGACACACAGGTGGTTATCAACACTATCTGTATAAATCTCAGTCAATGTGCAAGATACTATGGAACCTTTATATTATTTTATAGTTGAATATTTACAGAAATGTCGTGCCCATTCTGAATGCAGGTTTTGTTTGCAATCTATACATGAATTATTTATCAATTATTATTTCAAATGTTTTACCAGAAAAGGTATTCTGTGCTGGGGACAGCTAGTTTCCAGATGTGTCTGGGGGGGGGGAGGGTAAAAGGAGGACAAGAAGAAAACATTCAAAATACAATACAGGTATGATCAGAAACATAGTTATAGATAACATTTAGTCACAAGCAAATACTATAACAGCATGTAAGTGTGCATGAATTATGCTTCTTTACAACAGGACACTAAGCTTTCTTAAAAAATATTGCCCTCTGATGCTTCCCAAAGCTCTTCTCTACCTCTGCGTGTTGCCTGTCATTTATTAGGGGCTCTGATTCTGCAAAGCTGCTTTTCTCTAAGGTTTAAATTTTCTGAGGCCATTATGTGGCATACAGAGGAACATAGGAAATACTGGAAAAAAGAGCAAAACAAGCTATCGTGGTAGTCTCCTGCTACCCAGGCTGCTGGCAGCCCTCAATACTATGAGAAATAGCTGTGGGGCATGGTTTAAGGCAAACTTTTAGCAACATATTTTACTATTCGTCACCATGGAAAGAAACCATGGTGTCAGTATGGCTCAGTTGATAACACATCTGCCTCTGGGCCAGACATTTGTGGTTCTACTTTCACACTGGAATTGGGCTCATATCACAAAGGCTGGCACCAGAGTGCAGTACTAAGGGGATGCTGTACAGTTGGGATGGGTCATCCTTTGGATAAGATGTTAAAATAGTAAGATCCTGTATTCCTTTTCTTGTGTATTTAACAGATCAAGTGGCACTTCCTGAAAAGAGTACGGATGTTTGTTTATTTATAAAAAGATATACGGAGATGAAAAACTTAAATTCAGTCCAAAACACAACATAACATGATACAAAGTAAAAATAAGAAAAATACAAAAAAAGAAAAATGACTCACTTCCCTAACTAATGACTCCTCATAGACTCCTAATTAGAAAAAAAAAATTAATCATGGAGCAGCTACAATGTTTTGTTCCAGTAATAATTAAATTGTGAAGTGGGCAGCATCCAAATTCAGTATCATAAATCATTTAAATTTCTTTCAAACCATCTGAATTAATAAAGGAAGTGGAAATAATTTTTGTTTCAAAAGGAATGAGCATCTTGCATGCCAGATGCTCCATTTTGAAACAGCTATCACCACACACAACATACTGTAGTCTCAGCCCACCCAGGAAGGAGAAAAAAAACAGTACACAAAAGTTCGGTATGAGGGTGGCCTGTTCCAGAAAGTTTCGACTCAAACCAATGTCCTTCCAAAATGACTGAAAATACAGACATCTGAAAAACAGATGTTCTATGGTTTCCACAGACTGGCCACTAGTGACCCTGAGACAGGACCTTTCTGCCTCACTCTTATGCTTGTGGTGGCTCCTGACTTGTAGCTTGTCATGGGTACAAAGCCACAGGAATTCCTTCATTTTCTTTGGGATTCTAGAGTCCAAAAGTTGTTTGGTGATGATATTTCCCCTGCAGAAACATAAACTGGTTCCTGGAAAAAGGAAACTAACAAATACTAATATAGAACCTTCCTAGAACTGGAGGAGAATTAAACAAAGGACAGTTTCTACTGATGAACTTTAACTAGACAATAAATTAAGTAGTTTGTGAGTGCCCCAGGTGTCCTTCCAATGGGCTTATCACCTGGTACACTCCAAGTATCCAGGAGAATAGAAAACCTCTTCCATCCTAAAGGTACCCAAAGTTTATCAGAACTTACTAAAAGAGGTCTCAAAAGGAAAAAATAGGATTGTTTCAGAGCTAATAGACTTGCGTTCTTATTGCTTGCCAGTTAGTGTGTTTCAGTTACCCTGGATATAAGCATCCCATTTGAGTTTAAATGTGTTTGTTGTGTTACATGCCACCACCGCCAGTGGTAGTCTGTTCCAGTCCTGGACCACCCACTGATTGAACCACCTGCTGGTATGTACCAGTCTTGTCTGCCTGGTCTTTAGTTGTAGTGGATGGGACCTAGTGATATATGCATTATTGCTAAATTTCAGTCCTAGATTTTCCCAGAGGTCATTGTCATTCTATGATCTATGGACCAAACACATATCCCCCCTCTTTCTTCTGCCCTCCAGGGAGAACAGGTTCAATTCGCTCAGTCTTGTGACATAGCTCTTTCCTGACATGTTGTTTATTGACCTAGTAGCCTTCCTTTGTACCCTCTCCAGCAGTGCCACATCCCTCTTTTTGTATGGTGACCAGACCTGGGCTCCATATTCCAACACTGGTCTTACCAGTGAGATATACATTGGAAGAATGACCTCCCTGCTCCTAGAAGCTATGTGTCTGAATATACAATTGAGAATTCTGTTCTCCTTTTGGGCTATGCTTCTGCAGTAGGATGTAAATGTCATGTCTTATGAGACCATGATACCCATGTCTCTTTCCTCAATTGTTGTTTTTAGTGGTTGATTTTCTAAGGTATATGTAATGGTTGTTTTTTTGTTTCCTAAATGCATAACATCACACTTCTCCAGATTTAGGGCTAGTTTTGATCTGTTGGTCCATTCTGATACGCTGTCTAAAGCTGTTCGAAATGGTGAAGTCCCTTTGGTGTTGTCATCCACTGCTCCCAACCTACAGTCGTCGGCTTGTTTTAATAAAAAAAAAAACTATCTGACTTAGTCATAAGGGACTTATTCCATGCCATTACTTTGTATTCAGCTATACGAAGTTTCACTTCCTAGTTAATCTTCTTTAAAGCCCCATCACTGAACTGTATCACAAGAATTTGAAGGGGACCATGCCTTGCAGAGATCCCAATTACTCCATCAGCATGTACTTCTTTCAGAGATCCCAATACCATACCACTACTCTTATCCCGATTCATCTTAGCTCCTGATATCCTTGAAAAGTGTTCCAAAACTGGAGACACATGTTCAGCTAAAGTCAAATCCCCCACCAGAAGGCAGAAGTCATCTGAATAGGCCAAGATCAAGGGGAGATTAATCTCAGCTGATGTCCTCATATCTTTAATCTCAAGAGTATTTTTAAAAGATCTAAATAAAGGGTCAGTGCCAGAAACATTCAGTAATGGACTGAGTGGGCAGGCCTGCTGAACCTCCTCCATACTGCAACAGCCATCCTCTGCCAACCATGTAAGGTGGGGCCTACCATAACTGTGGTGTACAGAGTGCGTAACCAACCTATAAAACATTCAGGAATCCCATACTTAGACAATGTGGAAAACAAGAATTATTAGGAAGTCCAATTAAAGGCCTTCTCCTGATCTACAATCAGGAGAGGGCTAGAGACCCACTTCTGGTTTCCATGTGCAACTGTTTCTCTTAATATAGGTATATTATCCTGAACAGCCATTCCTGAAACACTACAGGTCTTTGAGGGGTCTACCAAAGTTTGAATGACTGGGGACAATCTGGAAGCCAAAATTTGGACAAAATGTTAAGGTCTTTATTTAAGAGGCTAATCATCCTCCAATTAGAGATGTTTGAGTTTTTCCTTTTATCAAACTATATTAACAAACCATGCACCATACTATGATCCACTTTTCCATTGGTGAGCATGTAATTAAAAAGCATGACCAATTCTGTTTTCAGGGAATTTCCCTTTATCTGAGCGAGAGATGTCAGACTATAAGTAGTCTACTTGGACTTCAGAAAGAGTCAGAACTAGGAAATTCCTGAGAAAATTCTCAACATCAGGTGCTGAAGGGGCTATGGTTCCAAAGATGAAGCTCACATGTCTCTCTAAAGAAGAAAATTGCTCCTGTGTAGTCATTAAGAGTGTACTATCCACGTGTTTAATGTGGGAAAAGTTTGATCAGCTGTACTGAGTTTACAGAGGTCAAAGGGATTAGTCTGAAATTTAGTCCCCTTAATATTATATTTTTTGTTCTAACACCAAGGATTTGATAGAATGGTACTGAAAATATATTATTTCTGTCTTGATTAATGAAATTTGGGTAAATTAATCCTGTCCTGTTGTGCCTGGTATAGACAATAACCTATGAAACCACTGGCAAAGTTTCAGATATTGTATATACTATTTATTGCTTATGGGCCATTTTGTCCCCCTTGGGACTTAAAAAAAAAAATACTTTAATTCCAGTTTTGCATCCTCCCACCATTCAGTGGGGGAGTCATATAATACACAAGCAAATTTTGGGGCTTGGACCAAATAATTCAATAACTTTCTAAGAGTGACATCCTCCCGTAAAGAGATGTTTAATTTCCAATGTCCTGAACTCATCCTGTGAGTAAGGGCCCAAAGTGGTCTGCACCAGTCTGTGGTCTGACATCTCTACTGGTTCGGTATGCTGTAAAGAATTACCAAACCATGGAGAACACACACAAAATCAATGTAAATAGATAAACTTAAAACAGGTATGTATCTCTTTTCCTCAAATTGTCCCAGCTGGATCAAAACAACCCTGCCTTAGAAATAATATCATTCAAGCAGTTAGAGTCACAAAAGGATTTGGTAGTCTTTGCCCCCTTATCCACGGGTTCCAGTCCACAATTAAAATCCCACCAAGATAACCCCTTTCCTGGTATATAAATAAAGCTGAATCAGTTTAAACAAGTCATCCTTCTCTGCCTTTGACCGAGAGGCAAATGCATTGATGAATCATAAAGAAACAGTGCCAAAAGAGATAGCTACCAAAAGTGCATGAGAGGGACTATGTCCACTAAGCAGGACATTTTAACATTAGGGGTGGAAAGAAATATGCCCACTCTGGAGCACCTGTCCTCACCAAGTGACCAGAAGGAGAGGCCCAAAGACCAAAGTCTTTGGGTCATACCAATTTCATTATTGGAATGTAAATGAGTATCTTGTAAGAAAATAATGTCACATTTGGACTGCTAAAAAGCCAGGGTGTCCAAACTATGCTTACCTGATTTCATGCTATTGGCACTTAAGGTGCCAATCAAAAAATTGTGGACCCCCCTTCCCCACTAACAGAAGAAGAAGAAGAAAACTAAATCATAACACATTCATTATTTTGTACTTTTCTTACCCCCCACCCCACTCTCTGCTTCCTCTTTTTGGTGGAATGCAACTCTAAACTATCACTGTCATTATCCAAGGAAGGGTTGTGTTGTGACAATGTCAGGAAAGACCCATCAGAATCCTCTTTCATGTCCCCTCCTCCAATCTTTCCTTTTCAGTAACATGTCAGATTTATATTGTAAAGGAATGTCTTTGCAGTTTGTGAGTTTTGCCATAGGCCAACCCCTCATTCTTTTAATATGGTGAGAAACTACAGTATGTATAGATTTTTGGTGTCAGGAGTAGAAAGAAGCGGTATGGAAGTAGACATGTCTTCTGTCCCCAAGGCCTAGGTGACTTCCTGCTCACTAGGTTCTGAGGGAGGAAGATTTAATGGAACAGTTTCAACAGTTGCAATATCAAAGTCAATAGAAGTACTATCTTTAGGGAGATCCACAGTGCTTTAAGGATCAGGAGCCTGAAGAGGGGGCAGGAGGATCTGGTACAGTAGGTGTAGGAAAAGGCACGTCCACCATTGGAAAGTTGTCTGAGACCTCAAAACCACTATCTTCTGGGGGGATATATGATACTGCCATTTCCACTGCTGGGGGCAGCTCAGGCACAGAAGGTACAGGCTCTTCTCTACTAGGTCCTTCTCTTTGGATATGATTACAGTAAAAATCATGTTCCACATAGTCCATATGATCTCATAGAAACATAGACTTTGACAGCAGATAAAGACCACTTGGCCCACCCAGTCTGACCATTTCTCTACCTATTGGATAAGCTGCAGATCCTAGTTAACTAACAGCTTACTTCTTCCTAACCACCACCAGAATTGCCTTATGTCTGTCCCAAGTATTCTTGAATTCCCCCTATTTGTGACCCCACAACCTCCTCAGGAAGGCTGTTTCATGTGTCCACCACCTTCTCCATGAAAAAATAATTCCTCACATTGCCCCTGAGCCTTCCCCCCTCCCCATCTTCAAATGGTGCCCCCTTGTTCTTACACATATTCTTTATTATGAGCTGCCCAAGGACAAGTCTGATATGAATATCCCAGCTTATTACATAAATTGCATTTCATGTTCTGGATACATTTTGAACTAAGATGGCCCAGTTCAGAACAGAGACCACATTTCAGTTTATTGCAAACATTACTGAGATGTGAAGTGTAACCACTTTTATAAAAAGCTTTAGGTTGTCTTTGGTAAAAACAAAACCCCACAGATCCTCCTCAAGAAGAAGCAGTTAGGGAGAGACTGTATACCTGTGTCTGAATGTAGTAGGCAAACTTTGATTTTCCAGCCTCCAGTCTAGATGTATTCGGAATCCATGATGGGGTCGAGATTACCAAAGACTGCCTCTCTGCGTCAGACAATATAGGATGTCAATAATGCCAACACTCTCATTTTTGAACAGGATGGTAACAATTTTCATGATAGGTTCAGTTAATGGAACTACAAGAAAGGCAGTCCACACCACCATATTCTTTAGATCAGCATACTTTTTCCAAAAATAATTCAGTCCTGTGGGGGACTTGAAGCCAATATTGAAGTAAGTAATGCCAACTGAGAGAATAAGGATGAGAATTTCAGAGGCAAAAAAACATTTCTGTCTTCAGTAAGGTCCGTGCAACAAAAATATGGTCTGGCATTTCCTCCGTTCCCCCTTTGTAGTGGAGCTGAACAGAATTCCTCTCTTCGCTGGTTCAATCACACATAAACAATCAGAATTCCATTTGTTATTCGGGGGGGGGATGGTAAAACAGGCTGATTCCTTGATGTTCCTGGCTTGGGAGAGGCAGGCACGTCCCATAGGGCAGCTTCTTGACTGGGGACAGACTGTACCATGAATCTTAGATTCTGTATATTATGGGCTCTTGTGTGTTGGGGAAAAGCAGGCCAGAAGAACTGGTATTAATTGAAATGGATGCCCCATCTTCTATTAGCTACACAGAGCATGGCACCAGATTAGACATCCTAGAACTAGTATGGGTAAAAGTCAACATTCCAGAAGTGACCACTAGAGATCCTACCATGCTCGGGTAATCCCGTGGCACCTGGGGAACTTCAAACACGGTGGTGTTGCCATTCGTCAGCTGTTTCAACAACACTGCCTCCTGTGTGAAATCAAAAGATTCAGATATCTCCAAGGACAGAGGTGAATGGACAGCCAACTCTTTCACTTTCTGACCTTTTGATTGTCCAGCTAAGACAGTAAGGTCAGCGCAATGAAGAGAAAGAGGGGATGAAAACAATCTTCAGGAGTCTGTGGCCCAGCATCATGTGACCCATTTTGTGAATTGCTAACAGCGGATGCCCCCATAATGAATTGTCTGGTTGGTGAAACTGGTATGGGCGTAGAGAGAGGTACTGGACCACACCACAAAGGATGGGAGCCATGGCTCCAACCATAGCTGTTTTCATTTTTTCCCAGCCAGCATCAGTAAGTTTGGCATCAATTAATGCTGCATTGTGCAAATACTTTGTTTCTTTCAGTACTTTACTGAAACTCACCTTAGGATCAGTTTTGCTCTCATTACCTCTCATGTTAATGGAAAACAAACCCAGACTCAAGTTTTGATCAGTCTCTGGCCTCCACTCGCTGTCAGTTTCGGTGTGGGTGGCCATTACTGGAGATGGTCCGGTGTGAACTGTGACTTTGAGCCTGCTGACTCTTCCACACAGGCTACTAACTCCAGAATAACTGACCGGAGTTCTGGAACTGGCTGACATGAAACAAAGCACTCTGCAAGCAGGGAGGTAAAGAAATAGAAACATCTTTTACTGGTCGATGAGAAGAGTTGAGCATAGCAGTAGCCAGTCTTGATCAGAGCTTCTCTTTTTGCTGCATACAACTTTCCTCTTCATCTGTAATATATTTCAACAAAGCGAACATCTTTTTCTGAAGTTCTACCTCCAAACGCAGTTCCTCATGGAAGACTCCTTCACTTTCTACCTGTAGCATGGCGGCATCCTCAAGAACTACAGAGCCCTTGGCAGAATTGCCCACTGACACCATACAATCAGTAGTCAAAGATACAATGCTCCATCTCTATAGTGAAGACCTCTGGAGCCAGCTGAGGTCTTCAGTATAGCTAGGTGTTCACTATAGCGAGGTGCTAATAGGCCTATGTAGCCAACAATGGGAGCCATCAAAGCTGTTCACTATAAGAGGGAGTATGTTATAGGGGGTTCTTTATAGAGAGGGAGCACTGTACCATTTTAAGTATCACAGGAGAGCCAGAGGAAAACACCATCTGACTGTCTGCAGAAGTCAACCTGTCCTCAGGAGAGACCAGAGGTGAGACAACACCTTGTTCATATTCCATCATGCCTGAAGAAGTGGCTGACTCCATTGAAGTATCAGCCACATTACTAGGATCCATAGATTTCACAGGCAGAATGCTCTTAAGAACTGTAGGGGCTTCTTCGATACACCAGGTGCAGAAGGAAGCTTGCTCCACCACTCAGGACTCTTTAGCATTCTCCTCCATCTCTGGGCTTATCCCCTGTCCCACAGGAAGCAAGGCCCCCTGCAGGAAGAGAAGGGGAGTTTCCATGGTGTCCTGGCCAAATTTTCCCCACTAACTAAAATACAACCAACAGCTTAATCTGGTTCAATTATAGTTGGCTTACATCTATAACTCCCCTCCACTGCATCCACTGGGATGAGGCTAAAAATAGGCAGAATTTCCTAGCCCTCCTTTCCCAGTCAACAAAAGCTAAGTAAATAAATAGATGAGGAAACCAACCTGTAGTAGAAACCTCAGTGGGAAATCAAGGCAAAGTAATTCATATGTGCCTGCCAGGCAGACTAGTTTTGCTTTGAGGTATGTTTCTCAGGACCCTCCTGACCCAATAAAGTATTTTACCGGGCAATTCTCCATGAAACTGATCCAGTCTGAGTTTAAAAGAGCCAGTAATCCCCATTTCCTTTGGGATCTTATTCTATCATTTTGCCACTCTTTGCTCGCAAAACTGCTTCCTCATTTAAACTTTACTTCTACCCCCACACTCTTTAGCATAGGTTTTACTCTTTATTTTTATTGTCCTGAACAATCTAAAAAATATTTTTCCTGACTCACCTTAACCAGTCTCGTTCAAATTACAATAATGGAAATATTCAACTTTAGCCTTTGTTTCCAGGGTAAACATACCCAGCTTTCCTAATTGTTTCTCATGCCCTAACCTCTCCATTCCCAGAATTTTTTGCTCTAGAGTCTCTGAAAGGTAACAATGTCACATCCCATTTCAAATATACTGTAATACTGTAAATACTCCTTGGGTCATGAGACATGTTTTGTTGGTCTGGCATCTGTCTCTAGTTTCAGACACATAAAACAAACAAAGCACTTCCTTCAGGAACAGAAACATATGACTTGAGAAGTTGCCTTTTGCACTGCTGTGAATTGCCATTTCTCTACACATGAGGAAATGCATCACACACATTCAAACCTGCAAGTGGTTAAGACTGATGACACACTAGACTGTGGCCATGATTCCATAAAATGGTGCAAGGCTATGGTCAAGTATTATTATTCTGGGTCTGACTATAAGTTTGCATTAAACTGTATACTATTCAGAAAAACAACTTACTATGCAGAGCTGCATTTAATTATGACTCAGCTTTATTATAAACAAGATTTCAAACCTGCCACTCAAATTTGGAATCATCTGCATTCAGTGAGGGGGTTTAGACACTCAGCGCTGAAGGAATAGAAAAGGCTGACTTAATTTCCTATAGTAACTTTGTTGTCTTTGACTGTATAACTTGACACCACTTACCCCCAACTTACATGTAGAATGAGGAGGCTGAGAAGATTAGGAAAAGCATCTTAACATACAGTAGCTAAACAAACTCTGAAAATTAGGCAGCTGCTCCTTTCTCCATACTGTATGCTTTGTAAACTTTTATTTCCCCCAGATGCTATAAAATGGAGGCAGAATACTTCAGGATTAGGACTCCCATATGCAGAAGGCTTGCATAGCCTTAAAAAACAGTTCCACACTAACAAGACAGCATGTCTGAATGTGGCAAGAGCAGTATTCTAAGGACCTCCCTGTACTGCACATAGTGGATTGCAGAGCTGTGCAGAATACATCCCGTGCCAATACAAATGAGGGAACCATCCTGCATACAGGGTGCACTGATATATTCAGAGGGTTCTCTGAGTGCCAACAGGCTGCAGAGGAAGTGCTAAGTAATGCTTTCAGAACCCTGCTCTTATCAACACACCATTGTATACAACCCCCTTCCCCCAATGGTGATACCCACTTTCTCCCACCTGATCCCTGATCACACAAATTAAACTGCCATTAGGCACTTGACTTAAATTGCCCTTAGGCATAACTAGTAGTTGATTGGTTTACCCTCATGCCTAATCCCAAATTACACCAAATAAACTGTCCATAGGCATACTTGATAGTCCAGTGATACCCTATTCTGCCTGATCACACAACTTCATTACTGTATCTCATACATTAATAGAAAATCTCCCCTTTTTCTCTGATTTTTGAGTGACATCAGTCCCAACTTTTGAAGTTGTTGTTTACATGGAATGTTTTTTTATATTCCATATTAATTTTATCACTCCTCGTTGTACTATTTCTAACATACTGTAATTCTATCTTTGCTTAGATAGGGGTTTCAGATGGGTGAGCTGTAATCTAGGTGTGGCCATATCAAGTTGCCATATACAGCAAAAATGACCCTTTCATTCCTAGAGGTGAAACAGTGTTTTATGCAACCAAAGATTCTATATGTTTTTTCCTGTAATATTTTGACAAGAAGAAGATGATTTAAGATTATATGAAATTGTGATACCTCGGTCTCTTTCATTAGTGGTAGTTGTAATTTCAGTGCCATTTATATAGTATTTGTAACCTACGTTATTTTTACCTAGGTTCATAATTTTGCATTCCTTAACATTTAATTCCATGCCCCAAGTTTTGTCCATGTTACAGTGCTGTCTAAGACAGATTAAACTTTTGTACAATCGGTTACAAATCTCAACACAGATCTGATTATTATGTCATCTGCAAATTTGTTATACCAAGAATTGATTAATCTCCCCATAGCTATGATAAAGATATTAAATACGATGAGCACCAGGCCAAATTCCTGAGGTTTACCACTCAACACAGGACCTTCTAATGACAGGTGGTCACATATTTTGACTCTCTGCGTTCTAGCATTTACCTGGTTGTCAATCTATGTCACTATCTCAATGTTAATGCCAATCCATATTAATTTGTAAATGATTTCTTGATGTGGGACCTTATCAAAGGATTTAGCATAACCTAGGAAAATTATCTCCACAGGTTTCCCTATGTCTACATTCTTATTTACTGTGTTATAAAATGAAATAAGATTTGTGGTGCAGGAGTTTCCAACCCTGAACCCATGATATAAGTCACTGTTGCCATTCAGTTTTAAGTGTTAGTTACTGACTCCTTAACGAAACCTTCAAAGATCTTACATATAACAGAAGTCAGACATTCATCTGTAATTGGAGCAGTCAGATGTTGCTACTTTTTAGGGCTGCAGTGGGCATAGCCCTACAGACCTCTTGCTATGAGAAAAGGACTCAGTGCATTCCTTCCAATTGAACAGCATGCTGGAGTTGCACCACAGTTGCCTCTGCATCTGTGAAGCACTGTGCTCATTCTCTCAATTGGAAGTAGCACTGCACTACTTTTACTGTGTCAGTGGTCACGGTAGAACATGGCACACTCTGCCACATCCAAGATGGCCACCAAACTGTACTGTGCATACGTGACTACTAGCGCATGGACTGTACAGTGTGGTGGCCATCTTGGACCTGGTGGAGTGTGCCATGTTCAGCTGTGACTGCTAATTTTTATTTTTTTAAATTAAAGATATCAACCCACCCCACACCTCCCCCCCAGAAACATAAGAGTGACACTGGGGGTGCCCAATCCCCCAGTGTCATGATCAGGACTCCATGGTGTTTTTTTAAATTCCCCCACCCAACCCTCCCTCTGAACACCCACCACCCCACCTCCCCAGAAACATAAGAGGACACTGGGGTACCTAATCCTGATCTACGATGGGTCACTGACAAAATTTTGTCGAGCGACCTGATAGTGAAACCAGCAGGTTGACTGCATTTTGCTGTCAGCTACTGGTTTCAGAGAACAACAAGTGTTTTCTTCAGGGGGCTTCACCCCAAGCCCCCCACATGGGGCTGTGCCCCCCCACACCCCCCACTTAGAATTCTCAGCTCCAAATCGGAGCTGATTTGGGAGGGAGTGTAGGACCCCTGACAGACTGTGCCAGGTTCCAGTGAGTTCACTACAGTGACATGGCACTGTAGTAGCTGTAGGGGACCCCACAGTCAAAATGTCACTGTCGGGTGTGTATACCCCCAATCCTCCAGTGTCGGGATCCAGAATCCTCTTTTTTTTTGTGGACTCTGTTTACACCTGACCCTGGGGCTTCTCTCAGGAATCCACACTTGGGTCTGGATCCTAACCATCCACCTGAACTGCTGCAACCCGAGCTACTGTGTCAGTGTCAGGACTCCAGTCTCTCCCCTGGGCCCTCTAAGGAGAACCAGAGTCCCCAAATTCATGTCGGGCATTGTGGCAGACTCTGAACGTGTGGATCCAGGCCCCTGGTGGTTCTGTCGCCTCCCCAGAGACAGGGGATTTTTTTCTCAAGTTTGTCCCTCAACCCGCCCCCAGAGCTTGGATGTGCAATGAGGTCATGAGACATCCACCACAGCTCCCTCCTTCTCAGCTCATTGCCCAGTGTGTGCACATCCTCTGGCTTCCACTGGGGGCTGCTGTTGCACTGGGCACTCCCTGGATCCCTCCCCAGAGAGAGAGGAGAGCAGTCCACAGATGCTCAATCCTCTCTCTCCCTGGTCGACCTCCGGCAGCCCGGGCTCATTCCCGAAACCTGGGTCACCGGCATGGCATGAGGTGTGGCATCCAGTGCTTCAGCCCTCAGTGCCACTGGGCCAACCACTCTTTTTTTAAACCCTGGAAAAAGAAAATGTCTTTAGTGGCTATTCTTGTCCCTCCACCCACCTGGCCCTACAACTCAGCACCCACCACCCCACTTCTCCCCAAGCCCTTACTTACCCATTGGGTATCCAATGCCATAATCCTCTTGGATGACAGACATGTCTTCACTCTTCAAAGCTGGACTGCAAACTGAAGAATCAGGTATGCGGTTCAATGCATTTCAATAGTGTTTTGAACCTAGTGGTATAACTTGGGCATTTTTGCATACTTTTGGCCCAAATTTTCAACATGCCTTTTTCGGGATGCTGCCTCATGAACAATTGCACCAACATTAGGCAAATATGTCCTAAAAGGTGATTTTGCAGTTCCAGCATGAAATCATCTTTTGGACAGGAGTTGAAAATTGTCTCTGCCCTTGTTCATGAGATGGGGTCATAGGGAGGCAATGTAGAAAATTTGGTGTAAAAATATTCAAAAACAAAACAAAGTAATGAGCCTATATTGAATTTTGTAAATGCAGGCTTATAACTTTGGTACTTTTTAATATTCATACTCCAAATTTACAACATAGGCATATCTTTACAGCACCTCATGAATGTGACAACTGTCATTTTTCAAATCCTAGCCAAAATGTTTTTTACATCTGAAAAGGTGATTTTTGTGGTCCCTGCACAAAATTACCTTTTGGACAGGAGTTGAAAATGTTCTCTGTCCTTTTTCATGAGATAGGGTCATAAGAAAGCTGTATTGAAAATTTGGTGTAAAAATATTAAAAAATAACAAAGTTATGAGCCTATATTGAATTTTGGGAATGCAGGCTCATAACTTTGGTTAAATATTTGTACCCCAAATTTACATCACAGCCATATCTTTACAGTGCCTTATGAATGTGACAGCTGTCATTTTTCAAATCCTGGTCAAAATGTTTTTTCGCATCCTGAAAGGTGATTTCGCAGTCCCTGCACAAAATCACCTTTAGGCCAGGAGTTGAACATTTTATCTGCCCTTCTTCATGAAATAGTGTTATTACAAGGCTACATTATGCTGAAAATCTGGTGTAAAAATACTACAGAACAACACATTTATGAGACTACATTACATTTTGCTAACACAGGCTCATAACTTTGGTAACTGTCAATACTTTTTTTCCAAATTCCTCAGATGCAGCCCTATCAGCTCTGACCAGAGTTTGTTTAAATACTGGGACCACAGCTGCTGAGTGTCAATGAAAGGAACCAGCACTGGATGTTGCTTAAGTCCCACTGCAGCTACAGTTCCAGCTCAGGGACAAAGTCCTTGGAAGCAAATCTCTAGAGAGAGAGAGTATGACACCTGAGACATGGAAAACAACTACAGTAGTTCTGATTTATAAAAAGGGTAGCAGAATATACATGGTGAATTACAGACCAGCGAGCCATGCATTGGTCATAAATAAAACATTTGGAAAAAATTGTAAGAGACAAAGTAAATGATTACATAAGGGTTAATCATCTATTGGACAATGGCCAACATTGATTTAGAAGTAGTAGATCTTTCCTGATCAATCTGATTGATTTTTTTGAGAGGATAAGCCAAGTGTTAACTGTGGGGAAACCAATCAATGTGGTATATTTAGATTTTAGCAAGGCATTAGATACTGTGCCACATGCTGCACTTATTCGAAGCATTACTGGCATTAAGTTGAATAAAAGTCCTGGCTGAGTAACAGCTCACAAAATGTAAGAATAAATTGTAATGATTCAGTGAGAATAAATGTCACCAACAGTGTCCCTCAGAGTTCTGTCCTGGGACCTAGTTTATTTAATATCTATATAACCAGTATATCTACATCTAAAGGGGAATGGACTACAAAATTTGCTGATGACTCAAATGTAGGGCATATAGTGGATAGTGAAAAACAAGTGGCATTGTTTCAATCAGAGCTTGATGAACTATCTAGGTGGCCAGTGCAGTATAAAATAAGTTTCAAACTGGAAAAGTATAATGCACCTAAGGCACAAAAATAAGAAATTAAAATATCACTTAGGGGGAGCCATCTTAAGGGCTTCTGAATGTGAGAAACATCTGGACATAATGCAGTAGCCAAATGCAGTAAGACACTGGGTTGTATTTTTAAGGATATAAGAAGTGGCCGGTCCAGTAGCGCAGAGGGCAGAGGCAACCATTTTGCCTCACCTGCCACCATGCTGGTGACCCAGGTTCAATGACAGACTCAGTTCAGCAGAGGCTGGCTGGGAGAGGGGGATTGAGCATCCAGAGGATGGTTCTCCTCCTCTGGGGTGGGAGGGTTGTGGGTCTGTCCCCTAGTGGAGTTTTGGGGTTCAGCAGCCAGCACCAGTGTAATGGAGTTTGAATGGTTGGTGGTCATCAATGTTCTATGGTTGGTAGTGTGCATGGGGCACACAGAAGACATTGCACATCATCCCTCCATGAATAATTAGGAAAAATAGGCTGGTCACAACATGGATGAAGCTGACCCTCTGCAGGCTCTCTGTGGGACTGCAGGACAAATTTTCCATACCAGATCTGTACTGTCGATGGGTGGCCTTGCCATTGGACCCCACCATGGGGGTACACCATGGGTGAAGTAATCTGGATTTGGTCCTTCAGTGGTGGGCGGCCCCCCCTGTTGACACCCCATCATGGGTGTACACCATGGGGGAAGATTGGGTGAGATGAGTACCTGGACACCAGTGACTGGGCTTGGGTGGGTCATAGAAACATAGAATTTGATGGCAGATAAATACTGCTCGGCCTACCTAATCTGCCTATTTTCCTACCTAACGAATAAGCTGCAGATCCTAGTTAACCAACAGTCGATGGATGTTTAGGTTGTGCTGGGGATAAATCAGATTAACAGCAAAAAAAGAATATAAGAAGTAGGGCTGAGGATGTGATACTTCCTATGCACAGAATCTTGTTAACTGAGACTATGGTTACAAGTGGCAATTTACAGATGTTCAAATGTAGATTGGATGGAAAACTCTTGGAGGAAGGGATCAGTGGCTGCAACCACTGAAATATACAGTAGACAGGCTAAATACTGTTGACATATGTGCCCTTTTGTCTGAAGATCCTATGTTCCTATATCCTTAAAGGGATCTGGCCCATGGCAAGTGATTGCTTAACAATATGGGCTAAGAGACCCAAAAGTTCTGACTCCAAAATTTTATTATTGGGACTGTTATGTCCTTGGGACCTGAAGCAGTGTTATTTTTAACCTTATTTGTTCCAGCCAAGATCATTTGCTCAGTAATAACAAGTTTATTGTGGTTATTTGAAGATAGATATGGATCACCGTTATTTATGTCAGTTACAAAATTGTTCCTCAAGATACTACAGAAATATCTATTCAGAGTTTCTGCCATTTTATCTTACTTTGTTGAGATTGTATTATTATCAGTTACAGGGCCTATTTGTTTAGATGGTATGCATATCAAGTTGACATATCTGTAACATTGTCCAACACTGGATTTTTTTGTACCAGCTTGAATTGTTCAGCAAACAAACTGTCAGTCAGAAAATACTTGCCTGCTTCTGTTGGAAGCTGAGAAACTTGCTATACTGCAGAGAACAAACTAGAATGCATTTGAGGAACTGGGAACCTGGTAAGACATAATATTGTTGGGGACTAGTTAGGAAGGTAAGCTATGCTTTCTACAGAAAGTTTCATTTTTTCTTATTGGCATTAAGAAGAGAATTGCAGGATTCCATTAAAGTGTAGTAATTTTATAACCAGGGGGGTGAAATACAACTGAAGTTGCTTGATTTCCTGTGCTAGAGACCTAGGATTTGGAAGGATATTTGTGCAACATTTTAGAAGTGTCCTGCTGGCTGAGCGGTGAGTTTATCCCTTGTTTCAGATAAGGGTTTGTGTATTAGAATCAGACATAGCAAAGTGCCTTCACTGAAAGGCCTGCTTACATCACAGGTGTCAGTAGTCAATCAATTGATTCTGGGTGGGGCTTTTATCACTGAGCTGTCTTAGGCAAACTACACAGTGAGAAGCCAGTCAGAAAAGACTTGCTTGCTTCTGTTGGAAGCTGAGAAACTTGCTATACTGCAGAGAACAAACTAGAATGCATTTGATGAACTGGGAACCTGGTAAGACGTAATATTGTTGGGGACTAGTTAGGAAGGTAAGCTATGCTTTCTACAGAAAGTTTCATTTTTTTCTTATTGGCATTAAGAAGAGAATTGCAGGATTCCATTAGAGTGTAGAAATTTTATAACCAGAGGGGGTGAAATACAACTGAAGTTGCTTGATTCCTGTGCTAGAGACCTAGGCCCAGATATTCAAACTGCACCAGGCTGTGGCGCAAGCTTGGGCGCAGCTCAAGCTGCGCGGGGGTGTGGCCTGGGCGATATTCAAAGGAGCTGCCTATTGGTTTTCAGCAGCTTTGGAATATCGCGACCTCACACCCCACTGTGCCTGCACAGTGGCACTGGGCGCCAACACAAGTGGCCAGAGTGGAGCATGGAGATGCGCTTAGCACAAGTGCCATTGTGCCATTCACAGCACCAGCGATATTCAAAGGTGACATGCAAATGGGGCCATAATTTATGCAAGGTGCACATGGGGCCATTTGCATGTCATTATGGACCCATTTGCATGCAGGTGCGCTGATCCCCGACGACTTGCACCTGGCGCCCTGCCAGGCAGCAGCCATCAGGACCGACACCCCCTGCAGCCCGATCGTGAGCATCTGTTTAAATAAAAAAAGAAAAACATCCTATATCCCTGGTGGTCCAGTGGACCGATTTCCACCCCTCTTGGGCATCTGTGTTAAGAAAGAGAACCCCCATCAGCCAACATCCCTGGTGGTCCAGTGGACCGCACTCTGCCTGATCGCAGGCATCAGTACAATGGAAAACATCCTATTACCCTGGTGGTCTAGGATACCACCTCCCCACCCGCCCACTGAGCCCCACTGCCCCACTCCCCCTGTCAGCCAGCGGGTGGCAGCACCCCACCCACCTGTCACCCCGCCACCCGCCGACTGACAGCTCAGTAGGGCTGCATGCCCATTGGCTCACCGCGTGAGCCAATGAGTGTGCAGCTCCACTTAGATAGATATTCCAGATATGTGAATGAATCATCTACATATCTGAATGTGGTGTAGGGCTGCACCCATTGGCTTCACGCCAGGAGACACGGGCGGCAGCCCTATCAACTATCAGTCGGCAGGCGGCGGGCGGCAGGCGGGTGGGGTGCCGCCTGCTGGCTGGTGGGGAGGGGGCGGTGGGGCTCAGTGGTGGTGGGGAGAGGGTACCCTAGACCACCAGGGTAATAGGACGTTTTCCGTTGTACTGATGCCCGCGATCGGGCAGAGTGCAGTCCACTGGACCACCAGGGATGTTGGCCTGGGGGGGTTCTCTTTTAACACAGATGCCCGGAATTGGGTGGAAATTGGTCCACTGGACCACCAGGGATATAGGATAGGGGGGTACTCTTTCTTAACACAGATGCCCGCGATTAGGTGGAAATCAGTCCACTGGACCACCAGGGATATAGGACGGAGTTTTGTCTTTACGAATGCCCGTGATCGGGCATGGGGGGTGCCGCCAGGTGCAGCAGAATCTCGGGTGGCCATGCACAGGTGGCAGCTGCCGTGTTGCGCCTTGCTATGCGGCAGCTCACCTATGGGTGGCCATCATTTGTTCCTTTTTTTTTGGCTTAACTTTGAGCTGGCGCAAGTAGGGGTTGCGCATGCATGTCTCTTCACATCCCGGGCTGAATATCAGGCTGTGCAGGTTATGCATGGGCACGCCCCCCCCACCTCTGCCTGCATACATTATTGATGCACTCCGGCGCATCGGGATTTCTGTGGCGCACTTTTCCCTTTTGAATATCGCGCTGGGGCGCATCAGTGGGTTGCACATGGTGCAACATTGTTGCGCTATGCGCAACCCTTTTGAATATCTAGGCCCTAGAATTTGGAAGGATATTTGTGCAACATTTTAGAAGTATCCTGCTGGCTGAGCAGAGAGTTAATTTTATCCCTGGACTCAGTAGAGTGGTTTGTGTAGGAGCAGTGGTCTAGTAAATTGTGGTGTTAGTTGACTTACTGTAAAGGGCAGTACTCACCAGGGTGGTGGAGCAGTGGTGTATTTGATTGTTTCTAACAGTCACTAGTGGTTGTGGCCTACCCACCCACCCTTCCCCTCACCCCGCCCACCCCAGGCGTAGCATTTTCTTTATAGTCAAGGTTCTGACATCACTTCCTTAACAGGTCTTGGGGCAAAACTGTCATATTCTTAATAACCCAGCACAGTGCATAAAGGGTAAGTACACACCAAAAAAAAAAAAAAGTTATATATTACTCATAGTATATTATAAGGAAGAGGGACATGTGGGGAGTGGTGCAATGCACTGGCTGTGGGGCAGCAGTTTTCCAGGAGACATTCTGGAACCTGCGTTGCTTCCCTATTTGTAGGCAACTGTCAGCTCTAAGGGAAGAGGTTGCCCACCTCCAGGCTGAACTGGCAAGGACTAAGGAGGCCTTCCCCACCAAAAGAGCACCCGTTCCACAGCCACTGCATCAGAGGTTGTCATGTGTGAAGAGCAGATGGACCACAGTAGGTTCTGGGAGGGTGAGGGTGGTGGAACAGAGGCATAGCCCCCAAGTTGTACCTCTACACAAATCATATGTCAGTCTAGCAATTCAAGGTTCCTCTATGATGTCACCCTCAGTGGAGACCAAGAAGAATGTTGTGGACATCCACAAGGGAGACCCACAAAAGAGTGGCAAGGGACATCACAGGGGAAAGAAACAGCTTCTGATAGGGGACTCAGTTGTTAGGGGTGTAGACCTGGGGAAGGGAGAGGAGAGGGAAGTAAGGTGCCTGCCTGGTGCCATGGCTTGGAGGGACAGGAAGCAAATCCTCAGGACTGCAGAAGCAGCATCACAGGAGAGGGAACTAGATATCATTGTCCACCTCGGGACAAATGACCTAGCTAGGCATGAGATCAGTGCAGTGCAGGATGAATTTGTGGAGTTGGGGAGGGACCTCAGACAGGTAGCAAGCACAGTAACCTTCTCAGAGGTGCTGCCAGTCTATGGCAGGGGTGAGGCTATAGTACTGCATACCATGCAGTTTAATGAATGGTTGAAAACTGGTGCAGAGCACAGGGCTTTGGCTTCATTGGGGACTGGGGGTTTACCTGGAGAGTTGAAGGTCTACACTGGCATGATGGTCTGAATCTATCCAGCAAGGGAAACAAGTGCATAGGTGATAGGTTTAAAGGCTTCCTTGGCAAGCTTTTAAACTAGCCAAGGGGGGAGGTGCTGATAGGAAACAGGAAAGTTGAAGCCTCCCCCCACAAAACATGGCAGGTAGTAGGGTAAACACTGAGGTACAGAGCTTGACAGAGGGCAGGACAGGGGTAAATGGAAAAATAGACAAGGGCAATAAGAGCAGGGATGGGGTAAAAAAGGATAAAGCCAAAATTAAATGGAGGGCAATGAGTACCAATGCCAGTAGTCTGGGAACCAAGCTTCCAGAGCTAGTAGCCCTGATGGAAGAGGAACACTTGGATATTGTGGCAGTCACAGAAACATGGTACATGGAGAACCATGACTGGGATGTCAACATACCAGGGTACACAATCTACAGAAGGGAAAGGGAGGGTAAAAGAGGAGGTGGACTAGCTCTCTACATAAGGGAAGGGATCAAAGCTACAGAACTAAAAAGTAAAGGGTGAGGACAAGAGGTACTCTGGGTCACCTTGGAGACAGGGAATGGCATCACAATCCACACGGGGTTGTATACAGACCCCCATCTCAAGGGGAAGAAATGGACAAGAAAATGATAGAGGGTATTCTCAAAATGGTTGAAAAAGGGGAGATACTGTTAATGGGGGACCTGAATATGCCAGATGTTAACTGGACGACATGGACTGCAGCCACATCCAAGAGCAGCGTCATTCTTGATGCCCTACAGGAGGCATGCCTTAGACAGCTAGTGGTGGAACCCACTCGGGAGGGAGCAATAGCAGACCTGGTACTCTCAAATGGAGAGAGGATCACAAATTTAGAAGTCAGTAGACATCTGGGAACAAGCAACCACTGCACAGTGTGCTTCACAATAAACACAACCTTGGAGATAGGCCACACAAAGACAAGGATACTGGACTTTAGAAGGGCTGACTTTGGCATAATGGGTGAATACCTGAGGAATGCATTAGCAAATGGCCAGAAAGGAGGGGTGGAAGAACAATGGAGAAAAAAAAAACTGCCATCATGGAGGCAACAAGCCTTTGTGTGAAACAAATAAAGAAAACAAAGCAGAATAAAAAAACACTATGGTTCTCAAAAGAGGTGTCAGGGACGGTTAAGGAGAAAAAGGCTGCATTCAAAAAGTATAAGGAATCACAGAAGGAGCACGACAGGGAACTGTATCAATTAAAGCAGAAAGAAGTGAGGAAGGCAGTCAGAAAAGCAAAGGCCCAAACTGAGAAAAAAATAGCCAACTCAGTTAAGAAGAGGGGATAAAACCTTTTATAGGTACATTAGGGAGCATAGAAAAGTTAAGGGAGGGATAGTGAAGATTAATAAAGGAGAGGGGATGTGGTCAGAGGGAGACAGTGAAAAGGCAGAGATACTGAATGAATACTTTTGCTCAGTATTCACAAAAGAAGAAGAGGAGGAGTTACCTAAACCAAACAATAGAAGCACTCTGGGTAGTGGGGTTGACGCCAGTCCATTTACAGAAGAAAGAGTCCTGAAAGAACTCCTAAAACTCAAGGTGGACAAAGCAATGGAGCCTGATGGGATTCACCCTAGAATCCTAAAAGAACTAAGGGAGGACCTAGTGACACCACTAACCACACTTTTTAACAAATCATTGGAAGATGGGGTGGTGTCTGAGGACTGGAGGAGGGCAGATGTGATTCCCCTTCACAAAAGTGGGAGCAAGGCAGAAGCAGGAAACTACAGACCTGTTAGTTTGACCTCAGTGGTGGGGAAAATGATGGAATCACTTCTGAAAGAAAGAATTGTTCAGTACCTAAAGGCCAGCAGGGCACAGGACCCAAAGCAGCATGGATTCACAGCAGGAAGGTCATGTCAGATGAATTGAATTGATTTCTTTGACTGGGTGACCAAAGTAATAGACCAGGAAGGGGCTGTGGATATGGCCTACCTAGACTTTAGCAAGACATTTGACACAGTCCCACACAAAAGATTAATAATCAAGTTAGCCACCCTGGGAGTGGGTCCTAGGGTGGTAGCCTGGGTAGCAAACTGGCTGCACAACAGGACACAGAAGGTAATAGTGAATGGAACACATTCTGAAGAAAGGGAGGTTACTAGTGGAGTACCTCAGGGCTCAGTATTCAGTCCTCTTTAACGCCTTTTATAGGTGACATTGCAGAGGGTCTGGAAGGAAAGGTATGTCTCTTTGCAGATGACACAAAGATCTGTAACAGAGTTGGTACACAAGGGGGTAGAAAGGATGAAAAGGGACATGGCAAGGTTGGAGGAATGGTCAGACATATGGCAACTTAGTTTCAATGCAAAGAAGTGCAAAGTAATGCACCTGGGAAATAAAATCCAGGAGAAGAGTACAATAGCAGGGAGGTACTAGCAACAACAATAATGGAAAGGGATCTGGGTGTAGTCATATCAGATGACCTAAAGGTGGGTAAGCAATGTGAGAAGTCAGTAAGGAGAGCCAGGGGGATACTGGGATGCATAGGGAGGGGCATCACAAGTAGAAAAAGCGAAGTTGTTATCTCTCTGTACAGACAGTTAGTGAGACCCCATCTGGAGTACTGCGTGCAGTTTTGGAGACCTCATCTATGCAAGGATATAGACAGGATGGAAGCAGCCCAGAGGAGGACAACTAAAATGGTGCAGGGTCTACATCAGAAACCATATGAAGAGAGACTGAGAAAGCTTAATATGTATACCCTTAATGAAAGGAGGGACGGGGGGGACATGATAGAAACTTTTAAGTACCTCAAGGGAATCAACAAAGTCCAGGAGGGTAGCATCTTTCAGAAAAAGAGATGTGTAAGAACAAGGGGGCACAATTTAAAGTTAGAGGGGGGATGGCTCAGGGGTAATGTGAGGAAATTCTTTTTCACAGAGAGAGTGGTGGACACATGGAACCGCCTTCCTGGAGAGGTTGTGGGGTCTAAAACAATGGGGGAATTCAGGCATGCATGGGACAGACATAAGGCAATTATAGTGGGGGGATGCAGGAAGTAGGCTGTTGGTTAACTAGAATCTGCAGTTTATCCAATAGGTAGGGAAATGGGCAGACTGGGTGGGCCAAGTGGTCCTTATCTGCCATTGAAGTCTATGTTTCTATGTTTCTAAACCATAAAGGAGAAGGGAACAAGGAAGAATAGCTATTCACAAGAGCAGAGTGGAAAGAAATGAGACAGCAGGAGTGGTGTAAGAGGGTAGAGGGAGTGTGAGCATCTAGTAGGGGCAGAAGAGTGTTCCAGAGAGCTGGAAGTTGGGCAGAAAAGGCAGACTGGCCAACAGAGGATTTGCATCAAAGGATGTGAAAAGAGCATGCATCAGAGGAATGAAACGAGTAGGAGAATGGGGAGGATATGTAGAGGAGGAAGGAGAGGTAAGAAGGAAAAGAAGGTGAGCCAGTATTTAGACAGGAATAAAAAGCAGTCAGAAAGGTGATAGACATCCAGGAAGGAAAGGGAGAGACCTGAGTAGAGGGAGCAGTGAGGGGACTGAGTAAAGGAATATAAAACAAAGTAGCAAAAAGGGTGGAAGAGGATGACTAGTCTGACAAGAGCAGTTTTGAAAGCCACAAGGTAAACCTAATCCACATAGTCAAAAGACACCAGGATCATTTTGAGAATAAGCTGATGGCAGACTAAAAACAGGAGGCAGTATTTGTTGTTGTTCTGTGTGCAACACTTAGGTCACTGCTTTCTATGAATGGAGTCAATGTGGGAGGAAGAAAATAGGGTTTAATCTAGTCACATACTAGGATACTTAAAGTGGGGAAAAACTTCAAGGGGAGCACCCTCAAGAGTCCTGAAGGCTGGGGTTTGCTTGAAACTAACATGCTTTTGTTTAGTGCCAAAAGTGCCAAAAAGACATTGAATCAGTCTTTTTAACATTAAGCTAGAGCTGGTTTGAGTGGAACAAGCATTGAATGTTGCTTAAGTTCCACTGGAGCTGCAGTTCCAGTTCAAGGACAGAGACTTTAGAAGCAAATAGTACAGTGTTGTCTTCATAAAGGTGAATGTGTGAAGAGACACAGACTAACAATAGGTATTTAGAAAGACAGAAAAGAGGATAGGGCTGAGGATGGAGCTCTGAGGAACACCAGAGCTAATGGTTGGGGAAAGGATAAAGCATCATCAACCTGGACGGACTGATGCCTGTCAGAATAGTAGGAGTTAAACCAACCATCAGGTCAGATTGACCCACTTCTATTAGTTTATCCAGGAGAAGAAGATGTACCACTGTATCATGTACATGTAAAGAGATAGGTACTGCCTAACAATGGCCCATTGTCCTAACCTAGTCATATTGGATAAAGGCGGGTGCTGGGGGGGGTGGGACTTGGAGTTTTTAAGTCAACACCCTAGCCAGATGGCACTGAGTCCTGCTGGGGACTGGGGAAGCAATGTTGATGATCTAGAGATTTGAAGTTACTATTGTGTAAGAATATCTGCCATTGAGTCATTAAAAAAATAACAATTTGGCCAAATAAAATGTGCTTTTCTTTTTGAAAATTGGGTATTTCATCTTAAAATAACAATTAGCTACTCCAGTGCATCTGTTCTGCTAATGTAAAGTAATTTGCTGAAGGCATTCAACTTTTCCCCATGCCCCATAGCACACCCTAGGTGTAAAGTAATGCCAGCACAACACGCACTCAGGGGTTAAGAAGAATACTTTTTTCGCTGGCTTATATGCAAACATTTCAAAACTGTAGAAGAGTTGGCATGGGTGATTCTTCCCAAAGAATCTGTCTTTCTATGGCAGTGCATGAATAAAATGATTACTGGTGATGAGATTATGGTGGTTAGACCTTGAGAGGAATGTAAATCTTGTTGTTTTACATTTTTAATATAGTGAGAAATGTAGTCATGTGGAAAGTCTGTTACTTTCCCCCATGAATTGTTTGGTGTGTTTTTTTTTAAATAGTCTTATTTATTTCCTTATGTAAGGCCCCTGATTATGTTGCCTTTTTCCCATCCAGTTTTCATGTTTTAATCACTTTTCAGTTCTGAAACATAGTGACATCAGTTGAGTGGAAGCCAACAGTGAGGCTTTAAGGGCACAGTCCTCAATGGCACCCTAGAGACATGGGAATCCCATGTCTCTGGGGTGCAGCGACCTGCAGATGTGGAAGATGGCTCAAATGCCATCTCGATAACCCCTGCAGATGGGCTCTGTAGGTGCAGATCCACATGTGAGGAAAGAGAGGCAGTGCTGTTCCAGACTATTGATATTAAATCAGATTCCTATGATGGGCTGCAAGGGTGTCTCTGCCTCTTCAGTGTGCAGAGGCAGGGTGCGGAATGGACTCAAAGGACTGCTGTATCCCTACTGGATAGCATAATTGTTGTACACTGTCAATGGCCAGTGCCGGTACTGTTCTCATACCACTGTGGAGGCTTCATATGCCGGGGGCTAGAGGGGATCAGGTTGATCAGATCCCAAGACCAAAGATGTGGCTGGGTGAAAAAGGGTGTGCAGCTGCTACTGTAGCCCTTAGAGTTGTGTAGCCACCTGCCCCTCTGCCAGCCCTCCACAATGAGGGTTGTTATCTGTGAATGGAGTGCATGTCCACCCTTGCCCCTTGGCTCACCTCATCTTTATCATCCACATAGCCATGCACAGGGTTAGGGTTTGGGTGCAGATGGGGTGTACATCTAGATTTGTGGAAGCCATAGGAGTGCCCCATTGATGTGCATTATGCATGAAGGGCACTACATGGCCATTCCTGGTCCTTTGTATTGCAGAAGGAACATGAGTCATCGGAGGAGCATGACCTTAGTGCC
Source organism: Neoceratodus forsteri (assembly GCA_016271365.2). Taxonomy (NCBI): domain Eukaryota; kingdom Metazoa; phylum Chordata; order Ceratodontiformes; family Ceratodontidae; genus Neoceratodus; species Neoceratodus forsteri. Next base: position 167,333,072 of record CM057456.1, on the reverse strand, counting down.
AGGCTCCCACTTAGATGATATCACTGGGTTCATGAATTCATAAGTAAGTAACAAATTAATACTTGGTATTAAAAAGGCAGCATTAACAAGGAATCATAAATAAAAAAAAAATTGGACATTGCTAAAACATACAAACAAAACAATACAGTGGGGTAATAAGCAGACTTCACACAGGCTCAAATTCCCAATTATATTAAAATGTAAAGAAAAACAAAGTTTATGTTCCCGTAAAAGTAGCAGTTATTTTTATCCAAAAACAAAGAACAGAACTTTTAGTAATTCTTGGTTTGCTTCCCCTTATCTGATGTCAGTAGGGTTTTGTTCACAGAATGCCTTTAAATAGCTAGTAGTGCCAGAAAATAGACAGGAAAATGTTAACAGCAGAGATGTGCCACTGTCAAATTTATTATGCAGTTTTTTCTATTTAATAGTTTTTTTATGAGATTGCGTTAGGTATTATCATGCGACGAGCAGTAGTTCATTTGGAGACCGACATATCTGGTTCTGTTCTCTTCATACCTCATTAGCATTATGACCTTGCTGACTGTGACATCACTAGTGACTGAAAGCAGGTGATGGACTTTTCTAGAGCAGTTGTGATGCCATAAATAGTGGAGTCCCAGGCACAAGGAAATATGAAGAGGAGCAGAACTTGATATTTGAGCTTTTAGAAGAGTACTGTTCCACTCACCACACCAAGTGCTGTTTAGTAGAAAATATTCATATTAGCAAAAGAGAAAAGCAAAAAAAAAAAAAGATTCCAATACAAAATTTAAGAGTTGCCTACTTTTAAAGGGTAATATTAATTTCAGGCAGTATACTAGCTCTTATAAACTTGTCAAAATGTTGGTCTGCATGTATTTGAGGTGAATGCTACTAAATTTAGTACACTGTTCACTCCATGTTTTTTCTCCTTCCAAGTGCATCCTTTTACAGCTACAGTATATGTGATTGCTTCATATGCTGGACATGACAGCTGTAGCAAAACAAGGTACGATCACATATAATCTAGGAGCAAGCACTTAGGGTTGCTGAGAATTGTGGAATCAGAATCATTGGATTCCAATCCAATCTTCAGATTTTCCAATCTCGGAATCTGGACTAATTCCAAATATGATGCAGTCGGAATCAGAATTTGAATTTGATTCTGATGTCTGATTTTGCCAGTAAACAGGAAGCGGCTGCCTGCACTTCCAGTCTACTCATGGACAGCACCACATTGCAGTTCTAGAAGCTTTCCATGCTATGAGGACATCTGGATCTGTTTCTGCTCCTAAAAATGACCTTGCTTCAGGTTTGTGAGCTTGTAATGTAATTTGAAAAATTGCTGCTTTTTTCCTGCTTGTCCTGTCTTTTTGATCAGGTATCAGTGATTGCTGTATTTTTTGAAATATTTCTTTGAGAATACATGTGTTGTGTCTGGTGTGAAAGGAGATCACTTTCATTTAGGCCTAGTGCAGTCTCAGACTCAGACACATCCAGCCCATCAGTCAGGCAGTGAACTACAGTATACTGAAAATAAACTCTAGTAGCAGTCTTAGACAGTAGTATTATAGTAGTAGTGTAGTATTTGTGCTGGACTATTGTATTATAAGCAATAAGACATGAGAGGGTGTGCATTAGACATTTCTAATGCATGGCCTGGGGCATAGTGAGGCACAGGAGTGCAGGCTCCATGCTTTTAGCCCCTGGCCATGCATTAGAAACATCTAGTACACACCCCCGGAGTGTCTTATTGCACTTATAAAATGGGTCACTTTAGTGTAAAAAAACTAAATTTATTTTGTTTAAATAATCTAATACAAAAAACCTTTTAAATATCTTGCTGTAAAATAGTTCCTCTGCCTTTATTAATTCCATGCTTTTTCTTTTGAGCTTTTCATTTTTGTCCTAGTGTGACTTCCATAGTTCTCCCTGTTACACTATGGTTACCATGGCTTCTGATGCCCCCAGCCTGATTTTTTTTATTGAGCTGAGATTTATTAAAAAAATAAATAAAATGAAATACAGAGTATGTGTTGTGAATTTCCTTTAAGTTTTGTGGTGGAGCCATCCAGAGTGTTCAGCTGTGACAGAGTGGGGTGCGAGTGAGAGGTGAAGAGTTGATAAGTGAGGCATGGCAAAAGAGATCAAAGTGGTATCTGCCACCAACAGACTAGGGACCCAGTATGCGGAGCTTCATGAAAAAAAAGGTATAATAAAAAAGAAAAGTAAAATTAGCAAAGAAGCGAGCGAGTGGAGAGTGGCAGGCAGGTGGGGAGGAAATTTTAACGTAAGAAAGCCTCAGTCTGTATGCCTAAAAGCAGGCATTTATGACCGGAAGCAAAGCAGGCGGTTGTGATCTCTCGGGAGGGCTATTCTATTATTTTTTTTAATCATATTAAGTTTGAGAAGGAAACACAAGGGAGAATTTCTTATTTGTATGGCTTGGATCAAGCAGGGAGACAGCGGGAATTGAAAGAAACCAGATTCAGGCACAGACCGGCTGAACTGACAACACAGACTGACAAGCAACAATTGGGCTGATGGCTGGGCTGAGGAAATATTTAGGAAAGGCGAACAAACAAGTAAACACTGCCTTTTTTAATTATTCAGATTTAAATGGTAGTTTCTTTCATTTCTGTATATTAACTACCAAAGTCAGGTGTCCTGTATTTGAGTGACTTCATGGTTAGCAGCTAAAAAATGGTTGTGATTCAAAAATAAACATTGCATTTGGCTTCTTGATTCCTAATTATGTTTGCTTACATGCATGTGCAAGAAACATAGTGCGACTATCCAAAATGTAGTGCCATACAGTTGAAAGGGAGAGCACCGCTCGATTGAGCAGCGCTCCTCCTCCCCACACACATGCGCGTGCACGCACGTACGCATATTGCATGCTAATGTGCTCCTCACCCCCACGCACGCACTGTATGGCCAACAGGAGTGCCCAATACCCCGTCGGCTTCACGGCCCTCCCCCAAAACCAAGCTTTCTAGTTGCCATGCTGGGAGCCCACCCCAGCGTGGCAAAAATTGTTATTGCTGAGGGGGGTGCATAATCTCCCGTCAGCTCCAGGCCCCCCTTAAACAGCCTTCCAGCTGCCACGCTAGGAGCCCAACCCAGTGTGCCAAACATCCCGCGTTGTCTTGGAAAAAACCTGTAAACAAGAAAACTGTCCCTCGTAGTCTCCCTGCCCCCACCCGCACCCACCTACTGTGCACCCTGCCTCCCCATACCCCCCTTCACCCCCATACTTACCTCCGGAGTCCAGCGCGATGATCTTCCGTGGACCGGGAACATGTCTGCACTCTTCAAAGCCGACCGAAACCAAGGAAATGCCGGTACGCTGTATAATGTAATAAATAGGAAGTTTTCAACTTTGATGCATATCTCAGGCATTTTTTTTGAATTTTAGCACCAAATTTTCAACATGGGGTTTCTGGGACCCCTCCTCATGAATTCTTGAACTGTCGTGGCGTTAATCGGGCCGAAGGGTGATTTCGTGATCACTGTGAGACATCACCTTTCAGGACTGATTAAGGAAATGACAGTGCCAGTGTTCATAAGGTGGGTTCTCAAAAAGTCTACATTGCAAATTTGGTGAAAAAATTCCTAAAAATGACTGTTTCACGAGCGTGCGTTGCACAGTTCCTTCGCACGCTCATAAGTTCACGAATTTTTAATATTTCACTCCAGATTTTCAACATTGCCATTTTACCACACCTCCTTATGAGCAGTACAGCTGTCATTTTTCACATCTCACCCAAAATGTGCTTCTGTGCATGTAGCGCACTATGGCGCAGTCGGTGTGCACAATCAATGTTTGGGACAGATTAAGAAAATCACAGTGATACTGTTCATGAGCAGAGATCTTAAAATGCCTATGTTGAAAATTTGGTGAAAAAATTCCCAAAAATGACTGTTTTAGGAGCACACGTTGCGCAATTCCTACGCACGCTCGAAAGTTTTCAAATTTGTAATATTTGCATGCCAGATTTTCAACATTGCCATTTTACCACACTTCCTTATGAGCAGTACAGCTGCCATTTTTCACATGTCACCCAAAATGTGTTTCTGTGCATGTAGCGCACAATGGTGCAGTCTGTGTGTGCAAGCAATGTTTGGGACAGATTAAGAAAATCACAGTGACACTGGTCATGAGCAGAGGTCTTAAAATGGCTATGTTGAAAATTTGGTGACAAAAGTCCATAAAATGACTGTGTTGTGAGTAAGCATTGCGCAGTTTCCACACACCCTCGTAAGTTCATGAATTTGTAATATTTTCAGTCCAGATTTTCACCAGTGGCATTTTTCCACACTTCCTTATGAACAGTACAGCTGTCATTTTTCACATCCTGTTCAGAATGTGTTTTTGCACCTGTGGTGACAAATGCCGTAGTCGCTGTGCAAAAGCAGCTTTCCGCTAACAAACTGATATTGCCACTGTTCATGAGGTGGGGTCTCAAAAACATGTTAAAAATTTGAGGAAAATACAACGAATGTCTGAGGCGTTAGGGTTTCTGACCATAACGCCCACCTTGAGAATGACAGGCATCAGGGCTGTGACTTGGGATTGTCGCCTGCAGTGCTCATACCATTCCACCCCCACCCACACCCTGCAGCCACTGAGAGGCATAGAGGTCTGCCTTGGACTCTTTGGCCCCAACGTTCACCCCATTCTCCTATACCGCACCCATCTTACTGTATTTCCTGATGGAATGGGGTGAACATAAGGGCCAAAGACCCCAAGGCACACCGTGACACCTGTCAGTGTCTGCAGGGTAGGGTGTGGTGAAATGGCATGTCCTTTATGCCTGATGACCCAAAGGCACACCCCAATGCCTGTCAGTATCTGCAGGGTGGTGATGGGGTTGGCTTCAGTTCAATACTTCACTGCCATTCCTATTATGCAGCTCTGTAACTCCTACACTACCAATGCCAATGCCAGCAAGCAAACATTCGGCATTGACAAATGCTTGTTTTTAAAATGCAACTGCTGTTACCTGAATTTGTTGCTAGCCATGAATTAGACATGTTCAATGCATGGCTAGCAACCAATCTAAATACGAGATTTCCTCTACCCATTTTATAAATAATTATATTTTTGTTATATTGCTGTACCTTCTTGCTGTTTTCTGTTTTTTTCTTTTTCTTCTTGATTTCCAATCAGTTATTTTCAGTTTAACTGCATGACATATCGCAGCACGTCTGGTGATGGGAAAGTGAGTGGCAAAAAATACACCTATGCTGCTATTGTAGCATCTGGTGGTAAGGGTTGTGCTGAGGAGGCTGAGCAATGCCAGCAGCAGGAGACAGCAAAAGCACCCACAAGAAGTACTGTGTCCAGTTTGGGGGGGTGCTGGACTCCAGTCATTGCAGAACATTCACGGGAAGATGACCTTAAGGCTGTTAACTCTTTCCAGTGATCCTGATCCTGTTTTTGGCATTACCCCTCCATCAGGTAGTGGCACCAGTGGTTATTCTGTGTTGTCTGAGGAAACAATGACATTTGTTGTCAAAAGAACAAAAGACATGATCTGGTTTGGTTACTTTTGGGACACATGTCACCAGAAAGCAAGTTGTGAAAGAGATGGAGTCAGGTAGTGCAGCTGCAACCACTAATGTGTCCACTAGTACCAGTGACAGTGTCACAATAACTACTGAAGAAGAGATTCCTAACCTTGAGAAGGATGTGCAGTATCAGAAGGAGGATGAGGAGGAGGAAACTACAAGAAAGGCAGTCCTCCAGGGTATCCTCCAACTGTGATTCTTCTCCATTCAGTTTTGTGTCTGATATTAGAGATGGAGAAGGAGATGGAGTTGATGATAGAGCTGAGGACTACTATCCAGACCTGATGAGGCACAGGCTGATGAAAAGGGCATGGAGTCAGATGAGTGTTAGGGAGAAGCTTGTGGAGATAGTGGCAACAAGTCTTCTGGTGTTCATCAGGGAGGTAGAAAGAAATATGTCCCTTCCTGTGACATGCCTTCTGGGAGGAAGACTGCAAATATTAAGTCACTAGCTGGTCTGAGGAAAGGTGATACCCCAGCTCCAAGTATCTCTGAGCAATGAGGGGGGGGGTGCTGATCCTATTTCTGGTGGACCTTCTGGATCTCTGGATCTAATCCTAGTAAAATGCAATTAAGGGTCCAGTGTCTGGGCATACTTTGAGGTGTGCAATATGGAATTCAAATTATTTTATATTAGTCATGGTTGACCTGCTGTTTTGGGTACCTCTGGTCTGCCTTGTTGGTTACTCACTTATGTACCACACAGCCATGTAAGCTGATTGCAGTGTGTGGTGTCCAAAGTGGGCCACCTCAGACAAGACTGTATCTCTCACTCTTTCTCTCCAGTAGGCCAGCTGACAATACTACTCCCAGTTCCAGGTCAGATTGAAGCAGACAAACCCACATTATCTCCTGTTGTTCCTGTTGTACTATGGTGGCAGGTGACTTTGCATCAGTTGGCAGAACAAACAGCCAAGTTTGCTCTGGATCATGCAAAGGTAAAAGTGATCAACAGGACAGTTGAAGAAATGCAGGTTGATAATCTTCTTCCCTTCTCTTTTGTCTCCAGTGCCAGCTTTCATAAACTGATGCATACTGTGCAGTTTTGCTATACTGTACCATCTAGGCATCTCTTCATGAGAGTGGCAATGCCTGAGCTGCACAAAAAGGTCTGTAGTGAGTCCCACCATAGTCTTAAGCAATTGTCTTGCAAGAAAGTGCACATCACAAGAGACGTGAGGATAAGGGTCCAGGCACTGGACTATATAGAAGTCCCGGCTCATTGGTTGCATCTCACTGAGGAGTCTCGTAGTGATACCAGTTGTGGGTCTTCAATTAAATCATCATCATAATACCATCGCCATGTTGTTCTCTCAGTTGCAGGATTTGTCCATTTCCTCATCAGAGCACCTGCTGGAAAAGCTTGAGGAGGTATTTGAAAGTTGGTTAGTAATGAATGGTCTGGAGCCAAGTATAATGATCATGGACAATGCTAGAAATATTGTAAAGCCTGTTATTGATGGTGGGGATACCCATGTGCCATGTCTGGCTCAATACCTACATTTTCTCATTAGGAATTTCCTCACAAAGTACTGCCTAGTGGAAGACCTGAGGGGGGCTGTCAAGAGGATTTGCACCCACTTTCCTTATTCTGAGAAGGCTAGGAAGGAGTTGTGCCCCTGCAAAGAGAGAAAAACCTGCCTGAACATGCTTTAATCCAGGACTGCATGACCTGTTGAAATTATTCCTACCACATGTTGCAGCAATTCCATAAGCAGAAACTTGCTTTTCATGAGTGTCTGCTCCACAATAAGATCAGTGGAGCAGGCATTATGGTTTGGTCCAGTAAGTGGTCAGATGTAGGGTCTCTACTGGAGCTCTTGGAGCCATTTGAAACTGTAACTCACAAAATAAGTTCAGCTTCCTCTAGGCTGAGCATGATTCTGCCACAGGTCAGGTTCCTACACACATTTGTAGAACACCTGATTAACTAGTATAGAAGAGACCTGAGGCATAAGGAGGATGCCAAGTGGTTTGTTTCTTCCTTCCTTCCTACAGACGTTGTCTGAGAATGATCATCTGCAAAATATGTTTAACAAGGAACAGTATGCCCTTTCCTTCATACTTTCAGCTGACTGGAATTCATAGACATTGTGAGGATTGTCCAGACTTTGTGCCCAACTTGTTGTAGTTTGGATCTGGGCCCTACCTACCTGTTAGTGGGGTGTATAGATGTTATCTGCCCAATCCTAGCTGAAATTGTATGGAGATCCTTGGAGAGGGGAATCTTTCCAGACCCCCTAAAGGAGGCGGTCATTCGACCACTCCTTAAAAACCCTCCTTGGATCCCGATGATCCAGCTAACTACTGACCTGTCTCTAACCTTCCTTTTGTGGGAAAGGTTATTGAAAAGGTGGTTGTGTTGCAACTGGACAATCACCTTGTAACTTACAGCATCTATGAAGCTGTTCAGTCTGGTTTCAGGAAATGGCATATCACGGAGACTGCCCTTGTTCGGGTACTTAATGATCTAATGGTGAAAGAGTTCGAAAGGCTCATATCATCTTGGTTTTTCTTGATTTCTCAGCAGCCTTTGACACCATGGACCATGGGGTTCTTTTGGAGACCCTACGGTTTCTTTGTGGACTGTTGGGTACAGTCCTCGAATGGTTTTGATCATTCTTCATAGGCAGGTCTCAGAGGGTAGTCACTGGAATTTATTCCTCTGATGCCCTCGCCCTGTTTTGCAGGGTGCCACAGGGCTCCATATTGGCACCCATGCTGTTTGCAGTGTATATACTGCCATTGGGAGATCTCATCAGGCAATATGGCTTGAGTTTTCACTGCTATGCAGATGATACTCAGCTGTATATGTCCTTTGTGCCCAGACAGGTTGATGCAGTCTCTCTGTTAAATAGCGGCCTCTCCGAGATAAGAGATTGGATTAGCTCGAGTTGGCTGAGATTGAATCCGGATAAGACTGAGGTGTTGGTTGTGGACCTGGGTCACCCAGGGCGGGTTTTGGGGCTGGGCACGTGTCGGGCCTATGGCTTGATGGTGTCCAACACATTACCTCAGATCAGGTGCGTAACTTGGGTGTTATTTTTGAAGATGATTTGACCCTGAAATCTCAGGTGTCAGCTGTGGTTAAATCCTCATTTTACCATCTGAGGAACATCACCCAGGTGAAACACCTGGTTCCACTGGGTGACCTTCCAACATTGGTCCATGCCTACATTACTACCCGTCTGGGGCTGTTTGGGGTTGATATCCGCCGCTTGCAACTGATGCAGAATGCTGCAGCCAGGCTGTTGACTGGTACCTCTAGGACCAATCACATTATGCCTGTGCTGCGTGAACCGCACTGGCTGCTAGTTTAGTGGTGGATCACCTACAAGGTAGGCTTGCTTATGTTTAAAGCCCTACACTAACTCGGACCTGACTACCTGAAGGATTTCCTGATTCCCTACTCCCCCAATTGTTCTCTCCAATCCACCGATGAGAGATTGCTAGAGATTCCCAGGGTTGGTTTAAAAATTTCTGGAGCTCGTGCTTTTTCATTTGCAGCACCAACCCTGTCGAATTCTCTACCTCGTCAGTTAAGAGAATGCCTGACCGTCAATAGTTTTAAAACTATGTTGAAGACTTATTAATTTTCCTTGGCTTTTCCAGACTAATTTTAAATAATTTATTCTGCTGCTTGCTTTTAAATCTTATGCTTATGTTATGTGCAGCCCCTTGATTTCGAAATATGATTTATAAATAAAGTGTTGATTGTTGATTGATTAATACTGGATCATCACTTTAAGAACCAGTGGAAAAAATACTTTCCAGACAAGAGGGACTTCAGCACTGGAAGGATGTTCTGTGGGACAAATTTAGTAGACCATTGAAGAAGGCCCTGAAGCATAGAGGGAGTCACATGTCAGTGATGTCAAAGAAGAGGAGTGTGGTCCTAATACTGAAGAGTAATCTGAGACCATTATTAGACCTGGGTCATTCTTGTTGGAGAGGATGTCAGTAATGGAGCTAATGGCATCTAGCAAGAAGAGTATATCCTCAACAAGTGCTACAACAGTCAGTATCCATTAACAGATGGAGGAGTACTTTTTTTGATCATCATGTCCCAGCCATCGGTCCTGACCCTTTATTGTATTGGCAATCCAAAATGTATGTGGCTGATCTGTTTAAACAGTCAGTGTACTATTTTCCCACCCATGCTTCAGTGCATCTTCTGAGCTCATGTTGAGTGAAGTGTGTACATTTTTAAGTGAAAGCAGGACATGCCTAACTGTCAGAAATGTGGAGATGTTATCCTTCTTGAGAATGAATACGAAGGAGTTTAGTCAGTGACTAACATCAGTTGACCTGGTGTACATTATTGAAGCACAACAGCAATAGACATCAGTTTGTGACACAGGATGAAGGATGAGGAGGAAGAGATGGTCTGGTACTGGCAGTGTGGCTTTAGCTGCATGTCACCCCATCCTGTCCATTCCTGCACACTCCTGTTTTTCTTTTAATGGCCACCTGTCCCTTATCTATCATTTTTATGTTTACCGTGAATGCTCGCACAGTGAACATTTTGTTAGAAGAGTGGCTTTTCAGGAGTGCGACACTGTCAGTCCATTGCAGAGTGATCTGCAAGGAGCTTGTCAGTGTTACACCAGTCATTGACCAGGCTGGTTATAACAGTGTTCTGGCTTGCTGGGCATAAACTTTGTGTAGTTCAAAGGAGAGAGCCAACCCAATCATAGGTCAGCTCTTTCCTTTGATGTACATAACACCACCCAGCAAGCACAGCTGATCTGTCATGATCAGCCTACTGAGGCTGAATTACACATTCAAAATAGAAAACTGTCCATCAATGTCTATTGCTGCTGCGGCCCATATTGTCCCCCTACCTGACTCTCCCACTCCAAGGCCATCAGCAAGCATACACACAGTACATTATGATGTACATTGTTTGCAGAGTCGAGGTGGGGGGCAACAAAATGGCAAACAAAATAATTTCTGATAATTTTTTTTTTTAATCATTGTGCTAGCCAGTCTGCTGATATGCAGTTTAACTGCAGCAGTTAATGTGTGTTTCTGGGACTCAGGATTGTGTGATTACTTGCCTCTACTGCTTGACTCATCATGCCAATCATGCCATGCTGGGCTGTAAGATCTCGGATGCCATACCTTGTCCTTTATTTTTAATACACCCTGTAAGAAAGAAAACCATCCACTGATGTCTGTTGCTGCTGCCGACGTAACTGTCCCCCTTCCCAAGCACAACCCATGTTAATCTTTCAGCATGGGGTGCCTAATCCCCCGTGCCTGCTTTTACCCTCAACCCTGCTCGTTTTGGTTCTGCAACACCAGAGAGCCCACCCCTGGTGCTGGCAAACATAACACTAACACTAGGGGTGCCCAATCCCCCAGTGTTGCCACCTGAAATAAAGAAAACTATCCCTCATATTTTTTCATAACTCTGTAAAAAAGAAAACCATCCATCGATGTCTGTTGCTGCCTGCCACCATTACTGTCCCCCCACCCAACCTTTCCACTCAGCACCTACCAGTCCACATACCCCCAAGCCCTTACTTACCCACCGGGGGTCCAACACCATAATCCTCTCACTCTTCACTCTTCAATGCTGGGCAGCGAACTGAGGAAATCAGAAATGTGGTTCAATGTATTTCAATGGGGTTTTCAACTTGATGGCATAACTTGGTCATTTTTTGAATATTTGTGCCCCAAATGTTTAACATGTCTTTTTAAGGGCCCCACCTCATGAACAATGACAGTGAAATTAGGCAAATCCGTCCCAAAAGGTGATTTTGCAGTCGCTGTGCAGAATCACCTTTTGGGCAGGAGTTGAACAATTTCTCCACTTTGTTCATGGGATCATAAAAGGCTACATTGAGAATTTGGAGTAAAAGTATTAAAAAAAAAGCAAAGTTATGGGCCTACATTGAAATTTTCGAATGCAGGCTTGTAACTTTGGTAATTTTCAATATTCTGACCCCAAATTTTCAACATAACCATTTCTTCACAGCTCCTCATGACTGTCTCAGCTGTCATTTTTCAAATCCTGACCAAAATGTGTGTTCACACTTGTGGCGCAAAATCACCTTTTGGGAGGATTTGAATATTTTCTCTGCCTTTGTTCATAAAGTGGACACATAAGAATAGGACTGCAGTGGTGAAGCTGTAACTTGTCCAAATACTTTTGTCAGTGAAGTTAAATGTTTTTTTTCCTGCCCCATTTCTCAATCTCTTCACAATCACTATTGTCTGTATGATTCCTTTCATCACAGCTATTTTTCCTTTGCTCAGGACTGCTGCCCAGCCAAATGGTTGGATGTGCTCTTTGCAAATGCCTTTTTAGTGGTGTTGTCCCAATCAGGCCCCTCACTTTCCCCCTGCTAACTTCTTGATTACAAAAGGTGCAAACAGCAATATATTCATTTTTGGGACTTTTAGTATATGAAAATAATGTCACACAACTGAGGTGGATTGTTCTGTCATCATGCCATGAACTGCAGCAATTTTGGTGACTGTTGTTTCTGACCCTGATTCATGCACACTGTGTCTATTATCAGAAGAGCTACCATGATTATTGATTGTTTTTTCACTACTGGCTGTGGTTACTGGTGGTGGTGCTTGCCCTAAGTGTTTTTTTCCTTTTGGGTGGGGGAACCCAGGTGGCATCTTCTACCACATCAGTATCACATTCTGATTCATCACCTTTGGAAGAGCGTAACTGATACATTTTGATCTTGTTCTTGTACATTTACATCCTCTTCTTTATCATAAGCACTGCTTTCTGATGAAGGAGCCAGATATGAATGAGTGGCATATCGTGGAGTGCCATGTTTAGTGGTACTAGATAGAGCCTTTCTCTTAATCATTGACTTTCTAGGTCTAAGTGTTTTGGCTACCTGTTTTTGTGTTTTACTTTTATCTGATTTTTCTGGTGATGCTGACAGTGCTGCATTACTTTGATCAGGGGATTCACCAACATTCTTTTCTTTTTCTGGTGGTGTTGCTTCAGCTGTTTCTGGTTGTATTGCTTCATTTTCATCAGCTGTATTAATTTCAGCAGTGAATTTCCCAATTTTTCTGAATTTGTTTTCGGGAAATAGTTTTGAATTTACACGTGCCAATTTCAGACACACTGATGATGCTGGCCACATGTTCCAATTCCATAACAGACTCTGATTCTAAATCCATTTTTTTGGGTCCAACTTAATTGCTTACTTAGCAGTATTAGTTAGGATGCAGAAATGGACAACACAGATTCTGAGACATGACCACCCTCCACAATCTGTATGGCACTATGACATAGTAGTAGTTCAGGCACAGAGATGGGCAACACAGTGTCTATGCTACTGCAGTATGACCTAGTAGTGATTCAGGCACATAGATAGGCAACACAGAGTATGAGACTTGACCCCACCCCACAATCTGTGTGGCACTATGACCAAGTAGTGGTTCAGGCATAGAGATGGGCAACACAGAGTCTATGCTACTGCAGTATGACCTAGTAGTGATTCAGGCACATAGATGGGCAACACAGAGTCTGAGACTTGATTCCCCCCCCACAATCTGTATGGCACTATGACCTAGTAGTGGTTCAGTCACAGAGATGGGAAACACAAATTCTGAGACGCGCCACCCCTCACAATCTGTATGGCACTATGACATAGTGGTAGTTCAGGCACAGAGATGGGCAAGACAGTGTCTATGCTACTGCAGTATGACCTAGTAGTGATTCAGGCACATAGATAGGCAACACAGAGTCTGAGACTTGACCCCACCCCCACAATCTGTATTGCACTATGACGTAGTAGTAGTTCAGGCACAGAGATGGGCAACACAGTGTCTATGCTACTGCAATATGACCTAGTAGTGATTCAGGCACATAGATAGGCAACACAGAGTATGAGACATGACCCCACCCCACAATCTGTATGGCACTATGACCCAGTAGTAGTTCAGGCACAAAGATGGGCAACACAAAGTATACGCTATGGCAGTATGACCTAGTAATAGTTCAGGCACAGAGATGGGCAACACAGAGTTTGAAATTGACTCCCCTTTTCACAATCTGTATGGCACTATGACCTTGTAGTAGTTCAGGACCAGGTACAGAGATGGGCAGCACTGAGTCTATGCTACAGCAATATGAGCTAGTAGTAGTTCAGGCAAAGAGATGGGTAACACAGAGTCTGAGATGTGACCCCCTTCACAAATGTTATGGCACTATGACTTAGTAGTAGTTCAGGCACAGAGATGGGCAACATAGAGTCTATGGCAGTATGACCTTTCAGGGCAGCACAGAGATGGGCAACACCAAGTCTGAGATGTGGTTGACACACCCCTTCAGAATCTGTATGGCAGAATAACCCCCCATCAACTATTACATTCAAACAGAGTCCTCCTGTCCTGTCTATCTCTGCTCCCCTTAATATTGTTTTATTTTTTCTGCACTCTGCTGTTGTCTGCTGTTGAATTCATTAGTCTCTCTCTCTCTCTCATGAAAAACAGGTGTTCCTGCAACCTCTGCACTCTGTTGTTGTCTGCTGTTGAATTTGTTGTTCCCTCCACACACTCTCCCCGTCTGTCTCTCTCTCTCTCTCTCTCCCCCTCGCTCTCTATCTTTCTGACTAAGGAAAGTAGAAAATGAAAAACGTTTGTTTTCACCTTTTTTTAATCTCTCTGCACACACATACACACACACACACACACACACACACACACACACACACACACACTTGGCTCCTTTCAATGCAAAGCCCCAAATGTGCTCAATACACTGTTTCCTAGGGGTATCCTGTGGTGGTGAAACACAGGATTGGCTAGAACATGAATCAATCACAGAAGAGAGAGCCTCATTGATTGGCTCCCTTCAGTGCCCCAGTATCATGAGTGTTTGCCATTGTTGATCATGTGATGGTACAGGGACTTGGGAGTATTCATTAGGGATCAAAAAAATGCATTTTTTATTTATGCACCCTGTCCTGCCTTGTTTAGTGACTTCCATGCAGTACTGGTGTTGAAAGTGTTATTTCTAGACCAAACCACACTTCCAAACCAGGCCAACTCGGTAACTTGTGTTGAGCCATGAAAGGCTCAGTTTTTCTGGTCAGAGCTAAGTTTATCCAATCCGGGGGTGGGAGTCGAATGTGCTGCAAAGCCCGTTCACCCATCCCTATGTGGAACCTTTGCAAATGAGCACTTGTGCTCAAATGTTTGCTCCAAATGTATGAAATGAATACAGAAAGAAAGAAAGGAAGGAAGGAAGGAAGGAAGGAAGAGAGAGAGAGAGAAAGAAAGAAAGAAAGAAAGAAAGAAAGAAAGAAAGAAAGAAAGAAAGAAAGAAAGAACAGCCTAAGACCCTCAATGTAGGGAAACTCCTTCCACCCAGCACGCCCTCCAGCTAACCATCCAGGCAGCAAGCAAGCCAGCACAAAAAAAATCCTCCTCAAGCAATACATGTCTTTGTCTGCTGTGGTGTTAAGTGTTATCTTGCTTGTACTCCTCACTGGTTTTGAATGTTATTACTCACACAGGACAGCAGTGGAGTGGGGCCTTCCAGGTTATGGCTGCAAGACACTAAAATGCAGTTCTTCTTCCCTTTTGTCTCCCCCTCACAACAAATGTAACTATACAGGGATGACTGTCAAGCCAGTCACAAAGCCAGACATCCAGCACACCCAGTCTCTTCTTGAACTAGTATAAGACACTTGAATGAGAGGAGTCACTGGAAAGGAGCAGGGAAATCCTAGCCCCCCCAAAAAAATCATGGTAGTAAGTACGGTAAACACCAACATGGAGGTAGTGATAGGGAGAAGGGCAGGGGTAAATGGGGAAAGTGACAAAGGCAAGAAGGACAGGGATGGGGCAAAAAGGAATAAGGCCATCAGGAAATGGAGGGTAATGAGTACCAATGCCTATAGTCTTGGCAACAAGCTCCCTAAGCTGCTGACCTTGATGGAAGAGGGATGCCTGGATATCGTAGCAGTCACAGAAACATGGTACACAGAGAAGCATGACTGGGATGTTAACATACCAGGGTACATAACCTACAAGAGAGACAGGCAGGAGAGAAGAGGGGGAGGAGTAGCTCTCTATGTAAAGGAAGGGATAAAAGCAACTGAACAAAAGAGTAAACAGGGAGGAGAGGAGGCACTGTGGGTCACCTTGGAGACTAGAAAGGGCACCACAATCTGCACAGAGGTTGTGTACAGACCCCCCATGAAAGGGGAGGAAATGGACAAGGATATGATAGAAGGCATTCTTAGGGTGGCAGAGAAAGGGGTGATACTGTTGATGGGAGACCTGAATATGCCAGATGTTAACTGGAGCACATTTGCTGCAGCCACATCCAAGAGCAGGGCAGTTCTCAATGCCCTACAGGTGGCAGGCCACAGACAGCTAGTTTCAGAACCCACTCATGAGGGAGCAATCTTAGACCTCATACTCTCAAATGGGGGCAGTGAGAGGATCTCAGATCTAGAAGTGGGTTGCCATCTGGGAACAAGTGACCATCAAACAGTGTGGTTCATGTTAAACTCAGCTACAGAGTCAAGCCATACAAAAGTGAGGGTACTGGACTTCAGGAGGGCTGACTTTGGCAAGATGGGAGAGTGCCTCAGAAAAGCACTAGCAAGCAGGCTAGAAGGAGGGTGGAGCAACAATGGGGAATCATCAAAACTGCCATCACAGAGGCAACAAGCCTTTGTGTGAAGCAAATAAACAAATCAAAATGAAAGAAAAAGCCACTATGGTTCTCAAAAGAGGTGGCTGGGAATGTCAGGGAGAAAAAGATAGCATTTAGGAAGTATAAGGAAACACAGAAGGAACAGGACAGAGAGCTGTACCAGTTAAGGCAGAAGGAAGCAGGGAGGGAAGTCAGAATAGCAAAGGCCCAAACTGAGGAAAAGATAGCCAACTCGGTTAAGAAGGGGGATAAAACCTTTTATAGGTATATCAGAGAGCATAGAAAGACAAAGGGAGGGATAGTCAGGCTGAATGGAATGAATGGTGGGTGGGCAGAGGGGGACAGTGAAAAAGCAGGGATACTGAACAAATATTTCTGCTCTGTATTCACAAAAGAGGAGGGGGAAGTGCCTAATCCAATTAACAGAAGCACTCTTGATAGGAGGGTCGATCCGAGCCCTTTCACAGAAGAAAGGGTTCTGCAAGAACTCCTAAAACTGAAGGTGGACAAAGCAATGGGGCCTGATGGAATTCACCCCAGAATTCTAAAAGAATTAAGGGGAACTAGTGAAACCACTGACTACTCTTTTTAATAAATCATGGGAGGATGGTGTGGTACCCGAGGACTGGAGGAAGGCGGATGTGATTCCCCTTCACAAAAGTGGGACCAAGACAGAGGCAGGAAACTACAGACCTGTCAGTTTGACCTCTGTGGTAGGGAAAATGATGGAGTCACTTCTGAAGGAAAGAATTGTTGAGTATCTTGAGGCCAGTGGGGCACAGGACCCAAGTCAGCATGGGTTCACAGTGGGAAGGTCATGTCAGACGACTCTAATATATTTCTTTGACTGGGTGACCAAAGTAGTAGACCAGGGAGGGGCTGTGGACATGGCCTACCTAGACTTTAGCAAGGCATTTGACACAGTCCCACACAAAAGATTAATAGTCAAATTAACCAGCCTGGGAGAGGGTCCCAGGGTGGTAGCCTTGGTAAAACATTGGCTGGACAACAGGACACAGAAGGTAATTGTAAATGGATTCCACTCTGAAGAAACAGGGGTTACTAGTGGGGTACCACAGGGTGCAAAACTTACCAATTCAAATAGATGTCGTACACCGGTGAAAGAAATGGAACAACACTTGGTGAAGTAAACCAATCTCCCCCACCAAAAAAAAAATCCTGGTGAAGTAAACCGAGGATAACAACACGTGATAGTTGCAAAAAGCAGTACATTAAATATATGACAAGCTGTAATGAAACCGCCAAAACAAAGATAAAAAATGAATACTATCCCAGATGACACACACGTCTGCTAACTCGAAAACAAACATAAACCCTACCCTCAAAATAAAACCAATCAATCCAAACCAAACCAAACCCCTAACAACCAATAGAAATACAATATACTCCAACCAGTCAAAACTATCAAACGTAACCCCTAAAAAGAAACAACCAATACCATACACGCATTCCAGAAAACAACCAATGAATAACAAGAATCAGAACCCATTCATGAAAATAACCAATGGAAACCCTATACCACTCAACAGTAGGAACCCATTCAGAAAAGACATGCTCCGAAACTGCCAAACAACACCTAAGA
Source organism: Neoceratodus forsteri (assembly GCA_016271365.2). Taxonomy (NCBI): domain Eukaryota; kingdom Metazoa; phylum Chordata; order Ceratodontiformes; family Ceratodontidae; genus Neoceratodus; species Neoceratodus forsteri. The sequence continues at coordinate 167,315,259 of CM057456.1, read as the reverse complement.
ATGCCTCCTTGGTGACAGCAAAATAAAACCAAACCCACATAAAAACATACAAAACAAGCAAAATAATACCTATTGCATAATTCAGATATGATGTGAGAATGTGATATGGAATATAGATTGTGCAGAGTTACCTTGGTAAAAGCACTTGTTGCTCCACTACGCTCTGCCACTCGTGATATTACCAAGGTCACTCTGCACTCATGCATATATTTCCCCTTATCACACTCTCACACATCATGTATTCCATATTTATATTGCTTAAACTACTTAATACTGTTCATGCAATACTAAGATATAGCCTGCTATATGAGCTTACCTGCCATGATTAATTTTATTGGTCGCATTGTTATATATCAATTTTGTAACTTAATGTTATACCAGATAGCATTTTATTCTTAAGTCATGGTGCAACTCAGAAATAATAAAATAACATGTTTAGGCACCTTTGAACTGAGCTGTGATGGTGTTCTTGCTTAGTATTTTCTACTTTTTGTCAACCCTCTATGGCTGGCAGCTGAAACAATGATTGTACTCTCATGAGGATCTCACTCCTCTTAATTATGAAATAATCCTTTAGTTACATAAATAAATACAACTGCTCATTACCTGCACTTCGTATAAGGTATTAGCATTTCAGCAGCTCAGTATCAGAATGCAGCTTTACTTTTAAGAGGCCGTCTGTAGTGAGTTTTTTGCTGCTGCCTTGACAACTGAGCATCTTTTCTGGCAGTGAGCACAGTTAAGAAAGCAAACACATCTGCCTCGCACTTTATGAATGAAACAAGGAGCAACACAAGAACACCACTCCACAAATGTTTGCCAGGCTTAATAAAACAGGAGACAAGCAAAGCAAAAGCTGGCACCAGCTACGGAGCTCAGCACACCAATATTTCTTGAAAGTGCAAAGTCTAGCACTGCGTCTGTGGAGTGGTGATCTAGTGTTGCTTCTAGTTTTATTCAAAGAGCTTTTGCTGTGCTTGGCTGTATGAATGATGTTGACTATCAGTAATACATTACCATGGCAGCACCACAATGCAAGTTGTCTCACTTCTGATGCTTCCATTGGGTGTGTGCTGGCACTTTTAATTTCGAATAGAACCAGAAAACAATGTAACAAAAGTCAGTGATGACACAACAGCATTTCATTACAGGGTGAATGGACTATTTAACATCAAAATCTAGATATTAAAAATAAGTAATAACAATAAAAGGCAGTCTGAACACACAAACTATCTTTGGACATTGTTATAAATGTAATAAGGTACTCCTAAGGGTTACATTAACCATCTGTTAATGACACCCTAGGGGAAATGTGGCACTCATGTCACAGTACACCCCTGTGGGGTGATTAACAGATGGTTTGTATAACCCCTAGTGGTACTTTATCATTTAATTAATGGGCCAACCATATCTAACATTTAAGCAATAAGGCATGAGTAGGAGTACATTAACCATCATTAATCACCCCTTGGGGTGTAATGTGGCATGAGGCACAGCACAGTGCCACATTGCTACTGGGGGGTGATTAACACATGGTTAATGTAACCTTAGGAGTACCTTACTGCTTTTTTAGCAATGTCTGAATATAGTCGGTGTATTCAGACTTCCTTTAATTACTATTATTTTATTTTTTTATACTTAGTTTTTGATGTTAAATAGTCCATCTGTCCTGTGATGCTTAATTTTAGAGCTGCTGGAGCTGACATCATTCCTTTTGCTGCCTCCAGAGTTCCAAACAGCTGATTTTATGATGAAATGCGGTTGGGTCATCACTGACTCGATGATATGCTGTTTTTTCTTTTATCCTGTGTTTGTTTTTTAAATTGTTTTCTAATTCTATTTAAAATTAACAGTTACGTGCCAGCACACACCCAACTGAGAGCACTCTTAGTGTGAGGCGACTTGCTTTGCAGTGTTGCCATGGTAGTGTGTTACTGAAAGTCAGCTTAATTCATAGAGCCAAGTAAAGCAAGAGCTCCATGAATGAAACTAGAAGAAACACGAGATCACCAATCTTCAGATGCTGTGCCAGTCTTAATAAAACAGGAGACAAGCAAAGCAAAATCCAACATTTGTTACCAAGTTCAGCACACTGATATTTATTAAAGTGCAAAGTGTGGTTCACATACATTAAAGTGCATAAACAATATTGCACTTACTTGTGAGAAGCAAGGCACATGCAAAATAACAAACAGAAAAAAAGAGCACACCAACTCTACCACTTTTGCTTACTGGCTTTCTGGAGAGTCACTCATCTGCTGTGTCATTTTACAGGTACCCTGCCTGTACCCTGCCTGTCTCAGGTGCAGTATTGTTTATGCACTTTAGCTTATGTAAACCATACCTTGCACTTCCAAGAAAGATCAGTGTGTTGAACTCTTTAGCTGGTGCTGGCTTTTGCTTTACTTGTCTCCTGTTTTATTAAGCCTGGCACTGTGTCTGTGGAGTGGTGATCTTGTGTTGCTACTTGTTTCATTCATATAACACAGGGCAGACATGTCTGCTTGCTTAACTACACTTGCTGCCGATCAAGATGCACAATTGGCATGACAGCAGCCAAAGATTATACACACAATTATACAATGGCAAGGAAAGAATCCTGAGCTTTGATTGGTAAGTGCCCACCTTCATCAATGATGTTATCCCAGTATAACATCACTGTATGAAGGTCGGGCATGAAGAAGACCTCAGCAGAGAAAAATAAACCATTGCATCCGTTCAGCTGGAACCCATCAGTTGACCTCATCAAAAGTGGGAAAAAATAATTGAATCAGCCCTTCTATTTGTGCAAGTGATCCTGGATCCTTTATTAGTATTCTCCCCAACAAACCAACTCCCACTCCACACAAACCTAAACTTTGCTTTCCTCAAAGTTTATTTGGCCCAAGAATAGGACTGAAGCCATCAGTTCTAGCGGTTCGCTGCCAGCATGGAAAACAGCGAGTGATTTTTTTTAACACCGTGCTGTTCCTCTATCGGTGAAAGCCACCTTCAGTTTTTGACAGAGCACTCAGCTGTTTCTGATATAACCAAAGTCTCCCACGATGTTGTACACTGTTAAAAGTACCATACATTATATCTTCCCCCACAAGAACTGGATGAATTACCTTTACCAAGTCAAGAACCACAAAATCGGAAGTGTCCACTTGGTCAGCTCATGAGCTGAAGGAAAATAAAATGTCTGAAACAGTTTCACCTGGTCCCAAGACAGGTAGTGGAACCTGATAAATGAAAATGGGGTCGAGGGTGGGTTACCAGACAGAAAAGAAACACTACGACAGAACAGTGTGTTTGTGAGTGTTCGTGTGTATGTGTGTGGAGGGAGGGAGGGCTACACTGGCAGGTACAGACACCATACAACTCCACCACCACCTAGTGGAGAAATCACATATTGTGGACTCTTTTTAATATGTATACATCCACTTATGATATTTAAATAAAAAATAAAACACGTTTAAACATTTTTTCTTATCCTTTTTTTTCTTTTATATAAAGGAGCCATTGTATAATAGCAATAATGCACTCCAGGGTGTGTGTTGTGCTAGGATAATATCACTTCTGGGGTGCTGAATACACTCAATCTGTGGCATCTTGTCCAGCCACCTCAGGCATGACATTATCCCAGCACCACACACCCTGTTCTGCATTAGTGCTTAATTTCTGATTGCCATGACAGCATGCTCACTGATGGTTGAGGCAGATTTCATCAGTTTTAGGGTGTGAAGGGAAAAATAAAGGTAACTGGATCCATCTGAAGAAGCAGATAATTTGCTTCTTTAATTCAGCAAATACTTTATTTGAGGTATTTTTAACATAAATAACGCACATCTCACTTAGCAAGAAAATCAGCTGGGCAGGTATCTAAGCAGAAACAGTAATGTCGCTAGTTAAAACTTTATTAGAATGTTGATGCTCAGACTAACAGAACATTCCAGGATGGACTAGATGTTGGGGATCTTGCCACAGGTGATGAGACTGTACCTGCATATTGATCAGAGACTAATGTGAGGGTGGAGGAGCTGATTACAGCCAATCAAACTGCAGCATTCAACCCTGCATTGCTATAACAGAAAAAACTTAATTAATGACACCGCTTACCAAATATATTCAGAGTAATATTTTTTATTTTCTAAAGCATCAGCTAATCAAAAGTCCAACATAATCTCAACACTTCACCACTTATAATGCAATTTCCTTAGGAAATATGACTTTTTTCTATAAAATTAAACAAAATATATATTTAAATTAATATAACTTACTCTACTTAATACTGTTCATGCAATACTAAGATATAGCACTACATAATACTGATCTTAGTGGAGGGTAAGGTTGATATAGCGGCATTTACCAAGACCTGGACTACAGCACACCATGACTGGGATCTCTCTATCCTAGGATACAATCTATACAGAAGAGATAGAGAGACAGGTGGGGGGGGTGGCATCATACATCTGGGAGGGAATAATTTGCATGAGGAAGGAGGAGGCAAAGGAAAAGGGGAACATAGAAACATTGTGGCTCCAGTTGCAGTCTAGCAGAGGAAGGAAAATCAGGATGGACATGGTATACTGACCACCCAACCAGAGTGAGAACAAGGGTGGAGAGCTGTGTTCCCAGTTGAAGATTGCAACTGGAAAAGGGGAGGTGGTAGTGGTGGGGGATTTTAACTTGCCTAATATGAACTGGGCTACTCCTGCCACACCCTGTGTAAGAAGTCAGGAAATCCTAAATGCAATCCAGGATGGCTTCATGACTCAGTGTATGACTGATGCCACCAGAGAGGGTGCAATCGTGAACCTAGTACTCACCAATGGGGAGCAAGTACAGGAGATCGAAGTTAGGGAACCCCTGGGTGGAAGTGACCACAATATAGTGTGGTTCAGTTTGGACATGGGCAAGGATGACATCCCCACCAACACCAGACCATTGGATTTTAGGAGGGAACACTTTAAAAAGATGAAAGAAGTGCTAAGGGAAAACCTGGAGAGCATGGAGGAGGGCATGGGGATGGACCAATTATAGACCATCATTAGGGGAGCCATTCAGAAAGCCACAAGCAGTTGTATCAAAGGGGGATCGAAAGCCAGACCACAAGCTGGTTTAATGAGGAGGTGGCTAGAGTTGTAAGGGAAAAGAGGGCAGCCTATAGAAAATTCAAAAGAACAGCTAAAGAAGAGAATGAGGAAGAATACTGGAGGCTAGCTAAAGTAGCAAGAAGGGAGGTGCAGCTGGCAAAGGCACAGAAAGAACTCCAAATAGCCGAAGGAATAAAGAATGGGGAGAAGACCTTTTTTTAGTAAATAAGCAAAAGGAGATACAAGAAGAACGGCTTTGTTAGGCTGAGTAAGGGGATGGCTGGGTTGATGAAGATGGGAGCAAAGCAGAGGTATTAAACACATACTTCATCTCTTTCTTTACAAAAGGAAAAGGATGGACAGGTGCCATGGGCAGGAAGAAGGAGGGAGGGAATGGGGGGGGACTTAGGGGTAATCAGGACTGAAAGAGTGAGGGAAGGACTGATCACCCTGATGGTGGACAAATCCCAGGGGCAAGACAAAATATACCCCAGGGTGCGGAAAGAATTAGCAGACGATCTGGCGAGGTCACTGGCTGTTCTCTTCAGTAGATCTCTGGAGTTAGGAGTGGTGCCACTAGAGTGAAGAATGGCACATGTGGTCCCACTCCACTACCCAAGAATGACCCAGTTAACTATAGGCCAGTTAGCCTGACCTCGATAGTATGTAAACTCATGGAGACCATACTAAAGTAAAGGCTGGTGAGGTACATAGAGGAGAATGGTCTACAGGATGAAAGACAGCACAGGTTTGTGGCAGGCATATCGTGTCAAATTAACCTGATTGAGTTCTTCAATTGGGTCATGAGGGCAGGTTGACAAAGCCCTGGTGGTGGACATCATATACCTGGACTTTAGCAAGGCCTTCAATTCTGTACTACACAAAAGGTTGATATTGAAACGGAAAGATATAGGGGTTGGGGAGAATATAATAAGACAGGTTGAAAACTGGTTGAGTGGTAGAACCCAGGGAGTAGTGGTTGAGGGCGAGTTCTCCAGCACCAAGGAGGTCACCAATGGGGTCCCACAGGGATTGGTGCTGGGGCCAATGTTGTTCAATGTCTTCATAAGTGACATCGGGTTAGGCATTAAAGACAAAATTTGTCTGTTTGTGGATGATACCAAACTTTGTGGGAGAGTGAACACCAAGGAGGGGATACTGGACCTAAGGGAGAACCTCGCCAGACTAGAGAGATGGTCAGAAATCTGGCAACTTGGCTTCAATGCCAAAAAGTGCAAAGTGATGCACATAGGGGCCAAGAACCCTAAGACAGGGTATTACATAGGAAGGGTTCAAGTAACTGTTTCCGAAAAGAAAAAGGATCTGGGGTAGTGACTACATGTGACCTAAAACACACCTCTCTGTGTCAAAAGGCAGTGGCGAAGTCTACCAGGTCACATCTGGAATCGAACAACTCTGCTCAGTATGCCTTCCTGGTTAAACTCATAAATAAATAAATAGATAACAGGATGCTGTGGTGTATTGCAAGGGGATTCAGTAGTAGGTGGAGTGAGGTTATTTTACTATTGTAGAGGTCATTAGTGAGACCACATTTTGGAGTGAGGTACTGGCATCCTTGCCTTAAGAAGGACATCAGCATCCTGGAGGGGATCCAGAGGAGAGCAACTAAGATGATCGAGGGGCTACAGGATAGGTCCTATGAGGAGATACTGGTAGCCCCAGGGATGTACTCCTTAGAAGAGAGGAGGTAGAGGGGTGAAATGAAAGAGACCTTCAAGTACATGAAGAGAATTAACAGAGTGAAAAGGGAGGGTCTCTTTTAAATGAGGGACAACAGCACCACTAGTGGGCACAGCCTAAAATTGATGGGGGGGATTCAGAAGAGATGTAAGGAAGAATTTCTATATGGAGAGGGTGGTGTCTGCTTGGAATGAGCTGCCAGAGGAGATGGTATCAGCAAGGATGGTGGGAGAATTCAAGTGAGCCTGGGACAATCACAAAGGGAACCACTGGGACCAAGGAAGAGGAGAGGGGGGGGAGAGGGAGGGACAGTTGGGGGGCAGGATCACTGGCGTAAATTGCGAGGCCAGACCCTGCATCACTTACTGAGCACATGCGATAAACCGAGTGATCATCTTCTGTTGGCTCTTTTCGTATGTTCGTATGATCATACAATACTAACATATAGCCTGCCAAATGAGCTTACATGCTATGATTAAGTTCATTGGTTACATTATGATATATCAATTTTGAACTTTAAAATTATAATAAAATAGCACTTAATTCTTAAGTTATAGTGCAGCTTGATTTAGGAAACATCAAATAATATTTCTAATCACCTCTGAACTGAGCTGTGATGCTGTTTTTAATTTTTTTCTATTTTTCACAACCCTGTGTGGCTGGCAGCTGAAAAACTAACTGTGCTCTCATGAGTATCTTACTTATCTTAATTTAATAATCATTTAGTTGCACAAATAAATACAACTGCTTATTACCTCTACTTCACGTAAGGTATTAGCATCTCATATGAACAGCTCAATTTTAGATTGCATCATTACTTTTAAAAGGCTGTCTGTAGTGAATCTAGTAACAGGAAAGAACTCTTTTAGTTTCAACGTCATCAGACTTCTCTCAGTTACAGGCAGTTTATTAAACCTCTACACACCTGTTGGAAGAGTGGTGCTTCTTCACTTTTCACTTTTTTTAACTAGAGCTCATGCGCTCCTTCCAATATCAAAAGAAATGAACAATGGTGAGATTATCCAATAACTGGAATGTTCCCAAAGGAAAACAAATAATGCTCTCAGGCCCAGATATTCAAACTGCGCCATTTTGTATCGCAAACCCCTGCGCCGCTCAAAATAGTTGCACAGGGGTGTGGCCAAGGCGATATTCAACGAGGTTGCGCTATGGCGCAACTGCTTTGAATATCGCCCTCTGGCCACCGCCACTGTGCATGGCGCAGTGGAACTGCGCCAGCGCAAGTGGTCAGAATGGAGCATTGAGATGCGGTGGCACAAGTTCCATTGGCGCCATTCACAGCACCTGCATATTCAAAGGGTGACATGCAATGGGGCCATAATGGTGCAAGGCGACGGAAGCCATTGCATCTGATTATCAACCCATTTGCATGCCATTAGCATGCCGGGTGCGCCGATCCTCGGCGACTTGTGCCTGGCGCCTGTTAGGCAGCAGCCGCTGGGACCGACGCCTCTCGCGGCCCGGATCACCGTGGACGCCCCTAAGGGACGATGAATGTCCCTATCCCTGGTGGTCCAGTGACCTCGATAGTCGATCGTGGGCATAACAGTATATCTCTCGGTAGCCCGATCACGGGCATAATCTTAACCGCCCCTGAGTGCCCGACGCAGGCATCAGATCCCCAAAGCCCAATATCCTGGTGGTCCAGTGGACCGAATGGAGCCTGATTGTGGGAAGCATTCTCACCCCCAAGTATGGGAATCTTTGTTGATCTAGTGGACCCCCACCCCACCGTTCACTGAGCTCCCCACCTCGCCTCATCACCGGGAGGCGTAGCACTTCACCCACTCCAGCCTCCGCCCGCTGATCGACAGTTGGCATGGCTGCATGCCTATTGCCCAGAGCATGAGCCAATGTTATGCAGCCCATACGTATTTGTCATTCCATATATGTGAATGAATTCATTCTACATATCTGAATGATCTTTGCATGTATTGCACCGCTGGCTCATGCTCTGAACCAATGGGCATGCAGCCATAACAAGCTGTCAGTCGGCGAGGCGGCGGTGCGCAGGTGGGTGGGTTGCTGCCGCCCGCCGCTGACGGGGAGCGGGGTGGTGGGGCCTGGCTGGCGGGTGGGTGGGGTCCATCAGATCACCAGGGATTCCATACTTGGGGTGAGGAATGCCGCTTGGTACTGGGTCTGTTCGTCCACTGACCACCAGAGATATTGAGCTTTGGGGAATCTGATGCCGCGATTGGGGCAAACTGGGGGGCGAAGTTAAGTGCCCGCGATCGGGCTACTCGGGGCGGTTGTTATGCCGCGATCGGGCTACCTCAGGGGATATACTGTTATGCCCACGATTGGGCCAATGGGGACTACTGGTATGCCGTGATCGGGCTAGTCACAGTCCATTGGACCACCAGGGATATTGGACTTTGGGAGGGGAGGTCTGATGCCCGCGATCGGGCTACTCGGGGCGGAGGATTAAACTTATGCCCGCGATTGGCTACCCGGGACAAAGGTGCCCATGATTGGGGCATGGGGGCACCGTTTAGTGGCGTGAATGTCGAGCACCCACAGGTGGCAGCTGCTGTGTTGCACCCTGCAATGCGGCAGCTCACCTGTGGGTGGCCCTCGACTTGTTCCTTTTTTTTTCCGCTCAACTTTGTGCAGGTGCAGGTAGGGTTTGCGTATGCATAACTCTGCACGCCCGGGCTGAATATCGAGCTGTGCAGTTTATGCATGGTTCCTCCCCCTTCGGTTGCGCATACCTTCATTATCATTGCGCTGTTGCTCAGCATGATTTCGGGGGCACAACTGCCTCCTGCTGAATATCCCAGAATGGCGCATTTCAGACTTGCACAGGCGCAACCCTATTGTGCATGGTTCAACTCTTTTGACTATCTGGGCCTCAGTGTTCAAAATTTACCCAACACTCAGCATATTGTACCTTCCTAAGGCTGACAGCAACACTATACCCTGAGTGCTCTTTTATTAACTCTCATACTGAGGAGCATCATCGATGCTTAACAACATTATATCATCATGTATACAAGCATCATTATGTCAGATGCTATATGTTTCTATTTGTTTTCTGTATATAACTTTATTTTTAACTTTTTTACAAATTAAAATATAACTGCTTGCTCTTTTTGTTTCCTATAAGCCTTAATCCTTTGCTCTATTATCTTTAAACATCGTTCTATTGAATATTCAAATTGCAGCTATTTAGGCCGGCCTGGTGGCACTGAGGGCTGAGGCCCTGGATGCCTTACCTTGTGCCACACCGGCAACCCGTGTTCAGGAACGAGCATGGGCCGCCGGGGGTTGGCAGGAGAATAGAAGGATTGAGTGTCCCATGGAATGCTGTCCTTCTCTGGGCAGGGGGGATGGCAGCACTTGCGATCACTTGCCCCCTAGCAGTGGCTGGGTGGTGGCACGCCGATGCTGGAGATGCTGGAAGATATGGGCGGGGGATGCGGCAGATGCCTGGAGTGCACGCGGGAGCATGCACACTGCTTCCACTGGTGTCACTGCATGCTGCATCCTCCCAGGGGAACAAGAAAAAGGGAAAACAGGAGTCCTCTGAAGAGGATGATGGTCCCCACCGCAACAGCCCAGGAAGGTGCCTCCCCAAATACTGGATCTGGTCTGGTGGGTTGAGAGATCATCCCATCCCCTGCCATGAAGGGTAAGTCGTGGGGGTTTAGGGGAGAGTGTCTAATACCTGGTGCCTGCACGGGAGAGGGGGGAGTCAGATGGATGGCAGAGGACTCCAGGGAAAAAGGACTAACAAAAAAAATTGCTACTATTCCATTCAGCTGTATATTCCAAGTGGCTCTAGGAATGAATAGTGACTTCAAGATGTCATGCAGTACCACGTTGTGATGTCATATGCATGGTGTTCAATACACTCCCCCTGCTGTTCTGTTACTATGTCAACCTATAATGCACAGCACTTTTACAAAAAAAAAAGCCTTCTAAACAATATTAAAGTAATTCTTTACACTAGATATGGACTGAACATAGTAGAATCTGTCTGGGATAGTTCTGAACATTTCCACTATATGTGATTATTTATACAAAATAAATCTTTTTCTCCAGTTACACCAAAAGTTTCTTATACCTTCTAGATATTCATACTCAAATCCCTTTCTAATAAACTAAAATCACTAATTACTTCAAAAAGTTAAAATATATTTTCAATGTTTTACAGAAAAAAAAATGTTTTTAAGGAAAAGGGGACAGAAAGAAAGGGTTGCAGCAGTGGGAAGGAATCACACTCACAAGTGTATGAGGTCCAAGGTGCAGCCAAAGGATGACCAAATCAAAGGAGAATTTTAATTTTTCTTTTAAGGTCCTATTTTTCTTTCACATTAATGCTAGCCAGGTTAACTCCTCATTGAGTCCATATTTTAGATTTAATATCTGCATGTGATGTATCCATCTTGCTTCAATGCGTAATAACTCATTTTCCCAATTCCCACCTGCTAGGCATTTTCATTATCTCTACAACCCTCAAAAAATAAATGAATAACTAAAATAAAATAACTGTGGGATACTATATCCTCTATCTAGAAAGTGTCTTGCCACTAGTGAGTTGAAATCACCTCTCCTTATGCAACTTTTATGCTCAGAAACTCTGGTCTAATTTTCTAATTATCATCCCCACATAATTTAATTGGAATGATCTTTTATGTACAGTAGGGGAGATTATTTATTTATTTAACAGACTTTAGGATTGCAACCTTTGAGTCAGGGACTCATTTACAAAGGCTCTGCATCAGAAAAAACAAATACAAACACTGAATACATATAGACATAGAATGGCAGCTAAAGGTTACAATTTTTTCATTTATACAATATTGCAGAATCAAGATCACCGAGAGCTGTATTTTACAGTTTTCAAGAGAACAATAAGTTTGCTGGTAGAGGGAAGGAGAAACAGGTTTGATATTTACAGTGAAGTAGAGAATCAGACAGATATCTTGTTAGTGCAGCCAAAGGAGGCATTGTTAATAGGTAATGTTTGGTAGTCCTATCAGTGGGAGCTCAGTGGTGGGGTGGTCCTGTAAGATGATAGATAGATGACCAAGCACTAGCTGATACATTGGCAGTGCCATGAAGCAAGTGTGTGCTCTTTGAGGGCTGACTTGAAAGGTCCTAATTTGGAGATGGAGGAGACTTCAGAGGGGAGTTTGTTTTACCAGACTGGGACCCTGTGTGGGAATGACCTTTGGGCTAAGGAGGTTCTAACCCTCAAGATGGACCACACTTGTCAGTTGGCAGTGCGGGTGTTCACTGAGGTGTGGGAGGATAGGAGAGAGGCCAAAACCCCCAAGGGAGTAAGCACCAGGTGTATTTTCTTTGGAGGAGACGTGTTTGATAAAATAGCCTTTCATCCAGGGTGAGGAGATTTGTCAGGGCATATAGGGTACAAGTATGGGTACACTTGTCTGTCCCGGAGAGGAGTCTGCACACTTTGTTTATGGCCAGGTGGATTTTGTTAAGGGCTGTGTGGTCAGCAGCTGAGTAGATGATGAGCCCATAATCGACTAAGGAGAGGATTGAGGAGGTGACAGCCAGATTAAGGGCTTCCAGAGGTAGGCAATCCTTGTGCCAATACAATAGGCCTATATGGACATATTTAAATTCTCCAGTGGCCAGACACTTTCTAGCTAGAGGATATAGTATCCCATGGTTACATTTTTTTTTTTAATTTTTAAATATTTATTTGTTTTGATGCATAAAAAGAAACAAACAATACAACTACATATAACTAATATACATGGTGCACTAAAACCAAAAAGGCATAAAAAAAACAGAGAAACAGAATAGGGAAACATTTGAGATAAGGAGCCCGTGCCAATACCTTAAGCTACTAGATCACTATGTAATTTAGACTATCACTCCAAATAAATATTGCTTTTATTGTGTGTGCTCATGATCATTCTTTCCAGTCTTAAATTAAATAAAATCTCATTAAGCCACTACTGGAAATATATTTTTTCTTAATATTTCCAGTGTAATAATACTACTCATTTAACTGACATAGAAATTGTGGCCATGTAATATTTATGACTTTTTTTTTCTAAGATCCTGCTGTAATCACAAAATACAAAAATCTCTGGAGTGAACAACTGAGGGTTTGGTCAAAGAAGGATTCAAATAAGTCCGAATATCTCTCCAGTATGAAGATACCTTATTACATTCCCAAAAACATGCAAAAGGGAACCAACTGATACACTAAATATAAAACATCACTGTGAAATGCCTAACTTAGAGAGTTTTTGGGGAGTATAATATATAATATGCAATACATTAAACTGTGTTAACCTTAATCTATCACTATTACTATAAGTGTATGAATCTTGCCATATATGGTCCCAATTAAATTTCCGTTTGAGGAACTGTGCCATTCACTAAAAATACCACCAACAGCTTAATCTGGTTCAAGGTCAGTTGGCATTCATCTGTATCCCCCTCCCCTGGGTTGTGCCTGAAAATAGGCAGGATTTGTCTGGTGCACTTACCCAGTCAACAAAAACTAAAACAAAAAAAAAAGAACATCCAACCAGTATTGACAAGCACCACTCATATCAGGATACATACTGTATGTACAGAAATTAACTTGTATAATTTAGAAGCTGAATGCAGTTGAAAAGCAACTTTAGTCACTGAAACTATAAATTCACTATGGTCCACACGCAGTGGACCAGGTCCAAAATGGTCCAATAGAAGTCACTTTAAAACAAATAATCTAGAATATAGTTTAGTATCCAAGTGAAGAACATTCCTAATGTCCTGGAGAGATTTAAAGTAACCCTCCTTAAGCAGTGAATCTACCTTAACCTCGGTCAACTGAGGGAGCCAATCACTAGAAATAGTTTTACGATCCACCTTAAAGTTGGAATTTCCAAAAACTGGTTGTGAAATATCCTGATCAAAAGTGTACTTTAATACCTTACCCAGTTGAACATGTACCTTAAGGGAAGTACCCAATACTGAATAATGTAATACTTTAGATACATTTTTAATTAGTATATAGAGCATCATTATTGGGGAAATTCCCAATTTCACCATTACTCCAATTTCAAGGTCTAACCAGATAGATGTATAAGACTGGGGATTACAATCATGTTTATGATAAAACCATTTTAAATATTTACTCTGATGACTAGCAAAATAATATAAAGCAAAGTTAGGTAATTTAAGACCTCAATGTTTCCTAGACACAGCTAATCTATGATATGTACTTCTGGGACATTTGTTTAATCATATAAATGAAGAGATAATCGCATGAAGTTTCTGAAAACAAGACAAGAGGATAAACAAATTAAGCATATTTAAAGGATAAAAAAGATGAGAAAGGATGCTCATTTTAATTAAGCTAATCCTACCCCATAATGTCATTGGAAGCGCATTCCATCTATCCAGGTCCTGTTTAATTTTTATTATTAGGTCATCCAAATTTATTTCTTTAAGTTGTGTCTCATTTTTAGAAATATTTAACCCTAGATATTTAATTTTGGTAGGTGACCAGGACAGACCTAATTTGACTACATCAGATTTAAAAACACCAGCATTCAATGGCATAACTGCAGATTTGTCTATTTTAAGTTTGTAATTAGCAAAAACAGCTACATTATGAAATGGTATTAAACACAGCAGGAAGAGACCTAGTTGTGTTGGTAATATGTAACAAGATATAATCCGCATAAGCAGATAACATCATGGAAATACCCAATACCGTTACTCAAGAAATATGAGGATTATTTTTTTATTTATAAAGCAAAGGTTCCAAATAAAGGTTAAATAACAAAGGGGAAAGTGGACAACCCTGCACAGTACTGCAATGTAATTGAATTGGAGAAGAAAGCACACCATTAGAATAAATTCCAGCACTTGGAAATGAGTATAAAAGTTTAATCCACATAAGAAAAGTATCTGGAAACTTAAATTTAGAGAGGGTGGAAAAAAGAAAGCCAAACTAACTTAATCAAAAGCTTTCTCCAAGTCTAGGGACAACAGCGTAACTGGGACACTGAGGTCTCCAGACGCAGAGAAAATGTGTAGCATTTTACGAACATTATCTGAGGATAACCTAGTGGGCATAAAATCAACTACTTCTCTACAAATTAACGTAGCCCATACCTTGCTAATCCAAGTCACTAACATTTTAGTAAGTATTTTAATATCATAGTTAATTAAAGAAATTGGTCTGTAGTTACCTAGTTGATCTAGAGGTTTATCTGGTTTAGGTAGTAAAATAATCATGGATTCTAACAAGGTAGAGTCAGAAATGCCACATTCATAGATATGAGAGTAAATCAGAATAGCAGGGGAACAAGCTCTTCAGCAAAAATCCTATAGAAATTAGCAGACAGACTGTCAGGACCTGGTGCTTTATCCTGGGCTAAATTTGTAATCACATCTGCAATCTCCAGACATGAAATAGGTTTAGATAACTCCTTTTGCTGATCAATATTCAATGCAGGTAAGTTTATGCCATCCAAATATCACTGTATTTCTAATAAAGAAGGTGAGTCTAATAGAGGGGCATATCATTTTTGGTAAAAGTGTTCAAGTTCCTGATTAATTTCTCCAGAATTGGTCTTAATTGTCCTGTCAGTTTCAAATGCTATCGATGGAATAAGTATTGAAGATTTTTTTTTCCTAAGCCTCATTGCCATTAGGCATCCTGCTTTCACTCCTTGGTCAATGTACATAGATTGCTTTTTAAAAATGGCATATTGTGCTGTATCATAAAGTGACTCATCATATTGGTCTCTGAGGGTGGATAATTGTAACCTAATTGAATCTGGTGTAGAAGAGTTTAAGTGATATTCCAACCTTCTAATCTTATCTAACAATGAATTAGTCTTTAAGATGTGATTACATTTCTTATTTGCAGCAAGCCAAAATAACTCTCTGCTGATAAAATACTTAAATGTTGACCATTCTTGACCAATGCAATCCACAGAGCCAGGATTCATATTAATGAATAGGCATATTTGTGATTTAATCCTAGTACAAATTTCTTCTTCTTTTAATATTTGGTTGTTTAGTTTCCAGATATTATCTGACCTATGATCCAGTGAAAAAGTAAGACTTAAAGAGCAAATGCCATATATTTAAGAAAAGCTTGAATTCACTGGAATTCAAGTCCCTGTGTCATGATTAGTGTTTTCTAAAACTATCATGCTATTTGGTTTTGTGGTGTTCTTTAAAGCAGCATCTGTTAATGTGCTCTGTAGTAACTGAAAACAGTGAATATATTTATTTCCCTATCAGTGAGTGATGACATCATTTTGGTCTAGCCTTTTGCTTCAGCAATTAAGTCCCAGACTGACTGAAGAAGCTGTTGCAGTTCCCAGTTAGAGCAGTCTGTAGAGGTAATTGTTTTCACTCAAAGTCTGTTACTAACCCATATGGTTTGTGTTTAGATAGATTAGCTTGAAATCTATCATTCTGTTCTCATAAAAAGTTGATCATTTAAGTTTCAGTGCTGAACTGAAGTGGTATGAGTGAATGTCTATGAGAAATTACGTTGTCTGTATAACAGTTGTCAGTTCCTTTTCATCAAAACTCTGCATTATTTTCTGGCTATATAACACAGGGCTTTTTAATGGATATAAAATAAATCTAAAGTTTGTTAATTCATAGAGGCAGTGTGTCTTTGATGTAGCTTCCATAAACAGGTTCATGTGAGAAGAATTTTGTTTTCATGTCAGATTGACAAATAGGTGTTTGCCACACAATTTAGGAACATGTACTGTATGAACTCATAACATTCAATTCTTTGAGGGCTTCCATGTGAAAATACATCTTGTATGTGTATAACTTGAAATACTATATGGCATCTTGATGCCCCTGTCTCCTGCCCCCACAGTCAGGGCCAATGCACCCTGTTGCCCCCTATTTCTGTCTCTGCAGACAGGGCTACTGTGCTCTGCTAAGCCCTACAGTCCCAGGGTCTCTGCCTCCACAGTTGGGGCTGCTGCACTATGCTTCCCCTGTCCACCAAAGGTGGGTTTTTTGCTGAACCCTGCTACCCACTTCCATTTCCCCAAATGGGTATGGCAGCTGCATCACATGCACTCCATCTCACAGTAAGTGCTGTTGTACCCTAATACCCCACTGTGTCCTGCACCACAGTCAGAGCTTCTGCACTATGCTGTCCTATGTCCCCTGCTCACCACTGAGCCTCTTGCCTCCACAGTTAGGATTGTTGCACCATGCTGCTTCCTGCCATCAGTGTCAGATCCTTTGGTACACTGCCCAAATTGTTCAAAAGAAAAAAACACTTTCATCTTGTGTTATAGGGTGGGGGACAGAGGGTAGCAGGGTCAGATTCAACATCCTGGGCACAGTTGCATGATCTCAGAGCTCAGTATTATGGGCTGCTGTCTGAGAAGGCAGACCTTGTATTCTAGTGAACAAAAATACGGTATCTGGAGGCAGGTGATAGAGGCGGGAGATGTCTCACTCTTTGGCTAAAACATGTTGATTCCCTCAAGACTATTCACAGCCTGCAGTCTGATTCTATGGGCCCCATCCTTACCCACCCTAGGGACATTGTGGGTGCTTTTTATTCATTTTATAGTTTTTTATATAGCCAAGATCCCTTATCTTTACTTTCATGTGAGCAGATAGAAGAATATCTTGCCCCTTTCACCCTGCCTACTTTATCTACTCAACAACAAAACTTTCTAAAAGCCCCTATTACATTGCAGGACATTCGCCTGGTAATGGAGCATCTCCCACCAGAGAAAGCTCTGGGCCCTGATGGCTTTCTCAACTCATTTTATTACACTTTTGTGGATACTCTTGCCCCTCTGTTGATTCGTCTATTCAATTATCTTCCCACTTCTGGTTTAACTGACTCTTCCCTCACTCAGGCCTGGATCTCCTTGATCCTTGAACCTGGAAAGAATGCTCTCTTCCCTATTAGCTGCCATCCTATCTTCCTCTCCTTAATACTGACTTGAAGGCATTATCCAAGGTTCTGGCTAACCAGCTACTTCAGGTTTGGGACCACCTAATATCTCCTGATCAGGTGGGGTTCATAACTGCAACACTCCAGTGACCATCTTAGCAAAATTCTCCATCTAGTTTCCATGTCTGTGGAGAGCAATACACCTGCTGTGTTGGCCTCCCTAGACACGGATAAAGCCTTTGACAGGGTCTCTTGGGCATTCCTATTTGCTACTTTTCAGAAGTTTGGGATCCCGGAGGTTTTTTGTAACTGGGTATGGATACTTTATCAGAATCTGACTGGAAGAATTTGTTGTAATAGGGTCCTTTTGGCTCCAGTGTCACTTGAACAGGGCACAAGGCAGGTGTGTCCTCTCTCCCCCTTTCTATTCAACTTATACTTAGAACTACTCCTTCATAAACTTAAAGGTAACCTGGCAGTTATGGGCATTCTGGTTGGTGGTTCCCGGTATTCACTATTGGCTTATGCTGACGACCTCCTTCTGCATGTGGAATCCCCGGTTACATCATTTCCAGTGGCCCTAGAGGACAGTCATCTGTTCTTGTTAGTGGTGAGCTACTAGCTCAACACTGATAAAACTCAGGTCCTTCCCTTGAATGTCCACATTTCTAAACAGCATGTTTTGGACTTGGGTCTTTGTTGGGTGACCACTGATCTTACTTATCTGGGCATTCAGCTTTATCGGTCTCTCTGTCAGAGCTGGTGGATAGGAATTTCTCACCCATACTTTCATCGATTAAGGCAGATTTGTGCAGATGGTCAGCTCTCCCTCCATCTCTTTGGGGAAGAGTTAGCACCATTAAAATGAATATTTTGCCCAGGATCTCATACCTTTTGGGAATGATTGTCCCTTTACTCCCTAAAGTCTGGTTTCTTTGAATTCAGAATCTTCTTTCAGAATTCTTATGGAAAAGTGGAGCTCCCCGACAGGCTTACTATAAATTGACGCTCTCCAAAGACAGAGGGGTCTCTGGTTGTCTGAGTTTTTCCCCTATTACTGCACTCTTCACAGCTGCAAGATTTTTTAATGGCCTCACTCTTCTGACACCACCCAGAATGAGACCTATGCCCCTCTGTGGCTAACTCTGGAAGCCCAGTGGTGCCTGAAACATGGTTTACAACTTCCTAACCTCCTCTGTGTCCCACTTTCTTCTCTTCCTTCATCACTGTGCAATACTCTGCTAATGTGGTCCCTTAAAGCTTTGAAGCAGATTGGCTCATATGTGAAGATTGACTGGTCTAAGAGCCATCCCATCCATTGGTCGATAACCCAAATATCCGCATTTCAGGATGGCCCATTCCTCCTATCTTTTGCCCTCCACTTTGGCATGCTTCTTTGGGGTCTTTATTCCTTAATGGCAAGATTGCCCCTGCTCAAGTAATACAACAGCAGTATTTCATCCCGGTTTATCATCCTTTTAAACATATTCAATTGTCTCATCTGATCACGAGTTTTTTGGGATTGTCGAACATCAATTCCTAAATGCATCCTCTTCTCTCAGATTATCTAAATCTGGTGGAGCAGCCACATTCCATCTCTAAATTCTATGCCAGTTTCCAATCGAATGACCCAGACCACTTACAGGTTATTTACGTTTATTGGTAACACTCTCTGGATTTACACCTTCCTCCCCAGAATTGGCAACGGATATGGGGTCAGGTATTTAAATTGATTAAATAGGATAAATACTGCCTCATGCAATTTTGTGTACTGCATAAAATGTATTACACCCTGCAGAAGCTGTATAAGATGGGATGTGGACCCTCAGCAGAGTGTACGAGATGTGGGACTGGGGAGGGCTCCCTCAGACATATTCTGTGGGATAGCCCTAAGGTTGCCCCTTTCTGTGTTTCCATCCATAATTTTCTTGACCTGTGTCTGGGGTTGGATCCCTTCTTTAACCCTCAGGTCTATCTTGTGGGTATTTTCCCACAGGAGTTGTTTGGCACTGGTAAGTGCCATATGGCTCTTATTTTGATAACTGCCAAACTAGTTATTCTTCACCACTGGTTGGATGAATCTTTTCCAATGCTCCATGAGTGGCACTGAGAACTTCCACTGGCTTTGGAGGAGGGAAAGCACATAGTAAGCCATCTGAATAAACTCAAGCTATATAGGGACCGGTGGCAGTCCCTTGAGGCCTTAATAGCTAGGTAGGGCTTATTGATAGTAGGACTATTTGTGAATTAGGTTGAGCCCCCGGTGGTTCATATGATTCTATCCCCTGAGTGGGGAGGGGAAGGTGAGTGTTGTTTGTGTTTGGAATTGTGTTTGTCTCACCTACATGCTATTTTCTTCAGCAATAGAACATAGAAACATAGACTTTGATGTCAGATATGGACCACTTGGCCCACCTAGTCTGCCCATTTCCCTACCTACAGGATAAGTTGCCGATCCTAGGTAAACGACAGCCTACTTCTACCTACCCCCCACCAGAACCGCCTTATGTCTGCCCCATGCATTCACCTGGTTCACTTGGTTGTATGGCATTTTTCCCTCCTATTTTGCTATGGTTGTTTTTGTATATTTTCTTGTTAGAAAATTTAATAAAGCATATTATCTGAACAAAAGATGGTAGCAGGGTATAGCAGCCCTAACTGTTTGGGCAGGAAACAGGGGAGGCATCAGGGTGCAGTAGCTCAAACTGTGAAACAGGGTGCAGCAGACACACCTGTTTGGGACAAGAGATATGGGCAGCAGGGTGTAGCAAAGGATCTAACTCTGGTGGCAGGGGGCAACAGGGAGAAACTGTCCCAACTGTGGTGTCAAGGGACAGGGTGCAGCACATGCCCTACCCTATTTTATGTCAAGTGGCAGCATGGAGAAGTAGCCCTAACTGTGGAGGCATGGGGATCTAGGACACAGCAGGCTACAGCAGCCTTGACTGTGTAGACAGGTGCAGGGTGCAGCAGCCTTGGATGTGATGGCAGAGACAGAGGACAGCATGGTGCAGATGCCTCGACTGTGTGGCAGAACACAGGGGTGCATCAGGGTACAGCATCCCTGACTGTGGGACAGGGTGTATGTGGTGCAGCAGCCTTGCCAATTGGGGCAATGGAAGTGGGTGGCAGGAGCTGCAAATACCCCAACTCTGGTGGCCTGTGACAGCATTGTGCAACAGTCCCAACTGTAAAGACAGAGGACCTATGACTCAAGGGCTTAGCAGGTACAGCAGCTGCAACTGTGGAGTCAGGAATGGGGGCAACAGGGTACATTGTCCTAACTGGGGAGGTGGGGGGAGAGGGGGAAGCAGGGTACAGCAGTCTCAACTGTTTGTGTAGGAGGCAGCAGGGTGCAACAGCCCTAACTGTGTGGAGAAGACAATGGGCAGTGGGGTGCAACAGCCTCATCTGGGGGCAGAATACAGAAGACTTGTGGGATGGTGGAAAGGGGGCAACAGAGTGCTGCTTCCTCAACTGTTGGGCAGGAGACAGGGGCATCAGGATGTCATTTAGTATTTCTAGTTATACACATACACAATGTATTTTCACACAAAACCCCTCAAAGAACTGAATTTTATGAGTTCATACAGTACATGTTCCTGAAATAGAGTGTAGTAGACACCTATTTTTCAATCTGACATGAAAACAAAATTGTTCTCACATGAACCTGTTTATAGAGGTTACGTCAAAGACACACTGCTTCTATGAATTAACAAAATTTAGACTTATTTTATATCTATTAAACAGCCCTGTGTTATATAGCCAGAAATCAATGCAGAGTTTTAATGAGAAGGAACTGACAGCTGTGATACAGACAAGGTAATTTCTCACAGACATTCATTCATTCATATCACTTCGGTTCAGTACTGAAACTCAAATGATCAACTTTTTATGATAACAGAAAGATAGATTTGAAGCTAACCTATTTGAACACAAACCAGATGGGTTAGTAACAAACTCTGAGGGAAAATAATAAGCTTTACAGATTGCTCTTACTGGCAACTGCAACTGCTTCTTCAGTCAATCAGGGACTTAACTGCTGAAGCAGCAAACTAGACAAAAGTGATGTCATCACTCACTGATAGGGAAAGAAAAATCTTCACTGTTTTCAGTTACTGCAGAGCACATTAACAGATGCTGATTTAAAGAAAATCACAAAACCAAACAGCATGATATTTTCAGGAAACACTAATCATGGCATGGGACTTAAATTCAAGTGAATTCAAGTTTTTATTAAATATATGGCATTTGATCTTTAACCAAACTAGAAAATGATCTGACAATACTCTGGGAGTTATTTCAACTGAGTAATTGGTTCAGATGTGCAAAAAAGGACAGTAAGTTAACATTTGGACCATATATACTCCCCAATAAAACCTCTGTAAACCCTAATGTCCCCAAAAGAAATGAGAAACATCCATGCAGATCTAATATAGAGTGAGATAAACTACAATTTCCCCCTAGTTTATTAGTATGGCTACTCCCCATTGTCTGGTAGAGTTAGCTGCAGTATAAACTTGACCTATACCAGCATTTCGAAATAAAGTATACTCTGATTCAAATAGGTGGGTTTCTTGTAGAATTATGATCTTACCACCATAATGTTTAACATGCTTGATAATTTGATATCTTTTTGTCTTGGACTGGACTGGACTCCTTTTACATTCCACGTAACATAAGTAATCTCGCCATCAAGTAGTATCTGTCGAACAGACAAACTTAAACATAAACTTTAGCAGGTCAAAGGAAAAACTATTACAATGAAAACCGTTTTCCCTCTAAGTGTTGAATATACCCAATCTGCTACTTAATAAAGTAAGAGCCCACCCCCACCCATCCCCATACCCCAACATCACTCCATTAATAGCCAAATAGAACCTTAACTCCATCATCCCTCTACTACTGTTTAACACTAGTCCCATGGACCTTACCTCCAAACCTCCCATATCTGTGATGAACCTACCAACCTAGCTATGATCAGCTCTGACCATAGCAAAAAAGGCAAGCAAAAGACTAAACAAAAACTCCATTAAGTAGGAAACTGTTAAACCAAATCATTTCCAAACACCATTGGTACACGGTAAAATTAGACCCTTCATTACATGTTGCATTTTAATAATATTGTATCCTACATTTTAGTAGAACCTTAAAGCATACAGAGTGCACTTTAAACATTAATAACTGTATAAAATCTAAGGTAAGTTGAATCATTTACATTTTTTGTGTGGATTTGAGAAGATTTACATAGAGGTAAAAAAACAATAGTACATATAAACTGTGTTATGATACACATTGTAGTCATGGTCATGGTATAAGGAACACATATTAGCACACAGTAATAACAGTAATAACAGTTTTTAATTTTTTCTCCAGAACAGGTACTTCCAGAAGCAATATTATGCATTTTTTTGTTAGTACTAGTATACCTTAGGGATTAGGTTTTTGGATTTCAGATTCTGAGTTTGATTCTAAATCAAAGTCAGAATCAGATCATAATCGGACTTTGGTATCGAATATTCTGAAATCAGACAAACTCCTAATGGATTGGGATCAGTTGATTCTGAGCAACCTGACAAGCATTTTATTTAACAGAACTGACTACAGATACTTCCTTTTCTATCAATGATCTTTTTTTTTTATTTCAGAATAAGGGAGAAATATAACACAATTGTTGTTACAAGTAAAACAGTAAAGAAAAAGTAAGAAAAAAAAGGAAAGAAAATAACTAAAAAGTACCCCAAACACCCGTCCCACCCATCCAGGTGTACATTTTCAACAGCAAAAAAACAATACTGTAAAGTAATTATTTACAATGACACTTTTAAATACTTTATAATTTTAACAGAGGAGGAAGCAGCAATTTTAATTGCTTCCCATGAGGGATGCATCTAATCATATGATTCTGCAAAATTCATAAAAATGTTTTCCCATGCTCAGAGTGCACCTTAAATTGTTAAACCAACTAGAGTAATCAAAAACTGGCATCTTTGGATTGTTCCAGGTTTCTAATATCATCAGTTTCTTAGTCATAGTTGCAATTGCCAAAATGCATGTTTGTTCTTTTGATAAATATAGACTGGAAAAGTCATTAAATATTAAAACTTGAAAGTTAGTTGGTATGTTTATATTAAGGGCCAGATATTCAAAAGGGTTGCGCCATGCTTGCTGAAGGGTTCTTTGTCATAGATACTAAATCGCCATTCTGCGATATTCAGCAGGAGGCAGTTGTGCCACTGAAAACAGGCTGAGCAACAGTGCAATGCAAATGAATGCATGCTCAACTGGAGGGAGGAACCATGCATAAACTGCACAGCCTGATATTCAGCGGGCTGTGCAGAGTTGTGCAGACACAACCCAACCTCGCCTGGACTAAGCCACAAAAAAGGCTTAAGTAGAGGCCACCCACAGGTGAGCTGCTCTATTGCAGGCGCAACACAGCTACCACCTGTGGCTGGCCCCCAACTCAGTCCCTGTGCCTCCCCACAGCCCGATCGCGGGCATAGTGTCCTCCCCCACCAGCAGCCCGATCGCGGGCATCAATGTAGCTCCCCCCTCCGTTCACATCCCTGGTGGTCCAGTGGACCAAAAGTATGTTAATAACTCCCCTCCCATTCACATCCCTGGTGGTTCAGTGGACTGAAATGCCCGATCATGGGCAGAAAGTAAACTGAACCCCTCGGATATCTCCCTTGTGCCCGATCGCGGGCAGAAAGTAAACTGAACCCCGAACATCTCCCTTGTACCCGTCGTGACGTAAGTAAATTGAACCCCCAAACATCTCCTGGTGGCTGGTGTCCCCACCCACCACCCGCATGAAGCCCCACCCTGCTCCCCCCGGCAGCATGAATGTTCATTCACAATCTGGACTGTCGTATGCGGTATGGGCTGCATGCCCATTAGCTCTTGCTCTGCACCAATGGGCATGCAGCCCTGACTGATCAGTCAGTCAGGCGGCCGGGCCAGCAGGTGGGTGGGACTCTGCCGCCCGCCCGGCTGCGAGGGGAGGGTGGTGAAACTAAGTGGTGGTGGGGGAAAGAAGCCACCAGGAGATGTTTGAAAGTGACTATACTCACCCCGCAGGAAGGCAAAACAATTCAGTCACTGCACTGACCGGCACTGATCACTGAACCACAAGGAACAACGAGAAGTGTCGCTGCCGCCGATCGGGCATTTCAGTCCACTGGACCACCGGGGATGTGAGCGGGAGGGTTGTTCGCTGCCGCCGTGATGAGCATTTCGGTCACTGGGCCACCAGGGAATATGTAGGAGGAGGTGGGGATACATTGCTGCTCGCGTCAGGGCTACGATAAATGCGTCAGTCCCGACGGCTGCTGCCTGGCAGGCGCCAGCGCAAAGTCCTCGGGATCGGTGCACCTACATACTAATGGCATGCAAATGGGGCCATAATCAGATGCAAATGGCCCCCCCTGTGCCTTGCATGAATTATGGCCCCATTTGCATGTCACCTTTTGAATATCGTGATTTTGTGCATGGCGCAATGGTACTTGCGCCACTGCAAGTTGAATGCTCCACTCTGACAACTTGTGGTGGCGCCTTGCAAGTTCCCTGTACAATAACTGTGAGTGGGTTGATATTCAAAGAGGTTGCTCAATAGCGCAACTCCTTTGAATATCGCCCTGGCCACACCCCTGTGCAACTATTTTGCACAGTGCAAGGGCTTGAGCCTCAGAATGGCGCAGTTTGAATATCCAGCCCCAAGTGTTTTCAAATGGCAACTTGTTTGCTCCCACCATTTAGTGACATATGGGCAATTCCACACGTGATGAAACATGTTGTCTCTCTTTCTACAATCATGCCAGCAATCTGGGGGGTCTTCTTACACCTATCTTACAAACTCTATTAGTAGTGAAATATTCCCTGGATATAAAGTTATATTATATAGTTTTATTTGTAGCATAATAAAATGAGTATTTGCATCTACCCAACCTCTGTCCCAAACTTTGCTCCTTGTATTTATAGTACCCTTTTGTTGCCATTTTGTTCTTATTTTATTCTTTGATGACTCCCATTTGTTTAGGGATTGCTTTATTACAATCTTATAAAGTTTACTGTTTTTTTTTACTGTAATATTCTACCAATGTATTGTCCAAAAAGCTTTGATTTTTTCCAGTTGGTACCATCCAACAATTGTACAGTCTTGCTTATATTCTTATGTAACTGTTTTAATCGTACATATTCCATCCAGGAAAATTTAGTGTAGGAGTTTATATTTTGTAAACTTTCAACATTGAATAGACCCTCCCTCCTGACTAAATCCTTGCAATGTTTTATATCTATGTTATATAGTTTCTTGATTAGATCCTTATTTATAATGGTTGACTTTGTGCTAGATCTAATGTTCATACCAATCTGAGTATATGACCATGGAATATCCATAAGTTTTTTCTTATTTAGATAATTAAGCATATTAATTATGTCCAAAAAGTATACATTTTTTACAGTACCATAATTAATTGTGCTAAACAAAATTACATATAAAGGAAAAGGGTGCTTACTACTTTCATAAAAGGAATTTCCAAAATTGAATGATTTCTGTTGCCATATTTTTGCTAATTAAGAAAGTTCCAAATTTGGACTAATTTTACTACCTAACAGTAAGTACAAGGATCTGGACATCCTAAGCCCCCTAGAGTCTCAAGGCATACTTAAGATGTGCCAAACAATTCTCAGTGTCCCCCCATGCCATATAAATATTTTAAAGTATACTCTGATTGAATTTCTCAATGATACAGATATAGCCTCTATGTTAGTTTGATATAAGTACAACAGCTGTGGAAGCATCATCATTTTTATTTCTATTCTGCCCCAGAGTGATAAAACCAGATTTTTCCACCTGTCCAGCATATTTTTAATTTTAGTTTCAACTGTTAAGGCATTTCTATTTACTGTATCTATGATATCATTAGTTAGCAAAACACCCAACTATTCTATTTCTTTTGCGTTTTTGATGTCCTTTGTTATAAAAGCTGTCTCATCAGATAATTTATTTAATTCTAAGATTACAGATTGTTCTTTATTAAGTCTGAGACCAGACAGGTGGGAGTATCCATCCACCTCTCTCATTAAAGCTGGAAAGGATGTAACAAGATCTTTAAGTAATGACATTATATCATGTGCCTATACATTTAATTTAACCATTTCTGCATCCATCCATCTTTAAATCTTCTATTTGATCATTTTCCCTAATATGAATTAAAAGAGATTCAAGTCCTTATATAACAAGTATAGGGGAGCGTGGACCACCTGTCTTACACCATTGTACATAGATATTGGGATTGTACAAAACTGGTTTATTTTAACATAAATGTTGGTGTCTGAATAGAAGGCCTTACACATATTTGTTAATTGTGCAGGAAAAGATTGCATCTTTGAACACTGGAACATTAATTCCCAATTCATTAGATTGAAGGCACTAGTAGCATATACTGCTATAGCCATCTTCACTGTAGTTCTTGTGTTCATGTATCAAGGCCTGTACCTTTGTTATACCTTGGAAAATGGTTTTGCCTTTTGCAAAGACTGTTTGATTACAGTGGACCAACCTCAGAATTTTGCTCTCAGTTCTCTTACCTATAATTTTAACTATAATAACTGGGGAGAGTTTTCTCCCATAGGGAAACTGGGTCATAATTCACTGTTATATCCCACAGGTTACAATGGCAAGCACACACCAGGTTTCCCTCACTGTGCACAGGTGCTCACTGCCAACCGAGCACACACTCCTGTGAACTCTATAGTGGCATGAGGACTTACCTCGGGACATCTCCATTACATTTTTCAGGATTTGTTTCTAATTTTAAAATGTGAAAGCCCAGAAGCTTTATGTTTTGGGATGCTCTGAGGGAAAAAAAAGAAAAAGCCATCACTTCCTGCCCCGCCACTGTGCCTCAACTATAAAAGACAGAACAAGAGAGGTGAGAAAGAGGGACTTGTAGTGAATTATTTCTTTTTTTGAATTTTACTGAATTAAATTTGGGTGATCATCTTTAAACACCACCACCACCATCAATGCTGCTTAAAAGATTTTAACACCAGCACCATCTACTGCCATTACTGTTTTCTGTAATTGCTTTGTAGCGTTTTCAAGATGAGAAAAGGCTACCCAGCAATTATATAAAACAATATATGGGGGGAGTGCAAAACTTGAATTTAATTCACACCCTTGGGGTGGGATGCTTTAGTAAACCACGTTGGCTTCACCCTCAGGGTTTATATAGCATCCCACCATCGGGTGTGCATTCAATTATTGTTATACATGCCCCCCCCCATATATTATTCTACATATAATTGTATAGTCAGTATTTATGAGGGTTATCAGTCTATTACTTTCTGGTAGGAGTACATTTATATTTTCATAATGTAATAGTACCACCAAGACATCCATCATTGAATGTGCACATCACAAACCCACTCCTGGGAGACCAGGCCTAATGAACTCACAGTGCCCATTCCTAAGTGCAATTTGTGACAGGGAGGAAAAGAAATACCCTCCTCGTGTCCTTCCAGAGTGCTCGCTGAGTTCACAACTGAACATTTGCCATGAGGTCCCAGGGCTTCCTCTCTCTAGTCTGGGTAAGGATACAGTACAGTCTCAAGTCTGTAGCCAGGTAAGAATTCTCCTCAGTTGCTGTACTGAGAGGGGAGACCCAGGTGTTATGATCTCTTCAGGATTTGCCCTCATAACCCTGATTTTGTCTTCTCCCCCAGGGTGTGCAACAACTAGTTCCCCTTACAGACTCCTCATGAGACCTGTGTATCTCCCCTATGTAAAGGTACCCAGACTTCCCTTTTTAGGATTCTAGTCTTGGTAGTGAATGGTAACACCTTGCATTTACCAGATAGGTCTCAGAATTTAATAAACGTCTTACCTTTACACAGACACAATCACTCACAGGCAGCTTTAAAAGCAAAGTACTTCACTAAATTACTTAAATAATTATCATACAAAAGATTCAAAAATGTGGTTAAAACATAATAAAGCAAAAGTTGGAAAATATACATAAAACAAATGCACTGTAAATTTTAACAGTTCTCATGAGGTCGTGAGGGTCCGTTGATGTCACCCTCCCCTGCCTCCATACACAACGCACTGACTAAAGTTCTCAGGAGGTCGTGAGGGTCCGTTGATGTCATTCTCCCCCACCTCTGAACACAACCTGCTGACTAAAGTTCTCAGGAGGTTGTGAAGGTCCGTTGATGTCTCCTTCCCTCACCCCCCGAACACAATGCACTGACTAAAGTTCTCAGGAGGTCGTGAGGGTCCGTTGATGTCTCCCTTCCCCGCCCCTGAACACAACATGCTGACTCAAGTTCTCAGGAGGTTGTGAGGGTCTGTTGATGTCGCCTTCCCCCACCTCCCGAACACAATGGCTGACTAAAGGTAGACAGCTTTTTTTTTCCTCAGCTCCACTTGCCAGCTGTGACCGCTGTGTGTGTTTTTTGGCACCTTTTCTTAAATTCAAAAAGGACTACAAAATCCTCCTAAACCAGTGACTTTAATTACTGTTATTGCTTGCTGTTTTAATTTACTGTCACCGCATAAGTGGAGATAGTTTTATTTTTCAGGTTACCTGAATATTTGCTGCATATCTCTGTTAAAATGTGTAAGGCTGCACAAAATTTGTACTACTGCACTCACTGTTAAAGCTTACACTCAGCTTCTGAGCTCTCTATCTCTTTGTGTGCCTATTGAAATAGCCCCCCCATCGAGGTAATCTCCTGACCCTCCCCCTCTTCCTTAGATCCCTTGTATAAAATTCTGACCTTCTTCTTCTCTCTTCCACAGTTCTCAGGAGGTCGTGAGGGTCCGTTGATGTCACCCACCCCCGCCTCCAAACACAATGCGCTGACTTAAGGTAGACAACTTTTTTCCTCGGCTCCACTTGTCAGCTGTGACCACTGTGTGTGTTTTCCCTGCTGACGCAGAGCGTCAGTTTCCCATTGGCCCCACCACCACCCTTGGTCGGCTCTTCATTTTATAGCTCATCAGACCACTCACTCTCCATTTTTAACCAACCACCCAACTTTTCCATCTGCAGGTTATTTTCTTTCACCACCAGAGGTCATACTATCACAACCTGCCTCAAACCATATTTTTCGTCCCTCTCCTTCCCTGCCCCTTAAAGCTATAATGGCACCCTCAATGTCCAACAGGCTACTGTCCATGGTCTTCTCCCAACCACTCAGTGTCCTTACAACACTGCATACCACATCTTCCATCACCATATGTTACCTGCTACTGACCATAGCACCCATCTTCCTACTAGGGGAAGCTTCACTTCTCCCTCCACTCGGTGACTCGGAACAACCTAGCACCAAGCTCCTAACCTTAGCCACCCTACCCACCCCTACCACCGACCCATTTCTCTCACTCCACCAATGGACCATATTTCCCCTAAGCTCCAATCACTCTACTGGTACTACCGTGTTACTGCAATGGACACTACTCTGCCTGGTCTCTCCCTCCCTACAGGACCTATCTACTCCCACTTCCACGTGGTGCTGTTCCCCCTCCCTAATGGTGCCTAAGCTCATGAAGAAACATTTAAAGTTGGCTGCCCTGCTACTCCTACTCCTTCTTTCTGGAGACATTCACCCCAACCAAGGACCCCCCCCGAGGGTTACTACATCCAAGAGCCTCACTATCGCCTCCCTCAATATATGTAGCCTACTCAAGAAATTTGATTCCTTTCAGGGATGGGTTGCTCAGAATTGCCCCAATGTCATCTCAGTAGTTGAAACCTGGCTCAACAACCACACCCCCAACTCTGCAGTCTCACTTCCTGGCTTCACACTATACTGGGCTGATAGAACCTCAAAAAAAGGGGTGGTTGTGCTCTGTATGTAGAGGAATCACTACAGTGTCTCACCCTACCCTACCAATCACTTGAACATGGGGCCCAGTCTCTCACATTGAAAATTACTCTTGCCCGTAACAGAGCCCCCTTGTTCCTCTCCTCGGTATACATCCCCCCTGAAATCAGAAGACCGCTTTCCTCTCTGTCCTCAACCATCTCCAGACTCTCCCTGACAATGCTGACATCATTGCCCTCAGAGACTTCAATACAAACTGGCTGGCTGACACTTCAGCCCCTGTTAGGGATGCTGCAACTGCTCAAAACCTGACCCAGCTTGTGACTACTGCCACTAGAATAAACCAGAGGACTGGTACTGCCACTTTCCTAGATCTATTGCTCACTAATGCCCCGCATAAAGCTACACAGATCAGGGTACTACCCGATGCTCTGAGTGACCACTCCCCAGTGCTATGTCACTGGTCGTACTGTATTAACAAGTCCCCCCCAAAACTGTCTTACAATGCTGCCTCAAACCTGGCAAACTACAGTCTCTTAAACAGTACCTCCTAGTTACTGACTGGTCCCCCATAAGAAATGCTCAGAACATTGACTCTGCCCTCAGCTATTTCATTCATACGTTCAACACTGCCTGCAACCTGTTTTCACCCCTAACCAAACAAAAAATTAAAGGTGCCAACACACCTTAGCTATCTCAAGCTCTGTTGGACCAGATGCATGAATGATACAATTTGTGGCACATTGCACAGGATACCAGAGAACCCTCTGACAGGCAGCGCTACCAGGAAGTGCACAAAAAATGCACCTAGGATATTCAAAAAGCAAAGGCTGAGTACTATAAAACCTTGCTCACCAACACATGGGGCTCAGGTCGGACATTCTGGGACTCACTCAAAACGCTAAGTGGCAAAGCCTCCACTGCCCCACCTACTCATATCAGGGCCAACAGATTTATCACCTCAGACCCAGCCCTTATCGCAGACACATTAAATGACACCGTCTCTGATCTCACTGGTGTTCTCCCCCCAAACTTTTCTCCCCACCCACCCTGCACCACAGTGCCCCTCCCAACCCCCCTTTCCACTTTAAAGCAGTTTCCCAGCACGAAGCTGCCCCTCTTCTACTCAAAGTCCTCAGTAAATCTCATTTCAGCAGTGACACACTGGACCTAAAACTGCTTAGACTCACATTCAATGAGGTTCCCTCCCACCATGCTTTTGAACCACTTCCTTTCTCTGGGCCAGTTCCCCACCAAATGGAAATATGCACTCATCACTCCTATCCTTAAAAGTGGTGACCACACCCTGCATGGGAACTACCACCCAATATCAATCCTGCCTCCCGTCTCTAAAACCCTGGAGAAAATTGTGGCCACCCAACTAACAGACTACCCACTAAATATAGTATCCTGTGTCCTGAACAACATGGCTACCGCCAGAACCATAGTACCACCATTGCCCTCTTGGAGTTTACAAATGCCCTCCATAAATCCCTGGACACTGGCTACACTGCTGGCACTGTCTTTATAGACCTCTCAAAGGCATTCGATACTGTGCACCACTCTCTTCTCCTGGACTCCCTCTCTCAGATAGGCTTCTCCCATGAGACCATTGACTGGTTTGCCAGCTATCTGTCTGAGAGAACCCAGACAGTCCGGATTGCCCACTCCCTGTCATCCCCCCACCAAGTCAGGTCTGGGGTCCTTTGAGGCTCAATACTTGGCCCACTTCTCTTCTCCCTATTCCTCAACACCCTGCCCAATGCCTGCTTGGGAACTATGCAGACAATGCAGTCCTCTACAACTCATACACTGATCCCACAGCCCTCCACTCTGCACTCCAGAAATCCTTCTCTGAAGCTGAATCCTGGTTCATTCAGCATAGGTTAGTACTAAATTACAAAAAAACTAAATCCATGATGTTTGCACACCCTCAAAATAAGAACCTAGGACAACCCTTGCTCATCCTGAACTCACTGAAAGACCCCCTTGAGCAGGTTACCACTTTTAAATACCTTAGCATCACCCTAGACACTGGTCTCACTTTCCATAACCATATCCGGATGCTCAGCACTGCCGTCAGTACACGTATTGGTCTTCTTCACTGCTATAAGCACTGCCTCCCCCCTGAATCTCTCCACCTAGCTATCTCTGCATCTATTCTATCTCTAATTGATTATGGAATCATCATCTATGGTGCAGCCAACACCAACCACCTACACAAGATTAGACTGACCCTAAATAAGGCTTGCAGACCTGCTACAGGCTGTCCTAGACTTACACACACCTGCACACTCTACGCCTCAGCAAACTGGCTCAACTTCCATGGGAGGCTAAAGTACCAAGCCTGCCGCTTCACTAAGAAAATCACCTCAGGATTACCCCCACCAGCCATCTCCCCACTATTTCAGTCCCCACTGTCTACCTGCCTCACACAGCAATCAGTGACTACCCACTTTAGGGTACCTCATTGCAAGACCACCTCAGGCCAAAAAACGTTTCAATATCTGGCCCCATCCTTGCTCAACTCACTCCCAAATTCACTCCTCAATGAACCCAAACTTGGTTGGTTCAAGTCCCAACTAAGGGAGCTTATCACCCAGGGATCAGGATGTGACTGTCCCTAAACCTGACCTTCCATTTCTACCACCCCCACCTCCCCCTCCTCCCTTGACCATGGACCTAACACTGGTCTGCCACCTCTGGGTGTGCCTATACCATGACAATGGACCCCAATGTCCTGCATTGGCCAATGAAGAATGCCTGGGCATGGCTAGTGCTATCGCCCTGAAATGTCATGCTTGTAACTGTAACCTTTTTCACTATGTACCTTGTTTAGCAGCTGTCTGTTACCATGTATTCCCTGCTGCTATTTTGTATTTTCTGTATTCATTTGCAACCATTCTGTAACCATTGTCTTTAATTACTATGTTAGTTGTTACTTTGTTCATGGTTGTCTCTGTCTTATGTATGATGTGGAACCTTTGTAAAGGAGTCTTTGACTCAAAGGTGTTATCCGATATTTATCAATAAATAAAATAAATAAAACAGTCTAATTTTCTGCCGGGTTTGTGGATGATTGAAGTCCAGAGAATAAATAGGTTTGCAAAAGTTTCAGTCCTTCTGCAGCATTCACTGGTTCATCAGTCTGGCTTGGTGTATGACAGGGAAGAGTGTCCCATGAAAAAGTATGCCACATGTAGTGTTATGTGAAATGTGAAAATTTTACTCTGTGAAATATTTTGCACAATTTCTCAATTTCGCAAAATTTTTCACCTGGGCGGAATTTGGTTTTGCCTGGGTTTTTGATTTTGCATAATTGTGACATTTGGTGTAATATAGTTTCAGAGAACAATTTTACCAATCCATGTTTAAATTTCATCTTGTGGAGAAAATTTTGCCATGTAAACTTTTAATTTTGCCAGTGACATTATGCTCCAAAAGAGAAATTTGCAATGCATTGTAGGTATACAGGTCAAATATCATGTGCAGGCTGTTTCCAGCACAGTCTATTGCCTGTTGAGTCGGACAGCAGTCTGTTGTGGTGCATCACAGCCAATAAACCCTTTTAAAACCTCTTTAAAACTTGTTTTTGAGAGCTAATTGCTCCCAAATATACAGTTTGTTCCTAGTGCAGCTAGGGAACATGTTCTAATTTTGTGCATTTTTGCATAACACCTAGTTTAATTAATTTTGAGTTTTGTCTGTGTATGAGAAGAAGTTGAATGGGGGAAGGCAGGTGTGTAAAAGCAGTGCAGGCTAATTTCTAACCTTTTACAAACAGATTTCTCACAAATTGTGAGTGATTTACTGTTCTTTCTTTTAAGCCATTATATTTTGTTGGTGTTCTACTTATTTGTATTATTTTTCTTCTATCTTGACAAGTATTTTTTTTTCACTTTCTCTGAAAAGTTACTCCTTCGGACAGTTCCTGCTCCTGTTACCCTGTGTTATATACCATTCTTCTGCTTTAATTGTGAATTCTAAAGTTTTGAACACACAGTGCTGATCCCGTTTTTTTTTTAGTTTGTGGTCAATTCTGTTTTACTGTTAACTTGTGTCACTTAAACTGTGAAAACCAACCATTCTATATTTGTTCTATTGAAAGTACTTTTTGTTGACCACTTGTCCATATACAGTTTCGCTGCTTTGGTGAATTGCTCCTCTGTATTTTGTTGTTGGAGCTTGCCTCTGCATTGCAGTGTTCCTGTTTCAGTTCCCCTGTTACAGCATTGTTTACTAACTGACCCATGCAATATAAACAAGCATTTGTCAATGCCGAATGTTTGCTTTCTGGCATTGGCAGTGGTAGTGTAGATGTTACAGAGCTGCATAATAGAAATGACAGTGAAGTATTGAACTGAAGCCAACCCCACCACCACTCTGCAGAGAGTGACAGGCATTGGGGTGTGCCTTTGGGTCGTCAGGCATAATGGCCACACATTTCACCACACCCTACCCTGCAGACACTGACAAGTGTCACGGTGTGCCTTGGGGTCTTTGGCCCTTATGCACACCCCATTCCATCAGGAAATACGGTGAGATGGGTGTGGTATAGGAGAATGGGGTGAACTTTGGGGCCGAAGAGTCCAAGGCATACCTCGATGCCTCTCACTGGCTGCAGGATGTGGAATGGTATGAGCATTACAGGCAAGAATCCCAAGTCACACCCCTGATGCCTGTCATTCTCTACAGAGTGGGGCGTTATTGTTGGAAACCCTAACACCTCAGGCATTCATTGGTATTTTCACTCCAAATTTTCAACATGGTTTTTTTGTGACCCCACCTCATGAACAGTGGCAATATCAGTTTGTTAGCAAAGCTGCTTATGCTGCGACTATGGCATTTAGCACCACAGGTGCAAAAACACATTCCGAACAGGATGTGAAAAATGACAGCTGTACTGTTCATGGGGAGGTGTAAAAAATGGCAATGTTGCAAATCTGCAGTAAAAATATTAAAAAACTGGTGAAGTCACGAGCGTGCATAGAAACTGTGCAACGCACACCGTAATGTAATTAGGTTGGGGATTTTTTACAGCAGATTGTCAACACAGGCATTTTGGGACCTCCGATCATGAACAGTGTCACTGTGATTTTCTTTATCTGTCCCAAACAATGATTTCCCACAGCGACCATGCATCTCTGTGCTGAAAGTGTGAAAACACATTTCGGCCATGTTGTGAAAAATGACAGCTGTACTGTTCATAAGGAAGTGTGGAAAAATGCCACTGGTGAAAATCTGGACTGAAAATATTACAAAGTCATGAACTTACGAGGGTGCGTGGAAAATGCACAATGCTCACTCGTAACAGTCATTTTATGGACTTCTGTCACCAAATTTTCAACATAGCCATTTTAAGACCTCTGCTTATGAACAGTATAACTGTGATTTCCTTAATCTGTCCCAAACATTGCTTTCACACACTGATTGCACCATTGTGCGCTGCATGTGCGGAAACACATTTGGGGCGACATGTGAAAAATGGCAGCTGTACTGTTCATAAGGAAGTGTAATAAAATGGCAATGTGGAAAATCTGGAGTGAAAATATAGAAAATTCGCAGACTTACGAGCGTGCGTAGGAACTGCGCAATGCACGCTCGTAAAACAGTCATTTTAGAATTTTTCACCAAATTCTCAACATAGCCATTTTAAGACCTCTGCTCATGAACAGTGTCACTGTGATTTTCTTAATGTGTCCCATACATTGATTTTGCACACTGACTGCGCCATTGTGTGCTACCTGGGCGGAAACACGTTTTGGGCAAGATGTGAAAAATGACATCTGTACTGCTCATAAGGAAGTGTAATAAAATGGCAATGTTGAAAATCTGGAGTGAAAATATTGAAAATTCGTGAACTTACGAGCGTGCATAGGAACTGTGCAATGCACGCTCATAAAACAGTCATTTTTAGGAATTTTTCCACCAAGTTTTCAACATAGGCTTTTTCAAAGCCCACCTTATGAACAGTGGCAGTGTCATTCCATTACTCATTCCCAAAAGGTGATTTCACGCAGTGACTGCGAAATCACCCTTTGGGCCCAATGAACGCCATGACAGTGAGAGCATTCATGAAAAGGGGTCCCAAAAACCCCATGTTCAAAATTTGGTGCAAAAATTCCAAAAAATGGCTGAGATATGCAGCAAAATTGAAAAAACCCTATTCATTACATTATACAGCTTACCGGCATTTCCTCAGTTCGCGGTTGGCTTTGAAGAGTGCAGGCGTGTTCGGTCCACGAAGATCATCGCTGGAGTCCGGAGGTAAGTATGGGTTGAGGGTGTGGGAGGCAGAGTGCGCAGTGGGTGGAGTGCGGGTGGGGGCAGAGACTGTGAGGACCGTTTTAAGTTTCAGGGTTTTTCTTTATATGTGATGCAGGACTTTTGCCATGCTGGGGTGGGCTCCCAGTGTGGCACAAGGATGGCTGGTGGGGAGTGAGGGCGATGGAGCCGGCGGGGATTGGGCACCCCCATCGGCAATAGCATCTGTTGCTGGTGGGCTGCCAGCATGGCACCCTGTACTGAGGGGGAGACAGCGGAGCTGACGGGGGAGTAGGCACCCCCGTCGGCTATACAATGTGCGGCCACGCTTGGGTGGGCACCCAGCATGGCATATGTAACTCTGCTTGGGGGGGTGCAGCACAGGGGGGTGAGCATGCAGTATGCGTGCCTGTGTGTGTTGGGTGTGTGTGTGTGTGTGTGTGTGTAGGGGGGCGCGCATGAGCAGGCGATATCTTATCGCTGCTCACTGAAGCGTAGCTCCCTCTTTCAACTGTACTCCACTGCATTTTGGAGCTGTCATAAACAGCTCCAGCAGGCATTGAAGAACTGCAGCCGTGCCTGCAAACACACTGACTGAATTGGAAGAGGGCTGCCACACCTCCAAAAGCTCAGATGATGGCATTATGATTCTTGCACATGCGTGCAAGCAAACATAAAATCTACATATTAATGTAGTACCCAGAAGCAGGAGGGGACCAGCAATTGCAAAAAAGGTTCCAATTATAGTGTTGCTCCAAAAAGACTGCTAATGCTTCCTGATAATGTGCAAAATACTTTATTTTAGTGCACAAAGCATAAAGTGCAAGAGGTGTTTCAATAAAACCAGACAAAGCACTCACAGTTGCAAAGGGTAACAAAAAAAAGGCAGTCCATTAATGTCCTTAAAGTCAATAAAACCAAACAAGCCAAGGAGAGGCTGGTGCAAAGTTTCTTGTTCTTTGTTGCAGCAATAGGCAAGGGCACACCCCCTTATGTCACCTTATGGATTTCGCTATTGCTTTCCCTAAGCTGTATGTATGTTCCCAATAGTTTCTCTTAAATAGTCCTTTCCTAAAGAGACAGTACCATTATGTGTAAATAGTTTAAGCATACTCAATTTCTTTTTACACTTAAAATTTAAACAGAAAAAATGTTACACAGCAGCAAACACATTGTAACCAGATTGTATTTCACACAATGTATGAAAAATAGTGCTTAATAAATACATAAAAGATAGGAAGCTGTGCCTTCCAAGAATTCCCTATAACTTTATGGAATCAATGGGGCACTAGTGAATTGCATAAAGTCCCATTTGATCTTTCAAGGCAACAGGATCAGTAATGAAACAGGTTGCAGACTCACCCTGGTTGGTTGAGAACCCACTGTGCAAAGCTGTAAAGACAGAAAAAAAGAGAAAAAATATGTTAGAATAAAACACCAATAACTAATAACTTTTTTAACATTTACATGTGCAACCATAAACCTAGACGAAAGACATACCCACTAGAAGGATCAACTTTAAAAGCATTCATTGATTTCTTATAAAAGGATTAATCTCAGTTTTTTTCATTTAGGTCAGGGTGGTACATTGCTTTTGTTGAAAAAATCCAGTATTGCTCCCTCCTGAGAAAGAGGTAATTGTAGTCACCTCCTCTTTTGGTTAAAATGGGCTTTTCTATGGCAGTGAAGGTAAAACTATGTTCCGTCCTGTTGCTTGAGTTCATAATATGTAATGCCAATGCATTTGTTCTATCATTAATCAAAATAGCTCTAGCATGTCCTCCTATTTTAGTTTTAAACATTCTCTTGGTTTTACCAATATAAAAACTGCCACATTTACACTCTGCTAAATATATTATCCCTGAAGTGCTACAGGTAATAGACCCCTTAGCCAAAACATCTCTTCCAGTACCATGATTTTTTAAATATTTAGTTGTCTTAACATGGCTACAGTATTTACAGTTTCCACACCTGTTACAGCCCCCCCCCAACCCCTGATCAGTAAGCCAGTTCTGTGGCCTATCTGGTAGGGGCTGAACAGAATGTACCAATACATCTTTAATATTTTTACCTCTTCTATACACCATTTTAGGGCCTTTTCCATCTATTCCTTTCAGAGGAGGATCCCTGGTCACAAGGTGCCAATGTGTTTTTACGATAGAGGCTATTTGTCCAGATTGGGGGCTGTAGGTAGTAATTAAACTGAGTTGGGGATCACATACTGCAGTTTTTCTTTGTTCTTCCAGCAAAGTTTCCCTAGAAATAAAATTTACTTCCTCTCTAGCTTTTTTAATGATGTGAGTGTTATAGCCCCTTACTTCCAGCCTGTCTGTCAGTTCAGATGTTCTCTTGTCATAATCAACTGGATTGCTACAATTTTTCTTTGTCCGTACAAACTGGCCCTTCAGTATGGCTTTCTTAATGTGAGCAGTGTGATTACTACTTGCCATCAAAAGGGTATTCCTGTCTGTGGGCTTCCTGAATAAATCAGTGCCCACACCCCCCTTACCATCTTTGTAAACAATGAGGTCCAGAAAACTGATCTCAGGCTTACTGTAACAGACAGTAAAACATAAATTCTCATTACTTTCCTCCAGATACTTGACAAATGAAAATAATTAATCTTCTGTTCCCTTCCATACAGTAAATACATTGGTGATAAAATGTTTGTATAAATCTATTTTCTCAAGGAAGGGATTACTTTCATTCCTTACCACCTCAGTCTCCCATTTTGCCACGTAAAAGTTAACGTAGTTTGGTGCCATGCTTGCACACATGGCTGTGCCTTTCTTTTGAAGAAAAAAATTTTTTTTATAAAAAAATGGTACTGAATTCAAGCACAAATGTTGTAAAGTTGTACCAATCCATCAGTTGGTGGGGTATTTTCTCTCCTGATGTCTAAGTAATAAGTAAGTGCATCTAAGCCATCAGAGTGTGGAATATTAGAATATAAAGATGTCACGTCTAATGTGACCAGTAGGCTATAATCTTCTATTGCTAAATCCTCTAGCAGTTTTAGGATGGCCCCTGTATCTTTAATAAATGAAGGGACTTCTTTTACCAAATCTGCTAGAAAAAAATCTACCTACTTAGCAAAAGGCTCTGTCAGGTTGTTATTTCCTGAAACTATAGGCCTCCGGGGTCATTAAATCTTTGTGTACCTTAGGAAGGCAATAGAAAGTGGCCCTGGTGAGATGTGAAGCTGTAAGGTAATCAACCACCTGATCATTAAACCATCCATTCTCTTTAGCATGACCCAGATATGTATCAATAGCGTGTTTAAAAAGTAACATTTGATCTGACTTAAGTTTAACATAATAATTACAGTCAGAAAGCTGTCTCCACACTTCAGCATCATATCTTTCACTGTCCATAATTATTATGGCCCCTCCTTTATATGCTGCTTTAATGGTAATTTCTTTATTATTACCCAATTTTTTCAGTACTTATTTCTCATTGTTAATCATATTGTGAAAAAAATGTTCATCAGTTCTGGTATTTAGTGTAGTAATGTCTTCTTCACAGCATTTAGTAAACATTTGAATAGCTGTAGGCATGGGGGCCAAAAACTGATCTAGGTCTAAAAACATTTTTACTAAAGTCAGTCTGGGTATTATTCATGAGTTGCCCACCTTTATTAACATCCCCTTGTGCTTCAGTCATGGAATTATTATTACTAAAAAAAGCCTTCAATCTGAGATTTCTTGCCAAATGATTAACGTCCAAGATAGTTTCAAAATGATTGTAAAGGCCAATGACCATCTACAGTATGTGAGCTGCAGAGCAGTAACCACCTGCCTCAGCACCATATAAAGCTTGATGCTGTCACCTGGTGGAACTCCACACTGTACATGCTTGACTGGCTATATGAACAGCATAAGGCTGTTTCAGAATTCCTGCTGGTGCACACCACCCATGACAGTGCTGGAGTGTCCATCGCTCTAGTAACAGAGCGGTGGCCTCAAATGGATTGGCTCATATGCATTCTCCATCCATTTGAGCATGCTACACAGACAGTGAGTGGGGACACTGCCGGTATAAGTCAATCCATGCCCCTCATATGTGTGCTGAGGCAGACACTGGTGAATGTCTGACATCAGATGGAGGCAAGTGGGCATCATAGTAGTTGTGATCTAATGGATCACATGCTCCATGTGCTGGACAGCAATACCCATATTTCTGGCATTCTGCAATCGGATGAATTTGCCATTGCTACCATGCTTGATCCGTGCTACAAATGGGGCCTGCCTTCTATAATTGAAGAAGGTCATCAGCAACTACAAAAGTTGACTGAGAACCTCATTAGAAGGGTTTGTGGTGTACAGATGAAAAAGGTGCATAAGACACACACTGCACAGATAACAGGTGTTGCTACCACCACCACCAGCTCACAGGCAACCCAATATGACAAAATGGGCAAGGTACAGCAGAAAATGTTAAGTAATCCCACTTGGGATGGTCTCTATCAGGTGGGAGTGGAAGATATGGAAGAAAAGGAGGAGAAGACAAATGAAGCAGCTGGACTCATGGCAGCAGAACAAATGGTGGAGGCCTACATGGGGGACACAAAGCATCTTGCCATTACTGTTAAGCCATGGCAGTACTGGAGCAGCAAAGTGACTGATTGAACAGGACTAAAATCAGTTGCTATTAAATACCTGAGCCACCCACCATCCAGTGTCAGTGTGGAACGATTTTGGCTGGGGCCACTGCACATGACTGGAGGACTAATTTGTCACCCAAGAATGTGCCCATGCTAACATTCATCAAAATGAATGAAAAGCGCATTCCACATAACACAGTGATATCAGTAGCGTTACCACACAAACTGTGTCTTGGTGATGATGCTGACCATGAAGATGTAAGCTCTGCTAAGGTTTTCACCAGCAGTGAGGTGGATGAAGCAGCAATGCTGAGAGAATTTCCACCTGGTGACAACTCCAGTCTTGAAAACTATGAGGGCTGCATCCTGGAGGATGTGACAGTGGGAGTGGAACAAGGCTGAAGTTACTAGTAGGAACCTCCGCCCCAATCACTTTAAGCTCAGTATAGTGTTATAAATTATTTTTATACATTTATCATTGGATTTGTGGTGGTTGTGTTATCTGCTGTTAATCAGTTTAATTTGATCACCCTTGCCCTAAACCGTTATTTAGTTTACACCCTATATTAAAACAGCAGTCAAGTTACCATAACCACAAACATTTTGCAATATTACAGTAATAATGTTCCTCAGCCAAAAGTATCAAGATACACAATTTATTTTTCATTTAGACTAACTCCATCCTGAAGCATGATATGTTGTCTTGAAGTCTTTGAAAGTGCCCATGCTGGCACATGCCATACACGGGCTGGCCCTCCCTTCCTCCTGACACCTGATGCCACGCCCATGCACATCATGCGAAAAATAAATATTTTCTACTGGTTACTATCTGCGACATGTTGAAGAACCCTCCTAGTACAAGGAGAGTATGAATGTAGCATGTTCATTCAACAGGTAACACAAGTTGAAGATATTTTGCAAAATGATGAATTGTGGCCATCTTTAATGATGTGAGTCATTAATTATAAAATATTCATAAAAGAAAGGCCTAACAACATCCAAATTCCCCCAGAAAGGGTAATTACATTAAGTACTATGATAGTTCTTGTACACAAACAGTGCTGAACCCTACGGGCGGGGGGTCTTTGCTGCTTGCTGTTGTTTGGCTGTTAAATATTTCTAAAGACTCCAGCTCTGCTACCTCACATGTCAATATACACTGTCCCCCTCCACCTATAATTGCTAAACACCATCTCCAACAACCATTTCCACATATACCTCCTCCCTGGATGTCTTGTTTAATTGTTAATGAGACCAGTGGCCTACATCACGGTTCAAGCAACCGGCTCTGTCTTCCACACACCAGCTCCTTCAGGGCCTGGATGTAGTCTTCGCACAGACATGGAATGAAAAATCACCAGAGGAAAAGTACCTCAACAGGAACAATGACAGCAAACATGATGAATACTCGTCTATTTGCATACCTGGTCTTGACTTAACAAGTTACAAGCAGAAAAAAAATGAGTACTTAATCTGACTTGGTGTGAGAATGTAAACTGCGAAATTTGTCCCAGGATGGAACATGCAGTAGGGCACATCCATGCGGAGCTGCAGCAACAGGCACCCTGAATCTCCAAAAAATATTGCATATCTGGAAATAAGATAAAAAGAACACATTTTGAGAATTGTTAGAATGGACCCCCACACACACACACACACACACACACAACCCTAATACAAATGAAGAAATACTTACCTCAGGGATGAAGCATCCACGTCTTCTTGATCAGCAGGCATGGGACTTAAGATAAAATCAGAAAGGTTCTGAATATTGTGAAAAGCAAGCACGATACAATTACTGTCAAACTCAAACATCTTTATTGCAGTAAGTTACCCCAGGCCCCATCACAGTGGGACAGGAAATACTTACCACTGGTGTTGTGAAATGTGGTGCATTCCAGCATCCCTGACAGAGCCTGCTTGATAGGCAGCATCATTATTTATGTAATCCTCAAGCTGGAAAATAATAGAAAAACAGAAGAAACCTATTTTAACTCAAGATGCCACAACACCAACCATTCCATACTCTTCTCTTGCACAGAACAAAAAAATACATTGCAATACTTACGTGTGCAGCAACAGCATGTCTGGTGATGATGATAATGCATCAAAAATCACTGCCAGCCAAAACATCACTTCTTGTGGCAGCCAGTCAGAGAGCACTGAGAGTAGCAGGAAGGCAGCAAGCTAAAGTACCCCTAAATCTCATTATTGTAATCCCCACACACAGTACAAGTTACAACCACCACAGTGTTACCACAGCAAAACAGCAGGACAGCACCGCAAAATGTTAAGTGTACAATTCTCAATCAATTCATGAAAGTAGCAGCAGGAGGCATCTCGGGCAACTAGCAGGCTAGCAGCAGCATTTTGCAGGAGGAATTATTTTTCTCACTGTGGCCCCTCTCACTAGCCTTTTTTTGGCTATCTCATAAAAGTGCCATAATAATTGCTTCTGTCTCCCACTGTCAAATTCTCAATCATGTCTTATCAAGCCTGCTTTGCACAGCACGGCAGCAAGAGGCTGTGTTAAACTATGGCCCAAGTGCACATTTTGGAATGGGTGGTGGTGGAGCAGTATAAAACTTCATGACTGTGAGCAGATTTACACTTCAATTTTATGCAATTTTTTTCCTGTCATATTTTTAGTCTTGTCAGGCCTGCTCTGCACTGCATGGTGGCAAGAGGCTGTGCTAAACTGTGGTCCAAATGCACATTTTGGACTGGGTGGTGGTGGGGCAGTATAAAACATCATGACTGAGAGCGTAAGGGACACGTGTTAAGCACAAAAAACGT
Organism: Neoceratodus forsteri; assembly: GCA_016271365.2. NCBI lineage: Eukaryota > Metazoa > Chordata > Ceratodontiformes > Ceratodontidae > Neoceratodus > Neoceratodus forsteri. The sequence continues at coordinate 167,271,080 of CM057456.1, read as the reverse complement.
ATTTATCTTTAACTTCACAATAAAATTGCTTATGTGTCTGTGTTTGTTGTGTACATCTTCGGACTGTTGCTGCTCACAACCACAACTGCCACAAGATCACATAGCTTTGTGAAAAAATTGTTTTTCATAGGAACAATACTTGACATTTGTGGATAGGAGGAGGAGGAAATATATATATAAAAAAGTGTAACACAAAACAAAAGGAAAGATTTGCTGTTCACGGGTGCACTGACAATAATACACAAAAGGGGGACATGCAAAGTCAGGGCAAGGGTATTCAAATGAGAGGGAGAAACTAAATTAGTGAACAAGGAAAAGGACTGAATGCTATAGGGAGCATAAACATAACACACAAAGCCGCTGGACAAAGACATATGATTATAAAAGAACTAAGACAAATATACAAAAAGATAGAGAAGAGGAAGAGGACAGAAAAGATTTTTTGGGAGTTTTTGTACTCTTTTTATTATTTTTAGGAGGTGGAGATGAGAAGAGTGCAAGTAACACAGGACAGGAAAAAGAAAAGAAAAAAAAATTGGCTGCTGCCTCACTGAATGCTGCAACTTATACCACACTAGGCCTCGATTCTGAACTGCCACCACCACCACCACCACGGCCATGATGCAGCTCTGCCAGGAGTTACAAAACATGTGTTAGTCCTCCATTATTTTTCTCATCTCCCCCCTGGCCTCCTGGTGGAACTGGTCAAACTTCAGCCTAAGACCTCACACCTCACTCCGCACGACCGCCACCTCACTGCACATGGCTGCCAGGTCTTTACTGCTGATGCTGACCTGACCTGGGCTGCTGTAGGCTGTGCAGGATCAGCATAATGGTGGAGCTGGCTGCTGTGGGGTGATGTTGCTGCTGCCTTCTGCTGCTGTGTCCTGGACATGGTATGGCACCCCCTAGGCTGACACCAACTGCCTTCCTCCTGCTGGCCCCCTTCCCCTTCTATATGTTCACCCCCACTACTAGTGCTGCCTCCTGCTGCTGCCACCTCTTGCTGCCTTTGGAGCCACTCTGCAGAGTAGTGCTGCTGCAGATGGCTCCTTTGGCCACCAGTGCCAAGTAGTGTCCTTTTCTTCCCCCGCTGAACACTCCAGCCACAAAGTTTGCAGATGAACACACTATGTCATCTACAGCATTTGCGGTAAAAAAGGACCACACTGATGATGACACTCTTGGCTGGAGGGGGGGGCAACAGCTAATGTTCTGCTCCTGCTGGGGGTGGCAGGGGGCACATGCTCCTGCTGCTGGGGTGGCAATGGGCTCCTGCTGCTGGGGGGCAGGGGGCACATGCTGCTGCTGCTGCTTGGGGTAATAGGCTACTGCTGCTGGGGCATGGGGGCCACATACTGTGGCTGCTGGTGGGGGCAACGGGCTCCTGCTGCTGGGGTGTGAGGGGCACATGCTGCTGCTGGGGAGAGCAATGGGGTTCTGCTGATGGGGGCAGTGGACACATGCTTCTGCTGCTGGTGGGGGGCAACAGGATCCTGCTGCTGTGGAGCAGGGGGCACATGCTTCTTCTGGTGAGCAATCTTTCAGACTGAAATGCTAGCTTGTTAAGGTGAACACTTTTAGCTGCCTTCTGTCCAGTCCCCATTGCCCTACCTTTCCCATCCATATTCTCTCAAAAAAAGTTTTCTTAACAGAAAACTAAAAAAAAATTAAAAAGAGAAAAAGAGCGAGCGAGAGAGTGAGGAAGTCACACACCACACACACACACACACACACACACACACACACACACAAAACTCATTAAGTCACTATAAACATAAAGATAGAAAACTATAATCTCACAGAAAATGTCCTAACAAAGAAAGATTAACTGTTTTTAAAGTAAAGAATTTAGAAAAAACAAACTTATGAAGTTTTTTCTTGCTGACTACTACTGTAGTTCTCTCAGACTACTACCTCTCTGTCTGCAAGCACTAGCAAAAGAAAGCAGAATCAGTGCTTTCCTGCCTGAGTGCAGTCACCCATGTGACCTGCAGAGAGTAAGTCATGGGACAAGCTTTTTTTCCCCTAATTTCACCTAATAGTACTGCAATTGATGGAAAAATTGACTGGTGAAATTGACAGTGAAATCTCACCATAAGTATTTAATTTTGTCAAATGTTTTCATGATGTAGCCAAGATTTCACCAGTGAAATAAAATTTCACAACATCTCTAGCCACATGCCCCGCTCTGAGGGCTTTAAATAATCTGGGTTCAGGAAGTCTGTAGCCTTATCTTTTTAGGTCAGCAGGGGTCTCTCTTGCTCTGTCCAAGATTTTTAAGTGAATCATATTATTGATTAGTAGAGTTGGGTAGTAACACTTTACAAGTAACGCATTACTGTAATCAGATTACATTACTAAAAAACATGTATTTGTAACTGATTACTTATAGGAAAATGTAATACAGTTGAGTTACTTATTACATTTTTGGACAAGTAATGCATTACTTCTGACATTATTTTACATATTACTTTGCTGTAGCAACTGGCTGACAGGGCCAGCAACGGTCAAGTGAACAGAGTGATTTTGTTCTCCGTATGTTATTCTGTGTTAGCTGGACCCATCTCCTTTGATCTTCTCCTGCGGGGTGCTGGCTCCAGCAGTCAGATAAATGGTCATCCTAGTACAAAATTTACAACTTTTAGTTAAAGCAAAGGAAGTGGATTTATGCACACCAAATTGCTATCATGCCCCGATCAGCCTTTGCTAGTCACTAGTGACTGCTGAAAGATGAAAATCAGAGACATGCAGATAAATAATTAGCTTATTCCTTCTTAGGCTAATTGGTCAACGGGTCTGTGGGGGAGGGAGTGAACACTGGTAGCGGGCTCTTCAGTTGGTTTGTCTTTAAATTATTTACACATTTAACTTGAACTGCCACCAGTTCCCTTTGCATTTATTCTGAGATCCTTCCTTACCTTCCTTCAGGCATTTCTGTGAGCTCTAGCTGGCTGAGGAGAATAAAAAACCTAAAGTCCTCAGAAGCACCAGGAGCAGCATGCCCTGCTGTGTGTGGTTGAGTGACAATGATACTGACGGACCAACCTGACTCCCAGCATCTGATTTACTGAAGAAACTCCAAGCCAAAAAAATAAACAGAATGGTAAGTGTTAGGAGTGTTGGACCTAGGAGGATATAATAATAACATATATATTCACTCTGCAGTTATATGTGTTTTCACATTATGGCACAAAGTCTTTTTGGATTGCTTCCAGCTTCATGCCTACTTTGTCTGGTTCACTGTAGATAAATATTTGGTTTGCATACATAAGGGTACTGATCAACAAAGATCAGTATAGTACACTCTCAGAGCATATCAGTACCAACCTGGTTTCACTAATGCAGCATTTTCCTATTGGTGCGGCAGCAGGAGTTCTGGTAAGTGGGTGAGGTAGGTAGGGTGGCCAGTAACTGCAATAAGGGAGGAACAGTCAGAATCAAAAGCAACATTCCAGTTAAAAAAAAATAGTTGATCTCTGTAAATGTGTAAAATAAATAATAATAATAATAATAAGCTCCCTACAGTAAATTTCAGGATGGGGGAGTCCTTAACATGCAGTATGAACTGCAAACAAAACTGATTTGTTTTGTACTGTGGTGGGTTTAAATTATTATAAGCAAAGCCCACATCATTTAATAGCCACTCCATGAAGCCATGGCTGCGATTCTGCAAACAGGCATTATACTAATGGAAAAAAAAGATGAGCTGTGCAGGGGGTTAAACAAAATCTGACCTACAGACAGTCTATTCCAAGAGATATTTGGGGTTGGGGGTTAGAGCCACTGTGTTGTCCTTCAAAAAAAATGTTTACTTTGCTTTGGTGGGAGATTTTAATATAAGCCTGTGTCATAAAAATCAATTGAACATTTTTTTTAGCTGTTTCTGTCAATGTTTGAACTATACTAACCTCGGGAAAATTCAATATGCAGGTGGGGTGAGGCACAGGAATGGTGGTGCTGCTGATAAAGGTAATGCTTAAAGTCTCAAGAAGCAGCACACTCACCAATCATACAAGACCCAAGCATGTAAGAAGGAACTCAAGTTAGTCTGTAGCCAGTCTTTTTCTCCTTTATTTCATAGCCATCATGGTTCCAACAGATTAGGACAGAAGTGCTGGACACTGCTGGCTTATGAATCACCCTCTCTCAGGGCTTCTTCAGAGCTGAAGTAGCCCTGAGAGAGGGTGACAGGTAAGCCAGCATTGTCCAGCACTGCTGTCCTAATCTGTTGGAAGCCAGTAGTGTCCAGCACTGCTGTTCTAATGTGCTGGAGCCATGATGGCTATGAAATAAAGGAAAAAAGATTGGCTGCAGAGTAACTTGAGTTCCTTCCTACATGTTTGGGACTGGTATGATTGGTGGGTGTGCTACTCCTTGAGACTTTAACATTGTGGAAAGTCACAGTGTAACTATGTGATAAGAAAAAAACAAAAACCTCAAAAAATGCTACAATTGATTTTTAATAATAGTGCCTTTGGATACCATGCCATGGCTGTGATTCTGGGAAGGGGAATTTGTAATATAAATGGGAAAATAAATGAGTTGATCACTGTGGGAGCTAAAAGAAAAAAACTCTCCCCTACAGTCAATTTCAGGAGGTGAGGGGACTTAAAGCAAAGTAAAAAATAGTTGACACATCTTGATGTGTGTACACACTGCATAAACTTCTTAATGTCTGATACCATACACTGTGCTCTATCGCACAGTTGCTTGCATTTTCAGGTAAGCAAGTAACTGAATTAGAAGGGATTAGGGTAGTTGTTATTATTATGATTTACCCACCTTATTTTTTACGGCTGCAGTTGGTGGATCCTGCAGAGATTTTGCATGTACAAAAGGAGTGATGTCATGTTTTCTGTCCGTGGAACTGACTGAAGGTGTAAATAGTCTCTTCCACCTTACCCTCCTCCAAACAATGATTTCCGCCTTCAAATGAATACGCTTTCATGTTAGTCAATGGTTGCTGGGCACTATTTTCTTTCTTAAATGGGTGGTACAAGAACTCAAACCTGATTAGTGGGAGGCAACATTAGTTTTTTGGTGGGGGAGTAAGATCCACCCCACCTCTACCCGACAAGCTCCTAAAAATCCACATCCAACTTTTTTGATTCATGTGGGAGGGGCATGAGGTGGCTGTATCATGCTGTAACAAGACAGACTAATTTGGGACCTGTATCAACCAACAGAACAAGTCAGTGCAGTAATCAAGTTGTGGAGCCCCTGCATTTTATTAAGGACTAGGAGACCAGAATATACTTAATGCCTTTATTAAGGATTATGAGTAGAAAAGACTTTTAATGCCTTCAAATTGACTTAAAAAACCTTTGGAACAAATGATTATCAGAGCCAACTGGGGCCTCAGAAGGAGACAGCAAATAAGGAGTGAAACTACTGCTCCCATGGAAAACAGATACATCATTCTAATTTACAGTAAGAGCCACAGGTTTTTCTTAAACATTTATATACTAAAAACATTAAGTTCAGCTTTTGGGATTAACAATATTTGTTTACCATATTCTATATATATATATATATATATATATATATATATATTATATAATTTGTCTTTTTAGTAGAGTAGTTTCCAAACTTTGAAAGCATTGGTGTTAGTAATACATTTAAAAATACACTTTTTAATTGCCTTGAAGTTAAACATGCAGTTTCATGTGGGGCCACATTTTTTGGGGGGTGAGTGTTCAGATTATTTTAATCATGGGCACAGTATTTGGTGAATGCAGACATTAATGATAAAGTGTGTTTTTTCTTTTAAGTTTGAGAAGTATGTATTAGAAAACATTGAAGAAGAAAACAATTGGTGATTTTGAAAGTTATTCTGATCAGAGCTGACATTAAAAAAAATCTCAACTGTATTTTTTATTTTATCAGGGACACTAGAAACAGGATATTAACATTTACTCCATGGAACCTGCTATTAAGGTTTTTTTTATTGCATCTTGTCCCAGGCAATCTTCCCAGAGTGCAGTTTGTCAGGGCACATTTTTGGGGGAAGGGTTCAAATTATTTTAATAATGAAGCATTGGTGTTAGTAATGCATTTAAAAATACATTGTAATTGTCTTTGTAGTTAAACATGCAGTTTCATGTCAGGGCACATTTTTGGGGGGAAGGGGTTCAAATTATTTTAATCATTGGCACAGTACTTGGTAAACACAAACTTTGATAATAAAGTGTGTTTTTTTATTTTTTTGTATTTTCTGCTGTTGAAGAAATAGAGAACTCCCTGTTGTGGTGCTGTCAAGTTCAAAATTAGAAATGCTGCTATGACACACAATGGGATAGCACACATCTCATTTCAATGAGTAAGCAGACCTCCTTAATTTTCCATTTATGCTGGCTCAGTGATTAGCATTGGCACATCTTGTGATACTAATGCTAAGACAATTCTTTATTGAAAATATAGGTGTCTCAATACAAGATGATAAAGAGCAGCTAGAAAAAATAACAACCATGTAGAATTCTTACATATTTGTTTAAGACACCAACTCAGCGTCCAGCTGTTAAAATTCCTAACTGATGTTTTACACTTTACACATCCTCAAAGTACTGTGCAGCAATTTGTTGGCTATAATTTAAGTTCTGTCAGTGTGTATAATAACCTGGCAATGGCCTTCCATTGATCCAGTTCTTAATTACATGCCTACATTGCATTGGCATAAAATTGCTAGGTAAACATAATGTCACCTGTTACACATTCATTCCTTGACTCCTAAATGTCAAAACATCATACACACTTAAAACAGGCATTTAAAATATGTTCTTTTCAGGCTAGAACAGGAGACACGATCAACATGAAATGTTTTCTGTTTCAAAAATAGAAGCTGCAGTCTCAAACAACTGTTGCCCCCTCCCCCCAATTGTTGTACCTCTGCATGTCTCATTGGTAGAATGACTGATCTGTGTGTTTTTTCTTTTTTTTTTTTTTTTATAACAGCCTACTCTCTAGCCAGCGAAGGAGCACACCTTGCTCCTGGGAACACTTAGCATATCCCAAACCAGTGACTGTCATCATTTACATTAGTCCAGTCAGAAGAAAGGTGTTACTTCATGTTGTCATTAAATTAAAAAAAAATAGGAAAGGCCTAATATCTTGAAACAGATTTTAAAAAAATATATTCTGCACTTACTTTGAGACACATTTTTTTCAGTTCTCCTCTTTATAGTCAGATCTGCAGAAGCCACAGTGAAAACTTTGAAAAAACTAATAACTTGGTACAACTCAGATTACATTTTTAATATATTCTGTAGATTTCTCCTGCCTATCTTTTATTACAGAGGAATTCTGGATGAATATATGATCTTTATCAGTTAGAGTTCATTTGCCTTTATAGCTCCCTACTTCAAGTCATAATGCTATCTTGTGACATCACAGTCTGCTGTCATGGGAGTAACTGTGATGTCACAAGCCATGTACTATGACCTCGGGTAGGAAGAAAGCACCAGAAATACATGAATACTTCGGGAGCAGCAGTCTTCTTTTCATGCAAATGGCCTCAGTAAAAAATAATGGGGGGAAAAATACAGAACTAAATATAAACTGAATTGTGTCTAAATATTATGTTTCCTTTCACTTATCCTGAAGGTGTCAGATGCTCTTTAAGACTGGCACTCTGCTTGGGGGAAGGTGCTCATTGGATCAAGGAGGCAACATGTATGTTACAAGTATGTTTCAGTGCTAAACTATAACATGATTGCTTTCATTGTTTTTCCTGCGCTATAACTGTTTTAAGACATTCCAGTACATGCTTAAACCCATAGGTGATTACTGACAGCAAAATAGTGCTGCTTGAAAAGTTTTTCAATCCAAATTGGTGAACATGACCGTGACTCTAGGTGCAGTTGCCTTGCCAAAAACTGTCATGACTATAAATTCTCCCTCTGTCTGTCTGTCTATCTATCTGTATGTCTATCTATGTAAGTATCTATATTTCTATCAATTGCATCTATCGCTATTTTTACCTACTGTGTATGTAAAATAAACCTGCATATCACATTTGCCTGCACTCTGAACACATACGTGTGATGCAGTGCATATTTGTACTCCACTCCTGTACAGACCTCATACTGTCCTGATATTCCCATTATCACAGGCATAACTACCTTAACCTTATCAACAGTGACCTCTTAGAAAAAGTTACTATGACATTTCCTCTCCTAATGAAGCCCATCATTACACCTGACTGCCTGACAGCAACACATTACTTTAATATAACTTACATCACCGCATGGACAACCCCCCTGTTTTTCTCTATCAAATGGTGTCAATAATCCCAAGACTGAACATATGCCAGCCATTACTTTTTCATGTACTGCCATCTATTCTATCTGTCAAACCTATATTGCTTACCATTCCTTCCATTGAAATCTACATCTTTATATATTTTACTAACAATGTCTCTGCCTTCCTTAGAATGCCAAATAAAACAAATCTTACTAGTTAAAAATCATTGTGTTGTTTCTCCATGTCTCCTTAACAGTTCCACACAACCTCACTAACTTCATTATGCAGCCGTGGTGGATCTGACCAGATTTTATTTTCATTGTTATTGATAGTACTGTGCATTCTGTACTTGGCCTACTTTAAAGGAAAACTGTGCTGAACCTGTAAACTACTTCTCCCAGGAGCAGCTATTTTCTTAGTATTGGTTCCAGTTTGTTATTGCTCCCCCTATACAGGTCTTCTAGTGAACACAGTGGGTGTTTATGATTTTCACTCTGACATTAAGCACCATTTTGAAATTGTATGATGTTCTTTATGTCCCACTCAACCACATAGTTCTATAACAGAACATAGATGCATTGTGCCAACAATGAAAGAGCTGAGCAAGGGACATAAACTACATCACACAATTCTAAAATGGTACTTACCATGTTTGTGTGAATCAGAAACACCTAAAAGGATAACTAAAAAGCATGTAGAGATTTAACAGTTACAGAATTTGAGCCAGTATTTAACAAGCATTTGTCAATGCCCGAATGTTTGCTTGCTGATATTGCATTGGTTGTGCAGAAGTTAGAGATCTGCATATTAGGAATGGCAATGAAATAGAGAACTAATGCCAACCCCCACTCCTACCGTGCAGATACTTGGCAGGCATTGGGATGTGCCTTTGGGTCAGCCATAAAGCTCACGCCATTGCACCTCACCCCACCCTGCAGACAGTGACAGGTGCAGTGGTGTGTTTTGGAGTCTTCGGCTCTTATGCTCACCCCATTCCATAAGGAAATAAGGTGAGATGGGCACAGTATAGGAGACTGGGGTGAACATTTGGGCCAAAGACCCCAAGGCACACCTCAATGCCAGTCAATGGCTGCAGGGTGGGGGGTGGAATGGTGTGAGATTTATGGCCGAGAACCCCAAGCCACACCCTTGATGCCTGTCAGTCTGACAGGGTGGGGCATTAACAGTTGGAAACCCTAATGCCCTGGGTGTTTGTTAGTATCTTCATTCAAAATGTTCAACATAGACTTTTGGGACCTGCCCTCATGAACAGCGGCACTGAGATTTCATTAATCTGTTCCAAAGCTTGAATTCACACAGCGACTGCACCATTCTGCGCCACAGGCATAAAAACAATTTTTGGGCAGGATGCAAAAAATGACAGCTGTACTGTTCATAAGGAGGTGTGCAAAATGGGCAATGTTGAAAATTTTGACTGGGAATATTACAAATTTGTAAAATTATGAGTGTGCATGGAAACTGCACAATGCACACTCATAACATAGTCATTTTATGGACTTTTGTCACCAGATTTTTAACATAGGCATTTTAGAATCTCTGCTCATGAACAGTGTCTCTGTGATTTCTTAATCAGTCCTGAACACTGATTTCCCACAGCGACCGCGGTATTCTGCGCTGGAAGTGTGAAAACTCATTTTGGCCAGTATGTGAAAAATGACAGCAGTATGTGAAAAATGACAGCTGTATTGTTCATAAGGAGGTGTGGAAAAATGCCAATGTTGAAAATCTGGAATGAAAATATTACAAATTTGTGAAGTTACGAGGGTGCATGGAAACTGCGCAATGCACACTTATAACACAGTCATTTTATGGACTTTAGTCACAAAATGTTCAACATAGGCATTTTAGGAAGTCTGCTCATGAAGAGTATCACTGTGGTTTTCTTAATCTGTCCCAAACACTGATTTCCCTCAGTGATCGTACTATTCTGCGCCAGAAGTGTGAAAACACATTTTGGCCAGGATGTGAAAAATGACAGCTGTACTATTCATAAGGAGGTGTGAAAAAATGGCAGTGTTGAAAATCTGGAGTGAAAATATTACAAATTCATGAAGTTATGAGTGTGCATGGAAACTGTGCAATGCATGCTTATAACTCAGTCATTTTTTGGAATTTTTTCACCAAATTTGCAACATAGGCTTTTTGAGAGCCCACCTCATGAACAGTGACACTGCCATTCCATTACTCAGTCCTGAAAGGTGATTCTGTGCAGTAACTACAAAATCACCTTTAGGGACTGAACAACACCATGACAGTGACTGAATTCATGAGAAGGTGTTCCAAGTACCCAATGCTGAGAATTTGGTGCCAAAAGTTGAAAAAATGGGCAAGATATCCACATAAATTGAAAAAAATAATTATGCCATTATACAGCTTACCAGCATTTCTTCAGTTCACGGTCAGCTTTGAAGAGTGCACATGTGTTCTTGGTCCACTGAAGATCATTGCACTGAGCTCCAGAGGTAAGTATGGGGTAAGGGGGTGGTGTGGGGAGGTGGAGTGCGCAGAGGGTGCATGTGGTTTGGGGAGGGGTCAAGGGACCCCACGATGAACCATTTTCTGTTTTAACAGGAATTTTTAAAAAAAAGATGCCATAGAACACTTTTGGCTCACTAGGGTGGGCTCCCAGCATGCCACCTGGATGTTTGTTGGGGTGGGGAGTGGAGCTGATGAGGATTGGGCACTCCCATTGGCCATACAGTGTGCTGGGGGGGAACACATGAGCATGCTGGGGAGGACTCCCTGCGTGCTACCTGGGTGTTTGTTGGTAGGGGAGTCTGGAGCCAATGGGAATGGACCACCCCCATCAGCCATACAGTGTGCTTGGGGGAAGGGTTGTGCATGAGCTGAGGGAGTTTGGGCACCCCCTCAACACACCACAAATGGGGGGGGCACATCATGCTGATGGGGATTGAGCTACCCCATCCACTTTAAAATGGACTGGGAGAGGCAGGGGCTGTCTGTCGGCTTTGTGGGGACTGTGAGAGGCCAATGGAGAAACCGCCACCATGTTTCTCTGAAATGGGACACCAGACAATGCAGTTGTAATTGGCTGCTGCAGTCAGGGACCGCATCACAAACACAGCTGATTGTTTAATGATAGGGCGCCCCTGATTGAAGCAGCCAATTTCTTTCAAGGTTGTGGCAAGCTACTGTACTGCTGTCATGGACAGCTTGATTTTCTATTGGTGCCACACACAGACCAGCCCCAAAATGGACTGTTGACATTGGCAACAACATTGCTGCACCTCTACAACTTGCTACTGAAGCAAGCTGCCACAATATGTTTCTTCTGCATGCATGCAGCAAGCAAACATAAAAATTGGCTTTTACAGGGGAAAATGATATACAGTTTCAATGCAGTTCTCTTATAAGCAACTTTTGCACAGCTATTGTTATGCTTGTGTTAGTTCTAGGGTTTGCTGTGGATCCATCCTTGCCAATTGGTCTCTTTGCTGAATTTCAACTGGGGATTCTAGTCCTGCAGGTATAGGGATTCCATAAAGCGACAGAGTAAAGCCTTTCTCTTCCAAGGTACAGATACATATTATATATACTAATGTTCTATTCTATATTAGAATTGTGGCATCCTATTTTACTGTACTGTATATGGTTAGCCAGCCCCTACTGCATGCTCATCATGAGTGGGCAGCAGGACACAACAGCTGCAAGGTTGTCTTTTGTCTGTCCCCCATCCCTTTCCACTGAGTGTTCCCCTCCCTGAATTAAGCACAAATGTAATTTTTTATTTATCTTTTATTAATGGCAATGCTAGAACTAGGATATATATATATATATATATATACTAAGTTATTTGCAGGATGGTCCCAACCTGCTGTAAGGGCCTATTTGGAAGAAAGGTAGCTAAGGCAGTGAGAAATATGTTCATCCAGAAGAGAACATGGTTACTGACATTTTAATTACTACAGTGCTTGGAAACCCAGGTAAGGATGAGGTGCTAGATTCTAGTTTTTTGTTTGTTTGTTTTAATTTTTTTATGCAGACCTATGGAAATACAAATTGTATAGGTAGGTAATGCAACAAGAGTGAACCCCAGCAAAGGTGAAACGTAGTAATGCAGCTAGCCAAGGTGACCAGTAAGAACTACTTCCATGTACAGATGTGCAACTGAAAAGAAATTACTGTGAGGTAGAGTAGGGTGCTGGATTATTGTTGCTTGGGAACTTGTAAAGTAATGGCGTGACACAAAGCAGTTACGAGTCAGTATTTTGTCCTGTAGACATGAGGTATGAATTTGATTTTTGGGGGTGGAGACCTGAAAAGCCTTGCAATAATTATCTGAATGCTCACTGCTCACTCCAGAACCATTAAATTGCTGGTTGTGGGATAGGAGACCATCTGTGTATAGAACAGTGATACACAGTAGCAGGACAACCTGGTGCAAATTAAGTAAATAACTGGTCGGCACATGCTCCTCATCTTATTTTAATAAGAAAAGATATAAAATAACATGCAACTCGTTGAGTGTCTTCAGAATCTTTCTTTTCTACTTAGTTTTTTAGTTTCCTGAGCACATAAATATGTTTAATGGATGACCATCACCAAGTTATCAAAAGTAATATAAAGTAGTATGAAAAGTAATATGCATTACAGTTATAATTACTACTTTTTATGTCCAAGTAATCAGTAATTGTAACTGATCACATTTCTTTGACAGTAACTAGTAACTATAACTGATTACTTTTTAAAAGTAACTTACCTAACTCTGTTGATTATTTAGATTCTTTCACAGTTCTAATATCCTTTGATCTTCTCTCATCCTTCCTGACACCTCATAAAAATAACAGTTCCTGGAAATCTAAAGCACTTTTCCTTTGAAGTGTAAGTTTATAATATGGGAAGATGGTTTTCTCCCATCTTAATATTTTATTGTACCTGATTCCCTATAATTAGCTAACAAGGGACATTCCATTCCTATCATTTTACAGTACCCTGCATTATTGATGTGATTTTCAGCTTCCTGACAAGTAAGCCTTTCTCAGATCACAGGATACCAATTTCCTCTGCATGTAACTCTTTAAAAAAACACATGAGCTTCTTTTGGCAACCCTTAGTTCTGGCCTGTGTGGAATTTTGAAACATAACCAAGTTCCTCTGCTTGTAACTCTTTTTTAAAGCATAAACAGAAAAATACACAAAAACAATATTGTCGGCAATATTCCAGCAGCTGGCAAAATCACAACATTCCTTCCTCCTTAGACTGAATTTGTGGGAACTTGCCCCTATCATATGGTAGAGTTTCCATAATTGTGTTCACTGTTCTAACTGGTGAGATAGTCTATCTGCATTTGTGTTGGCCGATCCCACCCAGTGAGTGATGGTCATGTCATAGGCCTGTAGGGCAATACTCCATTGGAGTAGATGTCCATTTGTTTTACCCATCTGATTTAACCACACCAAGGGGTTGTGATCAGTCTGTACCTCGAAGTATCTCCCATAGAGGTATGGCTCTAATTTCTTCAGGGCCCATACCAGTACAAGGCGTTCCTTTTTAACTATGGAATCTGCATGCCCCCAGGGAAATAATTTCTTACTAAGGTACACCATTGGATTGTCTTTTCCCTGATTGGATATCTTTCTGAAGATTGCTCTATTCCCCACATCCAAGACATTTGTCTGGACTACAAATTGCCTAGTGGAATCTGAACTGGCCAACACAGAGACACTGCACAGTGCCTCTTTTAGCCATGCAAAGGCTCATTCACAGGCTGACACCCACTTTACCCTTTCTGGCTGTCTTTTCTTCAACAAGCTAGATAGTGGGGCTGCCAGGGTACTGTAATTAGGCACAAAATTTTGGTAGTACCCTGTGGTCCCTCAGAAGCTCCTAACCTACTTCTGGATTTCTGGCATGGGAAATGCCTCTATTGCCTCAATTTTTACTTGATTAGGGTGAAGCAGACCCCACCCCACTACATGGCCTAGGTGTGTCACTTCTGCCTTAGCCACCTGGCACTTTTCAGCCTTTATAGTGAGCCCTGCCCTCTGTATCCTGCCCAACACTTCCTTCAGGTGGAACAGGTGTTCCTTCTGGCTGGTACTGAAGAAGGCAATATCATCCAGATAAGCCACTGCATACTCTTCAATACCTTGTAACACCTGGTTGACCAACCATTGGAAGGTGGCAGGGTGTTCTTCATTCCAATTACCTGGAATGTGAATAATCCTATTGTAGTGATGAAGACCAATCAATCACTCTCAAGCTCTGGCAGTTAACTGCTCCTGACAGTTCCCATTTGTCAAATCAATGGTAGTAAGGTATGTCGCCCCTCCCAACATGTCCCGTAGTTCATCCATCCATGACATTGGGTGTGTGTCAGACTTCTTGACTGCACTGAGTCCACGATAGTCCACACAAAAACAAGTGAAGCCATCCAGCTTGGAAACAAGGACTACAGGTGAGGCCTGGGTTGGTGGGATTTCTGGGTTACCCCTAAATCCAACATTTCCTCCACCTCCCTCCTAATGTCTTTTAGGACAACCTCAGACACCCAGTAGGCTGTCCGCTGTATAGGTGCTTGTGTCCCCATGTCTACATTGTGTGTCACTAAGGGGGTTCGTTCAATGGGCAAAGTCCTCTAAAATCTCCCTTACTTCCTTGGGATGGTTCTGGGGCCAACTGGGGTGACAATTTGATTGCTTCCACAGTTGACTCCCACTTGCTTTCCTCTAGTAAGTCCAGGAGGGGTCTTCCTCATCTGTCCCCTTCCCAGGACTACACAATGCAAATACCATGTCAGCCCTATTTGCATATGGTTTCATACCTGTTGACATGATACATCCTATAGGTATGTCTCCTCTCAGGCAGTTCCACAATATAATTTACATCATTGACCTTTCGGACAACCTTATATGGTCCCACCCACTTGGCCTGCAGCTTGTCCTTCCAGACTGGAATTAGGACCATGACTTCCTGACCTACACTGTATGAGCGAGCTCTGGCTTTGTGGTTGTACCAGATTTTTGCTTCTGTTAGGCAGCTGACAGGTTGATTTGGGCCACCCTCATAAGCACTTTCAGCTTCTCCCTAAGCCTATGGACATACTCCACTATGGGAGTTCCCTGGGTGGTGTGCTTGCCTTCCCAGTCTTCCTGGATCAAGTCTAGGGGCCCACGCACCCCACATCCACATAAGAGTTCAAAGGGGGAGAACCCAGTCAACTCTTGGGGAATCACCCTGTATGTGAACAACAGGTGAGGAAGATATTTCTTCCAGTCCCTCTTATGCTGTTCAGCAAATGCTTGGAGCATCGATTTTAGGGTACCATTAAATCTTTCCATGAGCCCATTGGCTTGTGGGTGATAAGGTGTTGTGTGTCTCTGCAGCGCCCCACACTTCTCCCACAAACTCTTCATTAGGTCCAACATGAAGCTACACCCTTGATCAGAGATAACCTCCTACGGAAACCAGACACAGGAGCAAATTCCTAGCAAGGTGTCTGCCACTTTGGCCTAAGTGTGGAGAGAGCAACGTCCTCAAGGTATCGGGTGGTGTAATCTACCACCGTCAGGATAAACATCTTCCTGGAGGAGCTTGGGGTACTCAAACATCCCACAATATCCATTCCTACCCTCTGGAATGGCTCATACACAATGGGCAAAGGGAATTAGGGAAGCTTTTGTTTTACTACCTGCCTTTCCTATCTGTTGCCATCGGTGACAAGACCTGCAATATTCCTTCACCTGCTGGGTGAAGTTAGGCCAATAGAAATTCTGGGTCAATCACTGCATGGTGTGTGTGATGCCCAGACATCCAGACATGGGGATATCATAAGTGATTTTGAGTAACCACTCACGGTACCCCTGGGGAATGACAAGCTGTCTGCCCATCACACCTCCCTCTCTCCTCACATTCTGTGTATACCCATTGTCCCAAAATGCCCTCTGTCTCATGTCACCTCCCTGTGTCCCATCAGATTCTGTACAGGCCCTCAGCCTCTCCAAACTAGGATCAGTCCTCTGAGCAGCAGCAAATTCCTCACATCTTCCCAAACCATGGGACATGGCTCCTTCAGTTCCTTAACTGGGGTCCATAGCTGTAGCATCAGGGTATTCAGAGTTACTGCCATCCCTAACCTTCTGACCATAGGTTACCCCTCCATCCTCAGAGTAATCTTCTGTAGCTGTTTTGTGAATGGCTACTTGGGGAAGTCCTACATCTCTTTCACTACTCTCCATGTCAGGAGACACAAGCTGGGGAACCAGGCTCCAATTTTTTTCCACAGGAGCTTCTGTGGGGTTCAAGGAACTACAGGGGGCCTTAGCTGTCTGACTGTGGCTAACCACACACACCAACCCCTGCTCCAGATTATACCCAATAATCACATCCAGGGTAGGTTGTCTGTGACTGCCACTTTTTGCACCATCTCTCCTGTCTCACCCCAGTTCAGGAGAACACTAGCTAGTGCCAGAGTTTTCTCCTCCACAGTGAATCCCCTCACCGTTACAAACTGATTAGGTATAAGCTGTTCAGGCCCAACCAAATCCCCTTTTACTAAGATAAGAGATGCCCCATTGCCCCTTAACCAATGGGTTTGCACCCCATTTACAGAGACCTGATGTATGTGCTCTATCATGTTTACAGGCATGCTTTCAGAGATACACAGGGCAACCAACTCTGTTTGAGCATCACTTTGACCACTCAGTGCCTTTTTAGGACACTGTCTAGCAAGATGCACTGGCTGTTTACAAAATCAAACGTCATCATTTCTTTTATCCAAGAAATCCCTTTTCGGTAACTTGGGGATTCCCACTTTAGGTGAAGGTAGTGAGGGTTTTAGCTGCCCTGAAGGTGTGCTTTTCCCATTCTGCCCTGCCACACCTGCCCCACTTCCTTTCAAAGCAGGCCTGCTCCTGGCATAACGATCTGAGAGCTAAGCAGCTTGCTGTGTAGTTTTTGGATCTCAGTCCTCTAGCTAGATTTTCAACTCTGCTGGGCAATCCCAAAAGAACTGCTCTAAAATTACAACCTCCTCAATTTTCCCCACAGAGTTTGCTTCCACCCCCTCCCACCAATGTTTTAAAACCTGACGTTGCTTTGTGGCGAGTTCCTCAAAGCTCATGTCAGGGCATTTTCAGAGTTTATGGAACCCCTGTAGGCCTCAGAAGTTAGTTCATACTTTTTAAGCAAAGCCATTTTAAGTGTCTCAGTCTTGGCTACTATCAATGTCTATTTGGCCTAATGCCTCAAGCACTTTACCAGTAAGTAGGGAGGATAGCTGGAAGCTCCAGGAGTCCCTGGGTATTTTGGCTTGGAACCTTTTCAAATAAAGTCAAAAATGCATCCATATACTACCCCTCTTTAAATTCAGCTATTAATTTGGAATTTAACTTATACCCCATCCCTGGAGTTTCAGGTTAGCCCCTGCCACTTACTTCCTCTGGTGCTGGTCATTGGAGTTTTAGCTTATCCAGTTCAAGCTCTCTCTGGCGCTGCCTTACATTTTCCTTGGCCTCTCTCTGACACTGTTCTTCCTGCATCTCCAGTTCAAACCTCTTCTGCTCGAACTTCCTCTGCTGCTGGGCTTCAAACTTTCTCTGCTCCAGCTCCAATTTCTTCAGCTCAAATTGTTGCATGATCACTTCCAGCTTCAACTCTATGGTAACCTTCCCCTGGTGCTGTGACCCTGGGTTCCCTCTGGCATCACTGTTCTCCTCCCTGGAACTGGACACTGCAACATCCCTTGGCACTCCCATGTCCAAAGTCTGGTCCCTTTCAGTCACTTGCAGTGACTAGAGGTTTGGGGCAACTGCTTGCTCATCGATTGCCATGACAGCCTCCATGAGGTTTTTTTTGGTTTGCCCCTCATTCTGGACCCTTCTTTCCTGACACAACTGCATAGGTGATCTTTAGTGTATTTGCTGTAGTTGGAAGCCATCTTTTTCCTTAACTACTGCTACACTTACACTGAAAAAAAAACAGGTTAGGGAACTTTACACTGTAACCTAATAGTTTTTTTTTTCTAAATCTCAGCCTTGTCTGTGTGTATATTGTTTTCAGTTTATCAATCTGATACACTGGCCTTGAATCCAGCCTCTATGCCTGTGCCACCAGTATCACTCATACTGTAACACTATGCCACCAGATCTCTCAGATCCCACCACTGTGCACCAGATCTGTCACAAACTCATTCCTGGGGGGCCAGGTCCAATGAGCTCACAGTGTCTACCCCAAATGTAATCCGTGACAGGGGAACAGGAATACCCTCCTTGTGTCCACCCAAAGTGCTTGCTGAGTTCACAACTGAACACCCACCACAAGGTCTCAGAGCTTCCTCTCTCTAATCTGGGTAAGGATACAGTACAGCCTCAAGTCTGTAGCCAGGTGAGAACTCTTCTCATTTGCTGTACTGAGGAGGAGACCAGATGTTATGAGTTCTATGGGATTTGTACTTGTAACCCTGATTTCACCTTCTCCCATGAGATGTGCAGTAACTAGTTCCACCTTACAGACTCCTCATGAGACCTGTGTATCTCCCCTACATAAAGGTACCCAGACTTCTTTTTTAGGATTCTAGTCTTGGTAGTGAATGGTGACACCTTGCATTTACCAGGTTGGTCTCAGAACTGAATAAAATATACACACAAAATCACTCACAGGCAACTTTAAAGCAAATTGTTTTACTATATTACTTAAATAATTATCATAGAAAAATTTCAGAAGTTTGGTTACAAGATAACGAAACAAAAGTTGGAAAATATATATAAAACAAACACACTGTAAACTTTTACCTGTCCAGTTTTCTACCTGGTTTGGAGATGATCGAAGTCCAAACAATAAATGGGTTTGCAAAAGTTCAGTTCTCCTGTAGTATTCACCTGTTCTTCAGTCTGGCTTGGTGTGTGACAGGAAGAGTGTCCCATGAAAAAGTGTGCCTCATGCTTTGCTCTGAGGGCTTTAAATATCCTGGGTTCAGGCTTCTGCAACCTTAACTTTTTAGGTCAACAGGGGTCTCTCTTGCTTTGTCTAAGATTTTCAAGTGAACCATAGTATTGATTAGTTAGATTATCTTACAGTTCCAATATCCTTTGATCTTCCCTCATCCTTCCTGTCACCTCATAAAAAATGACAGTTCCCGGAAAACTAAAGCACTTTTCCTTTGAAGTGTAAGTTTATGACAGAGGAAGATGGTTTTCTCCCATCCTGAGATTGCACCTGGTTCCCATAATTAACTAACAAGGGACATTCCATTCCTGTCATATTATGATACCCTGCCTTTGAGATGTAATTTTCAGCTTCCTGGCAAGTAAGTCTTTCTCAGATCACAGGATGCCAATTTCCTCTGCATGTAGCCCTTTAAAAAAATGGGCATCTTTTGGTAACCTTTAGTTCTGGCCTGTGTGGAATTTTGAAACATAATCAGGTTCCTTTGCATGTAACCCTTTTTAAAGCATAAACACAAAAAATATACAAAAACAATATTGTCTGCAATATTCTAGCAGTTGATAAACTCACCACAGTGCACTCCTTGATGTATCTCCTATTTCGAATGCCACCTTTGTTATATAAGGGAACAGTATTTCTTTAAATGTGCAATAAAATTCTGAAGTTAGTCCATCTTGTCCAGGAGTTTTGTTTCTAGGAAGAGACTGTATAATAGACCTAACCTCTTGTTCTGTTACTGGTTACCACTGTAGCTGGAATATAGGCACGTCTATTTCAGCTAGGTATTCTATTACTTTATTAACTTGATATATGGATTCTTGGTGATATATTTTGGTAAAACAGTCTTTAAATATTTCCTCTATTGGTTTATTCTCTTAATGAACTTTACCATCTGAGTCCTGAATATAGATAGCTTCTGTCAGAGAACAGGCAGGGAACTCCAAGAAGAAGGAGCTACTATTATAACTATACTTCTCTACTGGGACTAAAGAACTAGAACTCTACTACTGAGACCTTCAATTTAGGATAAAAACAAAACAAAAAAGTTAGTGTGTTTGTCTGAGTCAGCTGAAGTGAAATGTTATCTTTTCGGTTATCTAGGTGTGTGTCTCAGGTGGCTGAAGGGAACTGTTATCTGTGCAATTAACTAAGTGTGGAAAGAGCTGTGAAGTAGGGGGAGCGGCTTAGCTAGAAGAAAGCCAGATTAAAGCCAGATTTAAAAACTGCCCTAGATAGCTTCTGGCAGAGAACAGACAGAGAACACCAAGAAGAAGGAGCTGCTGTTATAACTATACTTCTCTACTGGGACTAAAGAACTAGAACTCTACTACTGGGACCTTCAATTTAGGATAAAAACAAAACAAAAAAGTTAGTGTGTTTGTCTGAGTCAGCTGAAGTGAATTGTTATCTGTACAGTTGTCTAGGTGTTTGTCTCATGTGGCTAGAGGGAATTGTTATCTGTGCAATTAACAAAGTGTAGAAAGAGCTGTGAAGTAGGGGGAGTGGCATAGTTAGAAGGAAACAAGGTTACTGCCAGATTTAAAAACTGCCCTAGATAGCTTCTGCCAGAGAATAGGTAGAGAACACCAAGAAGAAGGATATGCTGTTATAACTATACTTCTCTATTGGGACTAAAGAACTAGAACTCTACTACTGGGACCTTCAATTCAGGGTAAAAACAAAACAAAAAAGTTAGTGTGTTTGTCTGGGTTGGCTGAAGTGAAATGCTATCTGTGCAGTTATCTAGGTGTTTGTCTCAGGTTGCTGAAGGGAATTGTTATCTGTGCAATTAACAAAGTGTAGAAATAGCTGTGAAGTGGGGGGTGGCTTAGCTAGAAGGAAGCCAGTTTACAGCCAAATTTAAAAACTGCCATAGATAGCTTCTGCCAGAGAACAAGAGCTTTTCCAAGAAGAAGGAGTTGTTGTTATAACTGTTTTTCTCTACTGGGACTAAAGAACTAGAACTCTACTACTGAGACCTTCTATTTAGTGTAAAAACAAAACAGTTAGTGTGTTTGTCTGAGTTGGCTGAAGTGAATTGTTATCTGTGCAGTTATCTAGGTGTTTGTCTCAGGTGTCTGAAGGGAATTGTTATCTGTGTAGTTATCTAGGTGTTTGTCTCAGGTGGCTGAAGGGAATTGCTATCTGTACAATTAAGTAAGTGTAGAAAAAGCGGTGAAGTAGGGGGAGTGGCATAGCTAGAAGAAAGCCAGGTTACAGCCAGATTTAAAAAATGCCCTAGCTAGCTACTGCCAGAGAACAGGCACAGAACACCAAGAAGAAGGAGCTGCTGTTATAACTATACTTCTCTACTGGGACTATATTGCCATCCTTCCCTGTCATCCACCCCCCTACCCTAAGCCAGTTCTACTTGTATGGGCACAGGATTTGACTGACAACAGAAGCTTCCCTTTTGTGAGCAGAAAGTGCGTGATCACAGAGCCACAAAAGACTCACCATCCTAGAAGGAAAAGAGTAGCTCTCCATCCCCCTCTCCCAGCTGCTGGAGGTCTGACACTGAGCAAGTAAGGAGACTACTGAGAAATATAGAAACTTCTTGTCTCAGAACAGGAAGATCAGCAGCTTAAAGGGGACAGAGTCAGTAAGTAAGTAGGAGAAAAAAAAAAATTTAAGAGGAAAGAGTAAGTATTCCAAACAACAGTTAAGGGACCAGAAATAACACATGATGGGAGTGATGCAGTGCAGTGGCTGTGGAGCAGCAGTCTTCCCGGAGACATTCTGGAGGATGTGGTGTTGTCCCATCAGCAGGCACCTCTGGGCTGAGGGAGGAGGTTGCTCATCTCTAGGCTGAGTTGGTCGGGATTTGGGGGACCTCGTCTCCCACCCAGGGACCACCAGGGCCACTGCCATTGCCTCAGAGGTTGCCAAGGAAGAGGAGTGGCTGGACAACAGTGGGCTCGGGGAGGGTGAAAGTGGTAGAACAGAGGTGCATCCCTCATAGAAACATAGATTTTGATGGCAGATAAGGACGGCTTGGCCCATCTAGTCTACCCATTTCCCTACCTAGAGGATAAGCTGCAGATCCTATTTAACCAACAGCCTATTTCTTCCTACCCTCCACAAAAATTGCCTTATGTCTGTCCCATGTGTTCTTGAATTCTCCCACAGTTTTAGACTCCACAACCTCCTCAGGAAGGCTGTTCCATGCATTCACCACCTTCTCTGTGAAAAAAATACTTCCTCACATTGCCCCTGAGCCATCCCCCCCATCTTCAAATTGTGTCCCCTTGTTCTTGCACATCTCTTTTTCTGAAAGATGCTACCCTCTTGGACTTTGTTGATTCCACTGAGGTACTTAAATGTTCTATCATGTTCCCCCTCTCCCTCAATTCCTCAAGGGTATACATATTAAGCTCCTTTAGCCTCTCCTCATATCGCTTCTTTTGCAGACCCTGCACCATTTTATTTGCCATCTTCTGAACTGCCTCCATCCTGTCTATGTCCTTGCAGAGATGGGGTCTCCAGAACTGGACACAGTACTCCTGATGGGGTCTCACCAACTGTCTGTACAGGGGGATAACAACTTCCTGTTTTCTGCTGGTGATGCCTCTCCCTATACTTCCCAGTATCCCCCAAGCCCTCCCTACCACCTTCTCTCATTCCTTGCAAACCTTAAGGTTATCTGATATGATTACCCCCATGTCCCTTTCCATTTTTGTTATTGTTACTACCTCCCCCCAATTGTGTAATCTTCCACTGGGTTTTTGTTTCCCAGGTGCATTACTTTGCACTTCTTTGCATTGAATCCAAGCTGCCATACTTCTGACCATTCCTCCAACCTTGCCAAGTACCTTCTCATCCTTTCCACACCTTCTTGTGTATCAACCCTGTTGCACATATTTGTGTCATCTGCAACAGGCATACTTTTCCTTCCAGTCCCTCTGCAATGTCACTTATAAAGACATTAAAAAGGACTGGACCCAGTACTGAACCCTGTGGTGCCCCACTAGTGACCCCTCTTTCTTCAGAGTGAACTCCATTTACAATTACCTTCTGTTTCCTGTTGTTCAGCCAATGCTTTACCAAGGTTACCACCCTGGGACCCACTCCAAGGCTGGTTAATTTGACCACTAATCTTTTGTGTGGGACTATGTCAAATGCCTTGCTAAGGTCTAGGTAGGCCATGTCCACAGCCCCTCCCTGGTCTACTACTTTGGTCACCCAGTCAAAGAAATCAATTAGATTCATCTGACATGACCTTCCCGCTGTGAACCCATGCTGCCTTGGGTCCTGTACCCTACTGGCCTCTAGGTACTCAACAATTCTTTCCTTCAGAAGTGATTCCATCACTTTCCCTACCACAGAGGTCAAACTGACAGGTCTGTAGTTTCCTGCCTCTGTCTTGCTTCCACTTTTGTCCTCAGGTACCACACCATCCTCCCATTATTTGTTAAAAAGTATAGTCAGTGGTGTCGCTAGTTCTCTGCTTAATTCTTTTAGAATTCTGGGGTGAATTCCATCTGGCCCCATTGCTTTGTCCACCTTCAGTTTTAGGAGTTCTTTCAGAACCCTTTCTTCTGTGAAAGGACTAGGATTGACCCCCCCTCTCCAGAGTGCTTCTGTTAATTGGATTAGGCACCTCCCCCACTTCCTCTTTTGTGAATACTGAACAGAAGTATTCATTCAGTATCTCTGCTTTTTCACTGTCACTTTCTGCCCATGCACCATCCATTGTATTCAGCCTCACCATCCCTCCCTTTGTCTTTCTATGCTCCCTGATATACCTAGAAAATGTTTTATCCCCCTTCTTAACCGAGTTGGCTATCTTTTCCTCAGTTTGTGCCTTTACAATTCTGATCACCCTCCCTGCCTCCTTCTGCCTTAACTGGTACAGTTCTCTGTCCTGCTTCTTCCGTGTTTCCTTATACATCCTAAATGCTATTTTGTTCTCCCTAACCTTTACCGCCATTTCTTTTGAGAACCATAGTGACTTTTCTTTCATTTTGATTTGTTTATTTGCTTCACACAAAGGCTTGTTGCCTCTGTGATGGCAGTTTTGATATTTCCCCATTGTTGCTCCACCCCTCCTTCTAGCCTGTTTGCTAGTGTTTTTCTAAGGCACTCTCCCATCTTGCTAAAGTCAGCCCTCCTGAAGTCCAGAACCCTCACTTTTGTATGGCTTGACTCTGTAGCTGAGTTTATCATGAACCACACTGTTTGGTGGTCACTTGTTCCCAAATGGCTACCCACTTCTAGATCTGAGATCCTCTCACTGTCCCCATTTGAGAGTACAAGGTCTAAGATTGCTCCCTCATGAGTAGGTTCCAAAACTAGCTGTCTGAGGCATGCCACCTGAAGGGCATCAAGAATGGCCCTGCTCTTGGATGTGGCTGCAGCAAAGCTGCTCCAGTTAACATCTGACATATTAAGGTCCCCCATCAACAGTATCTCCCCTTTCTCTGCCATCCTAAGTATGCCTTCTATCATATCCTTGTTCATTCCCTTCCCCTGACATGGGGGTCTGTATACGACCCCTGTGTGGATTGTGGTGCCATTTTCAGTCTCTAAGGTGATCCACAGTGCCTCTTCTCCTCCCTGTTTACTCTTTCATTCAGTTGCTTTTATCCCTTGCCTTACATAGGGAGCTGCTCCCCCCTTCTGCCTTCTCTGTCTCTCCTGTAGGTTGTGTACCCCAGTATGTTAACATCCCAGTCATGGTTCTCTGTGTACCATGTTTCTGTGACTGCTACAATATCCAGGCATCCCTCTTACATCAATGCCACCAGTTCAGGGAGCTTGTTGCCCAGACTATGGGCATTGGTACTCATTACCCTCCATTTCTTGATGGCCTTACCCTCTTTTTGCCCCATCCATGTCCTTATTGCATTTGTCACTTTCTCTATTTACCCCTGTGCTTCTCCCTATGGACATCTCTATGTTGGTGTCTACCTCACTTAGTACCCAGAGTTTTGGGGGAGGCTAGGATTTCCCTGCTCCTTTCCAGTGCCTCCCCCCCCTTGGCTAGTTTAAATGCTTTCCAATGAAGTATTTAAACCTATCACCTAGGATCCTGGTTCCCCTCCTAGACAGATGGAGACCATCATGCCAGTATAGGCCTGCATCCTTCCAGGCAGACCCCCAGTCCCCAATGAAGCCAAATCCCTGAGCTCTGCACCAGTTTTTCAGCCACTGATTGAATCCCATGGTGTGGAGCACTCTAGCATCATCCATGCCATAGACAGGCAGCACCTCCCAAGAAGGTTACCGTGTGTGCTATTTGTCTAAGGCCCCTCCCCATCTCCACAAATGCTTCTTGCACTGCTCTGATCCCTTTCTTAGCCAGGTCATTTGTCCCTAGGTGGATAATGACATCCGGCTCTCTCCCCTGTGCAGCTGCTCCTGTGATCCTGAGGATTCACTCCCTGTCCCTCCAAGCCATGGTACCAGGCAGGCACCTTACCTCCCTCTCCCCTTCCTCCCCCAGTTCTACCTTTCTAACAATGGAGTCCCCTGCCAGGAGTTGTTTTCTTCCCCTGTGGGGTCCCATGCCACCCTCCTGTGGGTCTCCTTTTTGGAGGTTCACAGCATCCTCCTTGGTCTGCACTGTGGGTGCCTCCATAGAGGAACCACACTTTTCCAGAATGGCATAGAAATTGTAGAGAGGTACAACTGGAGGCATGCACCTCTGTTCCACCACCCTCACCCTCCCCCTCCCTGAGCCTACTGTGGTCCAATCACTCCTCTTTCTTGGCAACCTCTGAGGTAATGGCTGTGACCCTGGTTGTCCCTGAGTGGGAGAGAAGGTTCCACAAATCCTGGTCAACTCAGCCTGGAGATGAGCAACCTCCTCCCTCAGCCCAGAGAGGTGCCTGCAGATGGGACAACACTGCATCCTCCTGAATGTCTCCTAGAAGACTGCTGCTCCACAGCCACTGCACTGCACCACTTCCATCATGTCTTTTTCTGGCCCCTAACTGTTGTTTGGAATATATACTCTTTCCTCTGTTTGTTTCTTTTCTTTTCTTTTTTTTTCTTCCCCTACTTACTTACTGCTTCTGTACCCTTTTATCTCCTGATATTCCTGTTCTGAGACAAGAAGTTCCTATATTTCTCAGTAGTCTTCTTACTTGCTCAGAGTCAGACCTCCAGCAGCTGGGGGGGGTGGAGAGCTACTCTTGCCCTTCTAGAATGGTGAGTCTTTGGTGGTTCTGTGATCACTCTCTTCCTGCTTCCAAACAGGAAGTTCCTGTTGTCAGTTAAATCCTGTGCCTATAAAAGTAGAACTGGTTTAGGGTGGAGGGGAAGGAAGGAGGGCAATATAATACCAGTAGAGAAGTTTTAGTTATACCAGTAGCTCCTTCCTCCTGGAGTTCTGTCTGTTCTCTGGCACAAGCTATCTAAGGCAGTGTTTACATTTGGTTTTAACCTGGCTCCTTCTAGTTAAGGCACTCCCCTACTTTGCAAATCTTTCTACACTTAGTTAATTTCACAGATAACAATTCCCTTCTGACACCTGTGACAAGCACCTAGATAAGTACACAGATAACACTGATACCAGATAACAATTTACTTCAACTACCTATGACAAAAACACTAACTCTTTTTTTAGCCTAAATTGAATTTCCCAGTACAAGAGTTCTAGTTCTTAGTCCCAGTAGAGAAGTTTTAGTTATATCAGTTGCTCCTTCCTCCGGGAATTTTGTCTGTTCTCTGCCAGAAGCTCCAGTAGTACCTCTTCACAATTCATATGCCATTCTGGCAAAGTGTGGTTCCTCTATGGAGACACCCACAGTGGAGACCAAGGAGGATGCTGGGAACGTCCACAAAGGAGACCCACAGGAGGGTGGCATGGGACCCACATGGGAAGGAAACAGATGACCTAAAGGTGGGCAAGCAATGTGAGAGGGCAGTAAGGAGGGCTGGGGGGAATACTGGGATGCGTAGGGAGAGGCATCACCAGTAGAAAACAGGAAGTTGTTATCCCTCTGTAAAGACAGCTGGTGAGACCCTATTTGGAGTACTGTGTGCAGTTCTGGAGACCAAATCTCAGCAAAGACATAAACAGGATGGAGGCAATCCAGAGGAGGGAACTAAAGTGGTGTGGGGTCTGCACCAGAAGACATATGAAGAGAGACTTAAGGAGCTTAATATGTATAGCCTCGAGGAAAGGAGAGGGGAAGACATGATAGAAACTTTCAAGTACCTCAAGGGAATCAACAAAGTCCAAGAGGATAGCATCTTTCAGAAAAAGAGGTGTGCAAGAACAAGGGGGCACAATCTGAAGCTAGAGGAGGGCGGCTCAGGGTAATTAAGGAAGTATTTTTTCACAGAG
Source organism: Neoceratodus forsteri (assembly GCA_016271365.2). Taxonomy (NCBI): domain Eukaryota; kingdom Metazoa; phylum Chordata; order Ceratodontiformes; family Ceratodontidae; genus Neoceratodus; species Neoceratodus forsteri. Next base: position 167,243,619 of record CM057456.1, on the reverse strand, counting down.
AGGGTTGTGGATGCATGGAACAGCCTTCCAGAGGAGGTTGTGGAGTCAAAAACAGTGATGGAATTCAAGAATGCATGGGACTGGCCGGCCCACCGGAGCAGCGGTAGGGCTACCGCTAGCAGCGCCAGTGACCCAGGTTTGGGAACGGAATCGGGCAGCTGGAGGGCCAGCTGGGGGGAGGAGGACTGAGCACCCAGAGGCTGCTCTCCTTCTCTGGTTGGGGTGGGATGCTGGTCCCACTGTGATACCACCAACTGGGTGACCACAGGTGAAGGTGCAGCTTAAAGGACAGCATGGAGTAGGGAGGGAGGACATCTGCCAGTAGTTGGAGTGTTGGTACGTTGTGATGTGCATTGCTCCTAGGCTCTCCATGCATGTGGATGTCCTGTGGGCTGGACAAAACAGGAAAATACCCCACAGTGCTCCCTGTAGACAGAGCTTCAGGCCCCGGTCCCAGGGACCCTGTCAGTGAAGGTAACAGATACCCGATGAAACACAGACACTCAGGGTGGAGGAAGTGGAGCCCTGCCTCATACCCGCCTGGGAGTTAAACCAAGGCAGCATGGGGGGATGACTGCACCTGAAACTGGCAGATGAGCAGGGATGCATAAAGGCCACAGGAGACTCCTGAAGGTAAGGAAGCACCGTGGAGAGAGAAGGTGGCATTAAAACAGAGTATAAAAAAAAAGAATGCATGGAACAGCCATAAGGTAATTCTAGGGGTGGGGGGTAGGAAGAAATAGTCTGTTGGTTGTCTAGGATCTGCAGCTTATCCATTAGGTAGGGAAACGGGCAGACTGGGTGGGACAAGCGGGCCTTATCTGCCATCAGATTCTATGTTTCTATGTAAACAACTCCTGGTGGGGGACTCCATTGTTAAGTGGGTAGAACTGGGGGAAGAAGGGGAAAGGGAGGTAAGGTGCCTGCCTGGTGCCATGGCTTGGAAGGACAGGGAATGAATCCTCAGGATCACTGGAGCAGCTGCACAGGGGAGGGAGCTGAATGTCATTGTTCACCTAGGGACAGATGACCTGGCTGAGAAAGGGATCAGAGCAGTGGAGGAAGAGTTTGTGGAGTTAGGGAGGGCCTTAGACAAGTAGCATGCACATATGAATTGTGGAGAGGTACAACTGGAGGGATGCACCTCTGTTCCACCACTCTCACCCTCCCTTCTTGGAGGTGCTGCCTGTCTATGGCATGGATGAGGCTAGGGTGCTCCACACCATGGGATTCAATCAGTGGTTGAAAGATTGGTGCAGAGCTCAGGGATTTGGCTTCATTGGGGACTTTGGGTCCACCTGGAATGATGCAGGCCTATACTGGCATGATGGTCTGCATCTGTCCAGGAGGGGAACCAGGATCCTAGGTGATAGGTTTAAATGCATGGGTTTAAATGCTTCATTGGCAAGCATTTAAACTAGCCAAGGGGGGAGGCACTGGAAAGGAGAAGAAAATCCTAACTCCCCCCCAAAAAATCAGGGTAGTAAGTGAGGTAAACACCAAGATAGAGATGTTGATAGGGAGAAGGGCAGGGGTAAATGGAGAAAATGATAAAACATAATAAAGACAGGGATAGGGCAAAAACAGGAAGGCCATCAAGAAATGGAGGGTAATGAGAACCACTGCCCATAGTCTGGGCAACAAGCTCCCTGAACTTGTGGCCATGATGGAAGAGGGATACCTGGATAGTGTAGCAGTCACAGAAACATGGTACACAGAGAACCATGACTGGGATATTCACATACCAGGGTACACAATATACGGGAGAGACAGGGAGGGTAGAAGAGGGGGAGGAGTAGTTCTCTAAAGCAACGGAACAAAAGAATAAACATGGAGGAGAGGAGGCATTGTGGGTCACCTTAGAGACTGGAAATGGCACCACAATCCACACAGGGGTTGTATACAGAACCCCCATGTCAGGAAGAAGGAATGGACAAAGATATGATAGAAGGCATCCTCAGAATGTCAGAGAAAGGGGAGATACTGTTGAGGGGGGATCTGAATATGCCAGATATTAACTGGAGCACCTTTGCTGCAGCCACATCCAAGAGCAGGGCCATTCTCAATGCCCTACAGGTGGCATGCATCAGACAGCTAGTTTTGGAACCCATTCATGAGGGAGCAATCTTAGACCTCATACTCTCAAATGGGGACAGTGAGAGGATCTCAGATCTAGAAGTGGGTAGCCATCTGGGAACAAGTGACCACCCAACAGTGTGTTCATGATAAACTCAGCTACAGAGTCAAGCCATACAAAAGTAAGGGTACTGGACTTCAGGAGGGCTGACTTTGGCAAGATGGGAGAGTGCCTTTGAAAATAAGTATCAAACAGGCTAGAAGGAGGGGAGGAGCAACAATGGGGAACATCAAAACTGACATCACAGAGGCAACAAGCCTTTCTGTGAAGCAAATAAACAAATCAAAACAAAAGAAAATGCCACTATGGTTCTCAAAAGAGATGCCAGGGAAGGTTAGGGAGAAAAACATAGCATTTAGGAAGTATAAGGAAACACAGAAGGAGCAGGACAGAGAACTGTACCAGTTAAGGCAGAAAAAGCAGGGAGGGAAGTCAGAATAGTAAAGGCCCAAACTGAGGAAAAGATAGCCAACTCAGTTAAGAAGGGGAATAAAACCTTTTGTAGGTACATCAGGGAGCGTAGAAAGACAAAGGGAGGGCTATTGAGGCTGAATAGAAAGGATGGTGGGTGGGCAGAGAGGGACAGTGAAAAAGCAGGGATACTGAATGAATACTTCTGCTCAGTATTCACTAAAGAGGAGGAGGGGGAGGTGCCTAATCCAATTAACAAAAGCACTCTTGATAGAGGAGTTGATCCCAGTCCTTTCACAGAAGAAAGGGTTCTGAAAGAACTAAAACTGAAGGTGGACAAAGCAATGGGGCCTGATGTAATTCACCAGAATTCAAAACGAATTAAGGGAAGAACTAGTGATACCACTGATTACCCTTTTTAACAAATCATGGGAGGATGGTGTGGTACCTAAGGACTGGAGGAGGGTGGATGTGATTCCCATTCACAAAAGTGGGAGAAAGACAGAGGCAGGAAACTACAGGCCTGTCAGTTTGACCTCAGTGGTAGGGAAAATTATGGAAACACTTCTGAAGGAAAGAATTGTTGAGTACCTAGAGGCCGGTGTGGCACAGGACCCAAGGCAGCATGGATTCACAGCAGGAAGGTCATCTCAGACAAATCTAATTGATTTCTTTGACTGGGTGACCAAAGGAGTAGACCAGAGAGTGGCTGTGGACTTGGCCTAACTAGACTTTAGCAAGGCATTTGACACAGTCCCGCACAAAAGATTAATAAACAAATTAGCCAGCTTGGGAGTGGGTCCAAGGGTGGTAGCCTGGGTAAAACACTGGTTGGACAACAGGACACAGTGGGTAATAGTAAATGGAGTCCACAGTGAAGAAAGGGGGGTTACTAGTGGGGTACCACAGGGCTCAGTACTGGGGTCAGTCCTTTTTAATGTCTTTATAAGTGACATTGTAGAGGGACTGGAAGGGAAAGTCTGTCTCTTTGCAGATGACACAAAGATCTGCAACAGGGTTGATACACAAGGTGGGGTGGAAAGGATGAAAAGGGACTTGGCAAGGTTGAAGGAATGGTCAAATGTATGGCAGCTTAGATTCAATGCAAAAAAGTGCAAAGTAATGCACCTGGAAAACAAAAACCAAGGGGAAAAGTACACAATGGGGGGTGAGATACTGGCTACAACAAAAATGGAAAGGGACCCGGGGGTAGTCATATCAGATGACCTAAAGGTGGTCCAGTAATGTGAGAAGGCAGTAAGGAGGGCTGAGGGGCTACTGGGATGCATATGGAGAGGCATCACCAGTAGAAAACAGGAATTTGTTGGCCCTCTGTACAGACAGTTGGTAAGACCACATCTGGAGTACTGTTTACAGTTCTGGAGACCCCATCTCCACAAACACATAGACAGGGTGGAGGATGTCCAGAGGAGGGCAACCAAAATGTTGCAGGGTCTACATCAAAAGGCATATGGAGAAAGACTAAAGGAACTAAAGATGTATAGCCTCGAGGAAAGGAGGGAGAGGGGGGACAGGATAGAAACTTTCAAATACCTCAAGGGAAACAACAAAGTCCAAGAGGGTAGCATCTTTCAGGAAAAGAGATGTGCAAATACAAGGAGGCACAATTTGAAGATGGGGGGACGGCTCAGAGGTAATGTGAGGAAGTATTTCTTCACAGAGAGGGTTGTGGATACATGGAACAGCCTTCTTGAGGAGGTCATAAGAGTCAAAAAGAGTTGGGGGAATTCAAGAATGCATGGGACAGACATAAGGCAATTCTAGTGGGGGGGTAGGAGTAAGTAGGCTGTTGATTAACTAGGATCTGCAGCTTATCCATCAGGTAGGGAAATGGGCAGACTAGGTGGGCCAAGCGGTCCTTATCTGCCATCAAATTCTATGTTTCTATGTTTCTTAATGTTATGCTTGATTGCGTAGTTCAAAATGTGTTTTGTTTTATGGGGAAATTAATTCAAAGTACATTCCATGTTGCTAGGGATATCTGTGTTGATTGTATTGCTTCTGCCATAATGTTAAGAAGACTTTAACTTGACTATTCAGTCTCTTGTGCTATAATTATTTTGCTGCTCACTTAACACATCATGTGCATTGATAAACCTGGAGAACCTCAACCCAGTCTGAATGGTTCCTTTAAAGAAAAACTCTTTTTTTTTAATCCACCCCCTTCCCTGAGTGGAATAGATAATCTACAACCAGACCACATACCAAGGAGACTGTATTGCCTGGAGTATTAATACACATTAGCTTGCTGCATTTTACAGGCCTCCCACCCCGCATTTCTATTTATGCAAGAATAACCGTCATAGTTCCTTGATAAGAAAACTGAGAGCAAAGTATACTATTGTCCTGTTGCTTTCATTTAAGAGGTCAGAAAATTTGTGAAAGTCTCAAATGCAAATCCATGCAAGCATCTTCAGCTTTGTCATAGAACAGTTTCTGGTGATTTAAAATTAATTTTTGCCTGGCTGGGTGGACCAATGCCGATTTTATTTGATTTCTTCCATAGGAGAGTTCCTAAATCATCAAACTTTTTCCTCTCTTAAATAATTTCATATGGAAGGTCATGGTAAACTGTTATGGAAGCTCCTTTAACATCAATTATTTTCTTTTTATAAACTTCCATCATCAATAAATCTTTATCTATAGTTTTAACAAATTTTGTGATGACAGCGTGTGGCAGTTTCCTCTTCTTCTGGACATGGTTTCAAAGATCTGTGAGCTCTATCTAAGTCAAATTTTATTTGATCAAGTGGAATACCCAAGTAGGTTGCAAAAATGAGGGATAAAGTTATCAGCATTTTACTGTCTCACTGCTCAGGATCCCAATAATCCATATATTTTTTCTGTGAGCCCTTGCTTCATAATCCACCATTTTTCCTTTTATCTCAAACAGTAACAACTGTCATTTTTTTCTGATGAAGATACTATGTACTGTAACCTGAAAGCACAAAACACTAATTTTCTTTTGTAACAGTTCTGTTGGTTCAATGAAATGTGTGATTCTGTTTATGACTACTGTTTCATCTTCAGTAACTGAAATTTATTCCGTTTCTTTTGTCCTACTTGTAACCTCTTGAATGTGTTTTGCAGATTCTGTTATTGCTTGTTTTAATGCTACAAGTTGGGACTGTATGTCTTTTATTGGTGACAGTTCTTGTTTAGTTTCCAAGATTTCTTTTGACATAGATGCAGCCCTGGTGCCATTAAACAAAGGGCTACTACCCCTGTCTATATCTCTAATAACAGGTTAAGGGGCCTGGGTTCATAACTATCTAGTATGGGGGGTGGGCCCTACCAGTAGTAGTGTTATAATTATGGTGCCTCCACCCAGAGTAATTATGTAGGTAACTATCACAGTAGGTACAGCCCTCTGGGAAGCTAATACCACCCACAACCCACCTAGTGATTTTTTAAACTGGTACAGTTGTAGTGGGTAAGAAGATATCATACAATTCAACCATTAACAATATGCTCACACTCTTTGCACTTACCAAGGTCAGGATTCCAACAAACCATCCCAGACCCCCTGTAAAACAGTATTCAAGCAGCATGCACTTTTAAGTTATGTTCCCCCTGAACACATTTCCCTTATGGCACTGAGGAATGCATACATGAGGCAGTATAACTGCAATAAACAATTTGATTTATTAAGGGGGAAATTAACAGGGGTAGGGCAGATCTAGTTAAATGATTTAGTTAGTGTTGCCTCAGTCAGGATTTTTGGCATGCATGAGTCCCAAACCACAGTCACGGGGTACCCAGGAGGAAACAGGCTAGCCTGGTCATTGTCCAGGGTTGAAGTTGTAGTTGGGGCCCTTGATGGAAAGAAATGTGATTAAACATGCACAATAATTATTTGTACCCACTGGCCGGATGACCCAGTCCCTTGAAAACCCTAAACAAATATTTAAAAGCAAAATGATTTCTCACAGAGCCTTCCCTGTGAAAAGGATAGCACAGAGCCACACAGCCTCCTCTCTCCTTGATCTCTTGAGCTAACTCTGTCTTTTTTCACAGTCTCACTCGACAAAGGGCAGAGTTCCAGAGTTCTGATTAGCTGTCCAAGCTGTCATTTACAGTCCCAGTCTCCAGATTGACTGGAGTTTTGCCACCAGGAAATTTTCTCTGTATATCCCCCACAAGCCTCCAGTTGGGTCCCATGAGCCTGTGGCTGAAATCCTGGCTTGTGATTGGTTGTTACACTCCCAAAATGGTGGCTGCTTATACAGTGCAAATTATATCTGGATCCAGCACAGCCCACCAACAGTGACTTCACTACACCTTCAACATGAATGAACTTATAAAATATATTGAAACATCATATATTTTTCTGAAAATGTGGGCCTATTTTTTATTATCGTGAAAATTCTTTCATTATTTAAATAGTAGACAGATCCTTGTTTCGATAGAAAAAGTGTTTTTTATCATTTTTATCAGACATAGTTTGAACCATAACACATTGTTTAAGAATGCTGAACTTTGATGAGCTAGATAAAATTACGGATAAAAGATCTATTCCCCTTTCTAGAACAGAGAATGATGAACATAAGATATTAAGTAATTTTAAAATGAATAGAGAATTTGGGGGAACAACACCAGCTCATTCTGTTACTAATCAATTTGAATATTTAAAACCAAAACAAATCAAATTGGAATGGCATGCTTTAACAATCTCACAATATTTGAAACAGAAACGTATCCCAAGGGGTCTTCGCATTTTTGTGGAAGCAAACTTGGGATATGTAGATATAGATTTGGACAAAAAATGGGATGGTGTATGCAATAGGTGCTCCAAAGATTTCATGCTTCTTATAATTGAATATATCACAAAAGAATTACAAAGGATTGAAGCAGAAATTTTACAGTTGGACATGGAGGTCAAAAATAAATTTTCAAATGAGGAACTAAAAGAATACCTAGAGAAAGTTAATCAACATCTTAATGAATTTGAAGAAGAATTGAGAGCAATTAAATTACATAAATTTAAGAGAGACTTAAATGATTACAAAAATAATCAAGTATATACTTTTTCAAATAAAAAAATGGGATTAAATAAACCCTTTCAATATAATTTAGAAATGGAGTGATCAACAGTGAGTTCTGGTAGTGAAACGGAAAGTGGAAGTCAACCCTTTAGAGGTAGAGGAGCACATTTTCCAGGACGGGGGGTACTGGGGAAAAAGACAATACAGACAAAGAGGCAAGAGGGGATATCAATATACAAAAGAATGGAAAGTACAAATACCCAAAGACGATATTGCAGTCCCGGGTACTTCCAAAACAGTAGACACAGACACAGGCAGAGATATTGGTACAGTAGAAAAAAGAAAAGAAAAGAGAGATCTAACCGAGACCAGGATCACATGATCGGCTCAAATGAAAACCAACTAGTATATAATATTTCAAAAAGTGATTTAAATCCAATTGAAGAACAAGTTTTAAATAAAGGCCTCTCATTTTGTCCTTATAACGAGATTGACAGTTTTGAATTAAAATTAGATCTTAATAGATTTTATAGAAAACTAAAATTGAAATACTTTTTGGGGACACAGCCAGAAAGAGCTATTGATCTGATATCAAAAACAAAGAAGATTGTATTGAGCCAAAAATTATATTTAAAATCAAAATTTGTTCCACCGATGACACCACATATGGTTGAAACATATATCTCTTTAGTTAATAGAGATATAGAAGAGGTTTTACGGATTAATAAGAATATGGACAGAAGGAAAAATATAACCTAACAGCATCGGAGTTTGCAGTACTAAGGAATTTAGAAAATGATTCTCAAATAATTATAAAAAATGCAGACAAAGGGGGTTCAATAGTTGTGATGGATTATGATCAATATCGACAAATATGTCTAGAGTTATTACAGAATCAAGCAAACTATTTAATTTTGGATAAAGACCCTATGAATCAAATTAAAGATCTAATTAAAACATCCACAACTTTAGCTTTTGAGAAAGAAGAAATAACAGAATAGGAGAAAACATCTCTATATAGAGACACACCTAGTATTCCATTGTTTTATATCTTATCAAAAATCCATAAAAATTTAAGAACTCCACCGGGATGTCCAATTGTTTCAGGTATCAGTTCAGTTTTAGAACCACTATCAATTTATATAGATCACCATATACGTCCTTAGTGGAAAAAACACCATCGTACATCCGAGATTCCACAGATATCATTGTACAATTGGAAAATTTAGAAAGTAATATAAATAACCAGAATTGTAATTTAGTTACATGGGACTTAAAGGATTTGTATACATCATACCTCATAGACAAGGATGTAAGGTATTGCAAATGTTTCTGAATGATCAACGAACAGAATTAAAACCATCAAACAATTTACTAGTCAAGTGGGCAGAAATTGTCTTGACACAAAATTATTTTAGATTTGAGAAAAAGTACTATTTACAAATAAAAGGTACAGCAATGGGATCGAGTGTGGCACCTTCATATGCAAATATTTATATGAATTATTTTGAACAAGAATATCTCTTTAATGAAAGAAATGTATATAAAGAGAAATTGGTTCTATGGAAATGTTTTATTGATGACATTATTACTATTTGGAATGGAACTAAGGCAGAATAGGATCAATTTAACAGTTATTTAAATAACTGTATGGATCATCTTATTTTTGTAATGAATTACAGCCATTTTCAGATTTCTTATTTGGATTTGAATATTTACAAAGATGGAAATAAGTTAGCAGTAAACTTTTTTGTAAAGAAACTGATAAAAATGCAATTTTACATGCACACAGTTTCCATCCAAAGAAATTAATTGAGTCAATTCCTTATGGACAAATACTGAGAGGAAATGAAACTGTACAGATCCAGTAGAATTCAAGAAAATACAAAGAGACATGATACAAAGCTTTAAATCCAGAGGGTACAGACAAAGTACACTTGGTAGAAAAAGCAACTGGGAAAGAGAGAGAAAATTTGTTAGATATACAGGCAAGACAATCTGATTTTAAAGAGGACAGAATAATATTTTCTTTGAAACATAATGAAATATTTTTTAAAATCAAAAACATTGTTAATAAACATTGGCAGGTGTTACAGGCTACTCCAGTAACACATAAAATCTTTGAAACACCTCCTTTAGTAGTTGCAAAAAGAAATAAAACATTGGGTAACAGACTGATGAAGACAGAGCACAAAATCCCAGAAACTGGAGCACGTTATTTTTTAAATTTAAATGAAATAAAGGGAAATTTCTCCTGTGGACACTGTTCAAACTGTAACAACACATATAGGATCAAGAAAATTAGTAACACTGCCAAAGATGAAGAAATTATTATTAATCAATTTATAAACTGTTCGACAACAGGTGTCATTTACCTATTGAAATGTCCATGTGACAAAGTTTATATAGGCAAAACAGAAAGGATGTTAAAAACTCGGACTAGTGAACATAAATCTGATATTAGAAGACAGGATATAACATCACCAGTCGCTAGACACTTTATGGAATGTGGACACCAGTTACCTCAGTTATGCTTTTTTGGAATAGAAAAAGTTATACTAGACACCCGAGGAGGAGATTTCAAGAAAAAATGTTTGACTAGGGAAGTGTATTATATTGATAGATTTGAAGCAACAAATTTCAGATTTGGACTAAATGAAAGTACAGATTGGCAACCATTATTATAAACTGTCTTGAATAATAGTTTGATTTGGGTATTTCCAGGTTTCTTTACTCAATATTGGATGTAGACATTATTAAACATACACATGGGTTTAAATAATAAATAACATATATAAGTATTCTATCTTAACACATTGCACTGTGAATGCGAAAGAAATCCAAACACACAAGGGTTAAAAACAAGAGTGCTTTAGTTTATTGGAGATCTAACACCTATATTTTGATAAGATGCTACCTATGCAGAAAGTCTTTTTATTTTCTGCATGACGGGTCAGGTTTTTTATTAAGTATAAAATGGGTTAAAAGCATATATGTAGATATACCACTTTAACAGCTATTTTATTTAGTTACATTATAAAAGGAACAAAACATAAGTATTTAATACGAGAATGTTATAGCTTACTTGAGTCTTGACACCTATGCTATAGCAAGGTGCTGCCTATGTAGAAAGCTTTTTCTATTTTCTGCATGGCGGGTCAGGCGAGGGAGAGGTGGCAGATATCGCTAGATTCTTGTGGTGATTCATCATTTTCCCGTGCCTGATTCCTTGGCTACGAGTATATAAACCCATAACAGACTTGGCGACACACCTTCTTATACAGAGAAAGCAGGAGGTCTCGCCACAGCCTAGATCCACTGAGTAAGTACACATTTTACTCTATTAAGAGTTGATAATACATCTAATTCATGTAAAGTTTTACTGACTCAGAACTTTTGTTGCTAGGAGTGTTGACTGGAAGAAACATAAACATGTATCTATCTGAAACAAACACATTTTCCAGGTGAAGTAGGACCATATTTACAAACTTCAACAAATTAGTTATAACATATTACCCCCAGCAATAAGCAGTTAACTTCAAAGAAGATTAGTTGTTAACTTTTGAATTGCTATAAAAGTAAAACTGGTTACATAGGTTTGTAACAACATTTTTTAACAAGGATGTGAAAGGAATTAGCCTGCAAATGTTGCAAGATGCTTGCCACATTTTTGTGAGAACCAGTGTTTAACATATTAATTGGAACATTTAATAAGTATATATTTGTGAGGTAATGGCAAATAGAGATACCATTGATACTATTTGGAGGTGGGGACAGAGCAGGAGATGGGCCATAGGCATCACAAGATACCAGTGATGCTGTACGCCCACTTGCGTTTCATCTTTACCTTGTGAAATCCATAAAAGCATGTGTTTTCATTTTTAAATGAAATGAGTAATGGCAAACATCATTAGACATCTAAAACTGGCTAATTCAATAGAAATAAATGCAGTAATAGTAAATAAAATATAACTGATACAAATGAATTTTCATTTATAGGAAAATAAAAGACCTTATTACAATATTGTGACACGAAAGTATTGGAAGGAGAAAAAAAGGTTAGAAGGTGAAACTCATCTGTATATTACTGTTTTTTTAAACATTAATTTAAACACCAATTTACAATGATATGAGTATAACTAGTTTATTTAAACTATTAAAAATTTAAATGTTTTTGTCTTTATAGTTAGTACATAACATAAGAAGTTGTGGATACTTAATGGTTTAAACCAATAATAGGTATATAGGTGAGCATTGCATTCACTGTGAATTCTGAATTTTTGTAATTTCTGTAATTGTAGTTATTACAATTTTTTAATTTGATATTAATATGAATTTAGATGCAGTCTGAACACTGATGAAGGATCATTTCCGAAACGTTTGTTTTTGAGATTGTATCTTGATATTAAAAAACAAGTTAAATGCAATATATTTTTTGGTGAGTGGGTCCTTTGTACCAATTTAGTTTTCTGTGCTTATACAGTCCCCAAACAGATTACACACTGTCCCCAGTTTGGAGTTCTGGTGCAGCCAGGCAGTACACTTTTATTTAGTAATTTCCCCACACAAAAGTAGCCCCAACTGTGCCCTCTGTAGCGACCACAATCATTTACATTTATTTCCCCAAGTTATACTGTCACTGCTGTTGTTATACAGATCCCCAAGGTGGCATGCAACAGCTTCATGAATATTCATGAGGTAGTCATACATATCAATAAGCCCCACCTTAGCCTCAAGGTAAACTCCTTTATTAATCCCCCCTCCCAACGGCTTCTCTGCAACATCCTTCAGGTCACTGGCCCCCATTTGACAAACTAAGGGTACTACAACCATGAAATTCCTCATCAGCTGACCACAAACTTAGCGGTCGGCACATCAAAGGCGCCATTTGCACCTACGCAATCCTCGCATGCACTGCAGTGCACTTGTAACAGCGTGATATCATGGTTTATGTTTTGAGTCCAAAATGGCTAAATTAATGGACCGGGCTGCATTGGGAGGACCTAAAGGCACCAGAAGCAATTGAGGAAATAGGGTGCTGCAGGCCGGACCGGGAGATCAGGAGAACGTGGGACAATTAAAGTAAGCCCTTGGGGAGGTTACATCTCTCCCCTGCCTGAAAAGCTTGGCTAGCTGGTCAGTTATGGAGACTAAGGAACACCTGACCAGGCTGGGTGACAAACTATTACCCATTTCATCTGGCATCTCCTTCTCTGAGATCCTGCCAGTCTGGGTGGGGCAGATGGACAGAAGGTCAGAGAAGGTAAGATAGGGGAGCTAAACATGTGGCTCAAGGGCTGGTGCCAGGAAAAATTACACAAATTTGTAGGGGACTGGCAACAGTTTGGGGAGTGAAAGTTCTTTAAATTTGATGGATTGCATCTGACTAAGGAGGGAATCAGTGCATTGGGACAGAAGTTTGACGTCTTTGCAGAATATTTAAACTAGCAAATGGGAAGAGGGGTGCAGCACCACATATGTCGAATGGGAAGAACACCCCTCCCCCCTCAGCTAGTGGTCAAACAGGAGTTCAGCATGTTTGTAGTTCATTTGCATCACCAGGTAAGGAAAATGGTCTGGCTCCCCATATGATGCACAGGGGAAATGTCAGACCTCACCCAACAACTAACACACCGAAATCTAGCCAATGGAAAGTCATGTACACAAATGTTCACAGTCTGGGAAACACGATCTTAGACCTTCAGGCAATAATGACAGAGGCTAAACTGGACATAGTAGCCATTAGTGAGACATGGTTTACCAGTAACCACACTTGGGAGACTTCAGTACCTGGCTATGTACTGTTCAGAAGAGACTAAGGTAAAAAAGGGGGTGGGGGTGGAGTGTCCCTTTATATCAATGAAAATATCAAAGCTACAGAAATTCAGAATACACATAAGGAGCCAGAAGAACTGTGGGTCATCTTGGAAACAGAAAATGGGACTGCCATAAGAACTGGAGTTGTCTACCGGCCTCCAGACCAGGGGAGGACATAGACACATTACTGTTAGAAGATATACAAAACATGACTGTTTTTTTTTCCTTTTGTTTTACCAGGTGAGACACACTAAGCTGAAAGCTTGTTTACAGGTGCAACCTGGGAGCACAAGGGAAGTTAAGTGACCTGCTCAGGGTCACATAGTATGCAAGTAAGGGCTGTGGGATTCAAACCCAGATTTCCAGGTTTGCAACACAGAGATTTAAACCACTGCGCTATACTGCCTCAAACTGACATGTCAGTTAAAGGGGAGGTTCTGATAATGGGAGACTTCAATGCCAGATACAGATTGGTCAATACCAGCAGGAACATCTGCCAGAACTAGACACATAGTGGATTCCCTGCAGGGGAAGGGCATCAAACAACTGGTACAATGACCCACAAGAGACAGGGCTATCCAAGATCTAGTACTGACTAACAGGGAAAGGATTGCAGATCTCCAGGTAGAAGGTCACCTGGGGGCCAGTGACCATCACAGGGTATGGTTCAATTTGGTCACTAGTATTAGTAGAGGTATCACAAGTCGGAACAGGGAGGTAATAATCCCTCTATAAAAATAAAAAAAACTGGATGACTAACTGGTTGGAGGGCAAAAAACAGAGAGTGGAGGTAAATGGTATACAGTCAGAAGAGATGCAAGTCACAAGTGGGGTACCTCAGGGATCAATCCTGGGGCCAGTCCTCTTCAATATCGTCATCAGTGACATTGCAGATGGACTGGAGGGAAAGGTTTGCCTGGCTGCAGATGACACCAAGATCTGCAACAGAGTAGATGATCCAGATGGGGTGGGCAGAATGAGAAGAGATCTGGAAAAATTGGAAAAATGGTCTGAAGAGTGGCAACTGGGGTTTAACACAAAGAAGTGCAAGGTCATGCACATAGGGAAGAGAAACCCTGAACCCACCTATAGGCTGAGAGGGGAGTTGCTGGCAATCACAAGGGAAGACAGAGACTTGAGCATCATCATCACAGATGACCGAAATCATCCAAGCAGACCACTAAAGCAGTAGGTAAGGCTAGAGGGATGTTGGGGTGTATTAGTAGGGGTATCACAAGTTGGAAGAGGGAGGTAATAATCCCTCTTTACAAGATGCTGGTTAGGCCCTATCTGGAGTACTGTGTGCAGTACTGGAGGCCACACCTTCACAAGGACATTAACCAAACTGAGGCAGTCCAGAGAAGGGCAACCAAAATGGTGCAGGGACTGCATCAGAAAACATATGAGGACAGATTAACGGAGCTCAATATGTATACCCTAGAGCAAAGGAAGGAGAGTGGTGATATGATCGAAACATTCAAACACCTTAAGGGCATTAACAAAGTAAAAGAGTCTAACATGTTTCAATATAAGAAAAATTGCAGGACAAGAGAACACAGCATGAGATTAGAGGGAGGCCAATTAAGGGGTAATGTGAGGAAGTTCTTTTTCACAGAAAGTGTGGTGGATGCATGGAATGGCCTACCTCAGGAAGTGATGGATATGAATACAGCGCAGGGCTTCAAACAGGCATGGGATATGCATAAGAGAGCAATACAGATGAGTATGAATAGATAGGCCATTGACAGAGCAAAGGCAGATGGCACATTTATAAGGTAGAAAAAGAAATGGGCAGACTGGATGGGCCTTGCGGTCCTTATCTGCCATCAACTTCTATGTTTCTATGTTTCTATGTAACTAAATCGTCCCATTCCAAGGCAAAAATATGGGACTTCAGAGGAGCTGACTTTGATAAGATGGCCAACAGATATAAGCTAGCCCTGGCAAAAAGAAATACAGGTGAGGGACTACAGGCAAAGTGGGTAAGCATTAAGGATGCAATACTTGAAGCAACATCCCATTGTGTTTGAGAGAAAAGGAAGTGCAAAAGAAGAAGGAAACAATGTTGGTTCTCAAAAACAGTAGCAGAAAAGGTCAGAGCCAAAAATCTGGCCTTCAGGAAATATAAGGAAAAGCAGCGGGATGAAGATAGGGAGGCATACCAAACTTCCCTATGGGAAACAGGGAAGGCAGTAAGGCAGGCAAAGGCCCAAACCAAGGAAACACTAGCACAAACAGTAAAAGAAGGTGACAAGACTTTCTATAGACACATTAGTGAAAGGAGAAAGTCCAGATGGGGTATTGCTAAGATCAACGGGGATAAGGGGGCATGTGAGGAGAAGGACGATGTAAAAGCATCTATCCTAAATAGATACTTCTGCTCAGTATTTACTGAAGGGAAGGTAGGGCAGGGCTTATACCTCAGCACCCTAGACACAGGGAGGAGGGAGGAGGGAGGTGTGCACTAGTCCCTTCACAAAAGACAGGGTCCTACAAGAGCTTGATAAGTTCAGGGTGGACAAGTCTAGGCAGTATAGCACAGTGGTTTAAGGCTCTGAGCTGCAAATTTGGTGACATCCAGCAAACTAGACCTGGGTTTGAATCCCACAGCTTCCACTTGCATACTGTGTGACCCTGAGCAAGTCACTTAACCTCCTTGTGCTCCCAGGTCGCTCCTGTAAAAAAGCTTTCAGCTTAGTGTGCTATACCTGGTTAAACAAAAAAAAAAAAAAAGTAAATGGGACCTGATGACATACATCCCAGAGAACTAAAGGAGATAAGGGTGGAACTAGCAGAACCATTATCAGAACTCTATAGTGAGTCTCTGAGCACAGAAGAGGTCCCAGTAGAGTAGAGAAGGGCTCATGTGATCCCGCTTCACAACAGTGGTAGCACGGAGGAGGCAAGGGACTACAGACCAGTCAGTCTTACCTCAGTAGTGGGCAAGGTTATGGAGGCACTCATTAAGGGAAGGATAGTGCAACACCTGGAATCCATAGGAGCACAGGATCAGAGACAGCATGGGTTTGCAATAGGAAGGTCCTGTCAAATTAATCTCATAGTTTTCTTTGACTGGGTAACCAGAGTGGTGGACCAAGGGGGAGCAGTTGATGTTGCTTACCTTGACTTCAGCAAAGCTTTTGACACTGTTCCAAATAGAAGATTGATTAATAAGCTGGGTAGGCTCAAGGTGGGTCAGAAGTTGGTCAACTGGATGGCAAACTGGTTGCCGGGCAGAAAACAGAGAGTGGTAGTAAATGGTATACAGTCAGAAGAGATGCAAGTCACAAGTGGGATACCTCAGGGATCAGTTCTGGGGCCAGTCCTTTTCAATATCTTCATCAGTGACATTGCAGATGGACTGAAGGGTAAGATTTGTCTGTTTGCAGATGACACCAAGATCTGCAACAGAGTAGATTATCCAGATTGTGTGGGCAGAATGAGGAGAGATCTGGATAAACTGGCAAAATGGTCAGAAGAGTGGCAACTGGGGTTTAACTCAAAGAAGTGCAAGATCATGCACATAGGGAAGAGAAACCCTGAAACCACCTATAGGCTGGGTAGGGAGTTGCTGGCAGTCACAAGGGAAGAAAGAGACCTGGGCATCATCATCACAGATGACCTGAAATCATCCAAGCAGACCACTGAAGCAGTAGGTAAGGCTAGGGGAATGTAGTGGTGTATTAGTAGAGGTATCACAAGTCATAAGAGGGAGGTAATAATCCCTCTTTACAGGACACTGGTTAGGCCCCATCTGGAGCACTGCATGCAGTACTGGAGGCCACACCTTCACAAGGACATTAACCAAACTGAGGCAGTCCAGAGAAGGGCAACCAAAATGGTGCATGGATTGCATCAGAAAATATATGAGGACAGATTAATGGAGCTCAATATGTATACCCTAAAGTAAAGTAGGGAGAGAGGTGATATGATCGAAACATTCAAACACCTTAAGGGCATTAACAAGGTGAAAGAGTCTAACATGTTTCAATATAAGAAAAATAGCAGGACAAGAGGACACAGCATGGGATTAGAGGGAGGCCAATTAAGGGGTAATGTGAGGAAGTACTTTTTCACAGAAAGGGTAGTGGATGCATGGAATGGCCTACCTCAGGAAGTGGTGGATAGGAATACAGTGCAGGGCTTCAAACAGGCAAGGGATACACATAACGGAGCAATACAGATGAGTATGAATAGATAGGCCATTGACAGAGCAAAGGCCGATGGCACATTCATAAGGTAGAAAAAGAAATGGGAAGACTGGATAGGCCTTGTGGTCCTTATCTGCCATCAGCTTCTGTGTTCCTATGTTTCTGTCCTCACCAAGACCATAATAAGCTAGCAATTATAACATTTTACTATACAGACTATTTACAATGTTAGGCCTAACAGATAACATATGTATTTACACGGTATAGCATGCTATCACTTTAATGGGTACCTTTTTAACCAGTTCACTTAGTTGTATTATCTAGCATTCTGTCATGACAGTTTACATGAAATAATTACATTTCTTTACATTTTGGCTTATCAGCAAATGACATGTAACCTTTTTGCATCTAACTTTTAAGCATTGACATTCAGTTAACACAGACATGGGGCACCTGTAAGGGTAACCCCTAAAATACTGGGTGGAAGGCTTAACTATCACTTGGGAGGATGCAGTGAATACTAGCTTGGGCAGGGAATTTGCTGTAATATATACCCCTTTGTGAACTACATTCATGGTTAGATCTATGCGCATTCCTGGTATGTCATAAGTGAGTCGAACCATAGGCTTCATTGGTCTGTCTGAACGTTTAGATGAAAAGGGCATTGGCTTTCAGCATTAGCATTTGGGGTAGCTTCTCCTGGCTCATTGTCCAGCAAAAAGACGGCTTCTAATGAAAGGGGTACCACTGCATTTTGTTGAGGTTCAGACTGGGTGGTATTACTTGTACTTGGTGTAACACTCGAACTTTCTGGTTCATCAAAAAGAGGTATAGTATATAGTTAGGGCTTATTGTGTATGGAAATAAGTGGCTCTCAAAAAGTTGTGCACATTCTAAATGTTTTGCACATTTTAAATGTTGTGCACATTCTATCATTAAATGCACCTGTGTCCTTGCTTGAGCTAACTCTCTGACAACCGCCTTTAATTTTAGTCACCATGATTTCTGTAGGTTGTGCCTTTGTGACCACACTAGTGATTTGTGATACCTGCCCTTAGCAGGTCTGAGGAGATTTCCCTGAGCATGATAGTGCTCCTCAGCTCACGCTCTCTCTCTGTAATGACTCTCTCTTTCTCTCTCTCCTTCTCTCTCTCTGTACTGGCTGTCACTTTTGGACTTCTACATCAGGTTTCTTTGCACTGGGCTTAGATAAATATTGGGGGGGGGATGTTCCTTGGATTTTTTTTTTGATACAGTATAGGCAGCAAATGACAATATATACTGGTAGTGTTAACTCTGCAGAGCTGCTTCTCAGCTCTCACACTATCTCTCTCTCTCTCTCTCTCTCTCTCTTTCTCCTTGCTAGTTCCCTCTACAGAACTATATACCTAAAAAAATAAAAAAGGGGGCCCATACACAACTTGCCTTGTGTTTCCATCTCAGGGTTGAAAGAACAGCAAGGACCTCTCAAGCTTTGCTCATGCGGTCCATATGCTGTTATCTCAACCCCTCGATGGAAACACAGACTTGTTGTGTATGGTTACCCATACATTATTCGTTACATTTCGACAAAGTTTGAGTCATCCAACACACTATTAGCACTCGCAGGAATAGTAATATTGTCTGGCACTTGAACTAGTTGTTTGGCCCACTTGTTTCAGCATCACTGGAAGGCTCACTGATAGGTCCACCATTTTCTTGATCAGAATCTGATATTTCAATTTCTGATCATTCCACCAGGCTTAAAGCATCTACTATTTCAGAGCTCACACTTTGAACATCGCTGTCAAAAGGCACAGGTTTAATTATGGCATCAGAATGACCTGATATCACTGGACCACTAAGATTGTCTCCTCTGTTGCATAAAGGATCTCCTTGAAATACTTGACCCAGTTCAAAGGAAGGAAAAAAGACAGTCTCAAAGTCACTTTCATCATTATCTGAATCGACAACATCATGATCTGTACTGGTTGTAGCAGAGGGTAGTAACGACCAGAAATAATGAGGTTTTGATTGCTTGTGTGTAGCAGAATGAGTGGTAGGACCTGTTGGAGCAGAGTCTGGCAATGCAGTGTCTATAACTATTTGTCCATTGGGTACCAGATGATTTCTATGAATAGTCTTTACAGCTTTAGTATCGCACTCCGGACGCACTTTATAGACTGGTAAATCTGAAAGTTTACTGAGCACTATGTGGGGCTGATGACTCCATTTGTCAGAAATATTATGTTTTCTTTGGAATCCCAAAATTCTCATTAGTACTCTGTCCCCAGCCTGCAACTCTTGAGCTTTGACCCTTTTGTTGTGATGCACTTTGTTTGCTAGGTTTTTCTTGGCAGCCATGGTGTGGGCGAGTTGATGTGCATGGTTTAGTTGTGCTTTCAGCTTTTGAATGTATTGCAGATAGCTGTCAGAACATGTTCCATTGGAAGAAACTCCAAAACAGATGTGAACAGGTAGATGAGCTTCACGACCAAACATAAGACGGTAAGGGGAGAAGCTTGTCGTGTCATTCTTTGCACAGTTGTATGCATGGATTAGCGTACTGATTTGTTGGCTCCATTTCATTTTGTCTTTTGGATGCAGGGTGCCAAGCATGTCTAATAATGTTCTATTATACAATGGCAAGAAAATTTCCTGGTCTCTGATTGGTCAATCTTGGGCTGGACCCGTGCTGTTATGCCAGTACAACATCACGACTCTAGTCTCAGACTCACTGTGAACCTGTAGATGACCTATATGATGAGCTAGATTACCTCTTTTTTAGCATCTCCTCTTAAGAAACAAAAATATTTTTCCACACTAAAAAACATTGTTTAAAATTATTTTTTTTATTTTATATATAACAATGAACCATTGTATAATAGCAATAATACCCTCAAGGGTATGTGTCATTTGGGAAAATGTCACACCTCAGTTGTTGGATGCACTCAGCCTGCAGTCTCATGCCCAACCGCCTAAGGCGTGAAGTTGCCCCAGCACGACTCACACCCTGTTGGGCATTATTGCTTAATTAAAACTTTCAGGTTGAGGGTCTCCTTGTGGGTGATATGGAGTGGTTCTGGTTTTTTGAACACTCCAGACAGATAACATTTCTTTAATGAGGCAACTCTTAAAGTCTCTGCCCTGATCCAAATGTATACGCTGAGGAGCACCATAATGAACAAAGAATTTTTCAAAAAGGACTTTGGCTACTGTGGTGGCCTTTTGGTCTTTTGTGGGATAGGCTTGAGCATACCAGCTAAAATGGTCTGTTACTACTAATACGTTGCTGATATCAGGCTACAAGTTTAGAAAATAGATGCACCCCAGTTCCATAAGGGGCACTCATCATTATATTCACCAAAGGAACTGCTTTCTGAGTTACAGCTTTTCTTTGAAGACACCTGCCACACGTTTTGTTGTATTGCCCAACAACAATGCCCATTTTAGGCCAGTAGAAGTGTGCATGGGCCAGGTCTAAAGTTCTTTCACTACCCAAGTGTCCCATCTGATCATGAAGGGCCTTTAGCACAACATAGTTAAACTTTGAAGGCAGTACCAATTGTCTCTTTAACATTTCCCCCGATTGTCGGTCAGTTCATGGTATAACAACTTTTCTTTCAGCTTGAATTTAGGCCCTTCTAGAAATAGTAAAGCAGTTCGTTGGTCACTTGATCGCAACTTAGAGACATCTTCTCCTTTATTTAAAGCATTCAGTACTGGCCTGATCATGGGGTCATAATACTGTTCTTGTTGTATATCAGCAGGAGTAAGTTGAGGCAAAGCACTTAGGTATAAGGCTGCAAAATTACAATAGGCTATTGCCAGACAGGTATCAGGTGGTCCCAATCAATCAGCTAGGCAATTTACAGTCTCTTCAGATGGAGTTTCATCTCTGCCAAATTTGTGACACAAGTCTTTCACAGAATGTTCTGGTATGCACACCCATTGCTGGTTTGAGGCAGGTCTCCTGAAGACAGCATCAGCATCAAGATGATTATGGCCAGGCCTGTACACCATTGCATAATTATACATTGATAGAGCCTATAACCGGTGATGTCCAGTTGTATCCAGCTTGGCAGAAGTTTGCACACATGTTAATGGGTTGTCTGCTTTTACCAGAGTTTTAGCATCATACAAGTATTCGTGAAACTGTTTCAAGACTGCCCACTTCAAAGTGAGAAATTTGTGAACTGGGTAGTTCTTTCCTGATGGGGTTAAACTTCGGCTTGTAAATGCCACTGGGTGCAGTCTTTCAGTGTACTCCTGGTAGAGCACAACTCCTAGACCCCTCAGGCTAGTGTCTGTGTGCAGAACATATGGCTTAGATGGATCAGCATAGGCAAGAACTAGTACATGTGTAAGTTGGTAGATTATCTCTTGAAAAGCATAATCACATGCTGGCCCATCGTGCAGTGGTTGATTTGCCTACACGCCAGGACCCAGGTTCGGAATGGACCTAGATGCTAGAGGGCTGCTGGGGAGAAGGCTTGAGCGTCTGATGACTGCTCACCTTCTCTCAGGGTGGAGGATTGGGATGTGGTCTAGCACCTACTGGCTCCTGGCAGAGGTCAGGAGAACAGCAACGTGTCAGACCCACTGACTGGGGGGGCATGGTGGACATTGGCATATGCTTTGATGTCAGGGTAAGCCATGCCCCCAAGGGAGAAAGCCTGGTCTACCGCTGCCACAGAAGCCCTGGGGTTAGCCTGGAAGACCACCGCACCAGCACCCAGGGGGGTCAATGAAGAGTGCGCTGGCTGTCTCCACTGGTGTCTTTCCCCATGGAGGAGGGGGATCCACCCTTTGAAAGATTACATTATGTTACCTCCCCTGGGTGGCTGTAATGTGTGGTGGTGGTGAAGGTGGCCAATAAGCGGGGCCGGAGTAAGTGGTGGGGTCCATTAGCGGCCCGAAGAAGAGGCCAACTGGGAGAAGTGGAGGAGGGAAAAAACGCAAAGCAGAATCACAATCTGGAGTCCATCTTTGTCCAAACAGTTCATTAGGCCAAAAGTATGTCTTATCAGTCTCTTTGACAGAACTTTTCTTGAACTTTTGATGAGTGAGTGGGTATTTAAGCTTTGTCATAGTATTATTTATTTATGTTGTTTTTATTATGTCTTGTTTTTAACTCTTGTTAGGTACCCAGAGCCTCTGGAATTAGGTGCCCTACAAATAAAATTGCCTTGCGCCAAGTTCAGCAGTGGCCTGATAACTTTAGTATAATCTTTGATTAAGTGTCATTAGTAACTGCAGAAACTCAGAAATCTTTCTAGCACTTTTAGTTTGTTTGACTTTGGCCAGGTGGTCAGTGCTTATACTTTGCTAGGATCAGTCTGGATTCCTTCAGAGGACACAATGTGGCCTACACATTTCACTGAGCTTTGGAAGAACTGGCATTTGTCAATTGATAACTTTAATCCGAATTCTTCAAGTCTGTGCAGTACTTTAAAAAGATGAGCCTTATACTCTTAGAGGGTCTTGCCGAAAACTATGACATCGTCCAAATAAACAAAGCACCCCAGAAGATTCATCTCTTTCATTACATGTTCCATTAATCTTTGAAAAGTTGCTGGCACAAATGAAATATCTTGGGGCATGTGTAGAAATTTATAAAAACCCAGAGGACAAACAAATGAAGGTGGCACCTGTCGTCATCAATGTCAGCAGGAGCTAGCTGGCATGATCTTTCACTGAACAGCCTCTCGTCATGAAGGCAGTTGTGGTGTTAGGCACTTGTGACACAACCTACATCTCACTTTTCAGGGAGAACACTTTGATTCTCTTGGCCAGTCTTCAGCTAATTTTCCTTTTCCAGCATTCAGGAATGGGTGGCTCACCAAAGTCAAACAGGTCTGGGGATACTTCTCCATCTTCTCTTCAGTGGCACTTGGATGGCAGGACAGCAGTATCTGTGCAATACACCTTGTCCAAGGTGCATCCTCAAGTGATTTTTGTATCCCCATCGGTGACATCAAAATCTGTACTACAACTCTCCTGGCATAGGCATGAACATGAACAGGAAGCACACTTGGTTTGACTAGGAGCCCATCAGGCAGTCTTCCCTCTTTGGGAACATCCAGCATAAGGATTTTGTTGTTTATATCTTTTCGGATGTGCATCTCCCCACTGATAGTGCACTGTGCATTCAGAGGAAGAATAATGGTTTTGGGGTCCTTTTTCCATACAGACCCCACTGGTTCATCTTTATCATTTTCTTCCAGTTGCAGTTGCTTATCATAAGCCTTCTTGACTACAGCATGAACATGGATTGCCTTTCCAGTCTTCTTCTTTCTTTGTTTTTGGCACATCTGGGCCAGGCGGCCGAACATGTGAGCATTTGTGCCAATTAGTTGGGGGACTCTGTTTAATAAACCAGAAGGTGGACAGACTAGTGCAATTGTCTTCATTGATTCATCCACACTAGCCACAGTGGATGGGAATGAAAGCCACACTCTCACAAATCCAAGTTACAAATAAGACGTTTCACTCAGGCCTCGCCCATGCATTCCATCCAGAGGCTGTAAGGGATGGTCAGACAGGTGTTGATCATAACAGTCCTTGAATATTATTGTAACTTGAGACCCACTGTCAAGAACAGCTCTGGTCCAGATACCATCCACATGTATGATAGTCTCCATGGTGGGACCTACCACTTTCTACCAATCAGGAAGCACATTGTCTACAAAAATAGGAACCAAAGACCTGGCCACAAAGGCATTGTGTCAAGGTTGGGCAGAAGCACTGCTGGAAGTATCTTGGCTAGGATGCCTTTCTGCAAGCAATCTGTCTCTAAGCCTGACTGGGTCCTCTCGGGATCAGCACTCCCTCTTTGGTGGCCATCCTTTCCACATTTGTAACTTAACACACCTTCTCTAGGCTATTGGGGTTGAGCTGGCGCATCATGATTTGAACAGTGGTCACGGTTAGTGGGACGAGAAGAATATGTGTTTGAGGTTTGTGCAGGGGCACTGACAGCCAAAGGTCCTGGTCTGGACTTTCTTTCTCCTTGCCACACCTGAGGTTGTACATTGGGTTTCATTAACTCTTGCATCATGCCAGACAGTTCAGCTACTTGGGTCTCTAATCTTCCTGGTGCAGATGTCGCCTGGGTGTGTGCTCCCACTCCCATAGTAAAAGCATGCCAATAGATATCTTGGTCTTTATCAGAGGTGGCCCTAGCACTGACACCTGTTGTCAACTCTTGCTTCTCAATTAGTGGTGCACCAGCATCAACTTGGGTGACAGCCACAGAAGTGCGAGAGGGCTCCCATTGTACCCCTCTTTGTTCCATCTCTCACACTTCCTTCATTAATAAGTTATGGGGGGGTGAATTTCTCTGATCGAGCAACCACAACTTGAGCAGCAGTAAATCAGAATAAGGGGCAGACTTAAGTATTTGGTTCAACCTTGCTTGGTTCAGTTCACTTGGGACCATGCCTCCCTTCCAAAAACACTTCTGCAGAGTTCGTTCAAGGCAGGGAATATACTCAGACAAAGGTTCCCCTGAATTGTATTGGGTGGTTTTAAACCTCCGCAAAAGATCCTCACCAGATTCAGGACTTCCAAACACATCTTCCAAAGTGGCTAAATAATCTTGAGCAGAGGCCCCCTGGGTTATCAGCTCACACAGAGTGGACACCATTCAGAGCAGAACCTCACAGACTTTCACTTAACCTTTTTCTTTTCTCTGCTTCTGTGCATTGCCACTCTTGGACAAAAGGGACTGCATAGTCCATCCAAGTCTCTAGGTAATCTTCCCCATGGGGTATAGGAATAGTGCTACAAAATACTCGCAACCTGCAGTAGGAGTCGTGATTAATTGAAGGCCCATAAATAGAGATAGGTACTGGAGCCTATGCGGGCACAGTCACAGGGATAGATATGGATGCTGGGACTGGAGCAGGTGCTGAGGGGTGGAATACCCTCAGGAGGCTTAAATACATTTTTCAAGTCCTCAAAGGTCTGACCCATTGCCTGTAACCGTTTGGCAAGTTTCTATTTGGGACTGGCAGATAGGGGTGGGGGTTCTGGCTCTGAGGCACCCTCACTGTTTAGTGTCACCACCCTACAAGCCGTTGAGAACCCATCAATAACAATGACCTAAGGTACCTGGATACTGGCCACAGGATTGCTACACTCTACTAGGGCCACTAGTGTATTTGTTGTCAAATCGACCTATCACCCTACTACTTCAGCCTCCAGAAGACATTGATTTGTTGCAAGCGCCCCCTTGATAGTATCTTTACCAGTGCCTTGGAGTATATATAGCAATAGATAAGTGTTCTTGGAATCAGTTTCATTCCCTGTGTACCAACCAATTAACGGATGCACAGCCTTTTCTTCAGTGATGCCCATAAAAAATGTTAGTTAACATTTTCCATTTTGGCCACTAGGGGGCAGTAATACCAGTGAAGCCTCCAAAGATTTTTTATTTTCATTTTTTTATTTAGTTTTTGTTGACTGGGTAAGTGCACTAGACAAATCCTGCCTATTTTCAGGCACAACCTGGGGGGAGGGGGATACAGATGAATGCCAACAGACCTTGAACCAGATTAAGCTGTTGGTGGTATTTTTTTTTTTTTTAGTGAACGAGAGAAATTTAGCCAGGACACCAGGAAAATTCCCCTACTCTTTTCAATAAGTGCCATGGGATCTTTAACATCCACCTGAACTACCACCAATCCAGGCATATGGAACCTCGGTTTAATGTCTCATCCAAAAGACGGCACCTCAGAAGTGCAGCACCCCTCTCATGCTGCACTACAGTGTCAGTACTGGGATATTAACCCAAGTGCCAGATGTGGGAACTGAACCCACAGCCTTCTGATCTCCCGGCCTCAGAGGCAAGTGTGCTACCTACTGAGCCACTGACACTGCAATGTAGCCCTAGCACCATTATGCAAAAGGCTACTAATCCTCCCTGTATCCCTAATAACAGGTTAAGAGGACTGGGTTCATAACTACCTAGTATGGGGGGCTTCTACCAGTAGTAGTGCTATAATTATGGTGCCTCCACCCAGAGTAATTATGTGGGTATCTATCACAGTGGGTACAACCCTCTGGGAAACTAATATCACCAACAATCCTGCCCAGTAACCTTTTAAACTGGTACAGTAGTAGTGGGTAACAAGATACATAGAAACATAGAAACATAGAATTTGACGGCAGATAAGGACCGCTTGGCCCACCCAGTCTGCCCATTTCCCTACCTACTGGATAAGCTGCAGATCCTAGTTAACCAGCAGCCTACTTCTTTCTACCCCCAACCCCCAGAATTGCCTTATGACTATCCCATGCATGCTTGAATTCCACCACTGATTTTGACTCCACAACCTCCTCCGAAGGCCATTCCATGCATCCACAACCCTCTCTGTGAAAAAATACTTCCTTAAATTACCTCTGAGCTGCCCCCTCTATCTTCAAATTGTGCCCTCTTGTTCTTGCACACCTCTTTTTTTGAAAGATGCTACCCTCTTGGACTTTGTTGATTCCCTTGAGGTACTTGAAAGTTTCTATCATGTCCCCCCTCTCCCTCCTTTCCTCGAGGCTATACATATTAAGCTCCTTAAGTCTCTCTTCATATGTCCTCCAGTGCAGACCCTGCACCATTTTAGTTGCCCTCCTCTGGACAGCTTCCATCCTGTCTATGTCTTTGCGGAGATTGGGTCTCCAGAACACACACAGTACTCCAGATGGGGTCTCACCAGCTGTCTGTACAGAGGCATAATAACTTCTTGTTTTCTACTGGTGATGCCTCTCCCTATGCATCCCAGTATCCCCCAAGCCCTCCTTGCTGACCTCTCACATTGCTTGCCCACCTTTAGGTCATCTGATATGACTACCCCAGGTCCCTTTCCATTTTGTTGTTGTTAGTATCTCACCCCCATTGTGTACTCTTCCCTGGGTTTTGTTTCCCAGGTGCATTACCTTGCACTTCTTAGCATTGAATCTAAGCTGCCATACATTTGACCATTCCTCTAACCTTGCAAGTCCCTTCTCATTCTTTCCACCCCACCCTGTGCATCAACTTTGTTGCAGATCTTAGTGTCATCTGCAAAGAGACATATTTTTCTTCCAGTCCTTCTGCAATGTCGCTTATAAAGACATTGAAGAGGACTGTCCTAATATTGAACCCTGCGGACCCGCTAGTAACCCTCCTTTCTTCTGAGTGGACTCCATTTACTATTACCTCTGTGTCCTATTCTCCAGCCAATTCTTTACCCAGGCTGTCATCTTGGGACCCACTCCCAGGCTGGCTAACTTATATATTAATCTTTTGTGTGGGACTGTGTCAAATGCCTTGCTAAAGTCTAGGTAGGCCATGTCCACAGCCCCTCCCTGATCTACTACTTTGGTCACCCAGTCAAAGAAATCTATCAGATTCGTCTGGCATGACCTTCCGCTGTGAATCCATGCTGCCTAGGGTCTTGTGCCCCTCTGGCCTCTAGATACTCGACAATTCTTTCCTTTAGAAGTGATTCCATCATTTTCCCTATCACTGAGGTTAAACTAACAGGTCTATAGTTTCCTGCTTCTGCCTTGCTCCCACTTGTGAAGGGGAATCACATCTGCCCTCCTCCAGTCCTCGGGTACCACCCCATCCTCCCATGATTTGTTAAAGAGGGTAGTCAGTGGTGTCACTAGTTCTACCCTTAGTTCTTTTAGAATTCTGGGATGAATCCCATCAGGCCCCATTGCTTTGTCCACCTTCAGTTTTAAGAGTTCTTTCAGAACCCTTTCTTCTGTAAATGGGCTGGTATCAACTTCTGTATCCAGAGTGTTACTACTGTTTGTTTTATGTACCTCCCTCTTCCTTTGTAAATACTGAGCAAAATATTTGTTTAGTATCCTGCCTTTTCACATTCTCCCTCTGCCCACCCTCCTCCCTTTATTAAGCCTCACTATCCCTCCCTTGGTCTTCCTTTGCTCCCTGATGCACCTATAAAAGGTTTTATTCCCTTCTTAACTGAGTTGGCTATCTTTTCCTCAGTTTGGGCCTTTGCTGTTCTGACTGCCTTCCCAGCCTCCTTTTGCTTTAACTGATACAGTTCTCTGTCCTGCTCCTGCTGCAGATTCCTTGTACTTCCTGAATGCTTTCTTTTCTCTTGAACCTTCACTGCCACTTCCTTTGAGAACCATAGTGGTTTCTTACATCGTCTTGTTTGTTTATTTGCTTCACACAAGGCTCGTTACCTCTGTGATGGCAGTTTTATTATTCCCCATTGTTCTTCCACCCTCCTTCCACCCATTTGCTAGTGCATTCCTTAGGCACTCACCCATTTTGGCAAAGTCAGCCCTCCTAAAAGTCCAGTACTTTTGTCTTTGTATGGCTTGACTCTATTGCTGTGTTTATTGTGAACTATACTGTTCGATGGTCGCTAGTTCCCAGATGGCTACCCACTTCTACATCTGTGATCCTCTCTCCATCTCCATTTGAGAGTATCAAGTCTAATATTGCTCCCTCTCGAGTGGGCTCCAGTACTAGTTGTCTAAGGCATGCCCCCTGTAGGGCATCTAGAATAACTGCACTCTTCGAAGTGGCAGCTGCAGCTGCGCTCCAGTTAACATCTGGCATATTCAGATCACCCATCAGCAATATCTCCCCTTTTTCTGCCATTCTAAGTATACTTTCTATCATTTCCTTGTCCATTTCCTCCCCCTGAGAAGGGGGTCTGTATACAACCCCTGTGCGGATTGTGGTGCCATTGCCTGTCTCCAAATTTACCCACAGTGCTTCTTCTCCTCCCTGTTTACCCTTTTGTTCTGTTGCTTTTATTCCTTCCCTTATGTAAAGAACTACTCCTCTCCCTCTTTTACCCTCCCTGTCCCTCCTGTAGATAGTGTATCCTGGTATGTTTACGTCCCAGTCATGGTTTCATGTGTACCATATTTCTGTGACTGCCACGATATCCAGATGTTCCTCCTCCATCAAGGCCACTAATTCAGGAAGCTTGTTACCTAGACTACGGGCATTGGTACTCATTGCTCTCCATTTTTTGATGGCCTTACCTTCTGTTGCAGCATCCCCCACTGACCGTTCTACCTTGGTCTTTTTCTCATTTAGTACCCTGTTTTGTAGGGAGAGGCTGGGATTTTTCTGCTGCTTGTCAGTGCCTCCCCCATTGACTAGTTTAAAAGCTTGCCAAGATATCCAACAGTTTGACCATCAACAATGTGCTTACACTCTTTGCACTTACCAAGGTCAGGATTCCAGCAAACCACCTTGCACCCCCTGTAAAACTATATTCAAGCAGCATGCATTTTTAGTTTTGTCCCCCCAAACACATTTCCCTTAGGGCACTCAGGAAAGCATACATGAGGCAGTATAACAGTGCAATAAGCAATTTGATTTAGTAAGGGGGATGTTAACAGGGGTTGGGAAGATCTAGTTAAATGATTTAGTTAGTCTGGCCTCAGCCAGGGTTTTTGGCATACATGCAGTCCCAAACCACAGTCACTGGGTACCCAGGAGGAAATAGACTAGCCTGGTCATTGCCCAGGGTTGCAGCTGTAGTCAAGGCCCTTGATGGAAAGAAAGGTAATTAAACATGCATAATAATTATTTGTATCCATTGGCTGGATAGCCAGTCCCTTGAAAACCCTAAACAAATATTTAAAGGAAATTAGGTGGTACCACATAGATTGATTGATTTAGTTACAGGGAGCTACCTGGATTTTACTCACTGTACCGAGTCGCAGATGGTAACCTGGTGAAATGTATACCTCTTATGGATGTTCAAGTAGCATGGAGCAGGACCCCCATGTGGTTTGTCACCTTGAAACAGGTAGCTGGTGCAGAAGCAGATGGCATGGGACAGATTTGGCATAGCACAAGGCAAACTGGAATGTTTCTGGTAAAGTTTAGTTTTATTGCTGATAAACTCCAGCTGACAAACAACTGAACTGAATCAGGTCCTGGCCCCTTAATCACCTGGGAGATGTCCCGACTTACAGGCTGCATGATACTTTGGTTACTCAACACATCTATACCCATCAGTATAAACTCTTCTCTTGTTCCTTCCAGTCAGATTCAGGCAGGTTCACAATACAGTCGCTCTTGCTGAATGAACCCTGTTTTTCTGGTCTGCTGGAAGGCAGTTCCAAAATCCAAACCCCCTTTGGATAGAAGGATTTCTTACAGGGTCTTCCCTGTGAAAAGAATAGCACAGAGCCACACAGCTTCCTCTCTCCTCGATCTCTTGAGCTGACTCTATCTTTTTTCAAACAGTCCCCCTCAACAAAGGGCAGAGTTCCAGAGTTCTGATTGGTTGACCAAGATGTCATTTACAGTCCCAGTCTCCTGACTTGCTGGAACTTTGCCACCAGGAAATTGTCCCTGTATATCCCCCACAAGCCTCCGGTTAGGTCCCATGAGCCTCTGGCTAAAATCCTGGCTTATGATTGGCTGTTACACTCCCAAAATGGTGGCTGCATATACAGTCCCTGAGTAGATTACACACTGTCCCCAGCTTGGAGTTCTGGTGCAGCCAGGCAGTATACTTTTATTTAGTAATTTCCCCACACACATGTAGTCCCAACTGTGCCATCTGTAGCGACCACAATTATTTACATTTATTTCCCCCAGTTATACTGTCACTGCCACCATTATACAGATGCCCAAGGTGGTAGGCAGCAGCTTCATGAATATTTATGTGGGCTTATTCATATTAATGAGCCCCGCCTTAGCCCCAAGGTAAATGCCTTTATTTTTCACCCTAGCGGCTTCTCCGCCACATCCTTCAGGTCACTGGCCCCTATTTGACAAAGTAGGGGCACCAGGACTATGAAATTCCTCCTCAGACGATTGCAAACTTAGTGGTTGGCACATCAAAGGTGCCGCTTATGGCTGCATGTTGTAAAAGCGGGAGATCGCAGTTCAAGTTTTGAGCCCAAAATGGGCTAAATTAATGGATCAGGCTGCATCAGGATGACCTAAGGGCACCAGCAGCAATCGGGGAAACAGGAAAGGAAATGGGGCACCGCAGGCAGGACCAGGAGATTGGAAGTGCATGGGGCAATTAAGGTAAGCCCCCAAGGGAGGTTACATAGGGGGGGCCCAGATTGGCATTTGTCCTCTTCCTAATTATTTGGTTGATTTAATTTAGATAGGTCTGCAGGTACTCCATTAGAACTGTCCACCCTTACATTCAGTTGACTACTATTGGAGGCTTTAGTAGGGACTTTCATTTCTAAACTCACATCATCTGCTGTATTACTGAAGCTTTGGTCAGATTGCTTTTTTGTACTGAGAGCCATAATTTGAGTTTCCAAGTTAACCACCTCTGATTTGTTCCTAGATTCCCTAGGTCTGTTCTCTAGTTCTTCATTCATCTCTAATAGAAGGTACAAGTGCTCCTGTAGTGAGGCAGACTGTGAGGAGTACCACACGATATCCAGGGAGGCCAGTAGGAGGGCAAGAACTCCCAAGGCTAATAAAGATGTTAGACTAGTGAAAGGAATCAGGGAGGGGGAGAAGGAATTCTATAAATACATTATGGAGGGAAAGAAAAGCAAGAGGAAGAAGGAGGAGGGATGGGTAGAGAGGTAGAGCAGGCTGAAGTGTTAAATGAGTATTTCATCTGTGCTCGGACTTTACTAGGGAAAGGGTATGGGCCACTGTCATGGGGGGGCAGGGAAGGGGGCATAACAGGAGAGGCACTCACAGATAGTGACATCCAGATAGGGAGGGTGAGGAAGACACTCAAGTCCTTGAGGACGAATTAAGCTCCAGGACCAGAACAAATCCACCCAAGGGTTCTGGAGGATGCTCTAGTGGCTCAAATGATGGATCTATTCAATACCTCCCTCCAATCAGAATGTGTCCCTCTGGACTGGAGGATGGCTCATTTTGTGCCCCTCCACAAAAAGTGGACCTTGGGATGAACCGGGGAATTACAGACCAGTCAGCCTGACATCTATAGCAGGAAAAATGATGGTGATCGTCTTAAAAGAATGGATAATAGAGTTTCAGGAGGTAAATGGTTTTCAGGATGACAACCAGCATGGGTTTGTACAGGGGAAATCATGTCAAATCAACCTAGTCAAGTTTTTTGACTAGGCGACAAGATCCCTGGATGGGGGAAAGCCTGTTGATGTTCTGCATCTGGAGTTCTGCAAGGCTTATAATTCAGTCCCACATGGAAGGTTGGTTTGGAAATTGAGGAAACTGGTCGTGGGGATAAATTGGTGGGGTTGGTGGTGAACTGGCTTAAAAATAGCAGAGAGTGGTGGTAGGGGGTAATGCCTCATCACCCAGTTGGGTCATCAGAGAGGTCCCTCAAGGGTCAGTGTTTGGCCCTTATCTATTTCAATGTGTTCATTGCAGGCATCAGGGAGGTGATTGGGATCAGAATGAGCCTGCTCTCTGATGACTCCCAAACTGGTGGCTGAGGTGAACAGTGAAGAGGGTATGAAGGTACTTCAAGAAGACTTGGTGAAGTTGGAAAACTGGGCACACGTGGCAGCTGGGGTTTAGCGCATGTAAGTGTAGCGTCCTGCACCTGGGTATAGCCATCAGTTGGGGGAGTAAGGCTGACTGTCTCTGAGATGGAGAAGTATCTGGGGGTGATGATTGATGTCAAATGGAAAAACTTGGAGCAGTGCAGGAGAGCAGCTAGTAAAGCAATAAACTGCTTGGGAGTATAGCCAGGGGGATAACGTCTAAGAGCAGAGAGGTTATACTTCCCCTGTACTTCTCATTGGTGAGGCTGCACCTGGAGTATTGTGTGCAGTTCTGGTGCCCTCACCTAAAGAAGAACACCGAATTACTGGAGAAGGTCCAGAGAATGGCAAAAAAGATGATCAGTGGTCTGGGGGAATTGCCATATGGGGACAGACTTAGAGAGCTGTATATGTACTCCCTGGAAGACAGAAGGGATAGGAGGGATATTATAGACACCTTCAAATATCTAAAGGGAGTCAACAGAGGGAATATGGAGGGACTGATCAATTTGAATGGTGAGGGGAATAAGAGATGTCATAGTCTGAAACTGGCAGGGGGTTACACAGAGGAGAGGTGAGGGGGCATTATTTCATGGAATGTGTAGTGGCACCATGGAATGCACTTCCTGATGACCTGATAAAAATGGATACTGTGTATTGTGTTTGTTAAACCTGTTATCTCCAGCTCACTCTGTTTTATGTTAGTCTTAACCTGAGGTACCAATTCTAATTGCAAGGCTTTTTTGAGCAGTGTATCTTTCTCCCCTTGTTTTTGCCCTTCTTGCTTTTGTGAAGTAGTCTGTACCACTTTGGTTTGAGGAGTTTTAACAGAGCTTAACAGTGCAGAAAAATCACATAATGAAACAGGTGATAATGAGGAGTGGTTATCGATTAATTTTTGCTTTTCTTTTCTCCTAATAGTTTTTGTCAGTTTAGGTGTGATATTTTGGAGTTACACTTAGCAGACCAGGTTTGTAATTTACATTCTGACATGGGCATTACATATAGGATAAAGTATGGGTGGTGTGTGAGAGTTTACTCACACCAGGGTTAGATGCCATGAAACCCCAACAAAGTCGAGGGGTTTATGACTAGCATCAACCTGAAGGTGTGTGTAAACTTTGAGTTTACACATCCCGACCCATATTTTATTTTATATAATTGCTGGGTTTCCCTTTTTCACCTCAGCAATTATATAAAATAAAGAGCTTCTGGTGCATCTGAGGTGTGGCTTTGTTTTTGTCCCGTGCCAATTTCAACTGGCATATTTTAAAACTTTATTTTTTTTTTGTACTGGTTTGTACGGTTTTCACTGTGTATCAGGGAAAAAAATAAAAGAACTTACCGCTAAGTTCTTCTGGCAGAGCTGTTTTGGGAGAGATGGAAGTGGTGGGCGGTCTTGACTGGTGGCATTGCTGCATGAGCATGCGCACAGCAAGGGAAACTGTGCATGTGTTTGCCATTATAAACACTCCTTTATAAAGGCAAATTATGCCACAGTTTCCCTATGGGAAAAAGGGGAGCCGGTTATTATAAAGTAAGTGTAAACAACAGATGGCTTATTATCAAAGCAAATACACAATGTAACAGCAAAGAACAAATAAAAGTATTGAGTTTAAAAACTTATCTGGTTGTTTGTCCTTGATATTTCTTCTAGAAAATGTTTGGCTTCGCCTCACTGGGGTCTGTGTTCTTCTTACTGTGCAATTTGTAGAGCATTAGATATTGACACTTTTGTTGTAGTTGCAGCTTTCTGGATAACTTTCCCTGTACTGCCAGGTAGCTGGTTACTTCTCCTGACTGTGCTTGATTCAAATCGCACTGGCATTGCAACAATCCTCCTCAAGAAACAGTAGCTCCACTCCTCCAACAACCAGGCGATGCCTACTCTATTAGTAAAAAACAATAAATAGATACAACCATCCCACCAGGCAGTAAAGTTGGGGTTCTCTACCACCATCTAGAAACTCTGCTGATCGAACCTTCGTATTAGAAAACCAGCCAAACAGCATGTAATTAGCATCAATTATAAGTAAATGTCCTGCTTTTTTAAGTTACAAAAATGTGAAAAATACAGCAGGTTGTTGCAACGTGTAATAAAACGGGAGAAAAATAGTGGGGGGAGTATCCGCAATAAATCACTCCCAGCAGCTACTCCACCACCATCTGACTACAGATACTTCCTTTATATGTACTCTATATGCTCCCCCACCCACAGGCCTCTAAAGCCAATGCAAGGCATCTTGCTAAGAAACAGACACACACACACACACAGTAAAAAGAGGCTGCAAATATTTGGAGATCAAGGGTGGCACTGTCAGTGGTGGCACTCTCTATAAAACAATGTACCCATGCTCATCTGTACTTTTCATAAACACCCTCTTTTCTTGTTTTGGCTGAGAAACTTTATCCCCTTAAATATGAATCCAAGGAGACAATTATGGTTCCCCACTGCCCTTTTTAGCTTAAAGTAAGGAAACAGATTTTAGGCTTTCAACAAGTGATGGAAAAAATAATTAAGAAATTCTCGTGGAAAGGTAAAAAACCACAGTTAAAAAACAGAAAAATTATATATTCTCAAGGAATTGGGTGGATTATCTCTTCTGGATTTATTATGGTACTGTGAAACAGTTAATCTATCTATAATTTATGAATGGTTTCATCAAGATAAATTTAAAGAAGCATGCCTAATAGAAGCCAAACACATTCCTTATGAAATGATTAAACATGTACTGTATTATATTCAGGCCCCTCTAGGTCCAATATCAATTCACTATGTATGTCAACAACAACTGCATGTAAAATATGATCTGATACAATAAAGTTATTCGATCAAAAGGATAGATCTCCCTTCTCACCCATATATCTTAATGGAAATGTTGTTGCCTCAACTATGGACATACAGTGGTAGTTATCTAAAAGTTTCCTACCTCGAGGTGCCTCCAGGTAACACTGAGGTACCGCTGAGGCAAGTTGCATTGACTATAAAGTGATCCTGCCTCATTCTACCTCAGTACACCCAGGTATATCTCAGTACTGATAAATTTTTCTATGACTACCACATGTAGGATTTAAAATATGGCATCAACATGGTATAAAGGAAGTGAATCAACTATATAACAATACTGGTTTGTTAAATTATGAAACCATTAGAGAGAAATATAAAAATACCTAATATACATTTTTTTAGATATTTGCAACTCAGAGATTTTTTGCAAAGTGAAGGAAATGTGAACCAATTGAAAATGCAATTAATAATACCAAATAATTTTAAACTTATATCAAAATTTTACAATATAATACGAACAATATAGGAACAAACATTGCAAACCTTAAAACAAAAATGGGCAAACAAAATAAACATGCAGATTTCAGATGAAAGCTTGACAAATATAATAAGACTCAAAAAGCTAGATTTATTATCAACTAAATGTATACAAATATATTTAAATATAATACATTGTACATATTATACTCTTCACAGACTAAATCTAATGCAACCTAACTTCACACATATATGTCCCAGATGTAGAGTAGAGAAGGGCACACTTGAACATATGTTAGTCAAATGTGAAAAGTTAAAAATATACTGGCAGAAAATCATTGATACATTTAAAAATTACAAATATACAGTACAGCTAAGAAGAAACACAGAACATTTACTGTTAAGAATGAATCAATTAAATAATAAAACAGCTGTCAGAGAAAGCTACTAATGATTGGAATTATAAATGCCCATAAATGTATTATTATGAAATAGAAATACACAAGTCCACCAGACTATAAAAATTGGTTAAATGTTAGGAATTAAACTTAAAAACTGGAGAAAACACATTATATATTACTTGAAATATATGATTTATTTGATTAAATATGGTTAAGTTATAGTAATTTTTTAAACGCAACTGATCTTCTGCATAATTTGCATGCATAACTGGGTTTGGTTTAAAAATAATAAGACTACCTAAACTGGAAAATCTTGATAGTGTAAAATTTATTATATCCCACATATACCATGAAAGAGAATACGTAATTTAATATACAATTGATGATAAGGAAAAGAAACTCCAATGTAAATTTATAAGTAACGATGAATTTTAAAAATGTAAATTGATGTACCTTGTTTTGTGTTTTTATATGTTCAACAAAAAAAGGTTTCCTACAAGTGGACATAGTATTTTGTTACAATAATTCAAGTCCACCAAAAAGCAATGGAATTCTCATCTGGCACATGTTCATGTCGTTAAATATTCCTCTTGAAATTGGTTAAAGTACAACAGTGGCTGGTGCTGAGTGACTGTTCAAGTCCCAAGTTGCAGGACTCTGTCTTACCCCAGTCATACATTACACACATATACATGGGCATTAGATCCAGTGGCAGTGCTGCTGCTGACAATTCCTTCTTGTTGTACATTAAAGCAAGTTTATTTGTTTCTCAAAAGGCAGAATGCAACACAGGCCGTTACCTGGACCTGGTGCTGCTTTGCATTCTCAAACTGTATAGCAGTGGGAGTCACTGCTTCATTTCTTGTTGGAAGGGTGGGCAAGGTCTGAGAAGACTTGACAGACACTAAAGCAAATGTCTTAAGGAGTCCCTGCCAAGCTAGCACTTGCTCCCTAGATCCCAGATCTAGATCCCTAGATACTTCCCTAAAAAGTCAAGCTGCAAGCTCACTATCAGGTGTACTCTTCTGGGCTCCTGGCACTGGCCTGTCTATGTTAAAACTTAGTAGAAGACTTTGAAATTGTTGCTCTGTGGATACCATACTGAGCTGACTTGTACACTGTGGACTGTAATCCTCCCCACACCATTCCATGAAGTAGTCAATGGAACTTTAGGAAAAAGCTATTATATTTTTTGCTACCTATTTATCTACTGCTCTTTATGAAAACATATCTAAAACACAACTACACCATGGCACTGGCTCAAGTAAACCCGGATGTACTCAACAACATGACAGATATAAAACTAGCAGATCACAGTGGCAAAAAAAGGGGAACTGTCAGCAACAACAGCCTCACGCCCAAGTGTGAGGCTGATTCCAATTTACACTTTATGTAAAAAAATAACTTTTTTTATATGTTTTTTGTTTACTGGAGAATAATAGAATGTACTAGGCTAATTTTGCTGACTTCAAAGATTCCATTTGCTTTAACCAGAAATCTCAGCATCTCCTGTAACTGACATCAGAGGAGGACTGCAGAGCTGGGAGATTCAATAGCCTGCAGTATACATGTTTAAGATTTTGTAACCTAAAATCAGATGTTTGCTGGTCCTGCTGTGCTCATGGGGCTTAGTACAGTCCTCTGTGAATATATCTAGCCCCAGGAGAACAGCAGACCAACAAACAGAAGATGACAGCTTATAAAAAAGACTCATATATTTACTGTAGGCTATTGAATCTCCTACTACTACAGTACTCCTCTGATTTCAGCTGCAGGAGACTCTGGCATTTCTTGTTACAGGAAATGCCAGCTTACAAGTCAATGAAATTAGCCTGATACAATCTACAGTACAAGTCACTTTAAACTATCCCACCAATGAGTTGGTTTAGCACTATTTTTTACAGTTGGCAATGCATACTACATTGTTTTTTAACCCTTAACCATCTGAAGAGCAGTGTTTATAAAATGCTTTTGCTACTTAGTTGGAATGCAGCTTAAGTACAATCACAATGCAACACAAAAGCAAGATGTAACTCTTTAGAAACAGTTTGTGCAAGTTTTTGTACTGAATTCAGCAACACTTATGCAACTCAGTCAGAAATGCTAAAGAAACTCTTTGGTGGAACAGTTTAATGTGACTTGTACACTGACCCAGTGGTGTTGAAGGCTGAGGCGTCAGACGCTTTTCCTCGTGCAACTCCGGCGACCCGTGTTCGGAAACAAGCACTGGCCGCCGGAGGTTGGCAGGGGCAGAGAAGGACTGAGCATCCAATAGACTGCTCTCCTTCTCCAGGGAGGGAGTTCCCAG
Source organism: Neoceratodus forsteri (assembly GCA_016271365.2). Classification (NCBI taxonomy): domain Eukaryota; kingdom Metazoa; phylum Chordata; order Ceratodontiformes; family Ceratodontidae; genus Neoceratodus; species Neoceratodus forsteri. The sequence goes on along the minus strand of CM057456.1, from coordinate 167,204,697 downwards.
TTGTCAGTGCCTGTCTGCCCCTAGCAGAGGCTGGGGGACATGGCTGCCACACTGTAGACAGGGAGGAGTCAAAGCAGATGCTTGGAGGGAGCACATGTGGACATGTGTGTGCTCCACTCCACAGGAGTCATTGGATGCCTTGACTCCATGGGGAGAAATGCCAGAAAAACCAATTGCCACAGCAGAATGGTGGAGGGTGCCTCACAGACCCTGCTCCCAGCCAACCACAGCACTGGCCCCTTGAATCTGGTCTCCGATGGGAGTTGGGGAACCCTGCCGGCCCCTCCGAGGGGTATGCCCTGGTGCCAGGTCAGTGCCCGATGCTGGACATTAGGGGACCGGGCTGGGGGCTCCCTCCAGAAAGTAGCTGGCATAATAAAGAGATAGCTAAAAAAAATGAATAAATAATGTGGCTTGTACTGTACTACACTGCAGTGATCATGATGGAAAGCATTTAAAGCAACACTAATGGGGAAAATAATTAGATATGCTGCTCACTGGTAGTGGGCTAGAGCTCAGGAAATGGCCAATCTGGAGACAGTGCTTGGGGAAAAAGAAGACTTCTGCAAAAAAGATCCCATGAAGCTAATTAATAAAAGCCTCATACCAGAAATCACCAGAATTAGGATTCAAATTATAAACCTAATGACTAGGAAAGCAGAGATACAGATATTGCGATTCAAACAGAAGTACTGGGCAAGCAGGGAGAAGATGAGTAAGCTCTTAGCTTTCTGCCTTCGTAAGCAACAAGCAGAACACCACACAGCTAGGCTTCAGAATTCCAAGGGGCATGTGCATTCCTGTACTAAGGCCATAAATGAAATAATGGCAGACTTCTATAATGTCCTATATGTGAGAGTCACAATTTTCCTTTCATTTCCACAACTGGATTTCTAAATAATGCCTCTCAGTGGCTTTTTGCATTGAGAGAGAGAGAGAGAGAGAGAGAGAGAGAAGTACTTATTTGGGTCTTTAAAAAGACTGCCTAGTTGCTCATTATGCAACACGCTTGAAAGGAATGTGTGTGATTCATTGGGAAAATTCAGGAGGCTTACTTGTCTGAAACTCTCATAGCTCGAATGGTAAGAGCTAAAGCAAGGATTGCTGACATCCTGGGTTCAAGTCCCAGTGAGATTCACACTTTTCCTATCATTTCCACAATTTGATTTCTATATCAATCTAGAAACCCTTTGAATATGCAGAAATGTGCTTCCTTTATAAATGACCTTGATCTTCCTAAATTATCGGGTGAACAGAAGATCACATTGGACAAGCCACTTACAAACAGAGGCCACACAAGCTATCAAAGATATGGCCCTACACAAATCCCCTGGCTATGATGGCTTTCCAGTACATTCTTACCAAATAATACCAGAAGTGGTGACCCAACCTATGCTGGACATGATTCAAAAAGCACACACAGACAGGACTCTCCCTAAGTCCCTTATAAAGGCCATTATAACCATTCTGCCCAAGGAGGGCAAAGATCCACTGCTCCCCTATAATTACAGGTGGATATCACTGATAACCTACTGGGTCATAATGTCGTACACTTAATAGCGTACAACATTATGGCTAATCTGATACAGTGCAGTATGCTACCGCTACTGGTGCAATACCACGTATACTGCTGTACGTGGTATTGCACCAGTAGCACTTTCCCAGGCAGAGGATAAGACCTCTGCTGGGAACGGGTTCTGACAAGCAGCTGCTGTGGCTCACAGGACTGAGTCACAGCAGTAGGAACCCAGGCACTGCATCTTGGACTGGGTTTGATTCCTGGTCCCAGAAACATTTTATGTTTTTATGACTTGTGCGCTCCCTAAGTTGAACCCCCACCCCCACAGTTGAGAATCTTTAGAGGAGGGTGGGCACATCCCATAATAGGGGTTTGGGGTAGAAGCTCCCCACAGAAAAAAGACATACCTCATGGTATAAATTTTCTTTGGAATGGAAAAATCTCAAAGTTCAGTAGAGCCAAATTAAGAACTTACTGGTCTAAGCGGGGCTGGAGCCTGCCATACTTTCTTCATTACTCCTCTGTCTTTAATGTGGCCAAAATCTGTAAACTATTTCAATCCTCTTGGGTTTGCACGCCAGCATAGGTGGAAATAGAAACTGGAATAATGGAGGGAGCATACCTCTCCTCATTCCTAGGGACTTCTCTCCCAGGTAAACTTCATAAATGGTTCAGGTAAACTTCATAAATGGTTCACAATCAGAGTGGCTCACAAAACTTGGGAAAAGGTGGGAAGGCTTACTAAATGTTTCTCTAATATAGGGGTGCATACCCATACATGGAACAATCCTAAGATATTGATAGGGGGTCAGCCTATAAAATAGAATGAGTAGATAGTGAATGGCATCTGCAGAATTAAAGACTTAATGATGCCAAATGGGGACTACTTTGAATCCTTCCTAAAGTTACAAACCAAGTTTACTATTTAAAAAAATGACTTGGGGGAGGGTGCTGTGGAGCCCAAGCCAGATGGCAGCAGATCCCTAGAGCTCTACAAACTTACTATAATAAATAATTTACTTCAGCGGTTTTCCTCTTTGCAAACCTGACAGACTCTAAAGAGACGGATTAAGGATATATCGGAGTACAATATGGGTAATCCTCGAAAGGAAAAACAATCTGGAGAGGGTGCTAAAGCAAAAGCGCAGTCTGGTGCTTCTACTTCACAAGGCACTTTGGGATGAGAGACGGACCATGAGGTTGGCACTAAAGAAGAGACCCTTCAATCGTTGGGAAAAAAGAAATCATTTGATCGCCACTGTGTCAGGATTGTCTAATAAATTTGATTCCCTCACTACAAGGGTTACCACAGTGGAAAATACCTTGGAGTCAGTCACTGGAGCAACAGAATCAACATGTAAAACAGCAGATGCAGCAATGAGGGCAGTGGCCTTAATAATAATAAAAAACATGCATCTACGCTCTCTGCTGGAAATGCTTGAAAACCAGTTGAGATCAACTAATGTATGAATCCTGGGGATAGTCAAGAGAAGTGAAGGAGACCATCTAATTTTATTTCTGCAGGAGTGGATCGTCCAGCAACTGGGAGCAGAGGCAACTCTAATAGTGCAGAAAATCCAGAAGGCCTACAGATTGGCCTTTCTGAAACGTCAGTATAATCCTGATGCTGCACGCATGGTGGTGATGGTATTGAATGGAGTGGGTTCCTGGGATGCATTAATGGCCCTGGCATATAGGAAGAATACCCTTCTTCATGAGGGAAATCAAGTGCCACTCTACCTCAATTTGTCATATGCAACCAGGCAGTGGAGAAAAAGCTTTGATGGTGTTAAAGTGATGCTTCGAGAAGTGGGAATTCCACATAGTAATCTTCCCAGCTCATCTGAGAATAGTATATCACAACAAAATCTTCCTTTTTTCAGAGCTTGCGGAGGCTCTAAAATGGTGCCAGACAAATGCTCCACCTCGGAGAAGAGAACTAGAAGAAGAGGAGGAAAATTTTCCAGAAGAAGAAGTACCATGAAAGACTTGATTGTCACATTAAGTCTTAAATTTTTGATATAGAGCTCAATTGGATGGGGGAGGTTTTCTTTATTTTCACCATGCTCTTACGAACAAACGTTTCAGGCAGTAATGTTTTCAGCTGGTCTGGACATGTTACTCTGGATATGAGCAATAAGTTTGGCTTTAACCTCATCTCAATGGGGCTCTGTAGACCAATGTTATAATCCTTGAATGGTTTTCAAAATAACTAAATGAATGTTGACCCTTTTTTGTTAAAAAAGCTACTTAGAGTAAGTGCCTAAGGGAGTTGTGCTGGTGTGGCAGATGAGGGAAAGCTGCTGTTTTAAAAATAGCTCAGGAGAGTTTTACCTTTAACACTCAGTTAGTGTATTTACTTTGAATGAGCATGTTGTTGATTTCTCTATTGTAGGGTAAATTCTGGACTTTCCTTATGCTATGGACATGCTGTTTGTTTTACCATGCAGTTTATGGACTCTATTGCAGCAAGTGGATTCTTTATCAGAGTTAATTAAAACTTGAGATCCCTGTATAAGACGTATCTTATTTCATTCAATCTACCAGCTTAGGTTATTAAGAGGAGTGGCACCCTCATCATACAGTATATTTCTATATTGAATGATGGTGATTTAACCATATGTTTGTTTCTTTTCAATGAATAAACATAAAGTTTAAAAACAAATGACTTCTAGAAATACTTGCAGATCAGAAATGTCTGGTGCTCCACCTGTAAAGCTGACAAAGCAGGAACACATTCCCGATTACCTGTTAATGTTTGGGGAAATACAGACAAGGGTCTGGCTGGTAGGATTTACAAATATCTTACAAATGCTGCCCCAGATCCCTCCATTCCAGCCAGAACACACTGGCAGAATATACTCCAAACAGAAATCTCAGAAGAATCATGGTTCCTAGGGTGGCAGTTAATGCACAATGCATGCATTGATCAAAATATCCTCCTAGTACAAAACAAAATATTACACTTCTGGTATAGAACCCCAGTATTGTTGCAGCAGATGGAGGTTCTCCTGCATAACAGATGCTGGAGGTGTAATGTGCAGGGAAGGGATCTCTTACATATTCTGTGTCACTGCCATCTCCTAAAAATGTTTTGGCCCAAATAGTCCAATACTGATCTGTGTTCTGGAGGTGCCCATCCCATGCTCCCCCAGAACTGATCATCTTAGGGTTGCCTTCAGGCAGGGCTCAATAACAGCCTAGTGCCAAACAATGGCTTATGGTAGACTTGATTGAGGCAAAACGACTGATTCTTCGCAGGTGGAGGTCTGCAGATATACCCTCAGTAAAAGAGTGGCTAGAAGCCATTGAGAAGGCAGTTACCTGCTTCAGGCTATTCTATATAACCCATTATAACCCAGGAAAATACAGAAGTATCTGGGGCCCTTATCTTCAATATTATGGAGTTGTTCTGAACAAGGCAATGTCCATGAATGCAAAGGATCTCCTGTGACCCCCATGGCTAGACAAATGGGAAGCTCCTGGACATGAATGTTGACTGACATTTTGCATGTTATCCACTTTAAACTTAGTTCATACAGAAACATGATGTATAATTAATAGTCTGCAGAAAGCTGGATGATAATGAATAACAGACTAGTTGACAATTGTTAAGTATAACCTGATGTTATGTAACTATAAAATAACAATTGAAATACCATACTGTCTGAATATGACCTGTTCTGTATAAGTGGTTCTTGTTTTTCATATTGTTGTAACCTGATGCACTTATATAAAACCGTGTATCACAAATCATAGAACTTAATAAAAAGATTAACTGCAAAAAAACACTGCAGTAATCATTAGGTAAAAAAAGTAGTTTTGCACATAAAGGGCTAATTGGATCAGCCTCACACTTGGGTGTGATACTCTTATTGCTGACAGTTCCCCTTTAACATGAAAGGAGAGCACATGCAATTCATAAAAGAAACATTTCTCAAAGAAAGACTGATGCCAGATACTTTTTAAACATTCTACAATGCTGATAGATAGCTACTTCAAAAGGTTTGACTGGCCTTGCTGGCACCCTGGGTTAGAATTCAGCAGAAAAACAGTCATTCCAGTATATTTTGTAGTCTTGAATATAGGATAGCTAAATGAATAATGGTGCTTACCCCCACAGACAATCTGCATCTCACCCATAGAGGTCTACAGGGACTCTGTATACACACAAACTCTAGGGTCTCACCATCCCCCGACCAGGGCCCCAGTGAACTACTGGAACAAACAGCACAAGAAAAGCACAATAGGCAAACATATTAATTGTTTTTTGCTTTTCGTTTGTTTGATTCTAGACTCACCAACATTGTCCATTTTTGGCCTGATTGTCTGCCAGAATATGCTTGTATGCAGGGTCCGGGCTTCTGTGCTGAAAGTGGGAAAGAGACGAATCCGAGGACAGACTGGCGAGATGCCCTGGGAGATAGAGAGCCAAGAGGCTCCTATGCCTGTTACTGCATCAGGCTCCTGAGTTGGCTATAGAGGGACTAGTCCAGGGTTAATCTTTCTGTATGGGGTCTCTGGGTTGGGTTCAACATGTGAGTGCAGCAATCACATTGTGATGTTGGGTGATCTAGGCAGGAGTTGTATGCTAAAGCCTGCATCTGGGGTTTGCATATTGCCCACTTGGATCATGTGCTATTTCCAGATCTCTTTTCTAGTCTGCTTCTTCCAGCTGTGGCTTTGGGTACTTCCCTAGCATACCTCTCAACCTTTTGCCACTGAAATGAGGGACATGGACATTTCTGGACACTCAAAATGAGGGATAATGAGGGACATGGACCCTCAGAATGAAGGATTCACACTCATACATAGAGTTAAACTCTCAGAACAGTGTAGAAATCATTGTGTTTACTTGTAAACAGTTTATTTTTGGTTTAGCTTCTTAGAATATTATGATTTCTTTTTTAAAGCCTGACTTTACAGCATATTCTCTATGTGGGTAGCACCCTTTCCATGACAGACAAATGAGGGACAGGGCAGTTTTAAGTGGTAAAATGAGGGACGCCCCTCATAATAAGGGACAGTTGAGAAGTATGCCGGTAAGCACGTATGAAAGAAAATCCAGCCCCTTGAGACAGTTGGACCCATGAATAGAACATCTGACATGGGTGACTACCCAACAGGAAGCCCCCATCCCAATAAATTGATAATTGGCTCCCACAAAATATAGCCAACAAACAACTCTAAGTGCAACAACAAAAAATGAGGCATGCATGTGCGATCTGCAGTCTACAAACCTCCCCTATGTCTTGCTTCTGCAGACATGGATGAGTACCTCACAGTCCACAGAGTCCCACCACCACAGTGGCACTACAGTAGGACTTTTGACTCCGTGATAATGCATTCTCATAGCAATGCCTCCAATGCAAGATAACCTGCGAGCCTCAAAACCCTCCTTCATGCAGTCAAAACCTCAACAGAGCCTTCAGGCAGAAGGAAATCCTTCAGTTGCCCGATAGTGCAGGTATGCATCAATAGCCCTATGCGGAGAGATTAAAGAACCTTAATATGCACAACCTGGAAGAGAGGAGGGATATGATACAGACCTTTAAATACCTCAAGGGGATATACAAGGTACAGAAAGGAAGTATTTTTCAGGAAAAAAGGATCTCAAGAACAAGAGGAAAGATATGAAGCTGGAGGGGGTAGATTCAGGAGAGATCTGAGGAGGTACTTCTTCACAGAAAGAGTGGTGGATTCCTGAAACACGTTCCAGCAGAGTTGCTGGGGCAGAAGACAGTTCAGTGGGGGGTCAAAAATGCATGAGGTAGGCATAAGAGTATCTTAGGGCAAAGCAAGGAAAGGGAGGCAGAAAGAGCCAGAGATCGATGCTGTGATACTGTAGGTAGGGAAAAATGGGCAGACTAGATGGGCCAAGCGGTCCTTATCTGCCATCAAATACTCTGTTACTATGCCCAGTGCTGCTGAGGTAGGACACTATACCGAAATCTGCATTTTCCTCCATTTTCTTTTCTCCCTGGCCCCTTCCACCACAGACATTTGCACTTTTAGTCCACAGGACCTGTGGACTGTATATATCCTGACTTGTCTAAGGCTTTTGATATCATACCACAGCTATTATTAAAAAAATGGTAGAAATTAAATTAGACCACAGGGTGGTACAGTGGGTCTGGCAGTGGCTGGGTGATAGGACTCAGAGGGTGTGCATAAATGGTTAGTATTCTGATCAGAGACCTGTGACTAGCGGAGAGCCATAGGGGTCGGTCCTTGGGCCTATGTTGTTTCAGATTTTCTTCTCAGACATGGAAAAAGAGGTTATGAACTGGGTAACAAAATATGCAGATGACTCAAAACTAGCAAGAACTGTACAGACAGCAGAAGGACAGGCAGATTTACGAAATTATCTGAACAAAAAAAATATCTGAGCAAAAAAACAAGGGATGTCTTTCAATAAAGAAAAATGTTGTATGTTATATCTTGGCAACCAGTCAAATACAGTCACTTACTTAATAGATGGAGTGCCATTGAGAGTGTCTCAGTAGGAAAAAGGCCTTGGGGTAATATTTAACAATAAGCTAAACTCTAACCTTCAGAGTGAAAGCCAGCTTGTTAAGGCTAACAGGGTACTATACACAATAAAAAAAAATTAAAGAGCAGGAGCTGTGAGGTAATAATGCCATTATGTAGGAATTATATAAGATCGTTATTGGACTATGCAAGCCCAGTTTGGAAACCAATAGATAATTAGTGAATAATAAACTGGAAACTGTGCAAAGGAAAACAACCTAATGGGTATATGATATAAAGGATCTATCATATCAAGAATGCCTAAAACACTTGGGATTAATGTCATTCAAGACAAGAAGGATTAGAGGAGACTTATTACTATGGTATGGTGCCATGCAGGATGGACATCTGTTAAACGAGATGTGATAAGTTTAAAAATGATACAAAAAGTGCCAGAGGCCACCCCCTACTGCTTAGGCCACAGGGGTTTAATATGACCAGAAGGAAGGGATTTTATACCTAAAGGGTGGTGAATCCCTGGAACAAACTACTGCTAAATATTATTGTCAGTGAAAATAAACAGCAGATAAAAAATAGACAAGAATATCAATGATGGAAACATACCAGCTTATTATGTATGACTAGTTAGGAGCATTTACGGGCTCACTGCCTTCTTTTCACTCCTTACACCTTTGTATGTACCTTTGTATTAACATAATGACATGCTGGTACAAGACTGGCTGGCATCTCCACTAAAATGAACCATGGCTGCTGTGCTCCCTGGGCCATGGTGGCAGCAAACATGGAGTTAGGCTGCCACCTCCCACTGTAGGATGAGGGAGTCTATACTGTACAAATATTACATCAGTCTCATGCTCACCTGCAGACACCACTACTCCCGGATTACTTTATCACTTTAAACTTTTTATTGGTATCAGATAAACTTTTACACACGTCAGTGAATGAGAGGTTGCAATAAAACATATTTCAAAGCATTCTTGTTGAAAACATGAATACAATCAATGAACCTTTTATCCAGAACAAGGAAAACATGTTACATACTGACCTGGAACATGTCTCATGAGTACAATGCAAGGTCAGAAGATTAGATCATGTACAATCATGACAACTGGTATGATTCTATGGGCAATCCTGGTTGCACTGGATGCATGGAGCCTCCTAGTCTGAAATAAAACAATATAAACACAAAGCATACAAATCTAACACTAAAATGTAAACCAGAACTATATACAGTGCTCCCTCTCTATAAAGAACTCCTCTATAACAAACCCCTTCTTATAGCAAAAAACTTTGATGGCTCCCATTGCTCATTAAGTAGGCATATTAACCCTTGCTGTGCCGTGGACTGATATATCAGTCCAGAATTCCTATACATTCTAATTCTGCTGGCAGCCTCAGGGTAAACACATAACTATAGTGAACACCTAGCTATAGCACACACATCAGCTGGCTCCAGAGATGTTCACTATAGAGAGGGATCACTGTACATACAGTAGACAGCATGAGGGTGTAACTATACAAGCCTGCTACACTATCCTGAGGCATGCAGAATGGGTGAGTAGTGTGTGTTACCCCAATTAGCCAACACCTGTTCAAGTGTGAACATAGATCATATATGGTTCCCATCAACTGAAGAAGCGGGAGATCTGAATGGCAAGTAAATGAGAAAGTCTGTCCAATTCAGCTAGGTTTGTTAATGTAGTAAGCAATTTCCCAATAGTAGGCACTATTGTACTGCACCATTTGCAAATCAAAAGGCCCTTCATTTGTATTCTTAACATACTAAGCCATCTATACTCCTATGGCAACATGATCTGTGTTGCAGGCTTAGTACCTAACAGAAAGAAGGATTGTGAGTGGGATATGGGTTTGCCAATTACCTTGCATCCCAACTGGCCTTCCTGTTGCTAGAAACCCAGAATTTTGGGGCAGGTCCATAATATGTGGTATAAATCTCATGCAGGATGGGAGCATCTCCAGCAATTGTCATGACTAAGTAGCCTAGCCCTATGTAGAATCATGGGGGTTCTGTACCAGGAGTGTAAGATTTTATTTTATATCAACCTAATCCGGACATCTTTATACTGGACATATTGTGAGCAGCACACCAGCATTGCTCCCACTAGGCATCAGTTATAGTTAGGCACAATTCTTTTTCCCTTTCGCTTTTGGAGTCAGTGGATTGGCTGGGCAGAGTATCTTGAATTGAAGAATAGATGTTGCCCGCCAATCCTTTGGACCTGGAAAGCCATTTTGCAAGAAGGACTGAATTCTTGCTGCTGCTCTGGGACAGTGTTTGAAAAAGAGGCTTACTGCATCCCTAATTTGCAGGTATCTCCAAAAGTCAGAGGAAAGGAGGCACCACCTATTCTGTAGTGTTTTGAAATCAGCTAACCTTTCATTTTTTGGGTCCAGGAGATCAGGGAGAAATAATTTATCGTTATCAGCCCTTTGCTTCCAAGCAATAGGTCAGTCTGCAATTTGAATATTAGGAGTGTTCCATAAGGGGGTGTACTGGGGGGAATTGAGAGGCTTCCCAGCCTCTAAAGAAGCTGTCGCCAGTACTTTGTGGTTGGGCCTATTTTAGGGTGAGGAATCCTGGTCCTAAAGGAGGTGGAGTGCAACAGAGCGGCCAACGTGGTTAACCCCCTCCTACTGCAGTTCCATCTGTACCCACTGTGGGGTCATTTTTGTGTATGGCCAGAACCAGTGTAAGGTTTGTACTGCCTGGAATGCCAGTTTATACCCTTCCATCCAGGGGAGGCACCAACCCACCAACCACCTTGTTTCCAATGAGATCTTAGCTTATTTCGACTAAATCTGGGCTTCCTTCCCTCCCAGATAAAATCCCCCAGTAGTTTATTGATTTTGAGGTACAATTAGCAGTGAGCTCTGGTGGTTATGTGATAGTAAATAAAATATTCTAGGGGATGTGATCATTTTTAATCCTGAGATCTTCCCTGCCATGATAAGTCTCAGAAATTTCCATCTGTCTAGTTCATTTCTGTAGGCATGCGGAAGGGGTTGTAGATTGATTTCCAAAATCTGTTCAGTTTTTGGCATTATTTTAATCCTAAAGTAAGTAATCTCTGTTTGTGCCCATTTTAGGCCTTGGGACTGAGCTATGTGCAGTTGACAGTGCTGATTTAAAAGGAGTATCTTGGTTTTGGATTGATTCATCCTCAGGCCCAAGAGTTCTGAGAAGATGTTAAGTAGGGTCAACAGGGGGTTTTGTCATTTTTAAGCATCAGCCAGGGGGATTAGGAGGTTGTCTGCATACATTAAAGTAGAGAAACATTCCTTCCCCAATTTTAGACCATGGATATCTTTATGCTGTCTGATTGACGATGCCAGAGGTTCCACTGCCAGCACAAAAAGCAAAGGGGATAAGGGGCACCCAGTCAAACAAATGTATTAGATTCGTCTGACATGACCTTTCTGAAGTGAATCCATGCTACCTTGGGTCCTATGCCCCGCTGACCTCTAGGTACTCAACAATTCTTTCCTTCAGAAGTGATTCCATAATTGTCCCTGCCACTAAGATCAAGCTAACAGGTCTGTAGTTTCCTGCCTCTGTTTTGCTCCCACATTTGTGAAGGGGAATCACATCTGCCCTCCTCCATTCCTTAGGTAACACACCGTCCTCCCCAGATTTGTTAAAATGGGTAGTCAGTGGTGTCACTAGTTCTCTCCTTAGTTCTTTTAGAATTCTGGGGTGAATCCCATCAGGCCCCATTGCTTTGTCCACCTTCAGTTTTAGGAGTTCTTTCAGAACCCTTTCTTCTGTGAAATGACTGGCATCAACACCCCTATCCAGAGTGCTTCTATTGATTGGATTAGGTACCCTCCCTCCTCTTCTTTTGTGAATACTGAGCAAGTATTCATTCAGTATCCTGCTTTTTCACTGTCCTGTCTGCCCACCCACCCTCCCTTTATTAAGCCTCACTATCCCTCCCTTGGTCTTTCTTTGCTCCCTAATATACCTATAAAAGGTTTTATCCCCCTTCTTAACCTAGTTGGCTATCTTTTCCTCGATTAGGGCCTTTTTCTTTTCTGACTGCCATCCCCGCTTCCTTCTGCTTTAACTGGTACAGTTCTCTGTCCTGCTCCTTCTGTGTTTCCTTATACTTCCTGAATGCTATGTTTTTCTCCCTAACCTTCCCATCACCTCTTTTGAGAACCATAGAGTTTTTTCTTTCTTTTGATTTGTTTATTTGCTTCACACAAAGGCATGTTGCCTCTGTGATGGCAGTTTTGACATTTCCCCATTGTTCCTCCACCCCTTCTTCTTGCCTGTTTGCTAGCGCTTTTCCTGAAGCACTTTCCCATTTTGACAAAGTCAGCCCTCCTAAAGTCCAGTACCCTCACGTTTGTATGGCTTGACTCTGCGGCTGTGTTTATAGTGAACCACACTGTTTGGTGGTCATTTGTTCCCAGATGGCTACCCACATCTATACCTGAGATCCTCTCTCCATCCCCGTTTGAGAGTACCAGGTCTAAGATTGCTTCCTCCCGACTGGGTTCTAACACTAGCTGTCTGAGGCATGAGGTAGAGCATCGAGAATGACCCTGCTCTTGGATGTGGCTGCAGCAAAGGTGCTCCAGTTAACATCTGGCATATTCATGTCCCCATCAACAATACCTCCCCTTTTTCTGCTATCCTAAGGATGCCTTCTATCATTTCCTTGTCCATTTCCTCCCCCTGAGATGGGAGTCTGTATACAACCCCCGTGTGGATTGTGGTGCCATTTCCAGTCTCCAGGATGACCCACAGTGCCTCCTCTCCTCCCTGTTTACCCTTTAGTTCCATTGCTTTGATCCCGTCCCTTATGTAGAGAGCTATTCCTCCTCCTCTTCTACCCTCCCTGTCCCTCCTGTAGATTGCGCACCCTGGTATGTTGAGATTCCAGTCATGGTTCTCTGTGTGCCATGTTTCTGTGACTGCCATGATATCCAGGCATCCCTCTTCCATCATGGCCAACAGTTCAGGGAGCTTGTTCCCTAGACTATAGGCATTGGTACTCATTAGCCTCTATTTTTTTGATGGCCATACCACTTTTTGCCCCATGCCTGTCCTTACTGCCTTTGCCTTTTTCTCCATTTACCCCTGCCCTTTTCCCTATCGACTTCTCTATCTTGGTGTTTACCTCACAAACTACCCTGATTTTTTTGGGGGTGGATACCATTTCCCTGCTCTTTTTACTGCCTGCCCCCTTGACTAGTTTAAATGCTTCCTAATGAAGCATTAAAATCTATCACCTAGGATCTTGGTTTCCCTCCTGGACAGATGCAGACCATTGCGCCAATGTAGACCTGAATCCCTCCAGGTGGACCCCAATCCCCAATGAATCCAAAACCCTGAGCTGTGCACCAGTTTTTCAACCATTTATTGAACTGCATGATGTGGAGCGCCCTAATCTCTCCCATGCCAAAGACAGGCAGCACCTCTGAGAAGGTTACAGTGTGTGCTACTTTTCTAAGGCTCCTCCCCAACTCCTCAAACTCCTCCTGCACTGCTCTGATCCCTATTCCTTCCAGGTTATTTGTCTCTATGTGGACAATGACATCCAGTTCCCTCCCCCATACCTAGCTGTTCAGCTTTTGAGTATACCTGGCCTAGAGCTGTAGCGGTCTGAGGGGCTAGGGCTTACAGTATTTCCACTGGAAACCCATCTACCCTTCAGATGAACCTTTTGGGAGTGAATGAATAGTGATGGTAATTTTCTCTACTGTCGTAGGGGGGCCTCAATGGGCTGTTTTTACTATGGGGTCGGCTTAGGGAGTGTGAGTGCATTCAGGAATGTCTGGATCCCCTCTGGGGTTTTGTTATGGGAAGCGGTAGACAGGGCAGAACAGAACAATGACATAATATTGTTTATTTCATGAGGGTTGGTCTGAGTCTTGCCCTGGGGGTCATTCAATCCTGCTATGTATCTGTCAGCCTGCTGCTTACACAGTTGGTAGGCCAGGATCCCCCCCTCCCCACCTTCCCAGTATTTTTTTTTTTTTACCAAGAGAGAGACACACTAAGCTGAAAGCTTGTTTACAGGTGCGACCTGGGAGCACAAGGAAGTTAAGTGACTTGCTCGAAGTCACACAGTATGCAAGTGGGGGTTGTGGGATTTATGCCTTAGGTGAAGAATTGCAATTTTAGCCTTTCTGGAGAGTAGAGAATTAATTTCCATTCATAGGCCTAGCAACTTTCGACCTAGACTGGAATTGGGGGATGGGTGTTGCTGGCCTTTAAATAATGCTTCTGTAGACTTCAGTTCTTCCTCCAAGTCATGTAACTTCTGGTCTCTGCGCTTTCGTCTTCATGCAGCAAAGCCTATGATTTTCCTCTGAGTAGTGACTTTGAAAGCTTCCCACATCATTCCCGCCAGCACGTCAGCTATTGGGTTCTCCTAAAAGAATAATGACGTCTCTCTTTTCAAGCAGGGGAGAAATTCTGGGTCACATAGTAAAAGGGGGTCTGGTCTCCAGAAGGGGGATGACTGTGCTGGGGTGCACAACTGCAGATGTAATTGCACTGGAGCACAGTCTGATAGCACTAGTGGGAGGTGGGTAGTATCTATAGCTTCCTGTGTCAGATTGGAGGAGGTGAGCCAGAAGTCTAGTCTGCTATGGGATCCATGCACTGCTGAGTAGTATGTATAATCCCACTCTCTGGAGTAAAGCATGCACCAAATGTCTGTTAGGCCAGAGTCCTACATCATCTGATGTATGGACTGTGCTCCCCTAACATGTGTTTTTTTCCCTGAAGTGCTTCTATCCACCATACTGGCAAACATTAAGTTGAAATCTCCCAACCAGAATAGGGGTATCAATGGAGGTTAGTGACTGTATCTCACTAGCTAAGGTGTGAAAGACATGTGGGGCATCTTCATTTAGGGCATACATGTTGCAAAGGAGAAGGGGACCAGCAGTGGTAGAGATCAGAGTCAATACCCACCTTCCCTGTGTGTCTGATTGTGATTTTAAAACTTTCCACTTGAGGTTCTTGTGAAAAAGGATCACTACACCACATTTCTTGGTTGGAGCACATGCATGGATTTCTTGACCTATCCAGTCTCTAACCAGAAAGGAGTGATCACATTGAATAAGGTTGGTTTCTGGCAGAAAAGCCACCTGAGACTTTGACCTTTTGAGATGTGTAAGGATTTGTTTCCATTTGATGGTGGTATTTAAACCCCTAACATTCCATGTGTGCAGGATAATGTCATCCATGATTGAGGAAAAGGGGACCTCATGGATTGATATGTGACTTGCTCATCTCTGCTGGCCAAAGTCTCAGGGCTATTCCACATGCCCCTTTCCAAAAGTACCACTTCCATCCTCTCTGAATGCAGAACCTTCTGTTAATGTGGAATTGTGCCTTGCCTACATATTTCAGCGAACTACTCATGCTGTCTTCATCTTTATTCATATCAAATAAAATACAATACAATGTTAACCAATAAAGAACTGTCACAGCTGGTGAGAAAACTATACTACTATTTACATTTAAGCTAGTGAAACACTCTGGGAAGTGACATGGGCAAAAGGCCAGAGGCAAACTACCATGCATTGCTAGCCTGGTGTCCCTGGGGTTGTCGCAGAAGAGGCCCCCAAGAGGGTGATCATTTCTGCAGCCTGTATAGCAATTAGAGCCCATTGTGGTTGTAGGTGCTATCTTACACCTGGGGCATACAAATACCTTTGTGGTCTCTGTCACGAGAAAAACCCTCTAATATTATTATGTATGATATTTGTAATATAAAAATATAGTATATGATTGTCTCATATAAGTCAATCTGTGGTTCCATGGCCACCCCAGGTTTCAGTGAAGCTACAGGATATGTAAACTGACCAGAGAATGTGTGAAATTGACAAGTAAAGGGAAAACCTAGAGTTTCCTGTTCTGTTCTTAATAAAGGCTCTGGCCATCTGCTAGAGGATAAGCCTAATAAACTTTTATGATTTCCTAGAGGAAACTGTTGATAACAGCAATGTGTTAAAACATTGTAAACCCTGTTGATCTTCCTTGGGAAACAGAAACCACAACCAGTTCAAAGAAATGTTTAATTAAAAGATGCCATATTTAGGAAATGTTTTTTTTTTCTTCTAATGTACCATTAATGTTAAAATACCTCCTGGCAGGAAATTATGTTTATACAAATTAATTCTAAAAGGAGGAGCTAGATAAATCACCAGGGGGGGAGATAAAGTTGAAAATGTATCATTGTTTCTGGTATGTGGGATATACCATTCTTAGGACTGTGAGAGAAAGACAGTTCTCTGAAATAACAAGCACTTAAAGGAAGCACTTAGATAGAGAAGAATTAAGTGCCTGTGGTAGGAGTCTGGATTTCTGTAACTTTCCTTTTTATTTTGCAGATGACTGTGAGATTTGTAATATTTGTTCTGTATATTATTTTATCTGTTTTTATCGTATTCTAGTAAATCACATTTTCTTGAATTACTGCCTATGTCTTCCCAGTCCTTTTCGCATGTGATTGCTGAAACCTGTGTTTAAGTCTGACAACTGTTTAAAAGTCTTGATGGTGTTACTAAGCTTGAAAAAGGTACACATATACCTAAAGTCTCTTATAGAGTTTTAAGGGTTCATTTTGGAGAACTGGCCAGGTGCCCCTGGCAAAGGATTGTACTGCAATCCCTGAAGAGGGTACATATCTGAGTCTGTACATTGGGTATGCTAGTATAAGGTTCACAGTTTGAATCCCCCCAGAACTTGAGGCTAACAGGTGATTCGGACCCAAAAGCAGACAGGAGGGTTACCCTGTCTGTTACCTGTTCACACTATTGCACTCTGAGGTTGGCACTGTGGGAGCAGAGGGACTGACCTGTGGAGTGCATTTGTGACAGTCTCAAGCTAATGAATGATGACACTGGTTGGTGCATTCTTGAAAGAAAACAAAAATCAGTACAAACTAACACCTTCTACCAGTAATACAGTGCCTTACTGTACAGAATGCCCTTGTACTGGCTGCAATTAAATGCTGTTATCAACCTGTGTTCTATGTTGTTAGCAACTATTGCTGAGACATTAAATGACGTGCTTAGGCCACAGCTACTATCCTAACCATGGGCATATGAACGACAGCTACTGCTACATTAATCTAGCAGATAGGTTGGTGTAGACCTGCTGTTTACTCTTTCAGAAAACGAAGATGATAAGCCTACATTACATAGTACTGACAAAGACAGAAGGAAAAGGCGTACTCGTTTCATGGCTGCTATTTACAAATATCCATGTGCTTTATGAGTCAAACCTGCAGAAGAGAGAGAAAAAGAAAAAAAAAACACATATATTCATGCCAGCACAATCAGGGTATCTGTCCTTCTTAGCTCCAGATGATGGCTATTAATTATAAGTCAGTGCCGTTAAGAGCTAACAGCTAAGGACAGCAGGTCAGGATGCTGGGGATGACAAAACATATAGTCACCTACTCAGTATGAGCAATTAAAGGCAAGAGGTCAGACATGCTGAAAGTGCACATCTGGGAGTGACATGGGGTGGTGTGAGGCCTTGCATCCTAAACTAAGACCCCTCCATTGAGTCTCCCTTGAGGGTCCTTACAAGATGAACCATAGCCCCCAAACCCTCCCCAGAATCCTCTCCACACCTTCAATCAGCAAACAAAGCATAATGACTACTTATTTGACATTAACTTAGCCAGGTTCTGGTATAACCAACCAAGGAAGCTGTTGTCCTTCTGCAATTGGTGATCGTGGTGTGGCCTGTTTCAGTAGACTAAAATCCACAGTGGCACTGGTGTCATCTTCTGCTTGCATAGGGGGTCCCTAAACTACCACAGCCACCCAGGATTTTGCTGCTGCACCTGACTGATCCCAGTTTGAACCTGCATCTGATTGATAAATGTCCTCATTGAGGGCTGCAGCAGTGGTAATGGATGCAAGTGGAGTGTACTTGTTATTCGAGAAATAGAGGCTAAAAGTTTCATCTTCCACTGGACCCCTGTTTCCATGATCCACACTGTAGCTCCTCAGTCCTCCCTGACATTTGGGTGCTCTTATTCTGAATGCCATGTCATTGTTGCCTTTTCCTTGATCTGGCCAGGAAGGCCCATGCCTCATGCTGTTCTCATATTTGGGACTTCTCATATAAATCTTGTCATCAATTTTGATGATCATCTGCATGTTGTGTTGTGTCAATATCCTGCTGTCGTCCATTCTGGTAATGCCCCGCAGAGCTCATGGAGCAGATCTTGCTCTCGGCCAAGTTCTGTGCATGTAGTCCATAAGGGCCTCTGGTGAAGAAAAAAGCAGTGGTGCCCCATTCACCACAATCCACAGCATAGCCAGGTATCTGAGAGAATGGGGGACTTCCAGGGCACGTAGCATTCGGCAGGCTTCAGTGTACTCTTTCCGCCAGTTGGAGAGTTCTTTAGAAGAGTTCTGGAACATGTGCAATCTATTAGCTCACCATTTAAGAGTTCCCAGCTCCCTTGCCTTTTGCAAAACCCTTACTCTTTAGCTGCAGTTTAGCATATGAGCCAGTATTGGCTGAGGCCTTTCCCTGGGCTTGGGTGGAGGATTAAGCCTGCGGTGTGCCCTCTCAATGATCAGTGGAGTTCCCTCTGGAAGCTGTACAATCCATGGCAGTTCTTTCTTTCTTTCTTTCTTTCTTTCTTTCTTTCTTTCTTTCTTTCTTTCTTTCTTAGAAAAGTCAGATTTACAACCTTTGAGTCATGGACTCATTTACAAAGACACCTTGTCACGGGGGGGGGTAGACAGAGTTACATAGTGTAGTTACAACAGTGAGAACAGTACAGGTGCAGAACATTAAACATAGAGTACACATAGGTTAAATAATAATATTACTCATAATAGGTTACAATCAAATACAAGGTACCCAAGGGTTACATTGGGGGTACAGCCCTGGACATACCTAGATAATACCTGGAGAGGGTGGAGGTAGGGATGGGGCATGAGGTGGGAGGAAGGGGAAGAGGATAGGCTGTCCAAAGGATGTTGTCAAGTCAGGGAGGACTGACAGGAGGATCTCGCAGTGGGATTAATTAGGTGCATCTACAGCAACGAGCGTCAAAGAGATGGTTCCGGAGGGCAATTTTGAAGGGACCAATTTTGGCAATGTCTGTGATGCAGGGTGGGAGGGAGTTGAACCAAGCAGGGGCTTGGTAATGGAAGGACCTCTGGGCTAGTGTGGTCTTGGTTCTGGGAACTAGAAAGGTGGCCTTGACAAAGCTATTGGTGGCAACAGACAAGGACGCACACTGTAGGGAAGCAGAGAACCCTGGTGGGAGAAGAGCCTTAGAAGAGATTTTTTGGCAAGTAGGCAGGTCTGGTAGTGCAGACGGTTCTCAAAGGTGAGGAGATTGATGGTGGAGTAGAACAGGCAAGTGTGAGTGTGGCTAGGGACTCCATTCAGGAGCCTGCAGGCCTTATTTATTGAAAGCTGGATTTTAGTCAGGCGGTATTGTCCGCCGCAGCATAAATGGGCATGCCATAGTCCACTAGCAACAGGACAGAAGGGGTGAAGGCCAGTAGGAGGGCAACTTTGGGGAGACAATCTCTATGATGGTATAGTAGACCTATCCAAGAATTTATGGTGGAGGATAGGGCATTGATGTGGGTGTGGATGGTGAGAGCTGAGTTGAAAGTGATGCCTAGATATTTGTAAGAGGTCACTTGCTCCAGCGGGTGCAGAGTGCTGCGGAGAATGAAGAAGGGGGCATTCTTAGCCTTGTTTTAGTGATGGGAGAAGAGCATTAGTTTTCTTTAGGTTAATGACAAGTAGGTGGTCAAGGAACCTCTTTTCAGCTTGGTAGTAGGTGTGCTGGAGGGATACCTGGAGAGAAGAAGGATCGGGGTGGGATGCAAAGACAACCACATCGTTGGCATAGAGGAGCATTTTTCCTGTGCAGGAGCTGGGGAGAGTGTTGAGGTTGAGGCTGACAAGTACAGGGCCCAGAATGGAGCCCTGGGGTACCACGGAATGAACGGGCTGCGTATTGGACAGGAAGCTGTTTATCTTCACACGCTAGGATCTAGCAGAGAGGTAGCTGGAGAACCAGGCAAGAGGACCAGCGGAAAAGCCAAGTTGGTGGAGGGAGTCAAGCAGGAGGTGGTGACAAACAGTGTCAAAAGCCTTGGAGAAGTCTATGAACACTGTACTGGCAAGGCTGCTGGAGTCAAGAGCAGAGTGCAGATATTGAGAGAACTCCAGGAGAGCAGTAGTGGTACTGTGCCCTGGGCAGAAACCATGTTGTTCTGGGAACATTATGTCATATTCGACCAGGTACTCAGAGAGTTGAATAGACACTATTTTTTCTAGGGCTTTAGAGAGCGGAGGGGAGGATAGAGTTCGGCTCGTAGTTGTTAGGTGTGGACTGATCTCCACTCTTATGTATAGGGGTGATTTCGGCTGATTTCTAAGCACTGGGAAACTGACCAAGGCATAGAGACCAGTTTAGTAGGTCTGTAAGGTGGACTAGGATGACATCCAAGACCAGGCGGAGGATCCTGGAGTCTAGGAGGTCACAGCTGGGGTTGTTGCTACCAAAGGCTTTTAGCAGGTGCAGCCTGGCTACATGGGGGGATATAATGTGCAGGTAGAAAGGAGGGTGATCCAAGGCAGTTTGGATAGTGGCAGGGATTGGGTCAAAAAAGTTCTTTGGGAGGAGAGAGCTTAGGTCAGAGAAGGTAGTATTGAGGCAATCAGCTATGCGCGTTGGGTCGATGGTGACGGTGCCATCGATGGACAGCTGGGATGGTGGCGGAGCGGATCTTCCTGTTAAGCTCCTTTATGCTGTCCCAGAAAGTCCGGGTGGAACCCCAGGTGGATGTGAGGGTGGTCTGATAGTGCTCTGCCTTGGCCCATCTAATGGTCCAGGTGCACCGATTACCGACCGCATTGTAGGCATGTCTGTCAGTCAACTTGCCTGATTCAATAGCGATGTGCCAGAGATTATCCCTATGCTTAAGTTTTTGGGTAAGGGATGGGGAGATCCATGCGACATTTTGTTTAGTATGGATTCTGGTGTGGGGGGCCAAAAGGTCACAGGCCTTGCTGAAGGCATTGGTAAAGAGGTCTAGGGCAGAGTCAATATCAGGGGTGTGACAGATGGGGGACCAGTCCAGCTGTGCTAGATGCAATTTCAGCTTTCTGAGATGCCCGGGGCTTAGGCACCAGCGCAAGGTGGCCTGGGACACAAGTTTTAGTATGGAGGATGACCAGAGACAGGACAGGTGAGTGATCACTACGTGAGTCGGGGAGGAAGTTGATATCCCAGATTTTAATGAGGGTGGTTCAATAGTATTACATCCATTAGGGTGCTGGAGCCACTTGTCCAGTTGAATCTAGTGGGCTGGGTGACTAACTGGGACATGTCCAGGGCAGCTAAGGAGTCCCTGGTATGGGAGGCAGTGGTACCAAGCCAATTGATGTTAAGGTCACTGAAGATGAGTTGCTCGGCTTTGTGTGGTAGGGGTATGTAGGAGACCATGAGGAAGAGTGGGCCCCTGGCTGAGTCAGGGGCAATTTTTAGAGTGAGGGCTTGGGCGCCATAGTCAAGCTTGGGGGCAGGAAGTGCATGGCTTATAAGGGTGTCCCGCATGTAGATTGCACACATTTTTGAAGGAAATCTGTGGCATTACCACACTCAACCCCTTCTGGAAAACCAAAGATCTGGATATTATTTTGCCATCCTCTATTTTTGAGGTGGTCAACTTTGTCTTAAAGACTTCAGATGACAGATGTCTGCTCCCGGACAGTGGCCATGTGAGCTCCTCAATAGCCAAATCGTGTGAAGCTGTTTTTCACTTAGTTTTGTAAATTCTGATGTCCAGCTGAGGTAGTGCAAGTGTGGTATATTTAGATGCTACAGTAATGTGCGCCATCTTTTTCATTAACATGGAGAACATCTCACTAATGGATGCGGAGTCCATGCTCAGATTCCCATCAGTCACCATGCACTGTCAGGCTGTACTCTGATTCTTACTCTCAGTAATTCGTTGGCTGTTTTGCACAGATCTATGAACGAGAAATATTGCTGGAACCTAAAAGTCCTGTACTCCCTCTTATTGCTGCTGGTACTGGTAGCCTTTGTGAAAATAGGTGAAATATAAAGCCCCAGGTATACAGAGTAGTGGGATTAATCCACCATCCTGTTTGGGGCCAAGTCATGCCCCCCTCCCCGATGACCTTATAATAACATTAGTAAAATTAACAACATGTCTAAAAGCCTTGCTAACAAACATCACATAAGAGGTTAAGAAGAACTGGCACTGCTAAAAGTTGTGAGTATATTTTTTTTTTCGGTTGACATAAACTGTCGTTTGAAACAGTTTGCCATTCTGTAATATAAGTAAAATCTAATCATAATCATGCTACTGAAGTTATAATCTAATCTGCTTCTTTATATGTTTGCATGTTCAGAAACGCTAAATTTGTGTTAGATCTATGATCGTAACAGTCTCCTGCTTATCCATCCAACAAGTGCTAAGGAAAGACTCGATCAGTTTTGTTAGTTTACCAAAGAAAATCATGCTTTTATTGCAGAAGCACAGTTGTTTTTATTGCTGATAAGATGTGTGTATTTTAATTAATCTAATCATTTTGTAATCTTTAACAATTCACTGGTATTATTTTGTGATGTTTTTTAAATCAGTGATGGACTGTTTGCCTTTATGTAACAGATTACATGCTTATGTGATATCTATAAAAAGGAGGTGTTGTAACAAAGAGCTGCTACTGTAACTGTTCTTTATACTTCATATCCTCTGCTACCATGACAGGCAGCACTCTTCCACGGGAGCCTGCTATGGCTCAAGTTTTCCCCAGGGCAAATGATTAAGCTGCATCAATAAAACATTAAACTCAATGAGACAGTCTGGACAGAAGAGGAGCACCAATCAGTGTTAAACCCTACAAGAAGAGAAGACATGAACTTGGCATTCGACTGGAAACTTGAACTTAGAAAAAAGATTACTGCAGAACAACAGTGTTCTGACTCCTTATTTAAAAGTTGCTGATGCTGCTTGAAACATCCGAATAGCATGGCATATGGAATTCAGCTTTAAGCAGCAGCGTCTGTTGATGGTGAGAATTTTGACCTATACTTTATTATTCAATTTTAGTCTGCACCTAATCTTCTGTCTTGTACAAATCCCTTTTTTTCTCCATTTTGAGTCTTTTAAAGTCTTTGCATTTGAAATATTGATAGGGGCACTCCTTTTAAGGTGCGGTTCTCCAGGTGTTCAGCAGTATTCTCATTTTTTTTAATACCAGGGCCCATGTATTCAAAGCTTTGTGCTAGGCACAAAGTGCTTGTGCCCGTGTTGTGCATGGAAATTGTGCAGGAATCACATATTTGCTAGTGCCAGCACACTAGCACAGAGGCAATGTATACAACACCAAAACCATGGGGGCTGTAACCTGCAAAATATGTACAGCATGATATTCTGCCTGATAGCGCTGTGCAGATGGGATCACGCAAGTCATATAGTGCTGTGCAAATACTGCCTATTTAAAAAGGCTGTCTCTAGCCATGGCAAACCCTAAAGGTGGAGAGAGACACTGCAGGCCACACAGCAAGGTGGTTGACATGGTGGCACATATTTACCTAATGCAGTGGGTCATTGAAAATGAGGAGAGGAACAGCGCCCACCCTGGGCCCAGGTGCAGGGCACAGTGGCACTATGCTGCAAACAGACAGTACTGACCATGAGCCACATTCAAAGTACTCGATGACAACCAAATCATAGGCTGGTACAGATCTACAGGCCCATGCTCATGCAGCTGGGTGAGCTGCTGCATGACCAGGTCTGGACAGATACCCAGTGCAGCAATGTGATGTCTATAGAGCTCAAGATGACAGCTACAGTGTACTTTCTGACCACCGGAACATTCCAAACACTAATGGGGGACCCCTACCCTATCTCTGTCAGCCACCTCACTCCCATTCATACAGTTTCTAGATGCCTTGCTGAACCGTGCTGGGGAGTTCATTATATTCCCCAGCAGGTTAGCTGAGAGAACTGCAACCATTCAGCAGTTCCATAAAGTCATGCCCCTCCCATCTGTACTCAGTGCCACTGACTGCACCCATGTTGCTATCTGGGTACCCACTGATATACAGGTGGATGCCTCTGTTATTAGGAAGGGGCACCACTCCATCAATTGCCAGAAGATGTGTGATGCAATGGGGCATGTAATCAATGTCCTGGCATAGTACACTGGCTGTGCCCATGACACCTTCATCTGGAACAATTCCATCCTGTGGCAGAGATGCAAAGGTGAGGAGATCCCTAGTGGCCACCTCAGTGAGTATACCCCAAAGGCCTCCCCCCCCCCCACATTGCAGACAATGACACTAACAAATGCCTTTTACCTACACAGGGGACAGTGCATATCCCTTGCATCCGTGGCTTCTGACAACTATGCTATGTCCCGCATCCGTTGGAGAGGACAGGTACAATGCAGCACACAGTGCTACATGCAACATCATTAAGTGAGTCTTTGGAATGCTCAAGATTTGGTTCTGGTGCCTTGACCATTCCAGTCATGCCCTACAATACACCCCTTAGAAGGCCTGTGCCATACTGCTTGCACTCAACCATGGGATATGCATCCTGGCCCCAGAGGAACAACTGGAAGAGGATTCGGAGTCAGAGGACCGGGGAATATAGTAGCAGCTCTCCAGGCATGACCCCAGGATGGTTAGGAGGGTTCAGGAGTACAGAGCCCACCATATAACAGACCTCTTCCAACACAGAGGGCGAATGCACACTTCATAGGAAACTGTAATGTGTTTAGTCCATGTATTATCACATAACAATACCAGTACATACATAGGGGCAAGCCAGGAGTGGGGTTAACAGAAATACAGCCTACCCAGACAGGAGGTAACAAATAGGATGTATGCACAGACACAGTTCATTCTGATGGGGGGGTCTAAAGGGGTACAAACATATATACATGTCAGAGAGGCAGGGTGTTCCAGGAGGGGATAAACAGAAATAGAGGACTTCCAGGTGAGGGGAGTGGATGGGATAGACCACAGGGATAGGGGGTGGTGACACATGGGTAATGGGGGTGGGACTTAGGATGAACATGTTGGAGAGGGTTGACGCGTTGCACTCTGTGTTCCTCCTACTACCTCCCCGGGTACAGACATTATGAATGCACCTTACCTGGTATGGTTGGGGGCCTCCTTATCCATAATATGGGGGATAAGCATTGGGATGGTCTTATCCCCCCCCCCAAGCCACAGCCCTATGGGTTACTGCCTTTGGTGAGGAGCAGATCATATCTTGGTGTGTGCAGTGTCCATGATGTCCTGGGTGTCCTGGGTGTGCTTGATATTCAGATTGTGGCACTGAGTGATGTGAGCATATGCCATGCTAACCCTGTGGGATGACACTACTCCCACTGGACAGGTTGGGGCTATGGCCAGGCCCCATGTCTTCAGCCTCCAGCACAGTGGCACACAGGCTATCCATGTTGGTGACAATATCCTAGCACTGGTCGCGGATGGCCACCTTGTGCCTCTGCCCGCTCCTTGGCACGTTGTGCACTCCTTAGCATACTGCATGTCATCATGCAGCATGTGGCAGATGCATGTCAGTTTCTGCTATGTAACACTCTGTGCCTCTTCAGTCAACTGCAGCAGCTACTAGTTAACATCTGCATCCTGCTGTTGCAAGGGACTGTTCATTGTGAAAGGATCAGGCTGCACCCTCAGCCCTTGTACGGCCTGGGGCTGCACTGCAGTCTGTACTGTGGTGCATTGTGGGTTATGTGGGCTGGCCATGGCTGGTCTAGTGGGATCTACCTAAGGTGGCATGGTCCTGGCTGTGCCAGTGGAAATCTCGTGGGGAGGCATAGTGGTGGCTGACCCTGTGGGATCTGCCAGGAGTGACAGGGCAATGATCATGCTGGAGGTGTGATCATGGGGTGGCAGAGCACTAACTATGCCAGGGGCTGTGGGGAACTGCACAACTTTAACCACAGTGCCACATGGGGCAGTGTCTGGAACCCATTGTTATGGGAGCTGGCAGGAGTGGACAACCTCTCCTGATCAGGGGTGGGCCCCTCTTCTCCCCAGCTCCAGATGAGGGACTTGTCATCATCCTACACATCCACCCTCCTATTTGATGCTGATAGTCACATGCACATGGGTGGCCAGCAGAAGCAGCTGCCACCGAGGTGGACCTGGAACATCATTCCACTGTATCCAATATGATGGGGTAAGCTATTGAGAGAGAAGAGGAGAGATGTATAGCTAAGTACTGTATAGAGCTGTGTGGTGGCCAAGGTAGCATGCATGCGTCCAGTGCACAGTGACACAACACCCCTGTTGTTTGTGTGGTGCACAGCCCATACTACCTGTGGCCATACACACCACATACCAGTACACTGGTGAGAACACTCCACATCACCAGGGAGCACACATCCCAGCACCAGTGAGCACATACTCCATCACCACGGAGCAAACAAGCAACAGCAGATGGGACACAGTAGTGGTGTACCACACAGATAGCAACACACCAAGAGACATCTAAACAGCCATGCAGCCTACACCCAATATGTCATACGGCAGTGGTATATGCATGCACCTATATATACTGTATATATATATATATATATATATATATATATATATACACACACACATACCTATGCTGTACACATGTGCCCAACTGCATGGAGCAGTCAGTCACTCACATGACTTATCTGGCCCCACTTGGCTCTCATATTCACCTCCCCACAATCCCATCACCTCAACGCACCATAGTGCAGAGGCTATTGTCATTTCTGCAGGGTGTAGGGTACATACTGCTGCTGATGCCTGTGTACCTCTGCCTGTCGCACACATCTCCCTGTGTGTCATTGACAGGAAATCCTTTGTCCACTGCCTCATGTCCCTGAAGCACTTATGCACCACCCCATGGGCCTGTTCTGGCTGCGGACAGCACTGACCACGTCCTTGATTTCTACCCAAGCCTGCCATACCTGGGTATTTGTGCTCTGCCTCTAGTCTGGGACAGGACCTCCTCCATGGCCTTGTAGGCCTATTCTAGCACCTGAAACTCCTCCTCAGAGAAGTGTGGATCTGTAATCTGTCTGTGTCATCCATGGTACCTGCCAGACATGGGCACAGAATACAGGTGAGCATGCACATCACAACACAGATGACAGGTACATTGGGTGAAGCCCTCACACCCCCTGTCAGGGTCGCATATGTGTCCCAGCAGTTCATGTCCTAACACAGCCTGTGGCCAGGACACAGGCCTGCCCATGTGCAGATATAGATATAGACAAGGGCATATACAGACAGAGGTGAAATGAGCAGGGGCTCAAAGGAACCCAAGTCCACCACCTCCTATGCAAGTATGAGTGAATACCACAGCCTCTGTTATCATTCTCCATTGACTACCATAGGGAAGACCCTCCACCTAGACATAACACTACCACCATCCATAGATATAGATGTGAGTCCACCACCTAAACATGTCCAATGTTCCACTGCATACAGCATGCACAGTGTCCAATGATCATGCATGTCCCTGTCTAGGCCATTCCACAAGACACCTACCTCTATCCACCTGCAGTTCTGCTATGGAATCTAGGTGGTGCACTTTGCTCCTTTTATATGCTCAAGGCACAATTAGGCATGCTAATATATGTATACCTTCCAGGAAAGACATGCTAATGTGGATGTTTGCTCTCAGACTGCAAAATTGTCTTATTTGCATAAATTAGTTGAATATTGTAGATTTGCCCCGTGTGCTAATATGGTTGCATCAGTGTGTGCATTTGCATGACACCTGCACTTGTGCAACAGTGGTATGTGGCACAGACAAGACATCACATGCCGCAGATGCCATCATCAAACAGCACGGCCACATGTGTCATGCCATAGTGCAATGTTCATGCACAGCCCTGCATAGGGCTGCATACACACACACTATGCATGTGCACGTGTCATCCCATGCTTAGCATATACTCATGGAACAACCCTCCCCGACCAGATGCATGCATTGAGCTGTGCAACATGACATTAGTGCAGTTCTACCACAGAAACATTTTATGCAAATGGACAGGACACACCGACATGGCACTGAAACTTACAAAACCTTAGAGTGAGGCCTAGGCAAGAGTACAAAATGTCAGCCAAGTGGAGCTGAACTGTGTTGCCAGGGACTGGAGGTGGTCTACCACAGAGATGACCAATCTGGTTGGCCTGGTGATAGCTATGGAGGATCAGCTACTGTGTGAACAGGTAGGGTCTGACAGCCATGAAGTGAGGAGCATGTATCTGTTGGGCAGCACATCAAACAATGCACAGTGGTCACATGCACTGGTGACCAATGTCAGCACTGGTACAATGACCTGTAGAGGTGAGAGGCATGATGCCTACAACAACTGCTGGCAGTGATGAACAGTGGCACTGTGTCAAGGCCAGGTGAGTGCAGATGGCTCTATGTATAGTGTGGGTAGTGTTCTGTGTGCAGTCCAGTGTTGTGATACAAAATCTCAAGGGTACTGTCCCTAAAGGACTATGCACTGTACCTGTGTGAGTCCCTGTTGTGCCCCATTTATACTACAGAATCTGTGCCACTGGATGGCCTGATTATATGTATGCAGAAATATGGGCCAATGTCCCAGTTGATATCCCCGTGCCCTGTACATGACAGGAACCGCTGTTACCCTGAGGTGTGCACCTGCCATGGCAGCATGGTTGTATGCTACCACAGTGACCTGGCAGCTGTGTCAGGGTGGATAACAGGGAACTGTAAAGTTTCAATGAATGCTATTCAGATTTCAGTTACCAGGTACAGTGAACAGGACATATTAATGCCTATTGTTAGGTACAACCCAGGAGGATGTCATATGTGTTCTGCATGTAGCTGTGCTCAAAGGTGTACCTAACAGCATGCAGATGTGGCCATTGTCTGTGTAGTCTTCACTTTCCATGTTATTCCACATGAGAGCTGATATGCATATTTCAGGTAATGTATGGGGTACTATCCTATTGCACATGTTGTGCTGGGCATGTACCGGCCACTGTGGAGGGCTCCATCTACAGTACTCTGCCCTCCCCTACTGTTGCACAGGTATGTGTCTTCTGCCGCTGCTGTATATGACCTAATACTCCATGCATACAAACACCTACTGTGAGGTTCACTGGACCTGTAGCTGACATGTATGGGTATGTTTTACAGAGGTTGGGGGATAGCAGGACATGGGCACTGCACGGGCCAGCATACACTGTGCCAGGCCATACCTACCATAGTGGGATGTATCATACCTGCTGCTTGTAGGCCATAGCACACCTGTGTGTGGTGCCACAGCTGTTCCCAGTGGTATGATGTGGTCCTGCCTAGACAGGTCCATCTGTACCATGCACATGTGGAAGCTGGTGCACAGTACCAGCATATGGACTAGTATACTGTGTAGGTTATATGGTAAAAAGCAATGTGTTGCACTACATGATATTAGTCACATCTTCCTTTTCCTCCTTTACAGACCTTAGCCGACAGCAGATCAAAGTCAGTGCCCAGGAACATCAGGGTGCAGGGAGGTCCAGCCTGAGGCTCACCAGGCAGTGACGAGGCCCAGCAGAGCCATTCAACAGAGATGCATCTATATAAGTACCTTATGTTGTGTGCACATTCAGAGTTGCATGTCTACACTATGTTGCATGCTTCTGTGGTTGGAGATGGAGGTCCATGTGTGACCCACCATACTGCATGTATGCCTGTGGGTGCTTCACCTATGCAGTTGTGGTAGGGGACATGTACCTTCTACTTGGGGCATTGTGCCACCAGTGACGCTGTGAGGTGTCATGGTCTGTGCAGTCTACTGCTGTGCACCTACTTAGACTTTGACTTTGACGGCAGATAAGGACCACTTGGCCCACCTAGTCTGCCCATTTCCCTACCTAGAGGATAAGCTGAAGATCCTATTTAACCAACAGCCTATTTCTTCCTACCCCCCCACAAAAATTGTCTTATGTCTATCCCATGCATTCTTGAATTCTACCACAGTTTTAGACCCCACAACCTCCTCAGGAAGGCTGTTCCATGCATCCACACCACCCTCTCTACTTACGCCACCTACTTGTGGAAGGCATGGTATGCTGTGTCTGTCTACTGTTCCAGGGCATGCCTTGTACTGTGCAGTGGTGTGTATCCTGTTGCGCTGACCTGGTGCTCCAGGGTGGTGGTGGCAATGCTTACAGCCACAGTTGTTAAAACCGTCACTGTCAATGGGTCTGTTGTGCCACATGTTCAGGACTATGAATGTGTATCTGTCTTCCAGAAGTAGGCATAGGCCAATGCAGTATGAGTACACCACTGTGTCATGCCATATACTGTACATCATATAGCAACCATGGTAGTCCTTCTGCAGCAGTGCCATCTCCAGTGCCATATGCACTGTGTGCCATGCCACTGCAGCTCAACAGAGCTGGGTTATGTGGAATAGGGTCAGCGGAAGGGGGGCACTGATGGGCATTGGATATACTTTAGCATATGTAATCAACATTGTGATGCATAGTCTTTAGTGTCTAACCAACACAGTGATGACCAGGGTAAGATTACTCCACTGTTCACTGTCAGGGCAGCGCATACATTCAGACACAACTGGGTCTTTGCAGGACAGATATCCTGCACTGGCTCTGTATGAGTGACAACTCTATCTAGGGCGGTGGTGACATCTTTTGTGAAGGGAGGGTGCCTCCAGGTGGGTCTGCATCCCACATAAGCTTTGTGCCAAAAAGGTTGAGTACTTACGGTGCCCCCAGTGTACAACAACAGTACACTTATGTGTTAACCCACAATGCTCAATATCGTTGGTGAACTCACACTGGATCCATATACCATAGCAAATGCTTTTAACATAGCCTTTTCAGACCTAAGTGGTGCTACACCGCAGATTTCTTTCTCCACCTCAGTTCAGGGCACAGTGTCAGTACAGTAGACCGGCTAACTACATACCCTCCTTTCCACTTTAGCGCCATCACAATGAGTGAAGCTAGGAAATACTTTCTGAAAGTTCTTGGAAAGTCTAGATACAGCGGCGACTCCCTCGACCTTAAATTTGTGGCATTAATCTTGGATGAGATAATAGCTCTTCTAACTCACATCGTCAATACCTCCCTATGACTGTCACAATTCCCACATAAATTGAAATCCACGTTAGTCACAGCAGTCTTTAAGAGCGGGAATCGTACTGCTCCAGGTAATTATAGGCCTGTCTCAATCCTCCTGCTGTTATCAAAAGCACTTGAAAGAATTGTTGTCGATCAACTGGTGGAGTACTTAGAAAATTATCAAATTCAATGCCTGCAGTAACGCGGCTTCTGCAAAGACCACAGCACCACCACTGCGTCATTGTAGTTCACTGGCTATATCTACCATCCTCTGGACCAGGGTGCCCTTGTTGGTGCTGCTTTCATTGATTTAACAAAAGTATTCAACACATTTAATCACATCCTTCTTGTCGAACAACTCTCATCCATTGGCCTCTCAAGTGATACTGTTGCCTGATTCAAGAGTTATCTTTCTAATCGCTCACAGCAAGTGAAGATTGACAACATCCTATCTGAAAGCAGACCTGTGCGCTCTCGTGTCCCCCAAGGCTCAACTTTGGGTCCACTATTATTTAGCATATTTCTCAACTGGCTCCTGTTTGCCTGTCAGCATAAAAATTTTGCTTTATGCAGACAATGCAGTCCTGTTTACAAGTCACCCTGACCAAAAGAAACTGGAGAGGAAGCTACAAGAAACCTTCTCGGATGCAGAACAATGGTTTGGTGAGAAAAAACTCATCATGAACTACAAAATAAGTAAACTAATGTTCTCCAGCACCCAGAGCAGGCATTGCACATACCCCCTCAACATCACTAATGTAGCTGGTACCCCGAATTAGTCCAACACTTTAAATATCTAGGGATTACGATGGACAGCAACATGTCTTACTCACAACACATTGATAATACTGCTAAGGCTGTCAACAGGTGAATTGGCATCCTACATAGACATAAGCAAAGTCTCTCCCCTGAGGCTCTTAATCTGGCCATCCATAGTTCAGTGATCTCACTCATTGACTATGGATTCGTAATCTAAGGCTCAGCAATGACCATGGCCCTCCACCGTATCATACTAGCATTAAACAAAGCATGCCCCATGGCTACCAGTTCCCTAAGGCTAACTCACACCTGTGAGTTATATGAACAAGCAAACTGGCTTCAGTTCGATGGCAGACTTAGGTACCAAACCTGTCTTCTGGCCAAAGAGATTAGGCAAGGCATGGCTCCTGCTGGGGTGCTGAAACTCCTTACCCCCTATGAACACAGTCGCTGTACCAGGAGCACTGACAGTATGGTCTTCAAAGTTGCTTGCTGCTGAACCTCTTTAGGCCAGAGGACTTTTGCTCACCATGCTCCTTCGTGGTTGAATGCTTTGCCCCAGGACATCTCTTCTGTAACATCACTAGGCACTTTAAACAAAAATTTTGGAAGCATCGTGTTTCAAAGGCTGGTTGTGGCTGATCAGACTAATGCTGAACAGCTATCAACCGCGGCTCTTCTACCTACTCTATCCCCGGGTCCATCCACCTTACGGCCCACCGGCCCTTGTCTGGTACGGGTGACTGCCTCCTCCTGCAAGCAGCAGGAGCTGCTCGGAACCCAGCTGCTGTTCTGCACTGACCCACCTGCCTCTCGGACTACAACAAGGCATCCTGCCCGGTATGGGTGACTGCCTTCTCCTGCAAGCCGCAGGAGCTGCTCGGAACCCAGTGGCTGTTCTGCACTGACCTGCCTACCTCTTGGCCTACAACCAGGCATCCTGCCCAGTATGGGTGACTGCCTCCTCCTTCAAGCAGCAGGAGCTGCTTGAAACCCAGTGGCTGTTCTGCACCGACCCGCCTACCTCTCAGCTTACAGCCATGCATCCTGCATGGTATGGGTGACTGACTCCTCCTGCAAGCTGCAGGAACTGCTCAGAACCCAGCGGCTGTTCTGCACTGACCCACCTGCCTCTCGGCCTACAACCAGGCATCCTGCCCGGTACGGGTGACTGCCTCCTCCTGCAAGCCGCAGGAGCTGCTCGGAACCCAGTAGTTGTTCTGCACTAACCTGCCTGCCTCTCAGCCTACAACCAGGTACACATTTTGAAGAGCAGCCCACAGCTACCAACAGGATTGAACTTGGCACTTTTTGCCTTTCAGGTCATTTGGCTGCACTAATACTGCTGCTGAGCTCTGATTAGGCAGAAGGCCATTCCCCCTTCTCTTATTAGCTCCTGGCTCTACCATTCCTGGGACCTCTTTTTTAATACAAGAACTGCTAATGCTGAGTTTCTCCGTACCAACTTTTATTTTTTCTACCTATCTTTTTTTTTTTTTTTTTTGTGTCTACTTTTCCATTTTGCAAAGCATACTGCAAAGCCACTAGAGGGCAACAATTCTGGAAGTTGCATTCCTCTTCCCACTGCTATCCCTTAAGCACTTCTTGTCCTGGGTCCTTCTTCCCTAAAGCAGATTATTACACTACAACAAACCACAGTCCGTCACCCTACCGCTGAGCCATAGAAACCACCACACCAACCCCAGCCGCTATTAAATACATATAGTTTCCTGCCCATTTCTCAAGTCCTCGTCTACCCTCGGCTGCGTACTGAGCAACATGGACTATTTTATTTTTTTCCTTTCTGTACCCTGGCCTGTCTCATCTTAAAAGCACACACCACTATGATGGGTGTCAGTCTGCTCCCCTTGAACTGGAACTGGTATAGCAGCTCCCACTGCCCACTGCCCAGCCTCCAATTCCCCAACAGACTATCCTATCTTCTACCTATTACACTCATCATACTCCTTACCGGCTTAGATAACCATCCCCCCACCCACACACCCACCTCACCCCTTACCTTCCCTACCTTTTATCACCGTCCACCCACCCTGTCAATGCCTGACAAGCATCCACCTCCGCTTAACCTGCCACCTACACATGCACCCCAACCCCTACAAACTCATCTGCCTTAGCCTTCCTGCCCTCCTAACTTACTCCATTCCCCAAAGCATTTCTAAACATGTCTCTCACCTATGCTCAACCACCAAATGGCGGTCCTCACTCTTCTCAGGGTCCTCAGCCTACTACTTCTCATATCTGGAAATATTCACCTCAACCCAGGCCCCGCCACTAACAGTCAACAGAATCTACACCAAGGGCTGTGCATAGCTGCCATGAATATCTGCAGCCTTCCCAAAAAAACAACATCTCTCCAAAGTTGGATAACGCAACATCAGCCAGATGTCCTTGCACTCACTGAAACATGGCTTTCAAAAAAAACCAAGATTCATTCATCAGCCTCCCAGGCTTCATTCTACACAGAGCCGATAGAGTGGGAAAATGGGGCAGTGGATGTGCCTTCTATGTTCCAGACTCCGTACTGAACCAAGCTCTCCCGATCCCCTCACTAGACCACAGTGCCCAAGCCTTATCCATAAAACTTACCTTGGACCCTGCAAGAGCTCCCCTAACCATCACAGTGGCATATGTTCCCCCACGCAACCAAGTTATGGCCATGTAATCCCTCACAAACTATATTTCCAACCTCCACCCAAAAACGGAGCATATCCTGGTCGGTGATCTAAATGTTAACTGGCTCGTCAAGTCATCAGCTGCCATCAAGGACGCCTTTGCAGTGCTGGATCATACCCAACTGGTCCGCCAACCCACCAGGGTAAACACAGCAAACAGCTCCCAGAACCTTCTGGACATACTACTAACTAACCGACAACATAGAATCTCTGACCTGCTGGTCCTCCCAGACTCTCTGAGTGACCACTCCCTTATCCTCTGCTCCTGGTCATGTCACCTGCCCAAACCCCAACCTAGTGTCTCCACCCGCAGATGCTTGCAACTACTTGGCCTTCAAAAAATCAAACACCACCTGGCCCAGTGGGACCGGGCCCCTATAAACCAGGCCCCTAACATTGACCTAACCCTTGATTTCTTCACATGCTCTTTCAACAAAGCATGTGGCATTTTTGCCTCCCCTGACTAAATTGAAAACTGTAAAACAATGTCCCTTGGATCACGCCAACATTATGGCAGAAACTAAAACAAAGGGATGACCTCTGGCACAGAGCCGTTGAATCTGGCTCCCAAGCAGACAGACTAGCATATAGAGCAGCACGCAATAGGTGCACCTGGGCTATACGGAAGGCCAAGGCTGAATACTATAAAGACACACTGGTTTCCTCCTGGGGGAGTGCACGAAAGTTTTGGGGCAACAATAAAGAGCTTAATGGCAAATCCCGCCTCCCCCCACCCTCCCAGCTCTGCATCAACAATGTCATCTCAACCATCCCACAGACTACCGCTAACTGTCTTAACTCAACCTTTTCTGATCATAGTACAGTTCTCCGAGCGACTTTTTCGACCCTGTCCCAGCTTCCTCTGAACCAAACCTCCAGTGCCTCCCTTTCTACCTTAGGGTCATTACGAAGCAGGAAGCAAAATCCTACCCTCTCCAAAGCTCTCAGTGGCTCCAACTATTGCAAAGAGTCCTTTGACATGAAAATACTCTACCAGGTTCTTGACACTTTTCTTTATGCCTGACCGACCTCCTTAACTGTTCCCTATGCTTGGGACAGTTTCCTACAGCCTGGAAAACCACAACAATTACCCCAATACTAAAAAGTGGAGACGGTACAACCCCAACAACTATTGGCTCATATCCATCCTTCCTCCTCTCTCAAAAGCCCTTGAAAACATCATTTCCGACCAACTCACCGAGTATATGTGAGCCCACAATTTGTTATGCAGTGAACAGCATTGCTTTAGATCAGGCCATAGCAGGCCATAGCACAACCACCGCCCTCATCGAATTCTCCGATTTCATTCACTCTGCCCTTGACCGTAAACATCTGGCTGGATCCATCTTCGTGGACCTTTCTAAGGCCTTTGATATGGTCTCTCATCCCCTCCTCCTGGACACACTCCACCACACTGGTCTATCAACGTGGACCACTCTCTTGGTTTAATAGCTACCTTACCTCCAGATCCCAATGTGTTAAGATACATGACACCCTATCTTCCACCCTGCATGTCTGCTCGGGGTTCCCCAGGGATCCATATTGGGTCCCCTACTCTTCAATATCTACTTAAATGCACTACCCAAATCCTGCTCCAGTAACCTACTGCTATATGCTGATGATGTGGTTCTCTCCGCCGCACACCCCTGCCCTGACAACCTACAGTCCTCCCTCCAACACTCGTTCAACTAGATCCAAAGATGATTCACCAGTCACAGACTTGTGGTCAACATCAAAAAAACAAAAGCTATGTTATTTGCCCACCGGCAGAGCAAGGCCAAGGACACTGAACTAAAAATCCTCTCCCACGCTCACCTCCCTCTGGAACAAGTACTTACTTATAAATACCTCGGCCTTACTTTTGACACCTCCCCATCCTTCCATGCCCACATTAACATCCTGACCTCAGCCATTAATACCCACATCGGCCTCCTATACTGACACAAAGACTTCCTGACACCAGAGGCTCTCAACCTGGCTGTCACCTCTTCTGTCCTCTCTCTCATTGACTATGGGCTCCCTATCTACTCTGCTGCGGACAACACCACCCTAAACAAAATTCACATAGCCATTAATAAAGTGTGCTGACTCCTCCTAGACGCAGACAAACACTCCCATACTTGCATCCTCTATGTTCTTACAAACATCTTCATCCTTGAGGAAAGACTACAATGTCAGTCATGTCTCCTCACATAAAAAATCCACCTAGGGTTAACTCCATTGGGGGTCTCAGCCTCACTATTCTCATGTTCCCAGATTACGACCACTTGTTCTGCCAACAAGCATCTGTGGACCATTCCCAGGGTCAGAACCTCCCTTGCTCAGAGATCATTCCCCTATTGAGCTCCCACCTGGTACAATGAGCTCCCCCAAGCCATAACCTCCATTCCCAATCTAGGACACTTCAAGACCATCCTAAAAAAACACATTCTCTCCTTGTTCCAATGCCAGTGCAGCTGCTAATCCTCCTAACTGACCTGCAGAGAGCTGCACTATGTCCGCTCCCCATTGACATTGCCACCAATTGTAGAGGACTAACTGTATAGGACATCTCTGCTGCAGATCTCTGTCTCTGCTATATGACAATGCCCTAGAGGCTGCACCTACACTGTAACTATACCTCCTGTACTAATACCAATACCCTAGCTACTAAATGTATAGGTCAACAGTCACCCAGGCTACTATATGTAAATACTTCCTTAAAACTGTGTTGTCTCACTATTGAATAGATCACTATTACTACTATACGACAATGCCCCAGAGGCTGCACTTGTATTATAATTGTTCCACCATAATAATATCAATACCCTAGCTACTACATGTATAGACTTTCAGCCACCTTGGCTATTATATGTAATTACTTGAAATGTGATGTCCCACTAATATACTATCTCTGAATGTATGACTATGCTGATGCGGAGCCTTTGTAAATGAGTCTATGACTCAAAGGGTTGTAATTCCTATGATTGACTAAATAAATAAATAAAATAAATAAATAAAAATTCTCTCTGTTTCCCTGTAAACAATTGGCACTTCCCTGTAATGGCCTTGGATTTCTTCAAACTTCTGACTTTCCCCACCCCCCACACCTGTTTCTCCACTCATGCTATTCTCCCCCTCACCCTTCTTATCGTCCCTATTCCACCTCTTTCCACACCTTCCTAATTTTGCCTCCCTACTTGACAGTCATTATGACAATTGCTTGGATAGTCTTACTCCCCTGTCCATCTCTTGACATGGTCCCTTGGACCAAAAAGCTCTTGTTAAACCTGCCAGTTACCAGTTCTCCCTCCTATACCTTTTTTGTCTGAGCCCTGCCCTGACTGAATCTCTAATTCTGCACTCATACCTTTTACTTCTCCCTGTTCATCCCTTGAATTACTGGCATGTTTTGTACATATCCACACTCTCAAGGTGGCTACAAGGTGGTGGGGAAGTAGAATTGCTGCTTATTTTAAATGTATTTAAATACACATTTTGTAACAGAACTTAACACGGAGTTTTGTTTTTTCAATGCAAGCAAAATTTCAGGAAGCTGGCTATTTGTTGGATATATTTTGTACATTGGCTGTACTGTTGTTTTCTTTCTTTGTATTGAAGTCCTAAAATGTATAGCACTGTATGTATAGTCCTTGTAATGACCTGTTACCTGGAAAACCAACTGTTGTTAATTTTACTATTTTACCTGACATGAAACCTATGTAATGAGCTTGTTCTCAAAGTTATTAATCCTAGATCACAAGAAAATAAAATAAATAAAATAAACCTGACTGCTGCTCACAGTGCTGCATAATGGTGCCATCCATATACAGCTGTGCTGAGTGTAACACGTGTATGCCTGGCCATGATCCTGCTGCTGAGAGGTGTGGCTGATAGCTGTCTGTTGTCCTGAACACCCATGTTGGCCTGTGTGCTGCATCGCTGGTGTGCAGGGTGCAGAGTGTGCTCCAAGCACCTCAGGCCATTCCACAGATTATGGTACCCTTGCTTGGTGCTGCTGCTTGTGTTACAGTGTTACATCTGGCATGCCTTCCTGTGTTGTTTGTCCCTTGCACAGCTTTGTCCTGCTGTGCTGTGGCATGACACGTTCCTTATATGTGCAGTCCTGTACTGTTGGTGTCCACACTGCTGCCAGTGGTATGCCGCACACGTTCCATTGCAGCTGATTGCCTCTCTCCACCTATATGTGATTTGGAGGCCCACATGGCAGCCAGTTGTACTTCTATTTTGCATGTCATGCTACTCCTGTGTCCCTCATTCTCTGTGTCCAGCTGGCCGAGCTCAGTGTATTTCTTTGTGTAGGTGTCCAGAGAGCTGCAGGTCACTGGCCAGGCACTGTCAACTGTGAGGAAGGGATGAGCTGCTTCTATGCTAGATTTGTCTCCTTCGACTGCTAGACAGGAGGGTGCAGGACAATATAGCACCAATCAGGGACCTCCTGGCTGCACTACAGCACCAACAGTGGCAACAACTGTCACCTCTGAGCCCATAATTATGGGTGTTAATGTTGCAGGTGCCCTTTTCTGTCAGTTTTGTTTAATGGGCTGGTGCCATTTTTGTATTTGT
Organism: Neoceratodus forsteri; assembly: GCA_016271365.2. Lineage (NCBI taxonomy): Eukaryota > Metazoa > Chordata > Ceratodontiformes > Ceratodontidae > Neoceratodus > Neoceratodus forsteri. The sequence goes on along the minus strand of CM057456.1, from coordinate 167,165,524 downwards.
TGACCCCCTTTCTCTGGGCAGTTGCCCTTTGTTTTTGTTGTCCTCACATTTTCACAGATGGTTGCCCTTTTTGTTTTCATCTCCCCCATTGTTACATGCAGTTGCCCTTTTTGTTTTTGTTGCCCCCCCCCCCATTTTTGTAGGCAGTTGCCCTTTTTCCTTTGTTTTTTCACCCCCTCCCTTTTCTGGTGTTCTTGTTGACCTTTCTGCTGTTGTTGTTTCTGTTTTTTAGCACAGCCTGTTGCCATACTGGCATAGTAAAGTTTATTTTTGATATCTGTGCTGCGGTGTCGTTTGTCTTTTATTGGTGTCCTGCTCACACCCACAGTCACACACAGGGTTGTGCACTATACTCAGTGCTATATTCAGAGCTGCCCAACTATATTTTGTTGCATCAGTGTATGTCATTTGTGTGGCATGAAATCTACCCTGTATTCATATGATATAGACCCAGTGCAATGCCTTTGAATATATCATGGTATGGGGCCAGTCCAAGTGCTAAAACAGGTGCAGTGCAATCACAGCACTAGTGCACTTTTCTGAATATCAGGTCCAAGCTGTTCAACAACACTTTTCTTGTGACTAAAATGAACGAGAAGACATTCAACGCTGCTCCTTGACTTTATGGAACAATAAGTGTTTAAAAATAGCTGGGAGTAATGATGAAAACCTGGGTATAGCCGTATTAAAAGGAGAGCTACTTTTATTACTTCAAGTGCACAAATGTGCCAAAGCAAACTCAAAATGGGGAAAAAAAGGGATCTCATATAAGAAAAGAGATAATGGGCAATCTGAAATGGAATAAAATTATAGGTCAGTGTTTTCACCATAACATGCACTTCTGATTTATGCTTTCATTCACATTCTGAATGTCTTTATTTCTTCATTACTTAGGAACATAGGTATTAAAAAACAGTATTGATGTCCTTTAAAAGCCATTTACTCCTATGGTATGCTGTCACCAGAAGACCTATGTAATCTTCAGCTTGTGGCACCACAATCTGTTACTGTGAAAAGGAGTACGATGCCACATGCCAGGGAGTAGCACCTCTGGTGTGGACCAGCAGCAGGAACAGAAGTTGGCTAAGAGGCAAATACCTTGTTTTCATGCAAATGCCATTAGTAATAAAGAAGAGAATGAATAAAGAATGGGAAAGAATACGAAAATAAAAGGAATACAGAGTGAGTTGTCTCAAAACATTATAATTTTTTGTAGTTTTTCTTGAGCTGTCTGTAGCTGTTGACACATGCTGTAATAGGCTCTGTTATACTGCTAGAAGCTCTGGCAGGTTACTGTGCATTTTGGATGTTTGTAATCCACTAGACTTCCCAGATTCACATTGGATTACTAATCTTGTTTAACTGCCAATCCAGTTGGCAGTGGAAGGAAAAATGATGTTATGTCCCCCTAGTACCAGCCATTAAGAAACATGAGACCATGTCAACTTTGTGTTTATGGGGCCATTCTACCTACTCTGCATTAAATTGTTTGGGATGTACGCTGGTGAGTAATTTTATACTATCATGATGGTGCTTCAGACAATTTTGTTTACCCCCAGTGATGTCTCATGCGCTGTTTGAACAAGACTTGTGAGTGTAATAAATGCCTTTAAAAAAAATTACATTGCCAAAAATGGTTACTTGTTCTGATTGGCACCACTGATCAAACATATTTCTGTCTGCTTAGAATGACTCTGAAGATTAGCAGACTTCTGCCCATGTTTTACAAAGGTAAGCTCCCAAATTAGATCATTTTTTATAACATATTGTATTAATTTTACAATAAATTTCATTTAATGTCACACTGAAATGCAGGTAACAAAATATAAAGTCAAGAACAGAAGTAACAGTAACAAATGCATACAGTGGTGCCAGCCAGGATGAACTGCAGTAACTTGCAGTATTACTGCAAATTGCTGCAGTGTGCTGTATGCTGCAGGGTACTGAGTAATTTGATCGCATTTAGCCCTTTTGTCTTGCAGTAGTTTATGACATATTTACAAGGTACTGCATTGCATTGTGGCTATCTCTCCTATGTAAAAAGACATTATGGTTGTAAACACATTTCTAATACAAAAATGTCTATACTATACATTCCGTGTAGACAGCATTTATAAATCAAGCCACTCTGGCTTTTTTTAAATTCATCAGAAGTCCTTCCCAATGAAGAAAGTCTGCTTGCTGTACAAATTTATATGTCCTCAAAAGAAAAAAAAATGAATGGCAGACCCACCTGTGATTCAACCAGTCGCAGTTGCATTTTCTTTCATCTGCACAGCACACCCCAGCTAAATCATAATTTTGTAGGATAATAAGGGATTATGTAGTCACCTTTAAAAGAGAAAAAGCCTACCCCACACAGTGCCCTAATTAAAATATGATCCTGTTGATTCTGAAAGACAAATCAGATGGGGATCTCAATCTTTATAATTTGTTTTTTACATTTATAATTGGTCCCATGTTTTCCAATATTACTATTTCATGTAATATTCCACCTTTCCATTACTGGACAGTTAACCTTCTTTAACTCTTTTGAATAACATAACCTTTTTCACTGCATACAATGAGCCCAGTTTTCAAAGGGTGATGCAGGGCATGTGACAAGCCCTTGCATCTACCCCTTTTTTAGCACAGCTGCACCAAACACCTTTGCTTCAGCTGCACCCAGTTCTGGTACATTGGGCACATTTGTGACACTTTACCCAATTTATGGCAGCTTGCACCAAATATTTGGTGCAAGCACCATATAACAGGTACCCAGGCTTGCCGCAAGTTAAACCAGAAAAAGTAGGTATAATTCATGGCAATTGGAGCATGGGATAGTAAATTCTGCTTGCCCGCAAGGAGAATGCCGCAAGCCCCTTTTGCCATATGCTCAGTGCACCGGTGCTTGTGGCATTCTCGGCCCATTGAGAATCAGCACCAATAAGATATGTATTTAATTTTCTATTCAGTCACTCTAACTATAGAATTGTCTGCTCCAAAGATCAGAAATACTGAGACCATTATGTTTTCCTGCTCAGTGGATGGTATTTGCCTAATCTCCTGCACTAACATTTGCCATGCCAAAATCTGTAGATTATACAACAGTACCAAACATGGAGCTTACATTACCCTGGGCTGTTTTATTTGTAATCCTGGACCCCTGTTGCTTATGCAAGGGTACTCTGGGGCCAAGGTGTTTGGGTAAACAAAGAGGACCCTTTAATTTTACAATGAAGACTATAGACTCGGAGAACCCTGGGTAATGCATAGGTTTACATATTATCAGTGATGCTGTCATAACTAGGAATTTCCTTGGGATTAACACCTGGCTGGGATGTGTTGATGGTGTGACGTGCAATTGACAGACATTAGCCCTAGCAAGAGCATTAACCCCATGGAAATGCCCAGTTGTGAGGGCATTATTGTAATTGTAAGTCTGGTTGTGTAAACACTGTAAGAGAAAAATCTGCAGTTTCTTTGCTGTTCTGTATACCACACCTGAACCCAAAATATACCCATTTTTCTTGAGAGTTTACCTAACTTTCCATGCTCTGGTACTGTCTATTGTTACAATCTGTACTTGTCTCTCCTTTTTAATTTGTTTTTTAAAATCAAAATTGTAATTGTTTTTAAAAAGAGTAAACAAATACATTACAGAGATTGTCAAGCACTGCATGTACTGACTAAGGGGCTTTACATTATGTTGTATGTGTAATCCTAGTTGAGGGTTGTCCCCCTTGGAGTTACAATACTAAAGAACATTTCTGGATCTGTGACACCTGTATTTGTCTCTCCTTTTCATTCTCTGTTTCATGGGAAAATACTCAAGAAAAAATGGCATGTGTTGGGTGCAGACAGCCACCTTAAGTAGGTTCCAGGGACACCATCAGGGGTGGTATGCAGAAGAGCAAAGAACTTGAATGACTATTGCATTCAGTCCAACCAACTGAAAGGCCAAGAAATTGGTTGTCACCCCTTAGTAAGGGATGCAGGCCTTGTGGGTGTTGCAAGTACTGCCCAGGTACTAAAGAGTGCTTCCACTTTAGAACCTACATTCAGTGGACAAAATGCAGAGTTTTAGCTTTATTAACTGTGACATGATTATGTCATATACATTACTAGGATTACTAGGAAGTTTAAGACACAAGAAGGCTGTGGCCCATTAGTTATGTCTCCCACACCTTGTGGGCGTTTAATCATGTTTGCCTTGCCAATTTAAATGGCAGTCTAACATGACCTGGTAAATAGTATTTATAAACTGTGGTATTTGAAATTCAATTATTGGAAGTAATTGTATGTAAATAAGCTTTTATATGTTAGCATATTATTATTATTTATTATATTGTACCACAGTCTCTTCAAATGCAAAATGCACTGTCACTTCACTGCTATATAAGCAACTGAGAAGAGGGTGGAGAATATAAGCGGACAGAAATAGGAGTGCAAAAGGAGAGAGTAGGGAGTGTGAATGAGGGGCAGTAAGGTGGGCAAAACATGAAACATCAAGAAGGGGGTTAGGAGAGGGAAGGGTGGCAGTAGGGTCACAGTACTAGGAGACTGAATAGTGAAGGGGCTGAGATTGAATAAAGGGGGGAGTACAGGATGGCAGGAGTGTTGTGTGCCTCCCAGGTATGTCAGTAGAATGCATATGCCCAATGGTAAGCCCATTCACACACAGGTTCAGGGGGAAATCTCACGTGATATAATACACCCCAATACAAATGACCCAGCAAGATGTGAGGTAGTAACAGTTCAGAAGATGTCCATGGCAATGGGGCAGGTTTGTAAAGGGGTGGCTAGGTTGGTAGCCTTCTGAGAGGTGCTTCCAGTGCCAAGGGTCGGCAGAGCGAGGAAGCATAGGATGGAGTAATTTAACAGCTAGCTGAGGGAATGGTGCAGGGAAGAAAGATTTGGGTACATTAGGAACTGGTAAGAAACCTAGGAAGATAAAAACCTCTACATACCAGAGAGGCTTCATCTATGTCAAGGGGGATCCAGGATACTCAGGGAACAAACTGGGGTATATTTCAGTAGGAATATAAATTTAAACTGAAATGGGGATGGAATGGGTCACAGCACCTATGGTCTCTGGGAGGAGGGGGTAGCCAAGTCCCCCAAGGTTAAAATCATGGGAAGGTCAGGAAAGGGAAGGAGCAGGGAAAGTGGAAGGTGGCGGGGGGGTAGGGGTTTCTGAAGGGGGAATTCATGTAACAGGCACAGGGGGGTTGTGTAAGGTAGTGATGGGTGGGTAGTAAAATACCCTGCCCTGAACACTACCCTAGGGTACCTCCAAAGTACCCTAAAAGTTCCCTAATACAAACTGCATAGTTAGAGAGGGTAGGGTTGTTACTACCCTAATCTTTCTACTACCCTATTACCCAATTCTGGCTATAACAAAATGTGAAAACTTCATTTTTGATTGCCTAAACAGAGAAAACTACTCAAAAGGATCTGTCTTGAGTCAGGTAAGATGGCACAGCTGCTCTGAGTGAGCCTGCTGCTGCTTCCAAAAAGTTATAACTACGGCAGGCATTGCTGAAGCAAGTTCAAGAGGCACAGCTGATGTGAGTGAGCCTGTTGCTCTTTCCAAAAATTATGCACATGGTGGGCATTGCTGAGGTAGGTATGAGAGGTGCAGCTGCTGTGAGTGAGTCTGCTACAGTTTCAAAAAATTATACCCATGGCGGGCATTGCTGAGACAGGTACAAGAGGTGCAGCTGCTGCAAGTGACCCTGCTGCTGTTTCCAAAAAATATACCCGTGGTGGGCACTGCTGAGGTAGGTATGAGAGGCACAGCTGCACTGATTGAACCTGCTGCTGTTTCCAACCATTTCACCCATAGCGGGCATTGATGAGGAAGATGCAAGAGGTGCAGCTGCTCTGAATGAGTCTTCTGCTGTTTCCAAAAATTATACACATGGCAGGCATTGATGAGGTAGGTATAAGAGGCAATGTTAAGTTACCAAATTTGACAGTACGCCACTCCACACAGGATTTTCTATTCATTTTGAACACAACCAAGTCATCATATTCTGTATCACGGTTCGAAGGCTGTTGTTGGTCAGAAGCACATAATTCAATATTTGGGACAATTGGGAAATTATAAGCATTCATTCTAAGAAATGTAACCTCTTCCACATTTATAGAACTTAGCAGTGTTCTGTGGTCAGTGATTATTCCTCCAGCTGCACTAAATATGCATTCTGAATATACGCTTGAAGGTGGACAACTGAGGCACATTATTGCAAGATTTGCTAGTTCTAGCCATATTGTTCTCTTTTGTTTCCAATAAAGTAACAGATCTTCCTCCATACCAGTCACAGTATGGCCTGCAAAATACTCCTAGATCATTGTGCTGTGTTAGATGGTTAACAGTTTGGCTGATGAACCAACTGCACTTTCTTTACAGGATAATAGTCCATGTTACTGCAGATGACTCAGAGCTGATTCATCTTTTTGGCCCTGAACACGGGATGCCTGAGCAGTAGCTGAAGATGTCCTTTTCCTCGCTGATGACACTGGTGATTGTGAAGAATTTATAGATGTGCTATTGTCTGCACCAGAGGCGCACTCTGGTGGTTCGGCGGAGTTTGACTACTGTACATGACAATGGTGTTGGTGGGGCAACGTCACATTTGGTTAGCAGAAGATCTCTCCAATAGTCTGTATCTTCCCCTGGAGGAAGGAAGGCATCAATGTTCCCTTTAAAGTGGGGATCTAGCAATGTAGCCAATAAATATGGTGTCATTCTTAAACATGGCATTTATTCTTTGATCATTCAACAGTCTGACACTTAAGTTATATGCCAACATAACAGCGGTGGTGTCTTCTTTTGACTGAAAGTTTGTCTTTGTGTCATCAAGGAACATGTGAAGAAATCTTATTAAAGGAAGAATTTGACTCAAAGTTGCACAGTCCACACTGACAGCACATGTGGCAGCCTCAAATGGCTCCAATGAGGTGACCAAAGATTCAAGTAGACTCCAACTGCTGGAACTGAGCATGATGTCTACTTAACCTATTTGAATCTGCATGGTGTAGTCATTGCAGCTCTTTTCTGTTGAAAGAGCCTTTCCAACATGTAAAATGTTGAATTCCAGTGGGTTGAAATTTCCTGTTTAATGTACACGGTGATAAGTTGTTTTGCCTCTGCAGCCCCTTCAGGATTTTTGTGCTTTCACAGAGTGGCTAAATGCCCACATATTTTCCTAGCAAGACCTAACAGGTTTTCAGCATTTATGTTTCCATTTAAGAAATTATGGATGAGAAGATTTAAACGATGTGCAAATCAAGGTATGTGTTGGTAGCTGCCATCTCTAACAGCTTTGACTATGCGGGCACCATTATCTGACGCTATGAACCACGGAGATCAGGAATACGGAGTAAGTCATTTCTGCAATTGTTTTTCCAGCTGCTGCAAAATATTCACAGCAGTGTGATTTTCCTCAAAATTGGCAACACATAATACAGTCTGCTTCCTACTACTTATGGTAGAGCAGAAATTATTACTTGCTAACTGAAAACTTGCCCAATGAGCTGTAACAGTCATATAGTCAATTATTTGGTTGCTGGTCCATATATCTGTAGTTATGTGAACCTGCTTCACATCAGAAAGTTTCAACTGATTAACCACTTCAGTACACACCAAGTCATACAACTGTGGAACAGCCTTTTTCGAGAAATACATTTGACAGGGAAAGGTGTACCGTGGTTCAATCAGGTTCATGAATCTGAGGAAATCTTTGGCAACAAAGGCAAAAAGGAAGTTGACAATCAGCCAGTAGCTATACAATGGCTCTATTTAACACCTGGCATGTTGGATGCTTGTGTGTAAATGCTGATGTCCTTGCAACACTTTCTTGTAATGTTATTTGACAAGAACAAGATATTTTTTTTAATTTGGGGGGGGTTATTTTTCATGCCTTTTTCATGTGGGGTATTACTTTGGCATTTTGCAGTGCTTTAAGTGTCAGAAAACAATATATGTTTGTCTGGGAAGACTACAAGGACACATCAAGTGATTCGATGTTCATTTTCTGCTACCAGTTCCTTGTCACCATGGTCACCTCTGCCTCCACTACCACCCGCACTGGCCCTTGCCTCGACCCACTCAGTTTGGTGTTTTGCCTTTGCATCTTGCATCATTATTGGTGTTCCAAAAATTTGTTGGGTTCCCACCATGACTGATGCTCTTTTTACACAAGTGTCATACAGCTTGAGAGTTGTCTGCAGAGCTAATATAAAATTAATTTTGCACAGAAGGTTTACCTTGTTCGGTTTGTGCCACGGTGCCTGGCACTATTCCTTGTATGGTCAAGAGACCTGGAGGAATCCCTACACTGCCATTTCCATGTTGAGATGACTTGTTCTCATTCATACTCATCTTCAGATTTTTATGTTTAGCATATGATTTTTTTTCTGCACTTGCCTCTTATGTCCTACAGCGGTATCCTCTCCTACCCCCTCATTAACACTACTGATCTCATTGCCACAAGATTCAGAAGAACTGGAAGTGCCATCATCATTAATTGGGACTTAGCCTGTGCTGTCCCATTCCCAGTCCCCACGATCACCACCATCTCTCTCACTATTCGCTGCCTCAGCATGTGAGCTTATATTTGAGGAGGATGCCTCCCCCTCCTTGTATGCTGCTTCAGCAGCTGGAAGTCTCCTGTCAGAGGTGACAAAATGTTCAGTACTTCAACAAGTAACTCCAGTCAAAACTCTACTACCATTTCATTGTTAACATGCTTTTTTTGGTTCATGACATTTAGTGCCAGTCCTTGTAATGTTTGTCTGTTTAAATATTTTTTCAAAAACTTCATAAAAATTTATGAACAGGGATTTACTCAATTGAGTCAAGACTCATTTACAAGTAGGTCCCACCGTAATAGACAATACAATTTGACAAAACAAAATGACAACAAATTAACAATAAATGATTAATGTTATTTCTATTGTCGCTATGTTCTTCATAGTGCTATGATTCATATTGTCCATATCATTAATAGTTGCACTTGCAGCCACACTGTGCTTCCATTTAGTAGTCTTAGATTGGGATGTACTAGACATAGTAGACACAGCTCAGAAAGGATATTGTTTCACTATGCTGCAGAGACAGACAGTGTATGTAGCTGACTATGTCACAGTAATATGACAGGGTCTGTTCCTCATGGGCACCTCACAAGTAGTGTAATACAGCTGTACAAGGCTTTCAGTATGCTGCAGAGACATGGTATGTAGCTACTGTATGTCTCAGTAATATGATAGGTCTCGTGCCTCAGGGGCACCTCACAAACAGTGCAATACAGCTGTACAAGGCTTTCACTATGCTGCAGAGACAAATAGTGTATGTAACTGACTATGTAGTACCATGGACCTCGGACACCAACCAATGAAAACGGCATGCTGGCACCTTACCTCCATTGTAAATCCTCTGACAATCACCGCAAAAGGTGCCAGCCAGCCGCATCTTGAAAAAAAAGCAATCCGACAGCGAAATTGCGGAACTCCGACCACCATCTTGTTTCCCCGCTAAGTGAAGACTGTAAAACAGCAGCTCTCTGCATCACTAAAATGAAAGAAAAACAAAAACTGCCTGGCTTATTTAAGCATTGTACCAAGTACTGCATTTTTTAAAATAATAAAAAAACAATTACTTGGTATAAACCACCTAGAGTAATAATCTGGTAGGATCGGGATTTACCATGGCTGCCGTGGATTTCACCACTCGGCTGTGCCCATGGGCAAACTACTCCAGCTGTGGTAAATCCCCCGATCACCCACACCCCCTCGTGGCTTATTGATTAAGTAATATGACAGGGCTTGTTCATTGGGATACCTCACAAACAGTGTAATATAGCGATACAAGGCTTTCATTATGCTGCAGAGACAGACAGTAAAAGTAGCTGACTGTCACTGTAATATGACAAGGCTCATGCCTCAGGGGCACCTCACAAACAGTGTAATACAGCTGTACAAGGCTTTCACTATGCTGTAGAGACAGACAGTGTATGTAGCTGACTATGTCACAGTGATATGACAGGGCTCGTGCCTCAGTGGTACCTCACAAACAGTGTAATAAAGCCGTACAAGGCTTTAACTATTCTGCAGAGACAAACAGTGTATGTACTGTAGCTATGTCACAGTAATATGACAGGGCTCATGCCTCAGGGGCGCCTAAAAAACAGTGTAATACAGCTTTCACTATGCGGCAGAGACAAACAGTATAGCTAATGTTACAGTAATAAATGATGGTGGGGCTCAGCCTGGGTCACCTAATAAACTGTGTAATACACAGCTGTAAAAAGGCTTTCACTATGCTGCTGAGACAAACAGTGTATGATGACTATGTCACAGTAAATGACAAGGCACAGGAGAATCTAACAAAGTAACAGAAACCAGCTGCCCACAGTGCCTTCTGTTTTTGTCTATCTTTTTCCCCCACCTTTCTTCTCTGTTCCCTCCCCAGTTCCCAGCACCACCTCCATGAGTCAGGCTGGCCTGCCCTCTCTCCCCCTGGTTGAGATCATTTCTCAGTACCCCACTTTCCCTGTCCCTTTGCTTCTAGTAGTGTAGGTTCACTAAAAAAAATATTTTTTTCTATCTTTTTCATCTTTTTCTATCAAACAAGTCATTATCCCGTCGACTCTATGGCCGCGATTTGTGCTGTGTCAGAGAGAGCGCCCACACAGAGCTGCTTCCACAACACACACAAACAGACTGCTGCCAGCAGCATTCCATGCAGCAGATGGAGCACAGACACCACTGACCAATCAGGTGTCAGTCTGGTGTCATATGCTCCATTTTCTGTTGTAAGTCAGTGAAGGAACTCATAGGTTGCCCTTCAATGCCTGTTTGCAGCTACCCATTGTCCATTTTACACTACTTGGCCTGAGAATTATACTAATATGTCTGGCAGGGTAGTACATTAACCAAACTACCCAGTGCAGCCAAAAATCAGCGACACTCACACTGCCTGACTCAGCTACACTGCAGGTAGCCCATTCCTAGTGTTGGGGATGGAGAGGGTGAACACAGGAGATCTAGTGGGCAAGGAAAGCAGAAAGGCTCACCAAGGGATAAAGATGGAAGAGGCAGGTAGTTAGGTAGAGGAAAGAAGAGGAACATGGTCAAAAAAGAAGGAAAAGTATTAGGAGCAGTTTAGGGTAGTGTCCTATAATGGTAGAAGTCTAGGAAACAAAATGGATGATCTGCAGGCCATGGTGGTGGAGAGCATGGTGGCTCCAGAAGTGGTAATAGAGATATGGACTACTCTGTACCATTACTGGGACCTCTCTGTTTCGGAGTATACTATATACAGATGTACAGGGAGAAGGGGAAAAAAGAGTGGAGGTGACCCTAAAGAAGGCATCACTACCACAAGGGAGAAGACAGAGAAATGGAAGGTATAAGCACTGTGAGTGCATCAATTGAAACAGATAGGAAACTGAGGCAGGAAATAGCTTATAGGCCATCAAATCAGGATGAGAACAAGGACAGGAAGTTGGGTACCATGAGCAGGATGGCAGCAGGCAAGGATGAGGTGGTGGTAGTGGGTAGTGGAGGATTTCAATTTGCCTATGGTGGATTGGAAGGTCCAATCCAACACCTGTGCAGAAGTCAGTTGACCCTTGTTGCACTTCAGAACAGGTTCCTAGTTCAGAGGGTTACTGAACCTGCATGAGTGGGGGCTATCCTGGACCTGGTCTTAACTAACAGAGAACATTTCCAGGACATCAAGGAAGAGAAACCCTTGTGGGGCAGTGACCACCAAACAGTGTGGCTCTGAATGGATATGGGTAAAGAATATGCAAGTACTAAGACAAAAATGTTAGACTTCGGGAAGTCTGATAATAGGAAAATGGGAGAGATACTGAGGGGACACTTATCTGGCCTCAAGGATGGTATGGGAGGGGCCCTACACATATGAGTGCAAGTAAATGCGGCACGGGAAAGCTGGGTGCATTCAAAAGACTGCAAGTAATGACTGCATCTGGCAACCATACTGCAGACACAAAGGGCACAATGGAATATAGTGGTAATATACTCACCTCCGCGCCCGGGCACATCAGAGAATGGGAGGCAGAGTGACACTGGGACACATTGGGAGTGGGAGGCAGAGTGATGCTGGGAACATTGGGGAGTAGGAGGCAGAGTGACGCCCTCACCGACAAAATGGCCACAAGTCCCACACACCCACTTGAGGTACGTCCACATTACAGTACCCTTTTTCCCATGCTTTTGTTCCCACACCCTTGTAATGGTATACCAGTATGGGAGTGGATCAGAAGTGGACAGCTATCAAAGATGGAATAGCAGCTGCCACTGAAGCCTGTATTAGACAGAAAGGAAAAAACTCTAAAGCTGGAAGACCAAGCTGGTTCAACAGAGATGTGGGCCAGGGCACAGAGATCAAGGTAGGGAGGTATACTTGGAGAAAGCTAAGGAGGCAAGTAGGGTGATAAAGCAAGCCAATAGTAAAAAGGAGTTACAAATGACAGAAGGGATCAAGGCGAGGAAAAAGCCTTTTTCTGGTATATTAGCAAGAGGAGGGATAAGAAGGAAGGCATAGTGAAGTTAAAAAGGAAGAAGAGATGGGTGGAAAGCAGAAAAGAGAAGGCAGGGGTATTGACTGAATACTTCTACTCTGTCTTTACTAAGGAAATAGATGGACCAGTGCCACAAGGGAGTATGGGGAGAGGAGGACCGGGGATAGTGCTAAAGGCAGGATTCCAGAGGACAGGATGAGGAGAGAACTAATGGCCCTCAAGGTAAACAAGTCCCCAGGTCCAGATGGAATTCACCCAAGGGTGTTGAGAGAGCTGACAGAGGAATGGGCAGATTTTATGGCAGATCTTTTCAACAGCTTACTAGATATGGGGGTGATACTGCAAGAGTGGAGAACTACACAAGTGGTACCACTGCACAAAAGTGGGCCCAGAGAAGACCCAGGAAACTAAAAGCCAATCAGTCTGACCTCCATTGCTGGTAAAATAATGGAGATCACTCTGAAGAAAAGATAGTCAGGTTCCTAGAGGCAAATGGGCTCCAAAGCACTCAAAAGAATTGTTGCTGACCAGCTGGTAGATTACCTGGAGAAATACAACCTGCTGTGTCCTCAGCAGCATGGTTTTAGAAAAGAGCATAGCATCACCACTGCCCTTCTAGAACTTACATGCTACATCCACCATGATCTGGACCAAGGAGAAGTTGTTGGTGCCACCTTCATTGACCTTACCAAGGCATTTGATACAGTCAACCATTCCTTGCTGATTGAGTAGCTAACAGAGATAGGGCTAACCAAGGATGCCTCAAGTTGGTTTGACAGTTACCTCTGTGACTGCTTGCAACAGGTGAGGATCAGTGAGGTCCTCTCAACCAAGCAACCTGCCCGGTCAGGCATCCCCCAAGGGTCAATGCGGGGGCCCCTGCTTTTCAGCATTTTTCTAAATAAGCTCCCTGTTTCGTGCCGAGACCAGATTCTTCTATATGCGGATGATACTGTAATTTTCTTGAGCAACTCTGATCCCTCTCTACTGGAAAATCAACTTCAGAACAGTTTTGTGGATGTTGAGGCCTGGTTCAACTTGTAGAAGCTCATAGTAAACTACAAGAAAACAAAAATAATGTTATTCCATAGCATGCACAGCAAACATAAAACCAGACAATTGACCATCAGAGACGATTCAGGCCTTGCTCTAGAACAGACACAGCTGTTCAAGTACCTGGGGGTGATCTTGGACAGCACTCTATCTTTTGCCAGTCTTATAGACAATGTTGCCAAGGCTGCTAATACCCTTATTGGGCAACTGTTCAAACATAAGCACTGCTTAAGTACTGAAGCCCTTAATCTGGTGATTCAGAGCTTGGTAGTCTCTGTCATTGACTACGGGCTTGTGATCTATGGATCTGCCACTGACACTGTCTTACATCGTATTGCTATTGCTCTTAGCAAGGCCTGCAGACTCCTTGTCAGGGCTGCATGCCTCACACACACCTGTGACATTTATGAGCAGGAAACTGGCTCCAGCTACATGGCAGAGTCTATTATCATACCTGCCTGTTAGCAAAGAAGGCATCCCGTGGTCTCATGCCACCAGGGTTGCAGAAGCTCCTCAGTCCATCTTGCAACAACTGCCATATGAGAAGTTCCAAAAACATTTCTTTCCAAGTACCCCACTGTCGTACCTTGCAAGGTCAGTGGCCATTCGTAGTCAGAGCCCCTAAGTGGCATAACTCACTTAGCTGTGATGTCACCAATACTACCACTCTCAGCCCATTTAAATGTAAGCTATGGCAGCTCCTTGTGGCTCATGCCACCCATGACTGTTTCCCATAAACTAGTGATGACCTGTCCCTACACCTTATGTCCCTCACCACTTATTCTATACCTCTTAGTCACCCAAACCTTAAACCACCTCCACTCCCCAGTCTTTCCTCTCTACTCTACCCCCTCTACCACTTACCCCCCCATGTTGTATCTCTCTCCCTTGCCTTGACAATGCCTTGGGCAGCATTCACCCTATTGGACAGTTAGAATTCCTGCGCTAGTACAATTTAGGTTTTGTGTATTAGGTCTATTTATGTATAGTCATTAGTTCAGGCATACATTGTCCAATGCCTGTGTACAGTTGGTTATTCAATGTTAATTTTGTTTCAGCCTTGACAAGGCCCCAGGTCTGCACTTCCCCTATGAACAGCAATTAATGTTTTTGCCCATTACAAGAATGTTGTCTATTGCACTAGTTTGCTAATTTCTAGTCTGTATGTACTTCAAAAAAATGTCTGCTTTATGATATGATGATCATACTAGTTATCTTTCCTGCCTACCAAACTGCACTCATGCTCACCTGCCTTCCCGTTATACATGTATTGTATTTTATTGCTATTGTACCTGTCTATGTATCATGACATGGAACCTATGTAAAAGAGCTCCTGGCTCAAAGGTGTTAAATCAGAAACTAACTAACTAACTAAAAAGGTGACGGGCAGCACAGGTTCATGTAGGGGAGATCCTGTCAGACCAACCTGATCAGCTTCTTTCACTGGGTAATGAAGACAGCAGACAAAGGCCAAGCAGTTGACATACTATACTTGGATTCAGCAAGGCCTTTGACTTGGTACCCCAGAAGAGGCTGACCAGAAAGTTTGACAACCTAGGGAGGGAAGTAAATTGACAAGGTGGGTGGTAAATTGGTTATAAGGTAGGACACAAAAGGTGGTGGTAGGGAGCTCTCTAGTATGAGGGAAGTCACCAGCAGAGTCCCGCAGAGGTCAGTGTTCAGCCTGCTGATAAATGAAGTAGGTTCTGGTATGCTCAGGAGAAACTCCTGGTGCAGAGTAGGGGCCACCAGCCCGAACACAATAAACTAGAATGAAAGCTTGGATCTATGTGATAATGGCGATAGCAGAATAGCGATCACTGTTACGGCGCATGGAAATCAATCAAAACATATTTCAGTGATGCAGTCCCCTGCACGCAGCAAAAGGGCTCCAGGGACTTTGATTTTACATGTAAATGTGGAGGGTGCAGCCCCTCGCACCCCCCTACTTAAGGATTCTCAATTCCAGGGGGTGCATGTTCGGGGGGGTGCAACCCTCCCCCCAAAAAATTGGGTCTGGGAACAACAAAAGGTACCTGTGCCTGGACCCGAACCCAGTACCAATCATGCCCCAGCCCTGAACCCACCACCACACCATGGGAAAAACTCAATAGCTCACCACAGAGCCACCCCTCACAACCCTCCTCCCTCCCACCCGACGCCAGCGTGTTCACTCCCCCAGTGCATATACATGTAGTGACAGGATGTCACTATATTCATGCACCCCCCCTTCCAATGGCCTGCCCTCCCTCATCGCTATGGTGTAAGGCACTGCAATTGAGTCGTTGCTTCAGTAGGCACCCAATCTCGGTCACAAAACTCACAGGATACCTGGAAGCTCTGCCCTCATACCACTTCCAAAAAAGGCTCGTAGTCAAGGATTAAGTATGCAAAATTTATTTTGAAAATGTATTTTTATTCATGGCTTACTTTAAATATGGACATTGTGTTTTATGCCTTAGACCCACCCCCTGAGGAAGGCCTTGTGTTGGGCTAAAGCGCTGGGGACATAGGGTGCTGTCCTGGGCATCTTTGCTGCATTAAATTTTGGATACTTAATCCTTGACTATGAGCATTTTTTTGGAAGTGGTATGAGTGCAGAGCTTCCTTTTCAGCCTGCTGATGTTCAGCTTATTCATAAGTGACATCAGAGATGGCATAAAAGGCAAAATCTGCCTCCTTGTGGATGACACCAATGTCACTGGAAGGGTAGACATGAATGAGGGGGTACAGGACCTTAAGAAAGAATTAGTAAAGCCAGAAAGATGGTCCACCTTGTGACAGTGTGGGTTCAGTGCAAAGAAGTGCAAAGTCATGCACTCAGGAGGAAAGAACCCAAGGA
The DNA here is from genome assembly GCA_016271365.2 of Neoceratodus forsteri. Taxonomy (NCBI): domain Eukaryota; kingdom Metazoa; phylum Chordata; order Ceratodontiformes; family Ceratodontidae; genus Neoceratodus; species Neoceratodus forsteri. Next base: position 167,149,093 of record CM057456.1, on the reverse strand, counting down.
CCTAGTACAGCCTAGTGAGGGTTCAGGTCACCAAATCAGAAGAAGAAAGGGACTTTGGAGTAGCCATCACCAGTGACCTAAAGCAAGCTATGTGGTACAAAAAGGCATCAGCCATGGTAAACAGAATGCTTGGCTGCATTGTGAGGGGCTCATGAGCAGAGAGGAGGAGGCTATGTTTACTGGGGACCCTACCAGGAAAAGGATATCAACCTGCTTGAGGCAGTCTAGAAGCGGATGACAAAAGTAGTCCAAGGGCAGCAGGACAAGACATATGAGTACAGGCTATGTGACCTCAACATGTACTCACTCAAGGAGAGGGACATGACTGAAAACTTCAAGTTCCTGATAGGTATCAACAAGGCAGATACAGTGGACTTCTTTTGCCTCAGTAGGAACAAGACCAAAAGGGGGCACTGTAAGCTGGTGGGGGTAAGGTTCAAGATAAAGATCAGGAGACACATCACAGAATGAGTGGTGATGGGGTGGATTGTGCTCCCAGTGGAAGTCATCATTCAAAAGATGGTGGGGGGGAGTTCAAGAGGGGATGGGACAGGGTGAAGAGGAAGGTCAGGGTTGGTGGTGTTTGGGAGTGGAGGCCATGGTAGTTTGCTGGGCAGACCTGATAAACCATATGGTCTTCATCTACTGGCTATGTTCATATATTCATAAGCAGCAGAACACAAGATGGCACTATTCCTTTGAAAAAGCTTCATAGGAGGTGAAACGTTAAGAACGTTTATGCTTGCTGCTGCTTATTTCTCTGCACTTCACATTCACTTCATCAATAAATCAGAGATACTAGATATGTTGGCTACTTCGTCCTTTAGATCCAAAAAGTGGTGAGTGCCATGACTAACTGTATTTCATCTGCAAAGCAGCTCAGTTTTCTTTTTTAAACCTAAATAAAATATATTTTAAATAGATCATACTCCTCAAATCTGATTTTCTCTCACACTCATTTGAACACCGAATCAACACTCACAAGTCTCGAGACGTCAAACACTGACAGAAGCAATGAAACAAACCACCGCTTCAATGTATAACCACAACTTTACAGCTTTTCACCAGAACAGCAGTCATTTAAAAAAAGATTACCCCGATTTCTTGCTGCTCTTCTGACAACTCCATACTCTGCACTCTGTTGGAATCCTAAAATGTGACTGCTGTTGCCTACTCATTCCAGACACTCTCTCTCCCTGCATTACCTATGAACCAGACCTATGCATTTGTCACTCTCTCCTGACGCACATCTCCTGCGCAATCATTCTCTCTTTCTCCTCATCTCCAGTTACACCTGAACCACTCTCTCTTTCTCTTACTAAAATGGGTAGCTATCTCCCTCACTGCCCAGCCTATCAAAGCAGATCAAAAACACCTTCTACGTAAAACACGTAAAATACAAGCAAACAACCACCTAAAGTGCTGGGGAGATGACCAACACTTGAAAATATGATAAACCAACCAACAACAGCCACAAGTGTTTGGGGGTGGTGGTGGTGGTGGTAACAAATGAATTTATTAAATATAAGTCAACACTAAGCAAAGGGGCTTGGGGATGAAAACAATAGCTAGGATAATTAGCTAAATTTTTTAAGACAGCCAAAAGGGTTTTTTGCCGGGGGACAAAAACTAAAGAAAAAATACAACAGCAAAATGATTTTTTTTTAAATAACCTCTATTATTTTGTCCACATATGTGGTATATATCACACATGCAATGGATGGATACAAATAAACCATTAATTTCCATTTGCAAGGGTGTGGTATTTTTAATATTCCCTTGTGGTTTTGCCACTTAGGAATTATGATCCCACCCTCCTTACTCATGGAAATAAATAGTTGGGTTTTGTTTTACCCTGCCAATTGTATATCCCTTATACATGCATGTATAGCCTACACAGGATTTGAGGTAGCCTTTCTAGGGAAATTTGAACTTCATAGGAGATGAAAAAGAAATACAAATGCTGGGTGGTTGGAGCTGGAAGTAAAAACAGCAACTCATCTGCAGAAAGAGTGGAACTTCTGCCTATGTTTTCACCTGGAGGTTAAGTATTATTATGCTCGTTTTGCCATGATTTGTAACCTGGATGATAGCATGTGGCTCATCTTAATAAACTTGAACCTGAATCTGAGTGGAAATTCAAACCCTACAAAAATGTGAAAAAATACTTTCAGCTCACTGACAAATATTTCATTTGTATCTGCAGCCACAGGAACTTATTAAATCCTAGTGGGTTAAGGAGCGAGTAGCACTGGGGAGAGCTTTAACATCACAGACTCCATGACAGTAGCTCAGAAAAGGCTCAGAACATCCTTTGCATATCTCATACTCTTCACAAAGGAAGAGTTGAGGCAAGAGACAGGGCAGGTAGTTAGATTCTGCAATATAGCACAGAGGTTAGAACACTAAGCTACGAACCCCCCCCCCAAAAAAAACATAGTCATGGGTTTGAATCCCACAAACACCAGAAGTACAGTACATTGCCCCTGAATCAGTTGTTGCACATGTCAGACCACTTGATTTGTGCAAAGTAATGCACCTGAGAAACAATAACTCAGGAGAAGAGTACACAATGTGGGGGGGGGTGCTAACAACAACAAAAATGGAAAGGGACCTGGAGGTAGTCATATCAGAAGACCTAAAGGTAGGCAAGCAATGTGAGAAGGCAGAAAGGAGAGCTGGGGGGGGGGGGATACTGGGATGCACAGGGAGAGGATCACTAGTAGAAAACAGGAAGTTGGTATCCCTCTGTACAGACAGTTGGTGAGACACAGTCTGGAGTACTGTGTGCAGTTATGAAGATCCCATCTCTGCAAGGACATAGACAGGATGGAGGCAATCCAGAGGAGGGCAACTAAAATGGTGCAGGGTCTGCACCAGAAGATATACGAAGAGAGACTAAAGGAGCTTAATATGTATATGTACCCTCGAGGAAAGGGACATGATAGGAACTTTCAAGTACCTCAAGGGAATCAACAAAGTCCAAGGGGATAGCATATTTTAGAAAAAGAGATGTGCAAGAACAAGGGGGCACAGTTTGAAGATGGGGGGGGACATTTCAGGGGCAATGTGAGGAAGTATTTTTTCACAGAGAGGGTGGTGGATGCTTGGAATAGCCTTCCTGAGGAGGTTGTGGGGTCAAAAACAGTGGAGAAATTCAAGAATGCATGGGACAGACCTAAGGCAATTCTGGTGGTGGGTAGGAGGAAGTAGGCTGTTGGTTAACTAGGATCTGCAGCTTATCCAATACGTAGCGAGATGGGTAAACTGGGTGGGCCAAGTGTTCTTTATCTGCCATCAAAGTCTATGTTTATGTTTCTAAAATGGTGGGCATAGACTTTACAAAGTGGATTGCAGTTATGACCCTGGGAGAAAATATGGTAATTTTCCACAAAAGGTATTTGCAGTTATTACACTAAGCTAACCCAATATTCTGTGATGCACAATCTTTATAACCCACAGCTTAATCCCAAAAGTATGGGCATATTTCTATTAGTTGTCAATGTAAATAGAAGGCAGGTACCAAGTTGCTACATATGAAAAGGTAATTGCAATATTTAAAAAACTTCTAGGGACACATCAGAGACTTCATATTCCTCTCTTTAGGACTTAGGAATTGTTCCCAGCCTCACATATTCAGGATGTGTGCTCCACCCTGGAATAGTCTCTTAGTCTTCCTCTGTGCTTTCATTCTGCTACACCTTGAAAACTCAGCTTTGTGAGCTCACATGCTATTCCTTCTAATGTACATAGTCCCTACCCACTGTAGCCACCCAACTGTATTATATAGGTTCTATATTATAGTGGTGCAGTAGTACCACAGTTCAGTATAACCCTTTTTATCTGAATCTCAGTAATCAGAAACCCTCAGTTATCTGAAACTGAGTCATATCCTACACTTCACAGTTAGTGGTGGGTGATGGGCTCAATCCACTCTCTTGACTGATTGAACAAAGGTGGATTAGCGGAGTCTCGCAATGCAAAGCGGAGTACTTCACGCTATAATGAGGAACGTGAAGTCCATTACAAACGCTGACTTCACATTACTCTGCCTCCCCGGGACACTACTCTTCCAATTTTAAGGCAAAGTGTATTGATGGCAGTTCACTCCGCCTCACTTCGCCTTGTTTTTGAGCTCCAAAGGCGAATTTTGCAGTGATTCATGGCATTTCAGGTCACATGTGCTCTATATTGATCTGCACAGCCTCAGTTTGGGGTAGTATGAGTAGGAAGGAGTAGGAGACAGTGTGCCCTGATAGCTGTCTGTAATAGGAATCCTGTAAAAGCTGTTAAAAAAGCATTTTTGCTTTTTTTTGAGGGATCCAACTTTAGTTCATCGATTGCAGGAAACCCTCCTGTGCTCATATCATCGAGCGTTTTTGTTTGTGGGTGGATTTTGAATGTTAATTTACAACATTGAGTGTGTGTGGTGAAAGACAGTGAAAGTGTGCTTTGGGGGAGGGGCTTATCTGTGGTGTAGGTAGATTTAAGTTGGAGAAATAGTGATTTCTTTGTTGTTTGGTTATATTTTTGTTATATAACTGACTGTGTAAATATACACATAGTATTGTCAGTAATAGTAATTTTCTTGCTGTTTGTTGTGTGGATGTGGTGCAGCATTTCATAAGGTCAGGTTGTTTAAATTACAAATTTACATTAATGTGGCATAGTACACTGAACTTTTGCATTTGCGTCGCATTCCTCGTTCAGCACTGTACACAAACTGTTCTGTGTTGTGTGTGAGTGTGTGTGCAGTGTTGCGTGCATCAACTAATACACCTTGTATTGTGAAACAGACTAGTGCAATTGCAACTAAGCACAGCAGTGTGAACCTGCTATCCACTGCAACTGCCTGATTTTGTACTGCGATTGTGTTCTCTGTTCTTAGTTCTGCTGCTTGTAGTGCCATAAAAATCAGCACTGTCTGTATTCGGTGCTCCCCCCTCCACCCCCACGTTCAAAAGGTATTCTTTACCAGACTGGATTGTTTTTGTGACCCCATCAGCACCACTGGTTACTGAAGTTGTTTTAATTCCGTAAAAGTCTCAGAGCAGTCTCTTATCTGTTGCTGAAGCCACAGTTGTTTATTTGGCTTCACAACCAGCCAGTGTCCCTCCAATCAGAAAGTGAACGTATCAAAATCTGAATTTGGTAATAATATTTGTGGTTTATCCCCCAAAATGCTTGCAATGAGATGTGCAAGCAAAGCTGTTTCTCGCCATGGCAATGTTGGCAGTAAGATAGTCTGTGGGCATGGTAGTAGTACGCAGACGCAGAAGTGCATTGCTGATGTGAGGAAAGGTATTTCTCCTGCAATGTTTTTTTACAGTCCAATCAGTAGCTTCACTCATAGTTGGAGGAGATGATGTTTTCCCAGCCAGTGGTGTTAGTGTTACTGGTGTTAGTGGTGGTGGAGGAAGTATTAGTATTGTTGTGTCAAGTTCTAATTCTGACCAGTGTACTGTATCCAAACATATTGAGTGTGAAGCAGTGCAAGTGAGTAGCAGCGTAGATGATGTCATACTTCTCAGTAACATCCCAGTAACTAAACCTGAGGATTCTGATGATCATGTCAACGATGCATACAAAGTGATAGTCCATCCACCGTGGCACTTAACGTCATGCATTTTCCATGCAGTGATTCACAGTGTGGTGGAAAAATATCAGGTGACGGTGGTGTAGATGCTGATGATGACTGTGAGGATGATGATGATGATGTTGCTGATGTTGCAACATGCAGTCCACATGCTAGCATCCAAGCAGAAGATATGGATGTGTGTAATGTTGATGAATATAATGATGATGTAATTGACCCCAGTTGGGAACCAGAGAAAAAGAAATTAAAAGTGGCTGTGTCTGAGTCTGTTTGCAGGAACTTCCGTAAAAACTTGTGATCTACCGCTTTTAGTTGATGATGATGATGATGATGACCCAGTAATCAATATGATAGGTAGTCGTAGTGGTCAGTTGCAGTCCAGGTGTGCAGTGCCAGAAACATCACGTGCCCCCTCCCCACTTCAGTGCTTAAAATAACAGACTTAAATAAGCCACATCATCATGGACATGTTAAAAGCAGAGCATCACACTCCCTTGTTTGGGATTTTTTTGTTTAAGATGCAAATGATGATTCAGTTGCAATCTGCCAGGTTTGCCATGTGCGTGTGAGTCGAGGTAAAAAGGGGAGCAATCTGGGGACAGGAGGACAGCACACTCATCTTAAGAATAGGCACTTGTCACTGAGGACCCAGGACAAGCTGGCAGCTAATACCACAATGGGGCATTCACCCATGTCACCGGCAACCATAGCCAGCATGTTATCCCCTTCCATGACTGTTAAGCCCAGTAGGAAATTAAACGTGTGCAGTAGTGCGGTAATAAGAGCAGAGGATTACTACAGGCATGATGAGGTGGAGGACCATAATGACTTTGAAATGTTGTCCAGTGCTGGTGAGAGTAGCAGTTTTTGTGGTGGTGGTGGTGAATGCAGTATGTCTAGTGCAAGTGGTACGTCACCGGTTGGCAAATCTGGCAAAATAACATCATTTCTGGGTTTGTCATCATCACCTGTGCAACCAGCTTCATCAAATGTCCACACTCCACCCACTGCCAATGCCATTCATCACAGAGCACAACCATTTGTGACCAACACACCACACCGCTATGCAGATGATACTCAGCTATACCTGTCTTTTGCACCCAACCAGGATGGAGCTCTCTTGGTGTTTAATAACTGTCTGGGGGAGATCCAAGACTGGATGGATTCTAGTTGGCTAAAGTTGAACTCGGAGAAAACAGGTTTTGATTGTGGACCCGGGTGGTAAGATTGAGAGGTCATGTGCTGGCCCGCCATCTGGAATTTTTCTCGGCGGTGTGTCGCTTCCGGCCTCTGAACGGGTGCGTAACCTTGGGGTGATTCTTGACGAAAGGCTGACTTTTCAATCTCAGATGTCAGCCATCGTCAAGACTTCCTTTTACCATCTTAGGAATATTGCCCGGGTTAAGCACCTTGTTCCGTCTGACTCTCTGCCAACTTTGGTCCACGCTTTGGTGTCCTTGAGCCTCGATTACTGCAACACCCTTTGGGCTTAATGGGGTTGAAATCCGCTGCCTACAGCTTGTGCAGAACGCGGCAGCCCGGGTTTTGACTGGGACAAGCAGGTCCTGTCATATTACCCCGGTGCTGCGAAAGCTGCACTGGCTCCCAATACGGTGGCGGATCACCTTTAAAGTCATTTTATTGACTTTCAAAGCACTTCACGATCAGGGTCTGGCCTATCTGAAAGACCTTCTGGTGTTTTGTTGCCCTAGCCGATCACTCCACTCGGCCGACATGGGGTTGTTAGAGATTCCAAGAGTGAGTTTGAAATCTTCCGGCAGTAGAGCATTTTCTTATGCTGCACCCACTCTTTGGAATTCTCTACCTTGCCAGTTACGGGAATGCTCCTCCGTGGAGATTTTCAAAAAGGAATTAAAAACCTGTCTTTGGAGAATGGCCTTTCTTGAAAGTTAAATGCACTGTTTAGTGTGTGTAATTTTACTGATATTTATTATGCTTTTAGAATATATTTTATAATTTTATGGTTTGTCGTTTGTATTGTTTGTTGATGCTTTTATTGATTTGTTCAGCGCCTTGATATTGTGAAAGGCACTATATAAATAAAATTATTATTATTATTATGTAAAACATTTAAGGCAGCTCACGTTACAGAGTGTTTTTGCGCATAAGCTGAAGTACCCCCCCAATCATACAGTGTCACGTGAACGTAATGCTGCTGTAGCGGACATGCTGGCAGTTGATCTTTTGCCCTTCTCCTTTGTGGAGAATTCTGGGTTCTGGCGGTTTGCTGCACATGCCTGCCCAAAATGGAAAGTCCCATCCAGGACATACTTTTCTATCCGTGCTGTCCCTGAGTTGTTCTGCACTGTGTCTGACTCAGTAAGACATGCCCTTCAACATTCCTCCTCTCCATTCATCCATTTAAGTATGGATATGTGGACAAGTGGCAAAACAGCAGGGAGTTCATATCTGTGTATAATTGCACACTGGGCGCAGGTGCTGGGGGTTGTTTGTGATGTAGGTAGTGTGAATAATCAGTGCAGTAAGGTGGATTGTCGCAGTAGCAATCTTCCTGGAATTCACCAGCATGCAACGATTGCTATGCACAGTGTGACCTGTTCACACACTGGTGAGAACATGTTGGACATGGTACTGACTGAAATTGAGAGATTTCTAAATCCTCTATCCCTGAGAGCTGGGTTCATAGCAAGTGACAATGGGTCAAATGTGGTGAGATGCATCATTAATGGTGTTTTTTTTTCGTGTTTCATGCATGGCCCACTGTTTAAATCTTGTGGTTCAGGAGTTTCTGCAGCACCCTGATATAAAAGAAATGCTGACCGTTGCACAACATATCTGCTCTCACTTTTCAAGATCTGGAAAGGCCCCTGACCAACTGCGGCAGTTGCAGTTACAAAACAACCTGCCTCAGCACTGCTTGAAGCTGGAAGTTGTTACCAGATGGAACTCCACATTATACATGGCAGAGAGGTTGTATGAACAATACAAAGCCATCTCAGAATATCTTGTGATGCACACTAGTCGTGACAGTTCCGGGGCCTCCATGTCTATGACGACTGAACAGTGGTGCCTCATGGACTCTGTAATAACAATTTTGTGGCCTTTTGAACATGCCACACAGGCAGTGAGTGGTGAGTCTGCCTCCATTAGCCAATCAATTCCACTGCTGCGGGTGCTGAGGCAGACATTGGTGAATGTACAGCATAGCCTTGATGTTGCCAGAGACGGTGGTAGCAGTATGTTGCTGCAATACATGCTGACAGTATTCCACCATAATCGTCACATTGTGAGCATTCAGCGTAGTGACAGCTTTGCCATAGCAACAATGCTGGACCCACGATACAAACATGGAATTGCATCAGTAATGGAGGGAGAGCCTGAACAGGTAAATAATATCAGTGGTCAACTGGTGCTCTTGGTTCATGGGGCACAGAAGTCACGTGCCAAGGTCAGCAAACCTCAGCAGCATAATCCGGCTGAAGGTATACCTGGAGGACCATCAAGCATATTCTGCAAGGGGAAGGGGACTGTAGTTCCAGGTGGTCTGTCATTCAAAGTGGGTGGTGTCAACCCGCTTTGGGAGGCTTTGTCCCAAGTGGGTATTTGTGAAATTAATGATTCGGGAGAACAGGATGATGCATCAACAATTGGACTTAGTGTGGCACAGAGAATGGTTGAGTCATATTTGTCTGAAAACAGGCATCTGGCAATAACTGAAGATCCTCTTTTGTACTGGAGTGGAAAGGTCAGTGAATGGCCAGAGCTGACTGCAGTGGCACTGAAGTACCTCACATGCCCACCCTCCAGTGTAAGTGTTGAGAGGGTATTCAGCTCAACAGGTGTAATCGTCAGGGATCATCGGACAAACCTGTCTCCTGCAAATGTTAGTTTGCTAACATTCATTAAAATGAATGAGAGGCACATACCAGCACAGACTGCAACCTCGGTATCCGTAGCCCAGCCTACTCATGGTGGTCTTGCTGATGTGGAAATGGAGCATCCTGGTGGCACTGGCAGTGGCTGCTTGAAACGGCGCACCACTGACGTAGACGATGACACAATGGAGAAAGAATTTCCCAGTGGTCAGACTTCAGACATCGATGACTGTGAGGGCAGTTTTCTTTATGAGGATGATGATGTGGTTAATGTTGGCAGGTTTTAACTGCAGTATTTAAAAGGCGGTGTGCCCCCCCGACCACCACCACCGGGACTGATGTTATCCAAGTCTGCCACCATGAGTCTGTCTGCCCCCGGGACCATCTTCACCACCACTAGGACTGATGTTATCCACTGCCACCACTGCCTCCATAAGTCTGTCTGCCCCCCGGACCACCACCACCACCACCACCACCGGGATTGATGTTATCCAAGTCTGCCACCATTAGTCTGTCTGCCCCCCGGACCACCACCAGTGGGACTGACGTTATTCAAGTCTGCCACCATGAGTCTGTCTGCCCCCCGGACCACCACCACCACCACTGGGACTGATGTTATCCAAGTCTGCCACCATGAGTCTGTCTGCCCCCCGGTTCACCTTCACCACCATCAGGACTGATGTTATCCACTGCCACCACTGCCACCATGAGTCTGTCTGCCCCCCACGGACTACCTCCACCAGCTTCTTAATATTTAAACTGCAAAGTGAGTATGTGTACTCATGTTTGTTATGCTGCTTCACTTCCTTTAGTTATATGTTTTGTTTTCTGTAGCTTTGCAAAGCCGCAATGGTAAAACACGTACAGTACACTTCTTTCGTTTCTTTTACAGGGTAACCAAAAAAGGCTCCATCACTAAAACTCATTGGGAATGATGCTGTAGCTGTACCGTACAGAGAGGAACCGATGTAATATCCATGTGAAATCCATTCTGGTAAGTATGAAGATTTTATTTAATCCATTTCATTGTTTTGTAAAGACTGCAGCAAATATTGCACACAACAGGTTGTGTTAGTTGACAAGATGTATCTTTGAAATATAACTTGACTTTAGGGATTGAGATTTGAGAACCAGGGAGGGACACATAACAATTAAGTTGTAAGAAGTCATTCATTTCTTTTTTTAGGAAACTTCCAGATGCTTTGTTGTTCTGACAAAGTGGTCTTATCCAAACAAGTTCTTCAATATCAGGCCCCCCCTCATGCTGGGGAGCACATGCAACATGCAGAAGTCATTTCATTAGATGACCATGACCATCACACCAGACTCGAAAAGGATGCAGATGAAATCTGTGAAGAAGTAAGAAAATAAGTAACCATTACAGACAAACCAGTTCTCTCACAGTCATCATTTTAGGGGCACTGTGCGCATGAGTGACTGCGGAATAAATTCTGGGGTACTTTGCATGTGCTGAAACAATCCCATTTCACTTCATTACCACTTGTCAATTTTCTGAACACAAGGTGGATGCATTCTGGGCCTGCAAAAAAAATCTGGGGACTCTGTGCCACTTTTATGCTCATGACTGAGTGTGCCATTAATTCTGGGGGACTTTGTATGTGCTGAAACAGTCTCATTTCACTTCATAGCCACCTGTCAATTTTCTGCACACAAGGAGGATGCATTCTGGGCCTGCAGAAAAAATCTGGGGACTCTGCCACTTTTATGCGCATGACTGAGGGTGCCATTAATTCTGGGGGACTTTTTATGTGCTGAAACAGTCTCATTTCACTTTGTTACCACTTGTCAATTTTCTGCACACAAGGAGGATACATTCTAGGCCTGCAGAAAAAATCTGGGGACTCTGTGCCACTTTTATGCGCATGACTGAGTGTGCCGTTAATTCTGGGGGACTTTGTATGTGCTGAAACAGTCTCATTTCACTTCATTACCACTTGTCAATTTTCTGCACATAAGCAGGATGCATTCTGGGTTTGCAGAAAAAATCTGGGGACTCTGTGCCACTATTGTGTGTTCTGTGACTGTTGCTGTGAGCTCATGATGTCATACTGACATTTTTACAATTAAAGCAGCATTGCAAGAATGTCCTCACAGTTATGAACTGTACTTTTTTATGCTACTTTACATTGCCAAAGCCACCACCACTACTTACTTCCGAGTCGTGACTTGAATGATATTATTCTTTTCACAATGTATGTCTGATTTACTTACTTGACTACTTTTTTTCTTGTATGAAAAAAAAATGAGCATGTCTTCCAATATTGTTTTGACCAGCTTTGTATTTATTTGCAGCTGCTTTTCTATAACTATTGTTCCGTGGTGTCATAAAACACTGCCTGATGCATAACTGTTAATTAACAACAGAAGTGATATATAACAACTACTTGATGTGATGGAGAAAAGCAAAGGAAAACAATGACAAAGATCTGGTCAGCACCAATTTAAAAGGAATTCTCCTTTCATTATTTCACACATAAATAAAGATAGTACAGCAGACTCAACTACTGCAAATTATCGTATCATTCCAGTCAGTCAGGATGTAAGTAAAGGAAGTTGTATCATAGCATTAAAAAATATACTTCAGAGTTATCAACAGATTGTTGCACTGCTGCTTTACAGACATTCAGCACATTACATAGTTATGGTGATGAACATAAACTAATATATGGGGTCATTACTACCACTGGAATATTTCTTGCTCCACAGAGTGCAATATATTTCTGTGAAAACCACCCATAATTTCATTACAGTGAGTCACGTGATGGAGGAATTACCAATCAGAAAAGCCACCCACATTCTGCCACCCTTTCTCAGCAATGTTAGGACGTGATGCCAGGGGGAGCACAGGTGCATGCTCCACTATAGTGAATGTCTGGCAGCTATTCCATGCAATGTTTCCTTATGTTTTAAGGTTCACTTTGTGGTGAAATGTGGGATGTTTCCACTAACAAGGCTCTTCTTACTGGAAACGTGGCCACACATTTCACCACAGACTGACCATTATAACATAAAGCAACATTCAGAAACCTGCCAGACAACCGGATATTCACTGTAAGGAGCACGCACACGTGCTCTCCCTGCCATCACATCCTAATGTTGCTGAGAAGGGAGGCAGAATGTGGGCAGATTTTGAGAACGGGAATTCCTCCATCACGTGACACACTGTAATGAAATTACGGCTGGTTTTCACAAAAATGTATTGCACTATGTTGTGCAAGAAAGATTCCCCTGGAAGGGAAAATGTATGATTAAACAATAACAAACAAAAAATGCACAAAAAAAGTACAACACAGTAGTGGGGTGGGGTCAGGAGTGGGGGTGGGTGTGGGGGGCAGAAAACAGTCCCCTGACTTACTATGGCCTTGGGATGCCATGATGGTCCAGCAGCAGGTGTAGCATTGAAAGTATTTGCTGCTGCTGTGCTTCCATTCTGTTAACCTGCTGCTCCAAAGCACTGAAATGCTCATTATTTTCCTCGAGCACTGCCCACACCAGGCCGAGGTCAGACTGGCTTGCAGCGACTGTGGTGGGGTCCACTGCAGCGTGTAATCTAGGTAGTGGGGCTGGTGGTGGACAGGGTGGTGCTGGTGGCTGTGGTGGCAGTGGTGGTGGAGCAGCTGATGTAGTAGCCTTCCTCCTCCTGCTGAGGTGGTGACTGCTGCGAGGAACATCTCCCACCACAGCAGCACCCTCGGCCACTGCCACAAAAGGGCCAGCAGGTGGACGCCTGGCCCCTTCTGTGGCAGCCTGCCACTCTGCCCTGTGGTGGTTCAGCATGTGGGTGCACTGGCCACCAGTCCCCAAATGGGTTCCAGGGGGACCACGGCACACCAGCACACCAAACACATGGCACCCCATCACTGTGCTGTCTCCCCCCACACAACTAAAAAACTCCCACACTGGGGAGCTGTGGGGGGGGGACAGATACAGTCCTCACACATCGGGCATGAGTCCCACCACCACCTACAACTGCCGGGGCCACCTCCTGTGGTTGTGGAGGTGGTGGAGGGGGGTTCTGCTGGAGCCCCAACAGCTGCAGTTAGTAGTGGTGGTGGTAGTGGTGGTAGTAATGGAGAAGGTGGATGAGCAGCAGCCACCAGTGGCACTGGTGCTGCTGCTGCTGCTCCTGTTGCTTCAGCAGGGGAAGCAACATCTGCCAGGAGTCTGGAGTTGTCCAACGTCACACGACCACCCCACCCCCCATGGGTTCACACTCCTCCCTTCCTAACACACCCACTGGCCAGCAACTCACCTTCTCCTACATTACCCTCCATCCTCCTGAGTCCACAGGATCACACACACACACACACACACACACACACACACACACAGTCAGTCACACTGTGCAGAAGTATTCATTTATTATCTCTACTTTGGCACTGTCAACCTCTGCCCACCCCCCTCCTCTTTATTAAGCCTCACTATCCCTCCCCTGGTCTATCTTTGCTCCCTAATGTACCTATAAAAGGTTTTATCCCCCTTCTTAACTGAGTTGGCTATCTTTTCCTTGGTTTGGGCCTTTGCTATTTTGACTGCCTTTCCTGCTTTCTCCTGCTTTAACTGGTACTGTTTTCTATCCTGCTCCTTCTGTGTTTGCTTATACTTCCTAAATGCCATCTTTTACTCCCTAACAAAGTTGATGCACAAGGTGGGGTGGAAAGGATGAGAAGGGACTTGGCAAGGTTAGAGGAATGGTCAAATGTATGGCTGCTTAGATTCAATGCTAAGAAGTGCAGGGTAATGCACCTGGGAAACAAAACCCAGGGAAGAGTACACAATGGGGAGAGATACTAACAACAACAAAAATGGAAAGGGTAATCATCAGATGACCTAAAGGTGGGCAAGCAATGAGAGGGCAATAAGGAGGCTGGGGGATACTGGGATGCGTAGGGAGGCATCACCAGTAGAAAACAGGAAGTTGTTATCCCTATGTTCAGACAGCTGGTGAGACCCCATCTGGAGTACTGTGTGCAGTTCTGGAGACCCAATCTCCCCAAAGACATAGACAGGATGGAAGCTGTCCAGAGGAGGGCAACTAAAATGGTGCAGGGTCTGCACTGGAAGACATATGAAGAGGGACTTAAGGAGCTTAATATGTATAGCCTCGAGGAAAGGAGGGAGAGGGGGGACATGATAGAAACTTTCAAGTACCTCAAGGGAATCAACAAAGTCCAAGAGGGTAGCATCTTTCAGAAAAGAGGTGTGCAAGAACAAGGGGGCACAATTTGAAGATGAGGGGTGGCTCAGAGGTAATGTAAGGAAGTATTTTTTCACAGAAAGGGTTGTGGATGCACAGAACGGCCTACGGAGGAGGTTGTGGAGTCAAAAACAGTGGTGGAATTCAAGCATGCATGGGACAGTCATAAGGCAATTCTAGGGGGTGGAGGTAGGAAAAAGTAGGCTGCTGGTTAACTAGGATCTGCAGCTTATCCATTAGGTAGGGAAATGGGCAGACTAGGTGGTCCTTATCTGCTGTCAAATTCTATGTTTCTCTGTTAACCTTCCCCACCACCTCTTTTGAAAACCATAGTGTTTTTTTTCCTTCGTTTTGTTTTGTTGATTTGCTTCACAAAAGGGGTTGTTGCCTCTGTGATGGCAGCTTTGATTTTTTCACCCTTGTTCCTCCACCCCACCTTTTTGCCTGTTTGCTAGTGCTTTTCTGAGGCACTCCCCCATTTTGCCAAAGTCAGACTTCCTAAAGTCGAATACCCTCACCTTTGTGTGACTTGACTCTATGGCTGTGTTTGTCATGAACCACACTGTTTGGTGGTCACTTGTTCCCAGATGGCTACTTCTAAATCTGAGATCCTCTCTCCATCCCCATTTGAGAGTACCAGGTCTAAGATTTCTCCCTCCTGAGTGGGTTCCAACATTAGCTGTCTGAGGCATGCCTCCTGTAGGACATCGAGAATTACCCTACTCTTGGATGTGACTGCAGCAAAGGTGCTGCAGTTAACATTTGGCATATTCAGGTTCCCCATCAACAGTATCTCCCCCTTTTCTGCCATTCTAAGGATGCCATCTATCATTTCCTTGTCCATTTCCTCCCCCTAGACAGGGGTCTGTATATAACCCTAAATGGATTGTGGTGCCATTTCCTGTCTCCAGGATAACCCACAGTGCCTCCTCTCCTCCCTGTTTACACATTAGTTCTGTTGCTTTGATCACTTCCCTTACATGGAGCTCCTCCTCTTTCTCTTTGTTCTCTTGTACCATGTTTCTGTGACTGCCACAATATCCAGGTGTCCCTCTTCAATCAAGGCCACTGGTTCAGGAAGCTTGTTACCCTGACTACATGCATTGGTACACATCACCTCCATTTTTGATAGCCTTACCCTTTTAACCCCAGCCCTATCTTTGCTGTCTTTGCCTTTTTCTCCATTGAGCCCTGTCCGTTCTCCATCGACTTCTCTACCTTGGTGTTTGCCTCACTAACTACCCTGTTTTGTTGGGGGCTGGATTCATTCTTCTTTTCAGTGCCTCCCTGTTGGCTAGTTTAAATGCTTGCCAATGAAGCATTTAAACCTATCACCTAGGATCCTGGTTCCCTTCCTGGACAGATGCAGTTCATTGTGCCAGTATAGGCTTATATCCCTCCAGGTGGACTGCCAGTCCCTAATGAAGCCAAAACCCTGAGCTCTGCACCAGTTTTTCAACCATTCATTGAATCCCATTTTGCAGAGTGCCCTAGCCTTACCCATGTCATAGACAGACAGCACCTCCGAGAAGGTTTCAGTGCATGCTACTCATTTTAGGCCTCCTGGATCACCTCTGCTCTTAATTGGGCCTGCAACCTATCCAAGATAGGGAGGATTTCTGGAAAACTCAAAGAGGAGCTGACCAGTCTGAGCCAGGCTCCTAGGCCACAAAGTTATTCTTCATATCCTCCAATGGCTCTTTGCCAGATCATTGGAACTTAGATATCAGCATCCCAGTCTCTCCTTATGTCCTCCACAATCCACCCAGTCCTCTCCTTATCCCAGGAGGCAAACACTCCTGATAGGCATTTAGTGATCCCTTCTTCACTACCTTCTCCATTCCTTCAGCATAGAGTCCCAACTTAATGATGCTCTTCTCTGACTTCTTAACCTTCCTGATGTCTGGGAACTTCCTAATGTTGGTTCTGGATGGAATGGCTGTTTGAAGGTCCCCTACTCAACCCAGTTCTGGGCACTGCCTGGGGAAGTCACGTAACTTTGCCTCCAATAGGGGCGCGAATCAATTTGCTGTTGGAATTAAAGGGACTGGTGCTGTTCCACCACTATAAGACTTGCCACCCTTCCCCTTATCCACCAGATTCCAACTCCCAGGGTCTGTGGGTCATTTGGGGGAGAAGACCTACTGGTGGTTGTGGTGGATGCCAGCTCAACCGAAGCTGCAGCAGGACTATCTCATCTGGTGCTGCTACCAGCTGTGCCTGGAGCTCTGCCACCCTCCTACAAATTGGGCAGTGACTCAGTACCCTGAGCATAGCCCAAGAGAACAGTGAAGCCAAATCTGTGCATCTGGCTATCCCATGTCTAAATCTGTGCTCCATGCTCCCTGTCCTGGTTTACTTAATAGGACTATGCTACTACAGTTTGGATATTGCCAATCTTGAACCCTTATTCGTTCCTGTGTCACAGATAGGGATTTAAGGATAGAACCTGCTATCAATACAGTTTTAACAATAGGTCATCTTGTGACCTTACTCCAGATAATGAGTATGACAGAGACCTGCTAGCACATGAATTTAACACCAGACCCTATTATATACCTCATTTAGGAATTTACAAAAGAAGTCTGAAACTTCAGCAGGTCTATGACTATCTCATCCCATGCTGCTACCAGCTGTGCATGGAGCTCTACCACCCTCCTACAAATTGGGCAGCAATCCAGTACTCTGAGCATAGCCCAGAAGAATAGTACAACACAATCTGTGCAGCTAGCTATCTCATGTCTAAATTTGTGTTCCATGCACCCTGCCCTGGTTTGCCTAAATGAGAATATGCTACCACAATTTGAATATTGCCCTGCTTGAACCCTTATTCATTACTGTGTCCCAGATAGAGATTTAAGGATGGAAACCTGATAGTAACACAGTTTCAACAACAGGTCTTCCTATGACCTTACCCTGGATAGGGAGTATGATGGAGACCTGCTTGCACATGTATTTAAGACCAAGCCCTCTAGTGACCATACCCCAGATAGGAATTTGCCCAAGATGTCTGCTAGCCCACAAGGTACATAGATACATAGATACATAGACAGTGTTGGCAGATAAGGGCCTATGGCCCACCCAGTCTGCCCATTTGAGCTTGTAAGTTCAGTTTATGTTTTCCTAAAAGTCTGTTGCCCCTTACCCCTGACCTCCAGAATTCTTATGTCTATCCCGTCATTCTAAATCCCGTGATTGTTTCTGTGCCCCCACCACTTCCTCTGGCAGGGTGTTCCACTTGTCCACCACCCGCTCTGTGAAGAAATTCTTCCTCATGTTTCCTCTGAATCACCCTCCTCCAACTTCATCCCATACCTCTAGTCCTAGAACATCTTTTCACTTAAAAATAGTGTATTCCTGCACCCTGTTCCTCCCTGTAAGATACTTGTATGTCTCTATCATATCCCTCTCTCCTCCTCTCCTCCAGGGAGTACATGTTCAGTTCCTTCAACCTGTCTTCATAGGACTTGTGATGCAATCCATGCACCATCTTTTGTTGCCCTCCTCTGAACCTTCTCTACCCTGTCTATGTCCTTACATAGGTATGGTCTCCAGAACTGTACACTGTACTCCAGGTGGGGCCTCGCTCAGTGTCTTGTATAGTGGAATTATGACCTCCTTTTCCTGCTGGTGATGCCCCTGCCTATGCATCCCAGCATCCCTATTTGCTTTACCTGCTGCCTTGTCACACTGTTTCCCTACCTTGAGGTCATCAGAGATGATAACCCCAAGATCCATTTCCTGCTTGGTGCATGCTATATCCTCACCCCCCAACTGATATATTTGTGCCAGGGTTTTTGTGCCCCATATGCATTATCTTGCACTTCTTTGCATTGAATTTCAACTGCTAAACCCCTGACCATTCTTCAAGTTTCTGCAGGTCCCTTCTCATTCTGTCTACACCCACTGGTGTGTCTACTCTGTTACAGAGCTTTGTGTCATCAGCGAACAGTGAAATTCTGCCTTCTAGGTCCTCGCAATGTCACTGATGAAGATGTTGAATAGGACGGTCCCAGCACTGATCCCTGTGGTACCCACTGGTCACTCTTCCCTCTGTGGAGTGACAGCCATTTACCACCACCCTCTGTGTCCTGCCACCCAGCCAGTTACCTACCCACACACTACTGTCCTGCCCACACTCATATTCCCCAGTTTGTGTAATAGTCTTATATGTGGCACAGTGTCAAAGGCCTTGCTGAAGTCCAGATAGGCCAGATAGGCCATGTCCACTGCCCTCCCCTGATATAAGGTAAATACTAGTACCCTCTGCAATGGCACCCCAGATAAGAATTATGGTGGAGGTCTGCTAAAACAAGTATTTAACAATAGGCTGTCCTGTGACTGTACCCCAGTTTGGGTGCAGCTATATGAGTTATGGTTTGACTTACCAGAGATGCACTTGCAGTAACCCCTGGACCTTACCTTCAGAATCCCCTGCAGAACTGCGGACTATATGCAGAGACCCCTGCAGATGTCATCCTTTCACTCCTATGAGTCTCAAGCTCCTGGGGTCACCTGGAATTATGAGTAGCAAATACCTGTCCAGGTTCAAAGATCCCTCTCCTGTTGCCACCTCAGGTACAAAATGGAAGGGAGGATGAAGAGCCTTAGCTGTCTCTACCTTAGAGATGTTATGAAATGAAATTTCGCCAGTGAAATTGCCACAAAAATTGCAAAATTTCACCTGTGAAATGCGGAATTATGCCGGGAAATGCCCAGTTTCATCCGAAACTGCAAACTTCACCCAAATTTCACTGTTCCAAGGGTGAAATTTTGCATTTTGCCATTGGAATTTCACATTTCGCACCCGCTAAATATTTCAAAAAACACACGAATTTTGCTAAATATTTGTCTTAATGAAATTTCCTAATTTCGTACATCTGTACTCTACTCCGCTGCTCTCCTTAATGCACTGCTTTTGAAAGCAGTATCAAAATAGATCTGGCAAAAAACTGACACTGCTTTTCCAGTTCAAAGATCCTGCCCATATAAATGTCTGAGGCGCAAAGTGGAAGAGGGAAGGGAGAGCTGTAGCTGGCTGCACTCCTCTGTTCTCCCTAATGCACTGTTTTTGAACGTAGAACCAAAATGAGGAGGTTATCCATGCTATCCCGATTGACACTGAAGTCGTTGAGAGTTTCAAACAGTGCACAAGATGGCTGGAGCATCAGTCAGAAGCTGATCCACTTCAAATTCTCTTGCTGCTCCAGCTAGGAACAAAAGCAGTAAGGAAAATCCACTCTGAAAAGAAACAAAAAGGAATTAAAGATTATTTTAAATGTATTTAGAAAGTAATGATGAAATGGCTAGCCCAGTAGTGTGGTGATTGAGGCGCTGGACACCACACTTGCTGCCATGCCGGCGACCTGGGATCAGGAGTAAACTCAGTTGCTGGGGATAAAGAGAGGGGGGACTGAGCACCTGGAGGGCAGCTCTCATCTCCTGGGGAAGGGAGGTTTGACACCCTGTTGTTGACAGCCACTGAGTGGAGGCCTGGTGGTGGCAGAAGCATAGGGCACCTTCGAAAGGAAGGTGATGACATTTTGACACAGGATGTGTGTGTGTCTTCACCTGCACATCCTGTTCTCCATAACAGGGGATTGAGAGAACAACACAAAGTGGCTTGGACTGTATGAAGCCCCACCTACCTTCCCTTGACTCACGTCACCAACAGACCACCATCCTCCGGTCCAGATGTGTTTCTCCAGGACAGGGAAGGAAGGCTCCTCCTCTCTCAACCTACAATGGGGGGGGGGAGCCAAAGGGGAATTTTGGGAGGATGGTAGGTCTCAAGGAGGTGATTGTTGGTCTGGGAAGGAAGGGACAGGGCTGATAGCCTGCACATATCACACTTGGCAGAAAAGTCTGTATGGGAAAAAAAAGAATGTAAATGTGAACTTAATGAAATTGTACCTTGTTTCTTATTTTTTTTTTTTACAATTACTATTAAAGCTGTTTGAAGCTGAGCAAACTAAGTGTGCCTCAGCACTGTACTACACAGACTCTCAATTATCTGAAACCTTGTTTATCCAAAAGTTTTTTTGTGTCTCCTAAGACATTTGGATAAATGGGGCTATACTGTAGCTCATATTGGTTAAGCACTATAATGTTGAACCATATTTTCAGTCTCTCAAATGTCTTAGTACTCAGGGACGTTGACATTTGGCATCTACACCATTCGTAGCATGGTCTTCTATACTGCCAAGTCTTTCAAAAATCAATTTAGCCACTTTAGTGATTAGGGGGCCTATTTCAGAACGAATGGCGTAACCTGCATGTGGCTGCGAGTTACGCCATTCATCACTATGCCAGGGACCCTACGATGCATTCCAAGAGCGGCAGGGTCCCGGCACTTGTGACATGCAGGATACGCCATGTGGAGGCTAATGCCACACACGTAGTATATATGCCCTGCATGTCGCAAATCACGGCCAGTGACAGGGAGCCCCTGAAGCCCCCAGCCCTGGACCACCACCACGACACCAGGGGCATGGGGGCAGAACAGATGGCACAGGCGTCCAGGGGTGCACCATAGCTCGGACCCCAGGGATCCCTGACGGTTGGGGTGGTGGGGGCAGGGGTGTGCTTGCAGGGGTTTGTGGGGCAGTATGGCGCCATTGCAGTGGCACTGTGTGGTGGCATCCGATGGTGCCAGCCATTGGCTGCCTCTTAGAACAGCTCTGAGCTACCGTAAGGTAGCTACGCAAGTGCGGCTTTGGGAATCGTGCTGGCAGGTTATGACAGCTACCCTCCTGAATTGGGCAAATTTTGCTGTCATAACCCGCACTTGTGCCATGTCATTGTGGGCTGCAATGTAGTGTGTGCGAACCCATGATTGTCTTAGCCCGCATCTGACATGGTGCAGGGTGCCTCCTGGAATAGGGGCTGGCATAACACATTACGTCAGTCATGGATACACCATGCCGTCTGGCGTATCTCAGCTACACCGGTGTTGCCCCTCTTGGAATTGGGCACAAGGTGATAAAAGATGTAAAATTCAGTTTTATAAGGTTTTTTTTGCTCACCAGTTACAGGATGTAAGTATTGATGTGGGCCAAGTAATCACCAGAAGTAACTTGCTAAACTGGACAATAAAATGTTTTATTTGTAACTTGAATATTTTCTAGAAATGGAAGGAACTGTCTTTAATCATTTCTCTCTCTTGTGCAGGAAAAAATAAACATGGGCTTTGGAGTTGCAAAAGGGGAAGGCCTTGATGTGACGCTACACTTCTACCATCACAAATGCTTTTATGCTCCTGTTAAGATACCACATTTACAAATACCTGCAAGTACTCCATCTCCTCCTACGTTACACATGCCCTTTCACCCTCCAGGAATACCGGAGGAAGCACATGCATGGCAGGGTTTTGACCTTGGTCTGAAGTGCTACACATGCCCACCTCTCCAGTGTGCAGTGGTGCAATGCACTACACAGGCATCAAACAAGGACCCCCTCACATTCAGTCGCCATGTTGCCCACATAGGTGGCCCAGTCATGAAGGCCTGCTTATGGGTAGTGGATGCACCATGAACTGGATACATAGCTGGCACACGACAGATGCCCTGAGAGTATTCAATGGTACAGTACCATATCATGTCACCAGGACTGCTTATGACTGTATATCTGTACGAGTAGGAACTGGAGTGGTACAGCACTGCAGACAATGAATCTACAGACCTAGGCTTGACCCTGCAGTGCTCACTGATTTGCAATGCCTTGTCTAGTTCAGGTTCATAGGGCCAGCATTGATGAATTGTGTACATTACTGGCTCCAAAACTGCACGACACATGATGCCAAAGCTAAGCACTTGATGTTCACACCAAAGTACTGCCTACCTTGGCATACTATGTTACTGGATAATAACAGTGATTTGACAGAGATGAGCCAGCTATCTGTGTCACATTCTGCCTGCCACAGGTGAGAGAGGCCTTACTAATACATATGAAGGACTACATATGCCCACCTGACATGGTCGCAGCCCTTTGGGACACCAAAGAGGGTTTCTGTGCAATTACCAGGTTTTCAAGGTAGAGGTCCATTGGCAACACATTTGTGCCCATCGTGGCACCATAAGAGATAAAAGCCATGTTCAAAAACCATAGGACACACCACAGCATGAACATGCAGGTTGTCTGTAATGCCAGTGGATTGATAACACCTGCATGTACCAAGTATTCTAGGTCCACATATGAGGCATTCATACTACAGCAGTCACAGCTTGAGCCACCGGAAGTGCTATTCTACCAGATCATGGGTGACTAATAAGTGAGTAATGTATATCTTATACCAGTAACCTGACATATGGCGCTAGGGATTGGGCACCTACAGTAACAGAGACCCAATCCCAGTGCATGTGTCTAAGCGCCTACCGTAGGGGTAGGGTGGCGGATGGCAGGGTCGCGAAAATAGCAACAGGATGTTCCTATATGACGCGTGCTGGGGGAAGTGGTATACTGGCGAGGACCGAGGATAGGAGGGAATGTGAGGGGTGGTGCCATGGTAGGTTGCCGAGCTGACCCTGTGGCATGGTGGGTGGGTTGGTGGCGCTGGTCAGCAGGGTACTGGGTTCGTTTCTGGGTGCTGGTGTGTTTTTGTTGCATATGACCCAAACATTTTTTTGTTTAATGTTTTCACCCCCCTGACATGCACCCCCCTGGAGTTGAGAATCCTTAAGTAGGGGGCATGGAGGTGTGTGGGCACGGCCCCCACATAAACATTAAAAAGTAAGTCCCTCAGGCACTGTGTTGTGCACTAGGATGTCAGAGTGCGAAAAAATATTTCAGCACTCTTGACTTCTCGATAATGGCGATCAGCTTTAGGCTTTCACTGTTATCACATAAACCCCTTATACCTATCCTGCCCTGTGTGTGTTGTTGAAACAGCACACTAATGCACCTGCCCACCCCTCCCAGGTGACAGCTGATACCTACAACCACGGCCTTATGTTTTCTGTGGCTCCATGGCTGCAGAAATTTCCTTGGAAATGGAAAAGTTGGGAAAACTGTCATGGAAGTTTGACCTGCTATGTCATGGGCCCATATTTTAGAAATGACTGTAGATGGCAAGCTTTATTCCAGCAAAGTCACCATCCATTCAGTATCACACATCTGGTACTGTCCTCAGCAAAGGCCACTTTTTCAAATCAGCTGGCAGGGAATATTTTACTGGTACTGCATGACAAAAATGAAGTAATGTGCTGTGGTTTTTATGTGATTACCATGTTGAATTGGCAGGATCTGTAATTCAGTGTTATTTATGTCCAGAAAATAGTGACAGTACAGTAATGGTATTAACTAAAACCAAGACCTTTGAAAAACGTGCTGTTTTCATTTTTTTCACTAATGCTACCATGCCTGTGGGAAAATAGTAAGCATTCTATGTAGCCTGGACTGAATCAAGGCCTGGAAATAAATTAAGGAAACGGACACATTTATGGACAGAAAGAAGTATGATTTATAAGTACAGATAAACATGGAAGTAGAGAGCAAATGCAAAGGAACTAAAGCCAAAAAGGAAAGGCTGTAAAAGTGGCATATACTGTAGAAGAGATGGGAAAGAAACAAAACAAAATGCATAGAAAGAAGTGAAAGTACATAGAAAGAGCCAGAAACAATGGAGACAAATAATAAAATGTGACTGAGAAGGAACTAGACTGAAGCAACTGTATGTGTGTATCTGTGTTTTGGGGGAGAGAGAGAGAGAGAGCTAAAAAGTATAGTACCTAAACTACAATGCTATGCAAAGGTCACCTAATGCTATAAAAAAATCCATTTTATTTAGCAGCCACTGCTACACGAATACTTTGAAATGCAGTTAGCCCTGCCAGCTGGTCTGCTTGATTAGGATGGTGCCTGCACTTCTGTGTCTTGTAGCGCTTACTCAAATTCTTACTGTGGCACCAACAGCAAGCAAAATTTTTTTTAATCACTCACTGTCCATTGATTCAGGACTATGACCATGTTTCCATGTTCTATGGCACATAGATGCATCCATATAGTGTTGCTTATCTACGGCACTGTCCTGCATCAAGCAGTCACCTTTTTTAAATTACCAACAGGCCACAGATTCTGGATGGTACCAGTGGTTCTGTGTCCACTGGTACACACCCACTTCTATACAAGAGTGCCTGGCTGCAGCACTGTCCAGTGGGACGTAGCCACTTTGTGTAAATCCCTGCCAGCTCAGGATTGTGTCTGTGCTGTTTCTTAGGGTACACTGCTGCAGGCATACTGCACAAGGGAGATCACACGAGTCATCATCCTGTGACAAACAGTCATACCATTGAGAGGATGCCACCAATGACACTGCCCAACCAGCCACTGAACACAAGGCATAAATATACTGAATTCTGCAGAGGCACCTCCCTTCACCTCCACCCAACAGCACAGACCATTAAATGAAGACTGCTGCTACCCAAGCCCAAACAGTCCATTGTGGTGAAAATTAATTTCTACTGACACAGTGACTCACCCCCCCCAAAAAAAAGAACAGTCCTTGCAATATGAGCGTTACCAGAATAAGCTCATCTCCTACGTGTCTACTCCACAGAAGGTGATGGATATAAAATAAACTTAGATGTATAAGTCCCTCTATGAACGTGCTGTAGCACTTTATCCTCTGCTCTGGAACTTGTAAAAACTAATCCACAGAAGACCAAAGTCCCTGGGGCGTAAGTTATGCCTTCAGTACCACAGAGTCCATAGGGCCTTCACAATATTCTCATCTCATAATAATGTTTTTGAACACTGGTATCCCTGCAGAAGATAGGTACACTGAGGCACACAGACAGCAGGGGGTAGTGAGAGAATTTCCAGTGGACAGAAGGAGGGCTGATGCAGTCCCTCTGCACAAAAGTGGCAGTAGGTAGGATGCTAGCAACTACAGACCAGTCAGTCTCCCATCAGTAATGGGGAAGTTAATAGAGACAGTACTTAAGGAGAGGCTTTGGGAGCACCTGGAGGCAAAAGGGCTGCAGGACCACTGGCAGCATGGTTTCATCGGGGGAGGTCATGTTAACAAACCTCATAGATTTCTTTAACTGGATTACCAAGGAGATGAACAAACAAAGGGAGAACACTAGCATGGCATATTATATTTGGACTTCAGTGAGGCTTTCAACACTGTGCCACACAGGAGGCTAGTTAAGAAACTAAGCAGCCTGAGGGTGAGGGAGAAACTGACAAGCTGGGTATCAAACTGGTTAAGGGGTAAGAGGCAAAGTTTGGTGCTAAATGGCAGCCACTCAGGTGATATGAGAGTGACTAGTGGGGTACCACAGGGTTCGGTGCTGAGACCTTTCCTCTTCCATGTTTTCATAAGCGACATTACAGAGGAGCTTGAGGGTAAGGTGCCTGTTTGTGGATGACACAAAATTATGCAACAGGGTTGCCACTCAGGAAGGAGTGGAGAGAATGTAAAGGGATCTGAGGAAACTAGAGGAATGGTCTAGGGATTGGCAGCTGGGCTTCAATGCCAAAAATGCAAGATTATGCACTTAGGGCTGCAGAACCCAGGGGCTGTGTATAAGCTGGTGGGGGTGGAGCTTACAGTCACCATGCAAGAAAGAGACCTAGGGGTCATCATATCTGATGACCTCAAGGTAGCTGGGCAGTGTGACAAAGCATTGGAAAAGGCTAGTGGGATGCTGGGGTGCACCAGGAGAGGGATTTCTAACAGGAGAAAGGAGATGATGCTGATGTTGCATCACTCACTGGCGAGGTCACCCTGGGTGTTGTGTCCAGTTCTAGAGGCTGCACCTCCTGCAGGACATTGAAGAGTGGAGGCAGTACAGAGCAGGGCAACCAAAATGGTGAGGGGTTGCACGAGAAGCCACATGAGGAATGGCTGCAGGAACTTAACATCCAATACTGACACTAGTGCACAGCATGGGGGTTGCTGCACTTCTGAGGTGTACTCTTTTGGATAAGATGTTAAACTGAGGTCCCATCTGCCTCTTCTGGTAGTAGTTCAGGTGGATACTAAAGATCCCATGACACTTCTCAATAAGAGATGAGAATTTTCTTTATTGAATATCAGCAAAGACACATAAATACAGTATTAAAATACAATAACTGAGACATTACAATTTATGTCTTAATAAACTAATTAATGAAAACAAGAAGGAATAGTATTAATCCATCAAGTAAAAGGCACATCTGAATCTGTAATCCAAGGTAAATTCTTCCACATTTGTTGTACATATTGCAAATTCTTGAAATATTTTTCTGCATAATGAATGGACTGTATTTCCTTCGTAATTCCTGCCAACAATTCTATATGATGTCTGTTTTTGTTGAAGAGTGAATACACACCTCATATTCCATACGTACCATTTAAAGACTGCAAAAATTATATTTAGTGTACTCTTATTCCACTTGGCCCATCCACTCTGATATTTCCCATATATTAAGTTTTGATAAGAAATTTGCGAAAATATGACCTTGCCCTATAGATCCGCTACATAGTCCCAAAACCCTTTTATGTAAGAACAGGTAAAGAATAAAAGATCCATTGTTTCTTGTTCTGTTGTACACTATAGCCTTACATACATTTGTTCTTCTATATTCTTATGTTTTGATTTGCTTTAACATTTAAATGTTCATGACAGCATAATCACTGTCGTCTTGAAATTTCTTTGGTACCCTCTTGTCTATAAGCAAGGCCTGCAAGGGTAAACACTCTACTGGGCAATATGGAAAAGTTTCAGGTTCTACAAAAAAACTGTTCAAGATCTGATTGTAATACATGGACATGGTCAAATAATACCATCCTGTCTCATACAAAAAAATGCCAGTAATACTACATTGTCCGAAGTGATAATACCATCCTTCATCCCTGATAATACTATCGCTCAGGGCTGATAATACTATTGTTTCAGCTCTCAATGATAGTATTTATCACTAAAATCCCACAGTGCATGTCCAAATCTGCCAGCCAACAAACCCAGTTGCCATGAGGCCACATCCTTTCTGCACAACTGTACTGTGAGGCGTGCATCTCCATTGGCAGCTTTTCTCTTGTAGGTGGGCAGAACAGCCTGAAAACATGATGTCTTTTTCCTCTTGCTTAGTGAAAGGAATGTGTTCAGTTTGTTGCTTCAATTTCTATTATTTTTTAAACATATAATGGACTATGTCGGGGATCCTGCATTTGCAGAACGATGAAAAAACCTAAAAGGTAGGACTGCCTACTAACTTCAAAGAAACAAAATCTTATCCAAAATGAGTGGTTGGACAGTCGTTAGTGCTGTGGGTGGCTCAGAGACAGCGTGTGCTCAATGTGGCGCCTGGCCAGCCTGTTTCACAAAATCCACATAAGAAAAGCAGTGAATTTTCACAATGGGGTCCATATATTACAAAAAATAAATAAAGGAGAATGTATTAGAAGGCAGTCAGACCATCTCGAGGTTTTGGGGACTTTGGGAACCTCTTGAGTTTCGATCTTGAGGTTTCAAGTACCCAAAACCTCTCGATGGTCTCACTGCCTTGTAATACATACTCCTCTATCTATTATTCTATTTATAAACCTCTTTCTTTGTTTTGGTAATTACATCCAAACTAGTTATATGCCACAATTTCATTTTTACAAAAGCCACTTATACAAACTGGGGGGCTTGTGCTGCAGCCTTTAAGCTCTTTTGTGTGCCTGCCATCCACTCTGAGCACCATGGTGAGATAGTATATTGGAATAGTTCTGCCCAAAAGATACACTTTTGCATAAATAAGGGTTTAAAGTTAGAAAAAAGAAACTGGCAGTAAAAAAACAGGATAAGATTTACCATGTTTAGCCTTCCCTTTTGTACAGGTAAATTTCTTTTAATTGGATTGTCGGCTACCCCATATAGCCTGGAAAAAGATGCTTAAAACAGTAGCTTCTCCAGTTTTAGGTGGTGGGAATACTGAACTAATAAACAGAAAAAAGGGGAGTAGATGTGTCTTTACTAAGTACACTCATTTAGCTTTACTCATCATCCACTTATTCCATCTTGATACCATATCTTTCCTCTGCTGCATCTTTTTATCCCAATTGAAAATATTTGATTGTTCTGTCCATATTCTATACCCAAGATTTTAATTGGCTCACTTGTCAAAGAAATTCCAGCAACTTGAGTACTTACTACAGAGTCTTCCATATGCTCTCCCAATGCATTTATAGCATTCAAGTTTGCTCCAGAAACATCTCCATACAGCTTGCAGAAACTAATTGTAGTTTCTATTGCATGCTCATCCTTCACCAATAAACATAGGTCATCCGGATAGGCAACTGCAGTAAAGGGCGCTTCTTGTTCTGACACTATAATATTTCATTCAAAAGTCTTAATAAGAGTCTATACTAAACACATATAGAAAATGTGGCCCTGTATATAGAATTAATATTTAACAATCTTTGTACTGATCTCACAGCATTGAAAAAAATGTATTATGATAAGAGTAGGACAGTATACATCTAGAAATATTTTCAAAGAACACTACCTAAATAAACCAGTTAATTGTTATATATTAGGTATACTGTCTTTATCAAAATATACACGGTGCTATCGTAACAATCAAATTTGTAAGAAATAGGGATGTAGTCACTAGGTGGCATCATTGAGGTAGGTGGTGGGAAAGTTCAAGAGAAATGTGAGGAAGTTCTACTGTACTGAGAGGGTGGTGGAACAACAGAACAGACTGCCCAGTGGAAGTAGTGAGGGTAAACACGATTTGGACAGGGCAGGGGCTCCTGATCCCAAGGTGGAGGGTGTACACAACACTGGTTTGAGGGTTGTGGAGCAGGAAAAGGGTAATAGATCACCAGTACAGTATAGGTGCTGGGGAGGGAGGTAAACAGCATGGGCAGATCCAATGACTTCGGTCTCCTTCTGCCATCAAAGTCTATGCTTCCAATCAATACAAAGATTGTCAATATGTCATGTACTAGTACGGGGTCACATTTTCATACTACAAACAGGAATATTCTTCCACACTGCTAACAGCAATGAATGTGGGAGGGGCAGTGCACACTGATTAGGAACCCTGAACATAATGAAGGAAGAACACACGAGAGACTGGGAAGCAATAATAAAAAAGTAATAAAACCTTGATCAAAACTGCACACACCTTATACATATCAGAAGAGCCAGGAGCAAACAAGAGGGTTTTAGGGAACTATCATCAAGGGCCACCACACTCAAATCCCAATGTGCACTTCATGTACAAAAAGCATTTTGGTTTACTTAGTCTTACTGCACAGTAGACTGCATCAGACTAAAATTTGTTCACTTGTAGACAGACATCTTCTGTTACTACAAATCCAAAAATCCCCTGCAGATGATATCAGTGACAGCAGTGAGAAGATTCAGCATACAGTTACTGTTTATAGAAGCTCTGATGTTTTGTACATTGGTCCCGCTGTTCTCCATGGGCTATGTATAGTCACAGGACTGGACTTCATACTTGGAAAACAGCAGTCCCTGAAAATATCTGAGTGGAGATTATAAAAGCTCCAACATGCACTGCAGATTACTGCTCAGGTATCAGCTGTGTGGGATTCTCATATTTGCAGTGAACGATGACAGCCTACAACTAAACAACATTAGTCCAATATGATGTATTATACCACAGTAAACAGTAAGTAAACCAAAATGTTTCTGTCCACAAAGTACACACTGGGACCAGCGCCACAGTATTGAGTGCAGGGGTCCTTTGTGCTGACTGTTCCCTTTGTTTAAGATCACCTTTGGTTCGAACACTACTTCAGTCAGACAGCTGTGAGCCCCAACTTGGCTGACTAAGCAACTAGGTGGTCCTCACTTACCTTCCACATGGTATTGAGTTCGTTGATATGGTTGATCCGGTTCTGTGACCAGGAAGTGAAAGAATTCACACTTCGACAGCTGACAAGACCATGGGAGACAGATGGGTTTGTGGTGTAACTGACAGCCACTATTTTTGTGTTTCGAGTTATCCACCCGCAGTGTTCTGCCAATTCACTGGGCTTAACACAGATGCTATTGTAGGTGTGATATTTATACCATATGACACTGTTCAGCATGTTTACTGGCTGCTAGTGTGCATGCTGAGAAGAGATAGTGTGTGTGGTGCTAGTTCATTCCCAATCAGTCACACTTCTGCTTCCCCCACCCTCCATTCTACAGGCACCAACAGACACAAATACTCTGGCATGCACTCAATTGCTTTTAACTAACAGTCTCTCACACCTATTTTCCATGTAGCCCATACCCACTGTGCTATTTTTACCCAGTTATTCAGCCATGGTCTTGCATATGCTTAGCTTCACTTAGTATGCACCTACAACACTATCCAATGCATGAGGCTACACAACACTATCTCAGTACTTGTCATATGTTCATGTCATTCATCATCCTTACTATGTCCAATTTCAAGGCTGTGGTGCCAAGAAGCAAGTGCACACGAGTCATGTCTGCATTCCCCATTAGTCCTCACCTGCCCACCCATAAGCATCTCTGACTTTGCTCCTACCTTTGGTCATCTTGTGTCATTATATCAGTGGAGCACATTTGAAGTCCTTACTTTCTCCTCATATGTTTGTGGTGCAAGTCCTGCACCATCTTTGTCTCCCTTCTCTTGATAGTCTCTGCCTTATTTATGCCCTTGTGTAGGGTTGGCATGCAGTACTCCAGGAGAGGCCTTATCAAATTTTGTGCAGCGGTGGTACAACTTCCCACCTCCTGCTAGTGATACCCCTGCCTATGCACCCCAACATGCCACTGTTCTTAACTGTTGCCTTTGCCCACTGCGTTGCTCACTTTCCTCTCAGGTGACAGTCAGCCCCCCCCCAACTGTTACTTTCCTCCGTGTTCCCTCTACACACCCTCTATACATGTGCAGTATTTTGTTCTTCTTTGCCTTTAACTTCTGTTGCAACATCTCTGACCATCTTTCAATCTTCTCCATGTACCCCTTGTCAGGCACCCTCTTGCATATCTTGGTGTTATCTGCAGATAGGCTGAACTTTCCATCCAGCCAGTGGCGTCATGCCCATGGGGCCCGAGGGGGCATGTGCCCACCCCCAAATACTTTCATTCTGCACATACACTTTTTTCAGGTCCTTGGGTCCTAAAAACAGAAGTAGTGTTGTTCATGCTTTTTATGGGGGGGGGGCAGGTTCAGAAATTGAACTGTAGTGGAGTGCGTCGTGGGACGAAAGCGGAATAAAAGGCGCCTAAATGTGACATCTGTTTTCAAAACATACTAAGTTGTTGCTGACTGGATTGAGTTTCGCGCCTTGAGGCTGGAAGACAGAGCAAGCCAGACGAGACAGTGACAACAACAGACAGTTGATTGGTGGTAAATCCTGCAAACCAGCAACAGCCAATCACAGTGCTGGCAGTTACCACCAATCAACTGTCTACAGGTGGCATGGTAGCTGAGCGCGAGCAATAAGGATCCATACGAGAGGCGACGAGGCGCCAACTTTACTAGCTAGTAGCTTCCATCATCTCACCAAAGTCACAGATGACGAGAGGCAGTGAATGAAGACAGCCGGGAGATTTGGTGCTTAGTTACAGAGAGAGAACAAAGCTCTATGGCTATCCATGCCCTAATGTTTATAATGTTTAATGGTAAGTAAGCATCAGATGTGTTGGGCTTTGTGCAAGGTTTATTAAAAGAAGTTGCTGGACCCCCACCATCTGGGTCAGATACTTAGATTATTTTATATCCTTGAATGAGCACATCGCTCCTTGCACCTGTTACCCCCTCCCAACGGGAAACCGAGAGCAATAATTTTAAAACGTCTAAGCTTTCAGGACAAACCTATTCTTAAACAAATCTGCTCTAAGCGTCAGCGTCCATTATTGTAGCAACTAAGGCAGATCAATTCTTATTTATTTTCGGAGAGGTCACTCCGATGGTGCAGGAAAAGCCGATGGCTTACGGGACATAAAACAAATATTGTTCAAAGCAGGGATTAAGTTCTTTATGAGCTATCCTATTCCTATCCCACAAGATTATTCATGAGCACGGGTTCTGACATAGTGGAGTTCACTTCTGCAGAAACAGCGATTTGGATGTGGGTCATGTGGCTAAATATTTTCCCCAGCTGTCCTTCTCAAGTCTCCAAAAGCCCAATGTCCTGAACTGATGTAATGGCAACTGCTTTGCACTTCGGGGACTGGTACTGTGATTGGCTACCTGCATATCTTTTGCTCGTTGGTTTCCAGGTACATATATTTTGCAATGCTATACTCGCTCTCTGCCATTTACAACTATAAGTAGGTAATATGGGATATTGCCTTTCCTTGTGGGGCACAGAGTTTTCTGAGGTGTAAAATGACTGAGTGATCAGATAATGTCGTGCGGCTGAGACTCGGTATGGCTAATTGCCCCTATGTTTGGCGGTTCTTTCTTACCGGCAGTTCTGCACTGCAAGCTGCTGTTATAAAGCGCAACAATTTCAATCCTCCACTGATGCTATTTGTAGTTGAGCTTGAAGTTCCTTGAACATCGTTTCCATTTCCAGACTGGTTACCAGTGAGTCACTAGTGACACTTCTTCTAGTTTGCAGGAAGCAGTAATATAATCCATCCATCCCCCCAAAAAAAAACACTCCACAAATACTACTGAAATAGGTTTTCCGTTTATTTGCCTGGTTTAGTAAGTAAAAAAAAAAACACATATTTCTAAATATCTATAAAAAATGGTTTTTGAACAAGTAATAAATATGGTAGCATTTAAAATATACTGAGCATTCAGTCATGCCTCTCATAAAGTTACGAAATGCAGCCCATTACTTGAAATTCAGTTTGGTGCCACTAGAAACCACCATGCAACATGAAATTTACGTGTTTTGTTTGACTTACAGGTACAGCTCTTGCTCCGATTCTCTGTACCGGCACCGGCAAGCTGATTTCACTTTTCTGACTTGGGCTGTTTTTTCCAAGTAAAGACCCAGCCGTTCTTACAGTAACTTTCATTTCTTAATATTTTTTTTCTGTTTTGGGGCTCTTAATTTTCTATCTAACTGTCAGATGGACTTACTTCATCTTTGTTTCAATCCTTAGAAATCAGAGTGGTCAGAGAATTTATTGAAGACAGTCTCTTTCTCTTTTAGAATGCTGGTATACTCTGCTTGTTGTTCTGTTAACTTTTTTTACAATTAATTTCCCATACATAAATGTCTAAAGTGAGCAAACAACTGTGGCACTCACTCACATCTGAAGAAATCACACCAGCTTGCAATTTTAAAAATCAATGATTTCATTAATTGTGTCTCATGTCATGTTATATATTTGGCATCATGTAAACACAGCATTTTTTTTTTATGTTGGCCGTACTCAAATGTAAGCTAAAAAGCATGTAAGTGAATATATTAAGGCTACTAACAGTGAAATCAGGATTGTGCTACTGCCCAACACACAAATAGTATGTCAAATCATAACTACAAGTGGCTGTTTATAGTAATAGGAAAAGCGAAGGTTGGACCTAGAGGACAGAGGTCACAAATGGAATTATTTTTTATTTTTAAACTATAAGGCATTAATTACCCTGGTCTTAATGATAAAGTTGAGCTATCTCCCATTTGTAGACCTGGTCTCTGAATTGTAAGGGCAAAAGGATGTGATTCAGTTCTGAATCCCTATGTGTTTTTAACATTGACTTGACTTATGCAATGTTACAAAATGTATGTATGTAATTGTTTAAACTTTTCTATTATTTAAGTAATTGCACCTGGTTTCTATTAAGGTTTTCACTGTTTAAAGATGTTATAGTGGTACTGTAAGTGCAATATCATTTTGACAAAGTGCAGTCGCCTGCACAAAATGTTGTTGTTTTTGGGGGTTGGTGAGGTCGTTTTTGTGGCAGCTGATGTTTTAATAATAAAATAATTAAGAACCATATTTACTATAAGCTGGTGTGATTTCTTCAGATGTGAATGATACCACATTGTTTTGCTCCTAAAAACACTACTTCATAGTTTCTCCCACAATTGGTAGATTGTTATTCTTTCCCCTTTTATATATTTTAAAACCAATCATAAAGTAGTACAGAAACATGTGTAACTTGTTCCCAATTTATCACCCTCCACCATCTAAGCACAGCCATCCCCAATGCATTATTAAAGTGGTATCTACCTACAGATACCAGCCCTAGTCTTTCCATGCTTGCTATTCTTGTGACACCTCTTCCGTCCTTCCTTACAGCTTCATTCCATTCCTCTTTTCCAAGCCTGTCTCTAAAATTTTATTTGCTGAACTACATTTAAGTAAAACAAGCATTTGTCAATCCGAACATTGACTTTCAGGTATTTGTCACTTGGACATGGCTTAAAAATCAGTGACAAAGAAGTACAAGCATTTTTCAATGCCGAATGTTGCTCGCTTCTATGTGCCGTGAGACCTGAAGACGCCACCTTCCACTCCTTTCATGCCGCAAGATTAAGACCATATTTAAGCACAGCACATACTATTACTTGTTGGGGTGGTGTGTTGTTTTGTGGGACATTAATTTAGCATCAACAAGAAAACACGTTGAGGAACTGGTAGTATGAGTGCTTGCAGAAGGCATCTCAACTTCTGCGGTCCCGATTTGTAAGGGACTTTCACTTCGGTTTCGAGCTTGACTTTTCAACTGTCATGCAGAGCTGCTCCGTTCAGCTGATTGTTCCTTCTAGCTGCACTTTGGCTCACTAGAGTCCTGCAGCCTTCAGGTTGGTTGGGTTACATCTCAGACTCGGGGTACTCAGGTCAGATGCACGAGGCATTTAGCAGATCGTAAACCAGATGCACGACACACCATTTATGCAAAAGGTAATCTGAAACTGACCATAATAGGTGCTTATAAGGTGCCCTGAACTGAACGCAGAAAAATAATTCCTTACTTTCAATGAGAAGATTACTTTAAAAAGAAAATAAAATTTAGTGAGTAATTTAATTAAAATAAATCTAAACAAAAAAAAATTAAAAATGGGACTTGGTTCCACCTGATCACCTTGTATGTGCAACTCTGCATCCTCATCAGCCTGAATTAGGCACAGGGCATGGACGCCAGATTCGGATCAGTTTGCTTGCAATCGAAGCAGTCCTCACACTCGAGATAGACAACAGAGCTACAGAATGGGAGGCTTTTCATTTTCAGTAAAATATTTTTATAGTCTTCATTCTGCTGTCCGTTTTTATGTCGATCCCCCTGACTGCTCATGTTTGCTTCCATTCACATGTGCTGGAGATCATGAGGTGGGCACCTGGTTACACTCCCTGAGCTCCAGCTCCCCCAGTGCTGCAGGCGGTCCCTTTCTTTAGCCCCAGAAGGATTATGGTTACCCAACCACCCACACTACTGCCGATCTTCAATGGCAGGGGGGCTGAGGTGGCAAGTGGCCCACCTTGGCCCTGAACCTCAACCCACATGGCTGAAAGCAGGCTGTGCTTCTCCAATCACTTCTCTCGTTACTCCCCCCACCATTTGGTACCAAAACATCCATTTTAAGTCTTCTGGCCTGAGGCCGCACCTGCCTGCAGGCAGACCCCCAGCTCCCCAAAAGCTGTATAGAGAAAGACAGTGAGTAGAAAGAATGTATGCAAAATAATGACTCTCGGAACACAAAAATCAGTAGTTTTTAATAGTAAATTGCTTATATCTCAGTAACCGTACGACATAGGAAAAAAATTTAAAAGTCATATGTATTATCACTTTTCTGGCTAGTTTTATACGTAGCCCTTGATTCAGAGTTTTGCTGTGGTTCTGTTGTTTCATTTTTTAACTGTGATATGCTTTTGGTTTTCTTGTGACAGGTGCCTGAAGCTTGGAAGACCACAAGGCTTTACAGATATAACTGTGGCTGATTTCCAGCTCAGAGAGGTCAGGATGAGAAGTGTGGAAGGCGGTATTGTTCCTCAGACAAGGTAGGTCTGTGTCTGTTTGTTTTTCAGTCATGTTTACTCCACTGTTGTAGATTCAAGTATACAGAAAAACTGCAGGTAAGCCAATTCAATTGATTTTGTTGTTAAAGACAATGTAAGACTGCATTCTCTCCATAGGCAGGCAGAAGCAATGAAGCAATACCAGTTGCAAACTTGACTCCTTTTTTTTTTCCTTATTTTTTTACCCCGGGGCCACCAGTCTGCCTTACCTTCCACGTCTGGCATCTCCCCAGGTCTATCCGGCCGCCATCTCCTCGGACTACCTCCGACGTCCTCATTCAGGCCTCGCGGCTTGCCCCCTGCAATGGGGTGGTGGTGAGCACTCCCCCCGGAGCTCAACCCACCCCAGTCAGGATCCAGTACTGCTGCGCACCCTCAGTGCCGGGAGAGTCTGCTACGGGAGACTGCCATCATGCCGCGGTGACTAGTGCCCCCAGTTTTTTCTGCTTTTCTTCCCCTGAGCTGGCAGGCATGCACTGATGCCAATGGCCATGAGCGTGCGTGCGTCCGCCCACGTTCTGGCCAGACGTCAGCCTCCGACTCTGTACTTGTGCTCCCAGCAGCAGTAGTACCTCCGGTCTCCACTGGGGGTCCTCCCCTGCACTGGGATGCCCCTGGATCCCCCCCCCTCGGGAGAGGAGAGCTGTCCTTCAGACACTCGATCCTACTCCCTCTCTGCCGACCCCCAGCACTTGGGCTCGCCTCAACCTGGGCCGCCATGGACGCGAGGTGTGGTGTCCAGCGCCAACCCTCAGCACCACCGGGCTGGCAACAAACTTGACTCCTTTTAGATAAGTTTGTCTTCAATTGAACAGGCTGCGGATTGTGTGTGTGGAGGGTGGATACAGTAGACCAATTTAAAAGAGCCTAGGACATGCATATGGGAGGTAGCGGGCAGAGGGCAGGCTGGTATGGGAAGGAGGGGTATTCCTAGAAGCAGACCTGAAATACTATGGTGGGGAGGAGGATTCTTCAAGGATTGGAGAGGTAAAGGCTTGTGGAGGAATAGTGGTTTGTGGGCCAGCCCAGGTCCTTGTATATTTGATGGCCCAGGGTCCAGTGGGCAGTGGAAGTGGTGGGGCCCAAATCCTGGCATCACATTTCTGTGTGTGGGGGCAGTGTGCCGCACTGATGATGTGTCTATCTGTTGTTTGCTCTAGGCTTTTATGACCTGTACTGCCCATGTACCATGGGGGGGTACTGCTTGGTAGTCTGCATATGGTCCAAATACAGCAAGACCTCAAGTTGTTTTAAGAAAAAATTACTCCCCATAGTAATGTCGTTTCTTCTAATGGAGCCTTGCTCGATTCTGACTTCCCTCACTGCCTCCCCTCTCATAACCTAGTCTTTTGGGTTGTGGGTTTGCAGGTACAGTGTTACATCCCAGAGGTGTACCTTTCAGGTGACTTTTTTTCTCTCTGAAGTGAGTTATTGTCATTGTATAGATATTTTCACTATCCACAAATATTTGTTATTGTGTTCTCGACTTCAGTCTTTTTACCCAAGCATTGTTGCCTATGGCTTACAAATTTAACACAATTTCTGCAGCTGTCAGTATTGCTCATAAGAATCTGATGGTTACACTGACATGTGTCAGAGACAGAGGTTTGAAAACCATGTTCTAGCTCAATGCTCTATGCTCTTGTATACAGTTAACCCTTTACTCTCCAAAGAAGTTCAAGTTCTGGGGCTAATTGCATATAGACATAATGCAGCTTGTTTTGTGGCATACCTTTCATATGCATTGCTGTAACAACATACTGTTTTTAAAAAGTATATATGAGATGGTGCACCAACTTAAGCTGTACAGTATTTCATGATTTCATATAGGCAGGACAATAAAGTTTGCAATGTATCATACAGGACCTGCAGTATCAAGCAGCAGTATTAATCAGTGCAGTACTTTTATATACTATATATGAATATGAATGTGCAGCACCATGCTTCTCTACAATTACTATAAAACATTTCTAATTTAATGTTTAGACCCCTGAGTTCAAGGTGCATCACACACACTGAATGAATCTGCCATGTCCTACAAATAATCCTCATCTGCTACAGCGAGTGAATCTGTACTCATGGTTTCAGCCACTGAAACCCCTGTAACGTGTACTCACCATTCTGTGCAGTGAGTGCTCCACCCTATCAAAGTCGTTACAAAGATGCAGCCTACAAAATCCCACACAGTACTCTTTATGAGGCTTCATCAGACTTCATACAATAACTAAATCAATGTCTGTTAGTGATACCGCTGCCTCTTTGCACAACAGTATGCCGTACACCCTCCCTGCAACTTTATCACTCGGTGTAGATACAATGCAGGTCCCTTTCACATTACCTTCTCCAGTCTGCCTGGAGTATCCACACTGTTGCAGATGTTAGTTTCATTTGCAAACAAGTAGACCTTTCTCTCCAGCCATTCAACAATGTCAAGTAATGAAGACATTAAAAGAATGGGCAAAAGTATTTGTCCCTGGGGATCACACACACACACGCATCTTACTGCCACCCTCTGCATCCAGGCAGCCACTTCCTACACCAGTTCACCACATTGTGCAACATGTCCAGACTACTCCTCTTGTTGAGTAACCATTTGCAGTATGTGAGACAGTGTTAAAAGCCTTGTTTTTACCATGTTTATACTGTTACCATACTTGACTCACCTGTTAATCAGTTATAAGATGACTGATTATTATAACTAATGTACAACAATGAAAATATCAAGCTGTAATTGTAACTACCTGTCCTACTTCAAAAACTTCTGTTTTCAATTTGTATCTGTGTAATAGTATAGTAGAATGTTGATATAGAAATCCACAACCACAATGGAGTTGTTATGCTGCAGTAGGTATGTCATCACTGCTGTTATGCTGCACAACATACCAGGGTACACAGTCTACAGAAGGGGCAGGGAGGGTAAAAGAGGAAGTGGAGTAGCTCTACAAATAAGGAAAGGGATCAAAACTACAGAACTAAAGAGGTCACGTCAGACGAATCTAATTGATTTCTTTGACTGGGTGACCACAGTAATAGACCAGGAGGGGCAGTGGATATGGCCTACCTAGACTTTAGCAAGGCATTTGACACAGTCCCACATAAAAGACTAATAATCAAGTTAGCCAGCCTGGAACTGGGTTCCAAGGTGGTAGCCTGGTAACAAACTGGCTGCACAACAGGACACAGAAGGTAATAGTGAATGGAACACATTCTGAATAAAGGGGGTTACTAGTGAGTACAACAAGGCTTCAGTACTGGATCCACTCCTCTTTAACATCTTTAAGGTGGCATTGCCGAGGGTCTGGAGGGAAAGGTATGCCTCTTTGCAGACGACACAAAGATCTGTAACAGAGCTGATACACAAGGGGGTAGAAAGGATGAGAAGGGACTTGACAAGGTTGAATGTATGGTCAGACATATGGCAACTTAGATTTCATGCAAAAGTGCAAATTAATGCACCTGGGAAACAAAACCCAGGAGAAAGAGTACACAATAGCAGGGAGGTACTAACAACAACAAAATGGAGAGAGACTTGGGGTAGTCATATCAGATGACCTAAAGGTGAGTAAGCAATGTGAGAAGTCAGTAAGGAGAGCCAGAGGGATACTGGGATGCATAGGAAGGGGCATCACAAGTAGAAAAGGGAAGTGGTTATCCTCTGTACAGACAGTTGGTGAGAACCCATCTGGAATACTGTGTGCAGTTTGGACACCCCATCTACGCAAGGACATAGACAGGATGGAAGCATTCCAGAGGAGGGCAACTAAAATGGTGCAGGGTCTGCATCAGAAACCATATGAAGAGAGACTGAGAGAGCTTAATATGTATACCCTTGATGAAAGGAGGGATGGGGGGGACATAATATAAACTTTTAAGTACCTTAACAGAATCAACAAAATCCAGGAGGGTAGCATCTTTCAGAAAAGATGTGTAAGAACAAGGGGCACAATTTAAAAATTGAGGGGGTGGCGGATCAATGGTAATGTGAGGAATTTTTTTTTAATGGAGTGGTGGATGCATGATACTGCCTTCCTGGGGAGGTTGTTGGGTCTGAAACAGTGGGGGAATTCAAACATGCATGGGACAGACATAAGGCAATTGTAGTGGGGGGTTACAGGAGGTAGGCTGTTGGTTAACTAGAATCTGCAGCTTATCCAATATGAAGGGAAATGGGCAGACTGGGTGGGCCAAGTGGTCCTTATCAGCCGTCAACGTCTATGTTTCTATGTCAGTACTTCAGCATAACAACTTGGAATGCTGCCACGTAGTTGATTTCCTCAATCAAGTTAAGCTGGAAATTGCTGTTTTTTTTAATAAACTTGAACTTGCAGAAACATCTGCAGCACACTGTGTCAGTTAAACAAATGAAAATGTTTAACATTTCTATTCTCTGTCTTCTCCAGCTGGTTTTGCATGATTTTCTGTGCTGTGACTGCCCATACACAATAAAAGATTGTGCATGAACAGTCATACACAAACAAGGAAATTATTGTATCTTGAAGTTCCCCTTGAAACAGAGTACCTCTCAAGTTGCGCTCTTGAGGTCACCTGTTACCAGGGAAACCTCTCGACACAAGAATATCATTGTTATGTATGAATGCTCATACACAATCTATATTATTATTATTATTATTATTATTATTATTTTTATTTATTTGTTTCCTTACTTACATTACTATGACTGTAGTTTTATACTGTTAAACTTTTTATTGTTAAAATCTACCCTTCCCATGGTAGAACCTGGAAGCACTGTGCTTTTTCCAAAGTACATAATTTAACATAAATAAAAAAATAAATAAAACAGATGGCTTGTCATTATTATTCTAATCTAACTTTTCTAGTTTACTACAATGAAATGAACATTGAAATGGTCAATTCCTGTCATGTAGAAGTTAATGGATCAGCTACAAGTGGACTAAGTGGTTATGTGATTAATATACGGTAAAACTGAACTTGTGCATT
The DNA here is from genome assembly GCA_016271365.2 of Neoceratodus forsteri. NCBI lineage: Eukaryota > Metazoa > Chordata > Ceratodontiformes > Ceratodontidae > Neoceratodus > Neoceratodus forsteri. Next base: position 167,107,576 of record CM057456.1, on the reverse strand, counting down.
TTGTGAGTCTTTCATGATAAAAGACTTGCAACATGCACATGTTCTTACTAATTCTTAATAAAAATTAATACAAAAGGTAACACTATTAGTAGAACGAACAAGGTACAAAAACAACTGATCATTCATCTAACCAATATCAGTATTATGGCACTTGGCTGGTTGGGGAACAGCTTTCTGGACTACTGAAAGTCACCAAAATGCACCATTTGACCTCAGTTTTTCAAAATTTTTCCGGGGGGGGCATGCCCCTGGACCCCCCTAGAGAGGTTGAGATTTTGTGCCCCTCCATAATGTGTGACTGCATGACGCCCCTGCATCCAGCCCCTGTACAATGTCACGAATGAATATATAAAACTCTGCTGATCGTAGTACTGATCCCTGTGTTACCCGGCTATTACATAGAGAAAGTGCACTATTCACTGTTAATTTTTTATTCCCACCACACCTCACATACCCAGACAAACTGTGTCCACATTGCAACAGATGTCTGTTTCTTGTGCAGACACACTTTTCCTCTCAATCCTTGCGGCATTGCTGATATGTACATTGCGTAGTAATGTGCTGACTACAGACCCCTGTGTCACCTGGTCTTTTACCTTGCCTTCAATACACCATATTTAGTTTATCTGAATCCTATTGCTTTGGGAATATTTACGCCAAATGTATTTATTCTCAGCCAAGCCCTCATGCATCAATTCCAAGACTGCATTGTTGCACAACAATTACTTATTTTTTACTGCTTTTCATATTTCAGATTGCTGCTGAACTGGCTCAGCTGCCTCCAGTATAATCAACATTTGCCAGTCCCTGCACTGATTTTTCTTTTTACCTATGCACTAACACTAGACATGATATTTTTGTTGTTGTGCACTGACACCTTCCTATGACATGCACTGCAGTTCCTGGAGTGCATGCCACTGTATCAAAAGATGTTCCATGCCCTGCGCAGCCTTAGTAATGGGATTCATTACAGTGCAGAACACTGTAGATAGTGGTTGTAAAAAACCTTGTGCCATCGGACTGCTGTCACGGCCTGGTGTGTGAGGATGATAGGTGGTATGCTGTGGCAGCCCTAAATTGACTCTCTAATATCCCAGTGATGTTGTTACCCACCCCCTTACCACACGCCAGATGTCTGGAGGATACTGTGTGCAGGTGTCACTTCCAGCGTGGTTATGTTGCACCTCTATTCACAGCTTTCGTGACCCCACACATAAACCGTGGGTACTTGATGTTTTGAAATATGTCAAGATCAAACCTTCGAATGCTGCAGTCAGAAAATTAAAAAAATACTAGTGATGAAACTGTCAGTTTTCCATCTATTTGATGCCTGTATGTAAAATTGTGATCTCATGTGTCAGAGTGACCAAAGGTCCTTTCTGTTTCACTGATGGCAACCCCAGAGGATCTCAACACCATGAGGTTGTGTCAGGGTGTAATGAGAGGGTTTGTAGTACTAATGGCCCTTTTGTCTCCCTTGATATGGACGTTTCCATTGTCAAATCCATAGTGCAAATTCACGACCTTGACATGTGATTGTGCCAACTTTGTATTTTCCTTCCTTCACAGTGCACTATGTCTACTTCTGAACATGATATTGATCATGAAGTGTTTGACCCAGGCACCGATTATGACGGTGATGATGGATCCATGTCCTCTGGTGTGGAAGCAAGTTTGTACTCCAGTGGTGAGGATGAAGAAAGTGATGCACAGCTCAGAATAGCACCATATCGTCTTGAACCGATGGCCCGAGTGAATACACAGGATGGTGGTCCACCCACCCTTGATGTAGAAGTACAGAGTGAAGACCGTCTTAACAACATGGACTGGTATGGAATTTCACCAAATATATGTTCTGGACATTGCTGAGGTGACACTCGTTGGCATTGATAGTAGTAGCTGGATTGATGGAACGTATTGACTTGTAAGAACTGGTTGCTTGTTCAGCATACTGGGAAAAGCATAATGAGGTGTTCACATTCTGAATTAGGAATGTAGTAGTTTCCAGAGGTGCATGAGACACTGCTTCACATAGACAGTGGTGCCTATAGTCAAAACACGCCCGCCATTTGTTGCCCCGCTCCACCATGTGACCAGCACACTTTTCACACTCATAGCATCCATTGCATGAACCACAAGTCTGTCATATTTTTATTGGCAGAATGTTTGTGTTTGGTTGTCAGTGGTATATAATGGGCACAGTTTCTGCTTGTGGTTGCAACATAGGCTGACCACTTCATCTCCTTTTCAACTGTCAACACATAGACTAACTGCTGACTCTTTCTCCACCCCACCCCACCCCTCCATTTTCTGAAGTACAGGCCTCCGTGAGCATCAGTCCATGGCTGGGCTCTCAGCACCAAGTGATTGCTTGCTACATGCCATCTATGGCACTCACTGTACACTTCCCTCACTCCCACTTCTGTCCCTCCTGCACCTAACTTATAAGTGTTTGTGCACGCCCTGCCCATCCAGTGCATTTCATTGTACTGGATGGATCAGTTCATAGTCAATGCTACTTCTGTGAAGTAAATTTTCAATTGGACAGTTGTATAAAGTATTATCCAATTGCATACTGCACTTTTCTGTTCACAACTACACAACCAAACTGTTTCCCCATGAGCAAAGTCATAGCACACAGTTCCTTCTGATTCAATAAAGAAATAAAATAAATATAAATGTGTTATCCCTTCATCAGTCACAAACTGCAAAATATATAACAGATTACCATGCCCGTGTCATTAATGTCATTATTTCCTATTAGGTGCACATGTACAAACTGTGAACACATGAATCAGATGATAAACAACTTATGCTGCAGGGAGGTTCGGAGATTTTGAATAGGATACAGAGAGTTCATGGAATGCCAGTGACACTGCAGTCTTGTGCATCACACAACACCTTGGTTTTGAAGGGTTTACCTCAATCCATGGGTGCTGGAAACTGCATACTACCAGTATCGACAACAGTACCCAGATGCCATCAATCAAGAAGAGTTTCATGGAAGTAAGATGTCATTTTAAACAAACATTTCTTTTAAATCCCATTTATCTCTAATGCCATTATGAACTATGTTTCCCCCTCCAGTCTGGCATAGCTCTCAGCTCCCATACTGCTCAAATGCCTTGCTCTACCACATCCTCTGTTCCACACATTGTCCCTAATACGTCGGATACATACCAGTACCATGAAGCCTGGGGTCAGGGCCAGGGGAGCATTCAGTCAGAGCAAGCGTGGCTCTTGTACCTCTGTGACACAGCTTGCCGAGAAGCTTTAATGTGTTCCCTTATTCTGTCTGGCATGAGCATGCAATGGCACCAATGGCTCTGCCATGCACGACTCCTGCCACAGTCTGTAGGACACTCAAGCCTTTCCCCCAGGCTCACCCATATACCCGTACTCAGGTCGAGGGTGTGGTTCAAGGTGTAGTGTCCCAAGCATCAACCCTCAGTGCCACCTGGGTGGAAACAATTGCAGAAAAAGCATAACATTTGGTGCAGTCCTGGTAGTTGCGTTACAAGGGGGTGAGGGGTTGCAATATCTCAATAGGGGTGAGGTGGGGCACTACACCAACAGAAAATAAGTACCCAACAAATACTGGGTATCATCACTCTAAGGAAGTTGGGGGTGGATTAGTACTACAGTACATGACCAATGGGTTGTCGGGTGTGGCCAGGGCAATGTTTGTAAAATTTCCAATGTGCGGTTATGGTGGAAGCATGTTTAATTTCCATATAGATCAGAAGTTGATTTCTGAGCAACCATTCAATCAAAACTCAGAAGTTTTGCTGATCTTCTGTCTGCCTAATCTTTTACGCACCCCTGTATAAATGCTTACAATTGCCACTGTCAAACAGCATTTATTGTTTCACTGAAAGTATTCATTGACATACAACACAAATTATGATTGGCACAGGAATTGAACTGCTCATTTGTTGTACATTGCTTTAATCCTTAGTTCAGTGCTTACACAGGCAATGGGATGCACATTTTCTCCAAGTTGTAAAACATTTTAAATGTCATCATGTCAGTGTCAATTGGAAAACATGCCAAGATGCACTGTGAAGAAGCTTGAAGTATTCACTTAGTTCACTACAATATTTTAGCAATGTGATCATGTTGCTGTAGTCGTTATGACACTATCAGTGATGTGCAATAAATAAAATTTCTATCATGCAAACTTGCCGAGTGTCGCAAGTTTTCTTGCATTCACATGCCACAACAAAGATTAATACAGTGTGATTTGAATCACACTAACATTAGTTGTCTCAGTGACTATATGAAGTCCAGTTTGACACCATGTCAGCTAGACCTTACAGTGTCTATATGTTAGGGTACTTCATGGCATGGATTTATATATGGTGCAAGCTCAGTAACCAAGACACTTAATCCAATTATTGTCACTGTTTGTGTCAACATGGTGTGGTACTGTTGCTTCAATGCGCACGACTATGTCACTTTTCTCCACCTTATACCTCTTAGAAAGAGTTTGTTCACAACAACTGATGTAGGTATCTAACCATCAAGTCAGTTACTGTCTAGAATAATGAAAGTTCACTGTGTCTTTAGTCTGTTGGCAATCTGCATCCTGCAGAACAGTTGTGCATTTGTTGCATGTGGTCCCAATGACCACATGCAACACATTTTTTTTTTTTTGAAGTGGCTAGTTTTCCATTAGCAGGTTATACAGACCTGCCACTAGAGGGATTCTTGGTCTTTCTACACAAATCACTGTACTCAATCGTGGGCAATATGGCCTGCATTATCATTCTACTTCTAATCCTGGCAAAAATTATGACTCATAAAGCACTGATCCATGCTAAGTCAGAAGTCATCCCAGCCTGGGAACCCACAATCATAGTTCCTGCTGCATCTTCATATTGCTTCCCTACTCTTAATCTGTTGGGTTTCATTTTAATTCTCATCCCTCTCCTCTGGCCCTCCTCCCTTCGCCAATGTCTTTCCGTGCACTTCCCCTGCTAGCCTTGAATGGCCATGTCAGCATCTCCTATGCCCTGGCTAGGCGTACCTCAATGACTGAACACCACACAAGAACCCATACAAAAAGAGCCCACTTCTACCTGATAAATGCCCTCAAGAAAATGTTTCTAATTCTCCTTTTCTGTTCAGGCAATGTTGAACTAAATCCAGGTCCCCCAACTCAAATCACTTCTCCATCGGAGTTTGCAGCTGCTCCTGGGATGAAACTGATGATGGTCAATATTCTAAGCCTGCTCAAAAAACTTGATCATCTACAAGTTTGGGCAGCCCACACTGACCCAGATCTGATTATAATTACCTCGTCATGGCTAAAAAAGACCAACATTGATCCGCAAATTACTATACTGGGCTTCAAGCTCTTTAGGGCTGATAGGGATTCGGGGGGGGGAGTGGTTGTATACGCCAAATCAAAATTTGATGTTATCAGCATTTCCTGTAAAACTAAGCCCAAGGAATATGAGATTGTCTCACTCAAACTTCACCTTCCATCCTCAGAGTACATCACAATCATTGGTGGCTATAGACCCCCATCAGGAGGCTCAGAAATTCTTAATGTGTTGAAATCCATAACTTTGGCTGCTAACACAGAAACAATAATCTTAGGGGACTTCAATATGGATTGGATCACTGCTAAATCCCACTCCCTAAAAGCCATCTCTGAGGAGCTGGTTCTTACACAGATAGTAACTGAACCCACAAGAATCAATGCTTCTAACTCTGCCAACAGCTCACTCTTAGATGTCATCTTAACTTTGCATCCCCATAAAATCTCACATTCTGCAGTTTTCCATAACGACATCAGCGACCACAGTATCATTGTAGGTACAAGATTCCAATCTAAAATCCAGCAGCACCCTAAATTCAGAATCAAACGCTCGTTCCGTAAATTTAACTCAGTAAACTTCCTAACCGATCTTGCTACAATCAGGTGGCAAGACCTATACCTTGCCAAATCTGCTGATGCCGCCGTCTTTGTCCTAAATGACAACCTCACCACCCTAATTAACAAGCATGCTCCTCTTATTAAAATGAGGGTGCAGAAAATCTCGCATCCGTGGTTCACCCAAGAGCTCAAATCTGCACTTACCAATAGAGACAAGCTATGGGCTAGGGCCAGGCACACAAAGGACCCGGCAGACTGGCAGGCGTTTAGAACTGCCAGAAATGCCTGTGTTAAAAGTGTACATGCTACTAAAGCAAACTTCTACATCTCCACTCTGGAGCAGGCCAAAGGGAACTCCCAAAAAATCTGGAAGACACTGAGATCCATTGAAGGCCATCCTGCTGCTTCCTCCCTTCCCACCAAAATTCTGGCCAAGGACGGGATGGCTGAAAATAAACTGTGAATCCTTGAAGAACTTAACCCTTCATTTTGCCACTGCTGGGTTAGCATTGACTCCTCCCCATCGCTTGCTTGGTGAATAGCAACACTAGCCCAGATACTACACATGCTATTCCACCTCATCCCTTCCAGTTGTGCCTGTTTAGCTACAAAGAAGTTGAAGACATAATTCTTAGCCTTGACACCAAGAAAAGTGCAGGGGACGATGGCCTTGAATAATTTTTCTTGCGGTTAGGCTATGCCCAGCTCACAGCCCCCATCCTTCACATCTTCAACCTCTCTATTACCATAGTCACTGTTCCATCCTGCTGGAAATCTGCCTATATTCTTCCTCTCTTCAAATCAGGAGATCCTTGTGACTTAAACAACTACCGTCCTACCTTTATCTTGCCTGTTCTCTCCAAAGTGCTGGAAAAACTTATATACAACCAACTAAAAAATCACCTCAAAGTGCACTCACTCCTAAACCCAGCCCAATTTGGCTTCAGGTCAAAGCACAGTACCATCTCAGCCTTGGCTAAAGTCTCTAATGACTGGATCCATGCTATGGACACCAAGAAGGTTACTGGTGCAGTCTCTCTAGACTTCAGTAAGGCCTTCAACACTGTAGACCATCACCTCCTAATCACCTGTCTTGCCTACATAGGTGCCACTCCACTTACCTTACAGTGGTTTAACAGTTATCTCACAGGAAGGATACAAAAAGTCAAAGCTGATGGCCTACTATCTGCCACCCTTCCTTTTTTCCCTGTACATCAGCAATCTTGATTCCCACATAAAGAACCCTAGCATACATTTCTTTGCGGATGATACGGTTTTGTATGCATCAGGCTCGTTCTTAACTGAAGTCAGTGAAGCACTCCAAGCTGACTTTATCCAGTTAGAAAGCAACCTTATCAATGCCAAGCTTCTCTTAAATGCCAAAAAAAAACAAGACAATGATTTTCTCGAGACTTGCCTTGTCTGGTGCCCTACCTACCCCACCTAAAAACTTCATAGTTACCTCCCTAGGTGAACGCTTGGAAGTCGTACCTAAATTTAAATATCTAGGTATGTGGATAGACAACAAGCTTTCCTTCAATGACCACATCGAGGATCTATCAAAGAGGCTTAAAGCAAGCTTGGGTTTCTTCTTTAGAAATAGGACCCTCTTTTCTCTGCAACCACAAAGACTTGTCCAAGCAACATTCCTTCCCTTGCTTGACTACGGAGACATTATCTTTATCTCCTCCCCAACCTTGAGCCTATCTAAACTGGACGTACTCTATCACTGTGCTCTTCACTTCATTACTAACTCTGCATACAGGACCCACCACTGTGATCTTTATGCAGCAGTTGGGAGGACCTCTCTTGCCACCAGACGCCTCCCGCATGCTGGCATTTGGACCCTCAAATTACTACTCCACAAACTGCCTGTCTATTTAACGTCTCTCATACACATCTCGTATAGCGCCTACTCCCTAAGGAAATATCCGACCTTATCCTACTAGATGTTCCCAGGACACGTACCACAGATGGCCAAAGAGCTGTCTCATATGCCCTCCCAAACATTTGGAACCAACTACAAGCCATGCTGAAGCTAACCAGCATCGTATCAATTAACTCCTACAAAACACTAGCTATCTCTAAATTAAAAGACATATGCAGGTGCTACTAGGCCCCCAAAGCCAAGTCAACTTCCTAGGTACCAACTGGCCCTCTACTTATTAAGCTGAAATGTGTTGCATAATTTAGGGCAAGGTTAAAGCTGGAATGTACTGCATATATAGCATAAGGACTTCTATTGTGTATACTTCTTGTATTATATATTTTTTCTTTGTTGTTCTACAGTTTATATCTCCTGTCTATGTAATTGCGAACTGTATGTGTATGTGCCTCAGGACCTCCTTGTGAATGAGCTTGCTCAACGGAGTCTTTCCTGCAATAAACTTGAACTTGAACTTGAAACTTGACCGTGCTATGCACATTAGGCAGGGCAAGGAACTGTTGGTCACAGGCACGCACATCAACAATGCAACTAACTGGATCAGTGGAACTAGGTTGCCACATACAATCTGCTGATTAAATTTGTGACTGCCTCAGTCTTATCAGGTCATGTGAAGGTCAAACATAGCACTGCCAGTAGACTCTCCTTGATTTCAACAATGGATGATTCCAGTTCCCTTGGTCCTGATTGGTAACCTTCATATAGCATCCGAAATAAATATTGAACAAATACTGTGAATGACAAAAAAATGGCATATGTCATCAACCTCATGTTTTGACATTCTGTTTCTATTGTAGCATTTACAAACCCTCATTACTTCATGCAATTATTGTTTGGTGCATTCTCAGTGGCCATGGGTAGCATCATAGCTTAATAGACATGTGGCATCAAGCATTAACAGAACAGGTCTGTCGAGTCTGCCCATGCCACCACCCTACTTGTGTTACCACTCTACGAGTACCCTAGTCATCCACCTTGACAACGTTGTGACCTTAGGCAAATCTTCTTGACAACATCCCCTCTACTGGCCATCACCACTGCCTAGGACCCAACCACTGTATCCAAGAGGTACTGAACTTCAGTACTAGGCAGTCACACTGACTCTATCCCTGTAGTCATGCCCTTTTGAAGTCGCCATTGACTCTATTCTCCCTATCTTGGTGTGATGTCAGTTGAACTCCTCAAGTGCTCTGGACACATATACCCAGTAATATACCCACTAATGAAAACACAGTGCCCCAAACTCCGCAGCAGTACTAATTTGGTATTCATAGCACCTCAACGTAAATTGATCATGACAGAGCCAACACACTGTCTCTATACCACCCCAGGAAAAACGCAACATCAGACCATGCATGACCCCATGGCCAAACTGTTGTGCTGGTTGTGTGATCACATCTCCTAAAACAGCCCGAGGCACCCCAAAGCTATTTTGAAAGCTGATGTTTCACTAAACATGGCTTACCATATGTAGAGTTGGTGAGATCTTTCTGACGTTGTATCCTTCTTTCTTGTATTTTGGGTACTGTATGGAATATCTGCCTTTCCCTGCCTGAGTTGTCGCTTGCACTCTGTTAGAATTCTCATTGTAGTGCATCACTGCTAGTGCCAGCCTTTAAAGAAAAAGCAGACATGCAAGGAACATGTTGGACAACAATACATGGTCTGGCAGGCAGAGCTGGCCACTCACCTCTGTTGCCTCTCCAGCAACGTAGTATCCAAGGTGTGGTCTAACCAGGCTTTTGTTCAGCAGAAGGAGTACCTCACTATTCCTTGAGGTTATCTCCTGGCTATGCACCACAGCATTTTATTTCCTTGTGCTGTCTTCCTTCTACACTGCTCTAAGTTGTTCATTTTGGCATCCACTACCACAAAAGGTAACCACCCAGACAGCAGGGACCAGTGCCTTGTCCTCTCTTAGGGTCTTGAGTGCATCCAACACCCTGCATCTGGGTATTTCCCATCCAACACCCTGCATCTGGGTATTTTCATCCTTTCCCGCTCTTCAACCAACATCCCCCACCAGTCATTTGTACACTCTGCCTTCTCTCCCCCTCTGACACCCACCCACCCCTACCCTGAGCCAACTGATCTGGCCCTTCCTTGTTTTCTTTCCCTGATATACCTAAAGAACCCTTTTTCCAATTTCCAATCCCCAGTGTCAATCTCAGCACCTCCCCAGCCTTAGATGATCTCACCACCCTAGTGACCCACCTTGCTGCCATATCATCCTGCTCCTTGGATATAGCCCCCAGAGAAAATTTAGGATGGCTATGAGCAGCCTTTTTCTCTTTCACTGCTTCCCAGACCTCCTTCGTCCAGCAACTTAGCTTCCTAGCTTTCCCCCCTTATGGCTTTGCCTCGTGCAATCCTTAGTAGCTTCCTGGAGCTTCTTTTTCATCCTCTCTCATCATACCTCCGTCCCCATCCTTTGATGATTGCATCTACATAGCCCTTCAGATCCGCCCATCCCACTAAAGTCTGCCCATCTTAAAACCACCATGGTCATTCCGTGTGTTCTACCCTGCCTCCTAGTTTGAGGGTCCCAAACAATACAGTCCCATGATGAGCTCCCCATGTTGCAGGACCACATTCAGGAATGTGCCCCCTCCTACCTTGTCAGATCTGTCACCAGTGGGGCAAGGAATGCATCCTGGAAGGCGCCAACAGGCTGCACCTTCCTTGATGAGGATTCCAAGGTTCCCCAGTCTCCTCTTGGCATATTCAGGTCTCCCATCTTCACCTGTATTCTACCCATTGACTGTTGGTTGACCCAAAGAGCCTATACCTCATTCCTTTCTTCATCCACCTTACTTATAGCTATGCTATCCATGGTACTAAAAGCTAAACCCCCCTCCCTCACCCCTATCCTTTCAGTGTGTGTGCCCAAGTATGTTTAGGTCACATTCATGTCTGGATGAGCCCACATCTCTGTGTCTGCCAACACAATTGTGTGGTTGGTGAGCAGAGTGTAAGGACTAATTAGGCATCCAATGTAAGGGGACCTGGGGAAGTCATATCAGAGAGTCTACAGATAGCCAACTAATGTTACTAGGCAGTACTGTGGCCATGAGAAAATGGGATGTGTAGGAAGAGGAATGACTTGGAGAAAACACGAAGTTGGTAAACATCTATCTAATCTCTGTATCTATAGACAGTAATATTTGCACAAAGAACTTATCTAACCTGGTTCTCATCCCAAGATTAGAGAATGTTGTGTGTTTTGTTGCATAATGCAGGATTAAGCTATGGAAGGCTTCAAGACTGGAGGTCTGCTGCTGCATTGATAGTTTCGAACATCATTTAACAGTAACCTTGATGAAACAATGGCCTACAAATGGACTGTCCTTTATCTGCTGAGTAAAATTGACACATAATTAATGTTGCGGTTAATTTTATACTTGTGGGCAGAAAGGAATCAATATATTGTTCTGGACACATGCAGTTTCCTATATTGTTTCCCTTACTTGGTTTCAGCCACTGTTTATTGTGAAGTTCTCCTTCAAGTGGGCCATGTAAACATTGTTCAAATAAGTGGTTAGCGTGACCAGTGTGATTATTTGTGACGTGGTTCATCAAGCTCTCCCACTTGGCTGCAATCATGTCTTCATTGCCATCTCTGGTCAAAATAGCAGACCAGTACACATGGTTCACTATCGATTGCTGCCAGAGACCCACATCTTCACATCCACGCTGCAGTGCCACAACATCAACTTTTTTCCCAACAGTTTTCAAAAAAGAACACACAGGAACAGCCATGAGCACACCATTGGAAATACGTTATGGTTTAATCTGACAATGAGCTTAGTTTCCCAAATCAAAACCTTGCTCTTTTCTTACATAATTGTCATGCAATCTCACCTTTGGACACATGCCATATATCGAAGTGATGCCTAGTGCTTATTTGGCTATTTGGCGATGTCTATCAGTGATTATGACATCTGTTGTCATTCTCTCTTTAGCATGGAGAAATGTGACCACCCTTTTGAGACCTTCAATCTCATGCCAAGAACTGTTCTTCACTTTGTTGCTCTATTGGGGGGGAGAAGCCAATGACTGGGGGTTACCAAGCTGTACCAGTTGAAGCAAGCAGTAATTGCTTCTATATTTGGGGTCAGGCCACTTGATTCCAACACTATTGCATACATCTACAAATTAATGGCTGATTGCTCATCAGTCAAACCACATGGCATTGTGCTGACGGATATTTGTAGAAGAACTGACTGCCACAATGAAAACTGGTTTCCCGTGACCATCGGTTTGACAAGGAGAATACCTAGGTAGCAGGTATGCTTTTCCACTGTGAAGCATAGGTTTACCTGGGTGAGGGAATTCCTGTATTGCATAATCATCTCCAGGAAACCCTATGACAGCTGCAATAGTGCATTCTGTATGTCACCAAAGGCCATGCCTTGAGCCTCTGTGACCAGAGCATGGGTTTTATGAGCCGACATAGTTTTCACAGTGACAACTTTTGCCACTCGGACAATATTAATGGCTTGGTCACAGACCTGTATTGAAGCAGACAGTATCGCACCTCAATGGCACTATCGGGTAAGTGGGGAGAATGCATACTCATGCCTCTCGGACCAGTCAGGAATCAGAGCATCTTAAGGAACCGTCCCCTTTGCTTGTGGTCTACAACAATACCGTGTCCAGTGGCACTTCTCATGGGATGCTAACATAGTTTATGTGAAGATCCACCATCCGAACGCTGTGTCCATCACCCGCTTTGGTTAGTGTCCACTAATCATATGCTGGTGGTAACATGAACAGATCAGCATAACAGTTAAGGACAATGTCCATCAACACACATCGTGGTTGTGCATGTTGCCGTGATATGTTGCTAGTGTGAAGAAAGAATGCTATGACAATACCAAACCAATTGTTAAATGCAGTAATTTTCTACTTGGTGTACCAAAAAATATGTCCCACTCAGCACTTGTTATTGATAACACACAGAAATGAACACTTGATCCAAGAATTTGACCACTTACAAGTCACTTCCCCTGGCAGGAACAGCCACTGATGCGAGGCATCTCTGCTGTATGGGGATGCACACAAACCCGCATCTCAGTTAAGTAATACAGCTCCACAACGGCTTAAGCAGTTAGTAACATAGTGTGATACAGACATCCATTCCATGCCATGCTCAGACCAGGAAACCTTGTCAGCCACAGTTTGCAACGGTATTCAGAGTGATATAATTATCAAATCTGAATTGCAGTACCCATTCACAGTGTATGTAATCACAGGCTACATGCTTTATGCGGTGCAAGTGAACAGTGCATGCACCATACACCAGATCAATGTATCCACATTGGATGTAGACAAGTGAAATGCAAGGAAACAGAACCTGGTTACGATGTATGCCGTTCTGTTGAAACTGAGCCAACAGAAACAGATGTGCATCTTGCAGCAAAAGCAAACATAGAAATAATGAAACAAAGATAACATACCTGTACAACCTGTAAGTCTAGGACTTTGTTAATGCGGTGCTCAATAACTGTGAAGGCTCCATACTTTGCACAATGTCTCGGGCTATTGGAACGACCATCACCCGATAGAATTAGGCCTCCAGGAAGTAATCAAAGTTGCTGTAACATTGCTTGTTGTTGCGCCTTCCATGCATTCAGTACTGTGGGCTCAAGATATGACCGTTGGTGCTTGAAAAATGTACTTTTGGATATGCGAGGAATTTGCATGAAGCCAAACATTTTGATAATTTTAGACGGTGATAGTCAGGGAACAGTATGGCGGCTGAAAGGAATAAGTTCCCCATGGGAAGTTGTCCACATATGGCTGGCTACTCCAGGATCGTATATGTCCACATTCAAAGCAATGTTGTATATTACTGATTGCAGTCCTACATGTCTTATGTACTACTCCACTCATCAGTGCAAGAGCAATTCTGGCACATGTGGACAACTGCAGTAGTTGCTCTTGGAAAATGATGTATCTTGTCTCTTATTCGATGTCTTTACCTTGCTCTTCGGATTCCATCTTCTCACTACATAAAATGAACGCACAAGACATAATGTGTAGACAGCATTCAAAGCTGATTAGCAACAGTTATGTGTTCATTATTAGCAAACTTTTCAGATTATTACTCATATATATTTAGGACTGCAGTACCAGTATGTATAATCCCTCTGTTACATGAGATAACACCTTGTGCACATTGTAGGACTTGCCTAGCATTCCTTCAGTTAAAAATGTTACTCAGTGTTGTGAGTCCACCACACAACCACACACTACAACCCTCCCTCACCCTCACCTTCACTGTGCACAGTTGGTGACCCATTTGAACATCTTTATCCCCAAAACAGTATAATCAATCTGAAGCCACAATCTTCAACATGGCACAAAATGAAATGACAAGCTGGAATCTAAGTCCTGGACTGACAATCAGGCAGTGGCCCAACCATGACATGCACCTGTTTCATTCAACAGGTGATGCTCAGTCTAATGATATTACTACTGTCCATGGCACATTGGGTGAGGAGTATACACTATAGGTGCGAGATGCATTTGGTGGTACCATTATCTGATCTTACCATTCTGTAACACTGTGTGGTGCACTGCCCTGATTATCCTTTTTATCATCTGAAAGGAAGTAGTCCTCATCATGATTATCAAAGTGTTCTTCGAATCTAAAGAATCCCAGTCATCTTCAGGGTAAGCTGGTGTTGGTTCAGCACAAAGCCATTCATGGCATTCTTCATAGACAAGGTCTTCATGACTGCCACCGATCAGGTTGCAGTACACCTCTGTCTATGGTTTTGGTCACTGCCATAACTCCTGTGAACATCCCAAAAAAGAATTTTCAGTGATGCATTGCACTGACATGCAGTATTTATTTAGCTGCCATCACAAAACACCAAAGTTATTGCCATGCTAGCAGATGATTTGTGGCAATGTAACTACACGGATCTTTGCTGTCAGCATTGGGCCACACAGTGAGATGAAGGATACAGGAAATAAATGTTACACCTATGCCGGCAAACATTCCATGTTATTTAATACATAATAGCACTATGCTCGTGCCAGCAGCACCAATACCACCTCTGCTCGGCAACACTACCTGTGTGTGGACATTTAGATTCTGATCATATAAAACAAGCTTGGAGCTGTGATCTACACTGAGGCCAAGAAGCAGCAGTTGCTACAAATGCCACTGACTGACTGAAGCAAGCAGGATGAGTAGCTTTGAACAGAGATTGTCATAGAAACCAGATTATGACTAGCATTGTAGGCAGCATGCAGTCTACAGTGTCATCAAATGATCATCCCCAAAAAAGTATAATCTCTAGAAGATCCGTTGCTCAGAATTAATAGTGTTGAAAAGAGCTTACACTTGCTTCGACAGTGTGGCTTGACCAACACTGTGTTCCACGTGTTGTTTGCTGGCATCCTTGTGACTGGCGACATGCTGCCTCACGCAGCTCTTCGACTGTAGGCAATTGCAGGACCTTGCTGTTCAAACATGGATATGGGTAGGCAGTGGGGAAGAGGAAGTAGAAAGAGGAGGCTTGTGGCAGGGAGATGAGAGGGATGTAAAAGGGTAAATTTAAGGTCCCTGGGATAAGAATGGGGTCAGCTTCACTAAAGCATGGGGGGAAAAAGCAAACTCGAGGGTGAAGAGTTTGAGGTTGTTTAGTAGTCACAGCTGCTGGAGATAGCTAGGTAGTGCTTCAATTCTTTTTTAAAAGAGCTGATGTTGTTGGAGTTGGCTAGATTGGCAGGGAGTTCATTAATCCAATGTGGGGATCTCTAAGCAAAAGAGCACTGAGCGAGAGAGGTTCTCCTGAACAGTGCAGAAAGTGAGCATCGTGCAGAGCCCCTGGTGTAGTGCTGAGTCTGCGAGAATTGCAGTAGGTTGCAGATGGCAGGTGGAGTGAGACCAAGAAGGAATTACTTTCCCATGAGGCATACTTGGTACTTTACCCACCATGGTAGGTTTAGCCATTGTATTTTGGCATTCAGCTTGCATGTGTGGGTGAGCCTGTCAGCACCCAGGATGAGTTGGCAAGCTTTGTTGAGCGCTGTTTTGACAAGCGTTAGGGCCATGTCGGTGGCACCACTTACACCACACCACTGCAAGCAAAGACTTTCTCCCACCTCTGCCATGTAAACTGATGGGGTGGGGACTGGAAAAGAGAGCAGAAACCCTCAGAAGTAGTAAATTTGGGGTCAGTGCTCCTGGATGGCGTGATGGTGTCATCGTTGAGAACCTTGACCCCAAGGACAGCCACCAGAGGACTGGGGGCTCACAGCAAGTTGTTGGTGGAGTCTGAAAGAAGCAGGGACTGATTTCTGGCATCCTTTCTCAGACCTATGGGATATCCTAGATTTGCATTGACATCCAGGTGGCCCAATAGGAGCTGGCCTGTGAGTGTGTTGATAAAAAGGGGACTGTGCTGAAGACTGGCAGACTAGTGAGAGATCTCAAGGAGACAGGATCCACTGTGTATGTGCAGAGGTCAGACTGTGTCACATTGGGTCTATGGCCTAGGAAAAAATACTACAGAAGCTGCTAATTTCCAGAGAAGAAGAGTGGCAACTGCATGCAAGCCAGTGCAAGTAAAAGGCTGAAGATCCAGTGCAGAGCAGAAGACTGAGAACCATGCCTGCTGATCCAGGTACCACAGCAGGCACTACAGCTAGAAGTCAAGCTGCCACCAGCCTAAGAGTTTGAAATCTGCAGCATTTGTGGGTTGATCATGGGCCTCAGCAGCCTGGAGTGCAAGAGAGATAAAGGATGGACAGCCCACACCCATCTTGCCAGAAACTAAGAGACTAGCCCAAAGAAAGGTGAATCATGTCTGAGGACAGAACCAGTCTGAGTAGTGGTGACATGGGAGATTGGAGAGCCAGGGGCCTGCAGAGACAGTCTGAGCCATCCCTTTGGGGAACCGTAAGTAACTTCAGGGCTTGGCCTGCCTCAGGGAAATCCAGTTAGTTGAAGTTTTTTGCAAGTTGGCCAGTGAGCCAGATTTCAAATACCTCAATTTTATTTAAAAAGTGATTTAAGCAATGGCATGAGCTATGGGATTTGAGGAAATGAATAGTTATGTTTCAGTTTAAGTGCACCAACCCTTGCCAACCCATGGTAACATCTATGGGCCTGCAATTTTTCAACACTGGGGACCAAGGGACTGCCATAAGGGAGCTTCTGTTGTATTTACATACTAGTACTAGGTGGTAGAAGGCAGTGGTCTCCAGTACAGGAAGGCGCATGCAGCATGTGTCATATTACAGTGTGAGGGCAGAAAATGTGAGGCTATGCCTCGCTGGCCTTGTTAGTGACAGCCAATTGGTACAATCATTGTGCTGCACCTTCCTAGAGCTTAACTACATGTTGCCAATGTGTGGGTGGTAGTTGTGAACCTGCCTTGAAGGACATTTTACCCAGGTCTTGGTTCTGTGTTGGGCTGCTCTAACCCTTTTATCTTGCAAGCGCCTGCTTTTGAATAAAGCTGTGTTTGGCTGTTTCAATCTATTATCGTTATTTGCAGAAATTATACTGTGCATGCTAATTAGGGGAAAACTGTTGCATTTGTGCAGGTTCTGAAGGAGGTGTGACCCCAGTGGGGAGGTGAGCAGGTATGACATCCCAGGAAGTTCTTCTGTTAAAACATCTCACCCACTTTATTGTAGTTAAAATTCTTACAAAAATTTCAGAAACAAAACACAACAGGTAGAGTAAAAAGAATGTATATACAGAGGGTGGGATATTCAAAAGGGTTGCGCCATGTTTCAACAGGGTTGCGCATGCTCAAGTCCTACATTGTGCCATTCTGCGATATTCAGCAGGAGGCAGCTGCGCAACTGAAAACAGGCTGAGCAACAGCGCAATGCAAATGAATGCATGCTCAACAGGAGGGGGAGGAACCATGCATAAACTGCACAGCCCGATATTCAGCCGGGCTGTGCAGAGTTGTGCAGGCGCAACCCCCAACCTGAGCCTGCAGGACCTTGAGCCAAAAAGGCTTAAGTAGAGGCCACCCACAGGTGAGCTGCTGTATTGCAGAGGCGCAAACACAGCAGCTGCCACCTGTGGCTGGCTAACTCAATCCTATGCCCCCAGCCCGATCGCGGGCATAGTGTACTCCCCACCAGGCCGATCGCGGGCATCAATGGCTCCCCTCCTGTTCACATCCCTGGTGGTCCAGTGGACCAAAATGCCCGATCGCGGGCAGAATGTAAAAAGAACCCCCAGACATCTCCCTAATGCCCGATCGCGGCAGAGATAATGAAAGAACCCCGAACACATTCCTAGTGCCCAATCATGGGCAGAATGTAAAAAGAACCCCCGAACATGTTCCTAGTGCCCGATCGTGGGCAGAATGTAAAAGAACCCTCCTCAACATCTCCTGGTGGTCCAGTGGACCGTAATGCCCGATCGCGGGCACAATGTAAAATGACACCCCCCCCAAACATCTCCCTGGTGGCTAGTGTCCCTCCACCCCACCCACCCACAAAGCCCCACCCGCTCCCCCGGCCGGCGGGCGGCAGCATCACACCCACCTGCCACCCGCTGCCCGCCGACTGACTGCCGGAGGCTGCATGCCCGATAGTGCAGAGCAAACCAATGGCGTACAGCCATACCATATGACAGTCCAGATTTGTGAATGATTCGATGCCTTGATGATTCATTCACAAATCTGGACTATCATGTGCGGAGAGCTGCACGCCCATTGGTTCTGCTCTGCACCATGGGCGCAGTTCCTACCGGGCAGTCAGTCGGGCGGGTGGCAGGCGGTGGATGCTGCCGCCACCGCTGCCGGGGAGCGGGTGGTGGGGCTTCGTGGTGGGGTGGGGACACTAGCCACCAGGGAGATGTTTGGGTGGGGGGTGTCATTTTACATTGTGCCCGCGATCAGGCATTACGGTCCACTGGACCACCAGGGAGATGTTGAGGGGGTTCTTTACATTCTGCCTACGATCGGGCACTAGGAAAGTGTTGGGGGTTCTTTTACATTCTGCCCACGATCGGGCACTAGGAAAGTGTTTGGGGGTTCTTTTACATTCTGCCTGCGATCGGGCACTAGGAAAGTGTTTGGGGGTTCTTTTCACATTTCTGCCCATGATCGGGCATTAGGGAGATGTTTGGGCGGGGGTTCTTTTTACATTCTGCTCCGCGATGGGCTTGCAGGCGCGCCGGTCCTCGACGGTGCTGCCTGGCAGGGCGCCAGGTGCAAGTCCTCGGGATCGGCGCACTACATGCTAATGGTGGAATGCAAATGGGGCCATAATCAGATGCAAATGGCCCCCGCGCCTTGCATGAATTATGGCCCATTTGCATGTCACCTTTGAATATCATGATTTTGGCGATGGCGCAATGGTACTGGCCACCGCAAGCTGAATGTTCCACCTGACAACTTGCGGTGGCGCAAGTTTCGCCTGGCGCCTAAGCACAGTGGCTGTGGTTGGGTGATATTCAGAGCAGTTGCTCAATAGCGCAACTCCTTTGAATATCGCCTGGGCCACACCCCTGCGCAACTATTTTGCGCAGCGCAAGGGCTTGCGCCTCAGAATGGCGCAGTTTGAATATCCAGCCCAGAGTATAAAACAAAATACAACAAATGCAATCACTTTCATAAAATAAAATGGTCATCATATAAGTCTTACTCATATGATATAAAAACATTGCCCTCAGATTTTAAGGGAAATATGCCACATGAGTTAATTAGTTCAAGTTACAGTTCAAAACCTGGAAAGAATAAGCAGAGTATGGTAGAGTACCTGTGAAGGTAAAGTATGGTTGTGAAGAGGAGCTCTTCCTGTCTTGTAAAGTTTCTTGAGTTAAAGGACATTCAGGGAGCCTTAAAGATCAATGCTGAGGTTGAACAGGGTGACCATATTTTCTGACACTGGTCCATTCTCCCTAAGGTGAGGTTTGACAACCTTTCCCTGGAGGCCTGATGTCCCACTTCCTGAATCCATTAGAGGGGGTAGGTATCTCAGTGGTCCTCTACCTTCTCAGGAGCAGTCTCTTTGTGATTACACTGGCAGAGATGACCAGCAAAGGGTAATATTATTCTTAGAAATATGTGGGGATGTGAATCCTATGAGAAGAAGAAGTGCATCCAGAAGGAATGAGTGCCCAGAGATCAAGGAACACTTTTATTGAATTGTATGCCAGAAAGATTGGATCATCGGACATTCCCAAAGGGTATGCAGGAGGAGACTACAAACACCTTCCTAACCTTAACTTTTCATGGTGTTGCTGTTTCGCAACACCATGAAAGAAATGTGTGTGTTTCAAGGGAAAACTCAGGAAGCTTAATGACTTGGAGCTCCTGTGGCTCAAGTGGTTAAGAGCATGCCACAGAATAGCAAGGTCCCTGGGTTCAAATCCCAGTAGGAGTCCCACTTGTCCTTTCATTTCTACAACTGGATTTTCAAAATTGCCTCACAGTGGCTTATTAATGAAATAGGAAATAATCTGAATCTTGAGAGACTGGGTAGTTGCTGTTTCACAATACCATGAAAAGAATGTGTGTTTCAAGGTAAAACTCAGGAAGCTTAATGACTTGGGGGCTCAAGTGGTTAAGAGCATGCCACAGAATGGCAAGGTCCCTGGGTTCAAATCCCGGTAGGAGTCACACTTTTCCTTTCATTTCTACAATTAGATTTTCAAAATTGCTTCGGAGTGGCTTCTTAACTGCATAGAGAGAAAGAAATATGAAGTAATCTGAGACTTGAGAGACTGGCTAGTTGCTGTTTCACAACACCATGAAAGGAATGTGCATGTTTCTAGGGAAATCTTGGAAGCTTAATGACTTGGGGTCATATGGCTCAAGTGGTTAAAAGCATGCCATAAAATGGCAAGGTCTCTGGGTTCAAATCACAGTAGGAGTCACACCTTTCCCTTCATTTTTACAATTGGACTCCCTAACTTTAAGAAATTTGACATGGCATTAAAGAACAAAACTGAAAAATATGAAAAAGACCTACTAACTAGAAAACAACTTAAACTAGAATGGGATGAACTGGATTATAAAAAAAGGACAACTCTATTTGGGGAACAGAAAATGTCAATTCCAGAGCAATGGGAGGTCAGAATCAACAGGGAGGACAATCAGTACTAAAACAGTGGTGATTGTTATACCTAGCAGTGCAAGAAGAAGAATCAGAAGATCAGAATATGAAAACAATGTTTCTTTAGACAAACACAGCAAGGAGACAGAAGAACAGACAACCAAAAAACAATCACAAAGAAGCCAAAGAAGAACAAAAAAATGATAGAAGAAAGACCAGAACAGGAAAGAGAGGTGGAAGAGGATGAACAAGAGAAGTGTCGTACCAAACTCACGAGGGGGAAGAAATACAAATAATTAATCTTCCAGAGTGTAGTTTGACAAAACAACAGGAGTCTCTATTAAAGAAGGGATGGGTTTTGTTCCTGCAAAATATCCAGACAGATTTAAGTTCACTGGCCTATGCAGCCAGTATAGTGTTATGCTTGTGCAACTGTGTTAGTTTGGTTTTGGCCATTCACACTCTCTATTCCAGAGGAATTACCACCCTGTAGGGGTACGAAGGCAAGGAACCCTCAGAGAGGGTTCCATCCCTAGAGGTGCAACGGACAGTTCTCATGGCTAAAGATACCTTAGGAATCCCCCTAAGGAGAGACTGCTGCCACTGGAGGAGGAGGGGAGGATGGTGGGGCAAAGAAAAAATGCTTCACAGTGAGACTTAGAGGAACTGCTTATATAGCTCAGGAAGTGGGAGTGGCTGGCTGTTTGGCCACTGAACTACAGGCAAGCCTTTCATTTCACTGGTCTACACAGCCAGTATAGTATTATGCTTGTGCAGCTGTGTTAGTTTGGTTTTGGTCATTCGCACTCTGTATTCCAGAGGAATTACCACCCTGTAGGGGTATGAAGGCAAGGAACCCTCGGAGAGGGTTCCACCCATAGAAGTGCAACGGGACAGTTCCCATGGCTAAAGGTACCTTAGGAATCCCCCCCAAAAATGTAGTATCATCCCCAAAAAGGAGGTAACATGAAGCATATGAGCAAGCAGTAACTGAGACATAGGAGTAGTAACTGTAACGTAGTAGTAGAGCAGTATAGGCAGTTTGATAATACAATGAGATGCTCAGTTGTCATAATGACTGCCCAGGTCCGCGTAGCATATTGATGGTTTGCTTTAAGAGTAGGGGATCCCATAAGGAGAGAGGGAATGGCAGGACATCCTCCACCAGTCACCTCCATCCAACAATGGAACCTACCTAAAGAAACTATGGTAAACAACTAAGCAAACTAAGTATTATGACCTGAGGCAATGGAGAAGAGAAAAAAAAACCCTATGAGGAGGAAATCTCTGGGGATCCAAGGCCTAGGTCGCCTTCCCTCCAGGCTTGGGATAGTTTATTTAGTGGTGGCTCTGCAGCTGCAATCTGGAAAACCCAATTAAAGGGAGGTGGAAAATATTCCAATTTGGAGGAAGGCTCTCACTCAAACCCTCTAGTGGGAATGCCGTGGAAGGTTGTGAGAAAACTCTGCAACAATATATGCATCCAAGGCACAGGAGGAGAGCAACAACTGCTGAGGCACTCTCCTGGCCTATCCACCCTAAACTCAAATCAGGTGAACCAGAGGCAGTCATAGGGAGGATGCGGTGAAGGTTCCTCGCTAGGGAAACACTATATAGTGGAGCAGTAGAGCCAAAGGAGATCGTCGTAACCACCCTTCACTGCTAGTCTTAAATTCTACACCAGGAACTGCTGTCACGTAGCAGGCAGCTAAAGCCAAGCCCGGGGTAAGGACATTCCAAGCTATGGGCCAGGTGAGAAGGATCCCGCCCCAAGTTGGACATGCTTGAGATGTGGACTTAAAGCAGAGTGAGACCGTCGGCTGCAGGAACCCTGTGCCAAAATAGAATGGCTGGCATGCCCCAGAATTGATTGACAGCTGAAAAGCTGGTGAGCTGAATGAGCACGGCTTGCTGAGATCATAATGAGCATTGCGTGCTGAGACCTTGAAAGGTCGAATGCAGATAGAGTGCAGCAGAATTACAGGCTGAAGCCGAGGGGATGGCAGTAGGTATGAAGCAATGGTTTGCGTAAGCAAGGAGCAACGGTTGTGTAAGCAAGTGTGGACCTGATAGGTCAGTAAGCAGTAGTAGTGATAGGTGGACCTGCATAACATACTTTATAGCAATAAACAGCACTGAATTGGAGCAAGCCAGCCAGACATTTCAAAGCCAAATCAAGGTGACAAACTCTGAGGATTTTCGGTGGCGAAGGCAGGATTTAGAACAGAATTAATTAGCCATAGAGGCCACGACCCTCCTAACACCTCCCAGTCCCCGCCGTTGGACAAACAAGAAAGTGATGGAAGGGCCAAGAACCACATGCAGATATAAAGCTAATTAAATAGCCTCAGCAGGAGCGTTGGCTAACCTCAGAGTAACACAATGTACAATAGCAATGGGGTAAACAAGCAGTAGCAGGAAACAATTAGGCCTGTGCAGCAGTAGTGAAAACAAATGAGTACACTGAGTTGTAACTGCAATAAATAAAAGGAGGCATAATGCTCTTAAAGCACTGTCACCAGGCAATGCAAAAAGACTGCTTCAATGAGGTAATTAGAACAAGCATGAGTGAGCTGTAGAGCTAGGTTGTAAAACTGAGTCAGGTGAAAGTAATAGGGTATGCCATGGAATAGCTAGTTAAGCTGAAACACACAAATCAGGTTTGCAGTTGCAGTGCAAGTAATTTGAAAGTTGTGAGTAACTGAAGCAAGCAGTATGAGCTCTGAACAGCAGCAAGCTAGGAGCTGAGAAAAGCCCCTACAAAAAGAAGGAAGCACACACAGCCGAAGGCAAAATACAAACGAAAATCAGGAAAACAAACACAGAAGCCCTGCAGAGACAAGTGGGGGGGGCAGGCCCCAGTCAGGGAGGCCCAACTAACTCAGAGGACAAACCAGCAAAGCATTCGGCTGCTAAGAAAAAATGCTTCACAGTGAGGCTTAGAGGAACTGCTTATATAGCTCAGAAAGTGGGAGTGGCTGTCTGCTTGGCCACCGAA
This sequence comes from Neoceratodus forsteri, assembly GCA_016271365.2. Taxonomy (NCBI): domain Eukaryota; kingdom Metazoa; phylum Chordata; order Ceratodontiformes; family Ceratodontidae; genus Neoceratodus; species Neoceratodus forsteri. The sequence goes on along the minus strand of CM057456.1, from coordinate 167,083,702 downwards.
CTACAGGCAAGCCTTTTATATGTCTAGTGGTCAACCTTTTATATGTTTCAATCTTTTTACTCATTGGCATCTGAAGGGTGATACAAAGTACTGGTAGGATATGTTGATCCCTATTCAAAGGGCTTGGGTGATCACAGTAGAATGAGACAGTTCTTGATTGCCTGTTTTTTTACTCTTTCTACCTGACCATTGCTATCATCCATAGCTACATTAGTATGAGTTTTAATTTGTAGAATGCTCTTTTGATATTGCTTGTGATTTTAAAATGGAATATTTGTGTATTGTTAATCACTATGCACTAGGATGTTTTCTATTATTTTTAATCAGCTCATAACATTCATTCATGGCCATTACGAAGGGTAGCCGTGACAATGGTGACCACAATTGAGCACTTTCAAAAAGGGCGACTCAGTCACGGCACCAGTCCACAGAGCTACTGGCAGGGAGGGTGACCAGATGGGGGGGGTCTGTGAATTTAGCTACAGGATGTCACTCTATGTACATGCGCACAGGTGTAGCGAGCATGCCATGCGATGGGCAGAAGGGGAGGAAGGGTTTGCGAGGCATAGTGCGGTGGTGGGCTGCCAAGCTGACCCTGTGGCATGGTGGGTGGGTGGCAGACTAGGGTTACGAGGGTGCCGGGTTTGGTTCTGGGTGCCTGTTTGTTTTTTTACACCTGGCCAGTTTTTATTTTTTTCCGCTTTTGCACCCCCAACGACATGCGCCCCCCTGGAGTTGAGAATCCTTTAGTAGGGGGGTGCAGCCCCCTGCATAATAAAAAAAATACAAGTCCCGGCACCCTTTTGCTGTGCACTGGGAGTGTACATCACTGAATCTGATTTTCGGTGATGTATACTCACCCTGTCGGCGATCATCTTTCCACGATTGCCGTTATCGCATGGAACCATTAAGAAGTACAGAATTGCTAGTTTGTAAAATTATGCACAGTGCCTTTCATTCCTAGAAGAGAGCTTAAATATGGGTATGTCCCAGTAAGCCCACTCCCACTGGAAGACTTGAGTGGTGTCAAAGCGTGGGGTGTTGCTGTTTAAATAACTAACTTGATCAGTGCTGCAATGCTTTTTTCAATGTCTGGTGTTATGTATTGTACGTAATAAATTTGGACGCAGAACTACTATCACTCAGTGTGGCAATGACTACTTTTAACAATATACTCTTGTTGTTTAGATTGTGTTATGTGC